>VWZS01009934.1:4266210-4886810 GCA_013397075.1 Rhabdornis inornatus
ATGGGGGTAAATGTGTTTTTTTTTTTTTTTTCTTTGGGTTGGTTTGGTTTGGTTTGGTTTTGTTTTTTGGGTTTTTTTTTGTTTCCCCCACTCTGTGCCGGTCTTGACCTTTACAGAGGTGCAGGGGCTGCCTGAGGGCTGGTGAGTGTGTGGCGGGGCTGCCCCGTGGACACTGGGGCTGCCTCCTTGCCACGAGTCTCTGAGCAGGGCTATTCCCACACTAACGGAGCAGCTCACAGAATCCTTAGGGTTGGAAGGGACCTCTCTGGAGATCATCTGGCCCAAGCCCCCAGCCAAGGCAAGGTCTCCTAGAGCAGGTGAGACAGAATACGGCCAGGTGGGTTTTGAATGTCTCTAGACAGGGAGACTCCACGACCTCCCTGGACAGCCTCTTCCAGTGCTCTGCCACCCTCAAGGTAAAAAAGTTCTTCCTCATGTTGAAGTGAAACTTCTTTTTTAGATTATGGCCATTGCTCCTTGTCCTGGTGCTGGGCACAACTATAAAGAGGCTGGCACTATCCTCCTGACCCTGCTTTGAGATGTTCATATGTATTGGCGAGATGCCCTCAGTTTTCAGACTAAACAGGCCCAGTTCCGACAGTCTCTTCTCATAAGAGAAATGTTTGGTCTTTGTCGCCTCTGTTGGACCTGCTCCAGTAGCTCTTTGTCGTTCTTGTACTGAGGAGCCCAGAACTGGACACAGCACTGCAGATGTGGCCTCACCGGCGCCAAGTAGTGGGGGAGGATAACCTCTCTCAACCTGCAGGCCACACTCTTCCCAATGCATTACAGGATCCNCCACGAGTCTCTGAGCAGGGCTATTCCCACACTAACGGAGCAGCTCACAGAATCCTTAGGGTTGGAAGGGACCTCTCTGGAGATCATCTGGCCCAAGCCCCCAGCCAAGGCAAGGTCTCCTAGAGCAGGTGAGACAGAATACGGCCAGGTGGGTTTTGAATGTCTCTAGACAGGGAGACTCCACGACCTCCCTGGACAGCCTCTTCCAGTGCTCTGCCACCCTCAAGGTAAAAAAGTTCTTCCTCATGTTGAAGTGAAACTTCTTTTTTAGATTATGGCCATTGCTCCTTGTCCTGGTGCTGGGCACAACTATAAAGAGGCTGGCACTATCCTCCTGACCCTGCTTTGAGATGTTCATATGTATTGGCGAGATGCCCTCAGTTTTCAGACTAAACAGGCCCAGTTCCGACAGTCTCTTCTCATAAGAGAAATGTTTGGTCTTTGTCGCCTCTGTTGGACCTGCTCCAGTAGCTCTTTGTCGTTCTTGTACTGACGAGCCCAGAACTGGACACAGCACTGCAGATGTGGCCTCACCGGCGCCAAGTAGTGGGGGAGGATAACCTCTCTCAACCTGCAGGCCACACTCTTCCCAATGCATTACAGGATCCTACAGGGCACTGTCGGCTCATGGCCAGCTTGTCACCCACCACGACTCTCAGGTCCTTCTCCACAGTGCTGCTCTCCAGCAGGTCAGCCCCCAGTCTGTGCTGGTACTTGGGGTCATTCCTCCCCAGGTGCAGGACCCTGCACTTGCCGCCCTTGCTGAACCTCATTGGGTTTCTCTCCCCGAAGGCGAGTCCCGGGCGGCATTTCGGGCGCTCCCCCCCGCTGTCGGGGGCCGGTCCCGCGGAGCCGGAGCAGCGCACATCCACCCGGCAGGTGTCAGTGTGGGCTGCGGGGCCGGGCGGGAGCGCCGCCTCCCCTNGTTCGCCCACCCTCAGTGCCGCGGCGGGGGCAGTGCCCGGCCGCGGCCGGGCTGAGCGCGTCCCTCCGCCGCACCTGGGGGGCAGGTGGGGGTGCCGGCCGCGGCGAGGACAGCGTGACAGGTACCGCTGATCGCGGGGGCCGGCTGGGGCTCCGGACAGCCCCGCTGCCGTCCTGCCCCGGCTGGCCCGGGAAGCAGCCGGAGCGGCAGCCCGGACGGGAGACCCCCGGGACTCCGCAGGAGAGGCGGAGGCGAGCGGGGCTGCGGAGCCGCGGCGGCGGGCAGGGCGCTGGGGAGCACGGAGTGCGCGGCACGTCTTCTCCGGCTGCTCCGGGGTTAGTACCGGCGCTCCGTGCGGCCGCTCGGTCGGGGCTGTGTCGCTGCCTGGCCCGCGGGGAGACCCTGGCGGGGATGCCCGGCCGCGGTGCGCGCCCGGCGGGCAACTTTCGCAGGAAGGCAGAGCGGCAGTGCGGCTGCCGGGCTCACGCACCAGTGACCTATATTTGATGAAGTGCCTTTTTTTCTTTTTTTTTTCCCCTTAGAAAAAAGTTTATTAGCAGAAGTCTAGCTTTGCCTGCCTGTATCAGACGCTTTCTGCATTGTTTGCAGTGAATATGGGCATCCCAAATTTCTGAATGGTGTGCCAGGTTTTCTGTCGTGTAGGTGGGTAGGTAGTTATGCGTAGGCTATGGTTTGATGCTTGCTGAAGAGGCAAACACACCGTTGTGTGTAGGTTTAAGTTCAGTGAAGAAAAAACAGGAAGCAGGAAAAATGCAAAAGTAACTTCTGTTTTCTTGGGCGATCTTAACACCTAGAATGATACAGATTTCAGTGGGATTCAGAACCTTTTCTGAATAGCAACTGATGGTTGTGCAGGAGAACAAAAATCTGGTGAATGATTTTATGTGGTATTAAAAATACTGTTTGGTGTTACAAAAGTTTATTCATTTAAAAACATAGACTTCTCCTTGTCAGGATGGAAAGCTCCTTTAACAGGCTTGTCTATGCTTCCAAAGCAAAAACATTAAAATATTTGTGCACTGGAAAGGTACATCACGTAGCACGAAGAGTGAAGTGTCTCCAGCATCATAAATCTGAAGCTGGCCAAAAAGGGAGAGAGTTTTTTGCCAGTAAGACAGCCCAAGGGACAATTACCGGTAGTCATAGATGAGGTAAACATAAATGCTGCCTAAGTAGGGGCAGTGTTCTTGCTTGTCCTTCAACACCTGGGTTTGTTGGTTAGACAAAACTTTCTACAGAAACATTTTGGGAAACCTATTCTTTGCAATGATCCAGAGCTCTCCAACTTATGATGCATCCTTGAGTAGAATTAAATTACTGTGCATGGTGCACATGTGTTTGATTCCACTAATGAATACATGAATATTATGGCTTAGTGGCTGTAAATGAAAGGGGAAGTTTTGCTGGAAAACCAGTGCACTGGTGGGAGGCAGCCTAATCAACATCCCCTTGTCCATATTAGCTGAGATAGAGACGATAATCTGAACATCTATATCTGTACTGGCGTTTTAGCACCAGGTATTAAGTTACTGTGATACACAAAGTGGCCAGCATGAGGAGAACTCAAACTGGAACGTGTCAACTCTCTACAGTTATGTATGGAAGTAGAAACACGTATTTTTGTATAATCGTTGTTTATTCCAGCACAGTTAGTTCCAGCTCAGGTATGTGAAGATCGTTGTTGCATATGCCTAGGGCACATCAATATTCTCCAGTAAATTCGGATGCCAGAGTGGGCCTAAATGGTTGTCAGTGTGTAACACAGAATGAGTTAACAATGTGAGACACAGTATTTCAGATCATTGGTTTTTGTTAATTGAAACATTACAGGCACTAGGCAGCGTTTGACTGATGAAGTTTTCAGTCTTCAGAATCTTAGACTTGTTACAAGAAAACCTGTGGAATTAGAAGGAAGTTGAGATTCAAGATTGAGGCACGGTTGTATTAAATGTGGTAAGATTACAGCCAGCTACAGGGCTGTAGCTTAACTGAGGAATTTAGAACTAACCTGGCCTTTTGTTATTTTTAAGTAGTTAAAATGCTATTTTCTTTGCACAGAACATTAAAGTGAGACTTGAAATGAGGAACTGTTAGTTTTCCCTGCAATGAAGTTGCATTTTTGCAAGAGGGGGTTGTGGGGAAGAGGGGATTGAGAGTTTTCTCTCTGTTTATCTTGTCCAAAATTTAGTTCTTGTTCAGCTGCCCTGCAGTATCCTGTCTAGTGCTGCCCTTCCACCAAGAACTAGTTTTATGTTAGTGACACTGTCTGAAGTAATTTGGAATACTTTCTAAATGTGGATATGATGTGCCAGAAAGAAGCAAATAATTATTGAAATAATAGATAAATACCTTAAAAGTATTTTAACTTAGCATAGTCTCTAAGAGAAATGAAATGTTAAAAAATGTGTGCCTGTCCAACAACTCTTGCATCAGGAGTCATGGTTATTGCATTTAACTCGTGAGTGGTCCTGGAAAAGTTGTTTTTTTTTTTTTTTTTCTGTCTGGTTTTTCATGGTTCAAAACAGCTCTCTACAAGTGCATTGCCAGTTACGGAATGCAAATACTTCTAGGAGTTTGGAGATGAATTTTTCTGCAGATTGGTTCTGTGGTAACCGTGAAATTCTTCAATGGCACCAATCTAGTATCAGCTGCTCGTTAAAGGCACTGGTGCCAGAACAGTGGTGCATCAGTTGCTGGGAATCCAACCCTGTAGTGAAATGATTCATGCATATACATTTTCTTTTCTCAGTTGACAGCTATTTTTAAGAATAGCTGTCTTGCCTAGAAGGTTGATATCTAAGCAAAGGCAGCCTAGATAGCTAAAAATTTCTTTCACACCAAACATAATCTTAGTACACTAAAACATTTAAATGGAATTGGTTTTAATTGATTCTTGCTGAAACTCTGGTTCTAATTGGCCATTATAAAGGGACTGTGGTGTTTTGGAGTTGATGTCAGGAATCTGGCAATTTTTGCACAGAATAATGATGAGTTTGAAGTAGATGTCAGTTTGAAGAAACTTATAGTAATAATGGGTAGTGATATCTATACAGTAGCAGATTACTTCTTAAAATGAATTGGATTCTCTGGGTACACAAGCCTGAAGAAATGATCTTGAAATGACACATTTGTCCAGTGTACTTTAACTTTCTCTATATGCTGCACAGGCAGAATATTCAAGTGAAGGAAAGCCATGGGCCTTTCTTTTTTCCATTTTGTTCTTTTGAACCTCATATTTGAAAAGGAAATGTGATTTTTTTTTTTCTCTTAGAGAGTTTTATTTGCTTAGTTCTGAGACTGTCAGTTGAATAATAGTAACTCTAAGGGGACAGCAGTAGAAAGAATGCTTGCAGGTGAATAAGAGCATGACATTACAGTGTGTCCTGTATTTCATGCTGGCAGAATGTCTTGGTATTTCTCATTTGTATTTATTTAATATATGCATTTCTGTAGTGTATGCTTTATTTTAGCATATTTGCAGTATGCTAAATGTAGATGCATTTTACTAAATACTTTTTCTTATTGTTTAGTTAAGCAATGGAAATTTTCAAGCACCCGTATCACTATTCATTATCACTCAGCATAATAATTGGTAAATTTAATCTTCCTGATTAAGATTATTTTGGTCACAAGAGACAAGGGACTGAAAATGAATAATTTTCTTGATGTTTTGCTGTGTCGTTCGTATCTGTTGTTCTTTTCTCTAAAATTCTACTACAGAGAACACACCGACCTTTTAAACTGTGTTTGAATGATCTTGCTCTACATCAAACTTTTCTTTCAGGTTGGAGACAGAAATTAAGAAGAATGTAAATACATTTTTTCTTCTTATTGCCAATGGAGAGCTTTCCTAGATTTGAAGTAAGTTTTCTTGGTGCCAAATGGTTGACTTTTCTAGAATAAAAATCTCTCCAGGGTATGCAAAAAGTCCTCTGGTTAATATATTGGCATTCCCAGAACCCACTAAAGCTTAGGCAGGTTGCCAGACACCACTTAATGAGGATGCTGAATGTCTGGCACAAATCTGCATGAAAACCAGTAAAGGAGCTGGGGGTGGAAGTGCATGCGGTGGGGAGAGGGCTGGGAATGCGACACATACACACCCATAATTTATTTTTAATGTCTGCATTTTGCAGAGAAACTGATCAGAAACCCTTACCACAGGATTTTGAAAACTTGCTGGGAGCAGTAGTCTGGATCCTTCAAATTGGGAGAGCTGTGTTCTCGCAGAAATACAGTTTTATTAGGAGAGCAGTTTGAGTTAGGGAGGTTAGTTTTTTGAGGAGAGCACCAAAAGAGGACAGATATGATAGTGATTTTATGGTTTATTTTCTGCTAAAACTGAAAAGCATTTGAAAATGTTGTTAGACAGTTTGGGGGACAATGGAAGTCAATGATTGCCAGCATCCACACAGAAAAGCTGCTAAAGTTACATGGATACAGGGATAGATAAATTACTGCTGCTGGAACACCTCTGCTCAGTGCAGACCTGTGGTAGGGGCTCTGCCCGATGCTGCTGAGCTTACGTTTTGCTATATGTTAAGTAGAATTGCAGGTGTAATAGACTCTCTAATGGCTAGATAACTGTTAAAGGAATCAGTCATTCACCCAGAGGAGGTATTTTTCCATAAGAGTGCCATTAAAATCAGAATATATTAGTTTGTGTTGAATCAGATGTTTAGTCTTAAAGGTTGGCTGAGCAAACTTAGTTATATTCTGAACTGAACATTATTTCAGACATTTAAAGTGTGAAAATTTTCAACATTTTTTTCCCGGGGTTTAGTCTCTCCCTTACCTACCCAGAAAAACATTGGTCATCTATAGACAAATTCATAAATAGACATTTGGTTGGTAGGCATGCCTGAAAATAATTTTTTAATCCAAAACAATTCTAATAGGAGTATTTTTTGCACATGGCTGAATTTGGAAATATGTCTGCTTGTTACCTGCTTTTCAGTACAGTTTTCAGTTGTGTATTTCACCATTTTGGAGAGCTGTTCCTCTTTAGAGAAATTCTCCTCACTAGAATAGTGGCACCTACTTGATGAGTACAGTTGGATAGGACTAAATTGAAATCCAGATGCTCCTGTTTCATTATGTTTGGTTTCAGTAAGGTGAGTTGAGAAATGAAAATATTAGACTTCATTGGACTTCGATGCTGGTTGCAGTGGATAAAAGGACAAGTATATTTTGCCAGTTGTGTGTGGATCTTTGCAAAGTTTTCCCTGTGTTGACATTGACTCCTGGTTGTCTGTAGGACAGGGAAAACAGAAAGAGTGTTGGACATTGTACCCACGTTTTTAATAGAGCATGTGTTTAGGATTAGCTCTAAAAGGCAGGACAGTATTGCCTAGAAAAATACAGTGCTGAAATGCTGCACATGAGAGTGGAGCAGGTTGATGAAGTGTCTCTTGGAATGTCCTTGTCTTTCCATCTGCTGGTGTTCTTGATTTCTTCCATGCTAAACACCCTGGCACTCTTTTTGTTAAAAACTGGTAATAAATCTGCTTCTGAAAAAATGTAGTCATGATAGTGAATTTTTATTGCCTGTAAAAGGTGAATTTGGAGATTTAAATTCTTTTTAAACACAGTATTTCATTTAGTTTATATGTTCTGAAATTGTAAAAGATGTACTAACCTTTGGGGAAGATGTACTTTTTTTGCATGTTTGTATGAGAAATACCTTGAGGTTTGAATAATTCTGTCATAACCTTGGACCCACTGAGTGTATTTAAGTTGTGATTTTAGAGGACAGTACAGAATTCTCTTAGGGTTTCTGTTAAATGTTAATGCTTAATAAAGTAAGGTCTAGAATCTCTCTCATTTTGAGAAGAGACTGGAAAATAGTGTTTTCTTCTGGATAAACCCTGAAATGTACTTAGAGTTCTAAAATAAGTGTTGAGTGTTGACTCATATTATCTAGCATATGCCATTATAAGGATACTGTGTTTTGTCTTCAATTTTCAGCGCCAGTACTTGAAGATCTTCAAGCAGTACAGTGCTCAGTTTTTTAAACACAAGTTCCACTCTTTAACTTTTCAGAGATTATTGGAAAGAAAATGTGTGATGCTTAATTATCTCTTTGTGTTGTGTGGCCGAGCCTATTATTTTGATTTCTCACACCTGTAACCTATTTGTTCTCCATTTCATAGAGGAAAAGGAGGGGGCAGTCTGTGACTGAGATACGAAGCAATCTCTTTAACAGCTGCCTTCTTCCACTGCGACTTTCATGAAATTTTTCCCATGCGTTAATTAAGGGTGATCCATTATTACTTTGGACTTGTAAACACCTCTGAACGTTCCATTAGGTGTTAATGACACATGAAGCAAGAATTAATATGGGTCTGTTAGTCCTGTAGCTAGTTGGGATGTACTTAATATATGTAATTGCCTAGATGTAACAGTATTTCTTAAACTGTTGGTTATAAAAGGTGTTGCTTCACTTTCTGCTCCTGCTCAGCCATTAGTTACTGAGAGAAATGATGCTGATCCGTAGAGTGTATTTGGGCCTGTATTATACAGAGTGTCAGCTGGATGTTTGGCTTGGTTTCTTGGGATTTTCAAAAGACAAAACTGAGTTCTTCCCCTTCTGCCTCATGGGCCAGAGTTGAGGAGCACAGCAGAAAGTGTGGGAGATAAAATGTAAGGAATGCTTATAAAAAGCCCGACTTAATCTCCATAGCTGTTGAACTGGCACCTTCAGTGAGATACCACATTGGTGTGTGTTCTTCCCTTACAGTTTCACCTCAGTGGATGAATGGTTTTGTAGGTTTTCCTTAAATAGTGCTAAGCAAAATTAAATTGAATGTTCGTAGAAATGCATGTAGATAAGGTTCAGTACTCCTAAATTAGAGATTGCACCTGGTCATATAAAAGTTAGACTTGGGCTGACTAGTGGCATCTGTTGGCCAGTGCAGTTCATCTGTAGATGTTTTGTTTTACAAAAGGTTTGTGTTGACTGTAATTCCTCATGAAAGTTATATATGTGTTAGAAGTGAGGTAGAAGAGGGTTCGTGTGGATATTTCCAACTCAGATGTTTTCTGGTTTGTGACCCTCTCATGTTCTTGCTGCTGTATAACCTTTCTAGCAGGCTTTTAGAAACAGCACATTTAAGATCAGCTGGTTGCAAGTACCCTATTTTCACTTAAAATATCCTAAAGTATGAGTTACCCTTATTTAATTGGGAAGTCTCTAACATGTGATCCATCTGTCCAATTAAAGCAGCTTGCGTAATGTTGAATACAGGTACTGTTTGGTGGCTACTTTCACATAGCTTATAATAATAAATTTTTTTTAAAAAGCAACCATGAGTTGATGAACAGAAATACTGCCAGTGTTTGTCAAATGTATGCTTTATCTGACCTGTTCTATTTAGCACCTTATGGCAAAGCTTTCTCATCAAAGCATTTTACAAATATTTTTATTCTTACAGAGCCTTATTGGGTTGGTAACAACAGTGGTCTAACTTTTTAGTGTAGGGATTAATGAACCCGGGAATAGGGAGATAAACTTCTCCTCAGCTGCAAGAGGAAGTCACCTGCAGTGGCTACAGAGATGATAATTCTAGCTTGCTGCTATAGGTGAAAATCACTATTCTGTTCTTTTCAGCCTTTTGAAGAAAGCAGCTGGAATAATGTAAAGTTTCTATACCAGAAAGCTTTGACAACCTATGTGGCCCGGTCTCCTTTTTCTTATAGGGAGTGGCTGGGCAAATAGGTAAACTTCAGGAAAGAAATGTCACAGTGCTGATGTGTTAGTGCTGATAATGTGCAGTAATGAGTTTAAAAAGTGTGTGGTTAATGATTTATAATTTTGTTTGAAATTACCTAAAAGCAGAGCAAACCAAAAGGAATTAAAACAAGTATAGAGAGGAATAAGAGGACCTCTTCAGTTTGCAGAGTGAGGGTTAGGTGTGCAAGGTATTCTGGAAGTGTCTTTTGAAATGTTGAGTTCTTTCTTCAGTTGAATATGCAACCAGCAACAGACTCTGCCTTTTCCCATTCCCTGTTCTCCCTTGGGTATTGTTAGTGGGTGGAGATAAAAGTCTTTAATCATGCCTACGTGGAGACACCAGAGCAAATAAGTGTCAAGTCAGGATGTGTATGTTAGAGTATGTTGAACTTCTGTGTGAATGCTCTGTTGAATACAGAACAGCCTTATATATTTAATTTGAATCAATCAAAGGTCATTTAATGTTCTTATCTGATGGAGAATGTAATTCAGAACGTAAGTTAAATTACAGTGATCTAAACCTGTCTGTGGATGACTGAGAAGCTCTTGATATAGGTGTTTACTATGCTGTAACTTCAGTGTTTTACACTGTACTTCATTTACCTCAACTTTCCTCCATCTTGCTTGTTATTGATCAGTTTTCATGATGCTGCTATTAAGAGGCATCTTAGATGGACTAATTACAAACTTTCAAGTGGACGTAATGTACACAGAAAATGGCACTTCATTGAAATTGGGATATTCCATTTGTTTCATTGTAAATATTTTAGACCTGACAGACTTTGACTGAAATCAAAATAAGACGCAACCTCTCTTTGATTCCTGATGAACTTGTTTTGGCCAGAGGCCTGGTTTTTATGGTCCTCATCACGGAGATAAACTGCCAAGGATCCCACTTTGTGATCAGGGATGCTGTGTTTCTAGGAACATGTGGCTTCATGGGATAGCTTGCAAGAAATGTCTGCTGCAAAGTCAGGGGCTGAAGAAATCCCTCATGGACTCGTCTCATATTTGGGGACATGCATTAATCCTCTGTATCTATCTTTTGAAACTGTCAGTCTTTTAAACATTAAAACTAAGAAAAAAAGTGTTCTATTTGACAGTTTTAAGACTGAAGCCTTCAGCTGGTGGGAAGTTTGGAGTTTTATGGGGTTTGTCTGCTTTGTGAGCCCAGAAACTGTCTGGTTCTAGTTGGAGCTGTGTTTTACCATGCTTTTGTGGATGCCAATTAATATCTCTCTTCTTTCTTTTCAATCTGGAGTTCATCTGATGGAGCACCTCAGGAGAACCCAAACCTCTAAAGTCTTTGACCTCTTTTCATGTCAGCCTTTACCACAGAGGTTTGCAAGTTGCAGTTCCCTGTGTCTTGCATATGAAGACTTACATACAGGAAAGAATATCCCGAAGCTTCTATATTCCAAAACATTAAAATGAACAGTGAAGCATGTAGTATTCAGGGATCTGAGAAAGAAGGGAGCTGAACTTGCCTCCTAGCAGGAGCTGTGCTGCAGAGAAGAGGAACTGTCCAGTTGAAGTAGTTGCAGATGCAGTGTGTGTAGCTGGACATTTGGCTCTTCCCACACTCTTTTGTAAGTGACCCTTACAAAATCAAGACTTTTCCTGGACATTTCTTTTGAGCTGCATGATGTGATGGAGGTAGAGATTAGGAAATGGTCTCTCTTTTTTTTTTTTTTTAATTAAATATCGTATTTTGCTAGGTAATTCAAGGATTGCTGTATTCTTCCTGTAAGAAAATTCTTGGGAGCCACTCTGAATTCAATACATTCAAATTCTTCTGTAGTTGAAGGTACTGAAAGCACAATTGTCTGTCTGAAAAAATAAGAGGCAGTGTTATGCTGTATTAGCTGTCCCACATTTAGTTGATTGTTCCAAGATGTTTGCATGCTTATTAAGATTATGGCCATTACAGTAGGGGCAGATAAATTTTAGCAGCTTAAGAATCTCCTATGAATGTACAGAGTTCTTGACCTATTCCCAGAATCGGTGAGTTGGTTTGCTTTTGAAATGGTAAAGTTTTGTCACAGAGTTATAACAGTCTCAAACTTTCTTAGTTTAAATGGTGTAGCAGACATTTAGAGAGAAAATATGTAGCAAGTCATCTTCCCCACACTTTGTCTCCCATTTGGGTAAGTTGAAGAGTCAAATTCTTAAGGATGCTAAGGATAGTCTCTTTTCACAGTGTAAAAGTGTCAAAAGAGTATTTTTTCCAGCCTCTGACCTTGGTGTGTAAAATATACTGTAGTACCCCTGTGTACTTGAGATGTTCTCAGGTATCCCTGACACCTACAAAAAGCCAAATGCTGTGTGCACCTGCTTCTGTTATCTCCCAATCTCCCACATAGTTCTGGTAGTTCTCCTGTTACTCCTGTGGCTAGACATCTCTCTCACTCGTTTTTTTCCTTGGTAGTCCTTTAGGGTACAGACATTTCAGAGATGCATCTGTAATGTCTAAGTGGTTTCCTCTTCTTTCCTTTCCCCTTCCATCCCAATCAAGAAATTCCATATGGAAGCTCTTTGGTGTCAGTAACAGCTGCACAGCAGATAATTTTTTTCATCCTTAGAACTGTAATATTTGTAACTCCGGATATGTAGTTATGATATACATTTACATTAAGGATCTTCTGGTCTTTTAAGCTTCCTCAAGTCTCTTCTAGTCTTTCTTGATGCAGCATTTTGCCTTATTTTCTGTTCCTGGTTAGAAATAGCTTCTTTCAACATAAAGAAGTTAAGATATTCCGTTGTAAATTTGATTTTTAGGAAGCCTGAATATTTTAGAGTCCTGTGTTGTGATTCAAAAATTGTGCTCCCTTCTTTCATCTCTAGGATTTATAATAAGGTGTCAGCAATGATCTAGTCCATCTGGGAGCTTGCATCAATGCTTGGGAGAGCCATATGTGTCTGCCTCAAACAAGGCTATAGAAAAGTGTTCCACTAGCAACCAAGATGTCATCCATCTGCTAGACAATCCTGTAGCTAGTTAGCTTAATGACGTATTTATTTGACTCGATGTTTCTGCAGAGCAGACTCCAGCTTTTCCTCCCTGTTCAAATTAATACCAAAACCTCCCTGCTCTGGAGAAGGAAAACCTGCCCGCTGTGGAGAATGTCAGGAAGTCTGTGGCTCGGTGGGTTTGATCTATTGATCTACCCTGGGATGCTGCACTCCCAAATTCCGAGTGAGCGCGTTGCTGGGATGCGGCTCCAGCCTTCCTGCGTGGGGCAGGTGTCTGGTGGCCAAGGGATCAGCAGACCAGACACAAGGCCTGGGTGACCCGAGCTGCATGGGCAAATCCAATCATGCTGCTCCTGCTTTAGGGATTTTATTTTAGCACACGGGGCTGTGTGAGGATTTCCTCCTGCCGTGGACAGAGCTGGAATTGTCACAGTAAACATTTTACGCGGCTACTCGGAATAAACCGGGTAATTTTTGCACTCGGTGACTTTCATGGAAATGCTTGTTTGGGACTAAGGGGTTCACAGTCTTCACTGTACATGTTCTAGATATTTATAATGCCAGATGGCCCTGCAAAAAGTCAGAGCTCCAGGAATTGTGCTGGAAATACACTGTGGGAAGACCAACTCTGTAAGCTTCAGAAACTCCACATTCATACTGAGGTAAAATAGAGCACATTGGGACTGACTGTCATTGATTTCTTAATTTTCCAGTCACTCTATCACACTGTTTTGTCTTTTTTGTAGTCCAAAGAGGTCAAGTTACTGTTGCAAATTCTAGGTTGATCTAATTTCTAATCTGTCTGTGAGTCAGACTTGAGTTGAGAAGGGGACAATACAAGAGAAATGCAAATTTAGATGAAAAGAATGTTTTGTGTTAATGGCAATTATATTAATCTATGTTGAGGCAAAATAGTGAATTTAATGTGGAAAGTGCAAATGTATATTTATACCACTGTACAATTGGATCCAGTAAATCTTCATTCATGTCTTGCAAGGGAGTTTACATGCAGCTTCACATGGATTTCAGTGGGGATTGAGACACTGTTGCAGCTTTTTCTGAATATGGATTGAAGCCAACATAGGGCTGTCTGCTGGATTTGGTAAATTTTACCTGAGAGATGTTGTTTGAAGTAGCAGATAGGGATACAAATACTTAGTGAACTTCAAGGAAGAATAATTAGTAGTTCAATGCCAGTCCTAAATAGAGTTTTGGTTTGGTGGTGTTTTTTTTTTTTTTGTGGTTTTTTTGTTTGTTTTTTTGTTTGTTTGTTTGTTTGTTTGTTTGTTTGTTTGTTTGTTTGTTTGTTTGTTTGTTTGTTTGTTTGTTTGTTTGTTTGTTTGTTTGTTTGTTTGTTTGTTTGTTTGTTTGTTTTGGTTTGTTTTTTTTTTTTTTTTTTTGTATATGTGAGCATATTAGCAGTTCTAAGCTGAAAAAGTAGGTGAAAGTGAAATCAGGACAATTCCATGGAGGATTGTAGAGATTGAAGAGGTGAACTGTACTCACTTTTGCTTCATCCTTTAATGCTACAAAGAGAATTGTAGAATAATTCAGGTCAGAAGGAACCTTCTGGAGTTCTAGTCCAATCTGCAGTAATGGGACTAATTTTGAATCTAGAAATTGTTATTTAGATCTTAATTTTCAAAACTGGGTGTTTTTCATATGTTTTGAATTGCTTCTGTTTGGGCAGAAGTGCAGTAAAGGTCGAGTGGAAGAAAAAAAGGTATGAAAAAGGAGAATCTTACTTCTAAAGATGCTAAATAAGTGCCAAAAAAAGAGCAAAGTTGACACAACTCTAGCTGCAAATGGCAGGGAGTGACTATGTCAAGAGTATATGAAGACTGCTGCATATGTTTAAAGTAAGCAACACTTTTATTTTCTTAAGATGTTCTAAATAATTAAAGAATGTTATAGTTTCCTTTCTGAGAAGGGAAACAGCTGACAATTCTTCACTGATATGAACTTAGGTATATTTATTTGTAGTCCTTTTGTCACAGGGCTACTATCCGTTATTAAATAAAATAAAAGTGTCTTTTTCCATATCACCTTATAAAAACATAGATGTCCTCTCAGAGGTAACTGATTGGTTAGAGTAACTTTGATTAAACCTTTTGATAGAAGGGCATTTTACATCTTGCTGTAAAGCTTACAGGATCAAAACTTGGCTAAAACAGAATGAAAATAGCATTTTTGTAGTTCTCCACAGAAATTATGTTTGTATTGGATTGATGCATTCTTTAGTCTTGTATGATATACTGTGCATAGTAAAATTTAAAAAAGAATTAGAAATCATAAAGCTATGAGGTTTTATAAATTTCTACCTTTAAAAGTGCTTGCTTTAGTTTTTTTTTTATTATTGGTGTCATCAAAAGGGTACTTTACAGGAAGTATTTCTGTTTTGATGCATTGGATTTTCTGATGGAAAACAGATCTGCAGGAGTATTTCTGAGAAGAACCAATAACTTACTGTTTGGGAAGAACTTCTTTACTTTGTCTTAGTTACATCTATTTGTTCTGGGTTTTAATTTTTTTAAGTGCCTTAACTTTCTTTGCATTCCCACTGCAAACTTGGAACTTGATTAGGGATATTACTAAAATTCCGTTGTTTTGAAGCTTCATGTTGTTCCATTGCTTCACTCCTCTTTGTATTTGTTTTACCATGTAAGAGAACATACTAATGTATAGAAATGGTGGGGTGTCGTCCTGATTTATCTTGTGTGTTGGATGTGTTTTGTCTGACTCTATAGCCAGAAATATTCATCTTCTTTTCTTAATTTCTTACATGTACAGATACTGTGCAAGCCAAGACCTTAACTATTTTTTTTCTATCTCCTGCTGCTAATCCTATGTAGCTTAATAGAAGGACATTTATACAGAATCATTTTGAACCCACTTTGTTCACTTAGAATTGAGACTAACAGAAAACCAAACGAGGTTATTCTTCTGAAGGGTGTAGCACTGGCTATGTCAGGTCTTTGTCCTGTTAGCCAAGTGTTTTCCTTCTTCCAGCACTTCAGATATGTGGATGAGAATGTTTGCCTTGTCGTTAAATATTTCTGTCTAGTGACGCAGAAGTGCTGTGTTTCAAAAGTATGTGCTTGACAGCTACTGAAGTAATTAACATAAAATTGGACTGTCTTATCCAATTCAGTTTATGTATACTAAGGTAGTGTTTTAACACATAATGATAAATCTTTCTTCTTTATGGTACATCTTTCTGGAATAATTTCTGGAATGCCTGTTGCTTGGATCTCAAAGTAGTAGAGTTTTAAGTCCTGTCTTTGTATTTAGATACTCAGAATAAGGGGAAAAAGAGGGATCAACATAGATATCTGAAAGTCCTTCTGCTGAGTGGTTTCTATTTGGCACTGCTTTGTGGTATAGCCTTTGCGCTACTTAAATCTAAAAGAAAAAGGCTTAGAAAATAAATGGAAAAGACTGGCTTTGACTTTTGCCTGGGAAGTTTCTTTGGTGAGCTTGAACACATGACAGGCCTGAATGCTGTCAAATCCAGGAGGCTCGTTTCAACTTGGATCAGCAGGGGCTAAAGCTGGAATACACAATTAAGGATGGACAAAGTGTCTACAGTAGTGAGTTATCACATCAAAGTCTGACGTACTAGACATGGTAGATGATACCAAAACACTGACTTTATTTTCAAGTACTGAAGCAGTTAGCCACCTTTTACATTTCATTTTAGCTGTCTGATTGCTGGCACAGTATAATTTTTTTTTGTTCAAGGTTTTTCATATCAAAGCAAATTACATACTACAGGGCGCATTTGTTTTGTGAACATCACTTTTACAGTCAAAACCTTATGTGCTGCTGGATAAACAAGTAATGTTTTAATTAGGTATGTCTGTATTCACCAAAACTATGTCAGAATGTAAACCCATCAGATTAGAGTTTGATTAAAGGGGAATGAGTACCCTTGTGCTGTCTCCTCTGTACTGGTTTTGTGGCTATGCTGTGAACACCGTATTCCCTTTGTAGTGTCAAATAGTCCTGCAAAGAGCTGGCCATTAAATTTTTTTTTTGCATTTTTTGTAATTAAGAATAATTGTTGAGCAATTATTCATGATGATGCTTGCATGAAAACATAATTTTATCTGTTAATGTTAAATAAAAAAGTTACACATTTTTTTCATGTTTTCCATCTTCTTTTTAGAGAGACTGTAAAAGGTAAATGGTACAAATACAATGTCCCATATAATTGAAAATTACTGATAAAATGGGGTAGAGAAATATGGATAATGCAAAACCCAAATATGGGTTTTATTAATATATTAATATATTTAATATATTATTACACATATATTAATTAGCACATAGAAAAGTTGAAGTGAAAGTTCATGAATATTTGAAATCCACTATGAACTGTGGCAAGGACTTAAAAAAACCTGAACAAACAACCCAACATGAAGTATATATTGCAGAGACTTCTAATAATTTTGCAAAAAAAATTACTTCTATTCTTCTTTTTGCATGAGCAACTGTTAGATTCATCTCAAAAGTTTAAGGAAAGAATAAGACTCCGTTTCCTGTCCCTTATTATTTAATTAAACTGGCTGGTTTTCATGGTTTAACCCCAAAAAGCCCCTTGGTCACTCCGCCACCAGTGGAACTGGGGAGAGAATCAGAAGGATGAAAGCTGAAGAACATGTGGGCTGAGATCATGGCAGTTTAGTAGGGAAAACAAAAGCTGGCCATATGAGCAAAGCAAAACCCGGAATGAATTCCGTGCTTCCCATGGGCAGACAGGTGTTCAGCCATCTCCAGGAGAGCAGGGCCCCATTGTGTGCAGTGGTGACTGGGGAAGACAACACTATCACTCCAAATGTACCTCCCCTTCCCCCTTATTCCCACACTTTCTGTACTGAGCATATTATCATGTGGTCTAGAATATCCCTTGGGTCAGTTTGGGTCACCTGTCCTGGCTGTGTCTCCTCCCAACCTCCTGCATACCCTGAACTTCCACCCAGTGTGGCAGTATAGAAAGCAGAAAAGGCCCTGGCTCCGTGTAAGCCCTGCTCAGCAGAAACAAAAACATCTCTGTATTATCAACCCTGTGTTCATCATAAATGAAAACCATGGCTCTATACCAGACACTGTGATGAAAATTAACTCTACCCCAGCTGAAACCAGCACACTCGTCTTAACTATCATCTGTCACCCAGAACCACCAAGATGACTTCTAGATCTTCTTGTCACTGTTGTTCAGACTATTTTTCAATCCATTTCTACAAACTTTGGGAATCTTAGCTTAGTAAGAGTTTCCTGGGTGCCAGGTCTGAATTTGACTTTGTAAATATTTAAATAGCCTTCTTCAGTAGGTTATTTATGGGCTGTGTATGGGATGGAGGTTTTATGTCATTCTCCTACTGCAAGAAATTTTGCCACGATGGCAGAAAAGTGGCAAATTTTGCCACTTGTTTGCCACCAACTTTGCTCTCATTTTCATTAAAAACTGCAAAAGGGGTCAGACATGAATTGTTAACAGGCAATGCTTATTTCACTGCAAGAGAATAGTTTTGTCCTGTGGTTTGAATTCTGCGTTAAAAAGAGGACACAAAACTCTCCAGTGGCCTCTTCCTGTTCCTAACGCCAAGTTAACAGTTGTCAAGAAAACAGGGAGAGTAGAAGAGATGGAAATGTGATTATCAACAAATACACATTAAAGTATTTTCCCTGATCAGTACTTTTTATGTATTTTATTTTAATTTTTTATAAAACATTATTTTCTTCCCTTCCCAGTTCTTTCTAACTTACCAGACGACTGAGGTTAAATTAAGTACTTCCCAGATATGATTTTCAGGACAGCAAATTTACTGGTACTAACTCTGCAGGAGCCCAGTGCTGATATTGATGGCTGGCTGTGTTCATTGGCAAGAGGACGGTTCTCAAGTGAGATTATAACCAAGAAAACGTGTTGACTACTCTCAATACAGATTCTCCTTTTATACCCAAGTCTGTGTTTGTAACTGAAAGTGTGGGATATATTCAAATTTGAACTTCTGTTCATGTCTGTGAGAGGGAAAATGTCCTTATGTTTTAAGTGACTGCATATTGTGTCTGTGCAAATATAGGTCCTCTTGATGTGAGGAGAGCTATTGCACACATCAAGATTTGTGCTGTACAAAGTTTTAGGAATGCTCATCTCAGTACATTAGGATTTGGGGTGTGTGTGAGAAAAAAAAATCTGCTCTAACTTCAGGTTAGTAGAAGGATCCCAGCATACAGGTAATCTTTGATTGTGGCTATTTGAAAGGGAAATGTTAGCAGTGTAATTTTAGCAGTGTTCACAGACTTCGTTGATTTTCTTATATGTTATGCCAGATACAAAACAAGATGATTAACTTTACAGAAGGAAAAAATCTTCTCTTCTAATATCAGGACCACAGGGATGTGTCATGTGACAATATTGTTTATTGCTCAGACTTAGAAATTGGTATATTTTGAGCAATCTGAGAGCCTTGTTTTATTGTTAGGTATCACAACCAATGCAATGTCAAATGTTGAAATGATGAATTTTTATATGATGTTTACCACATCATATTATTAAAGATGTTGAAAGAAGCAATGACCATTAACAACAATAAAAAAGAAAAATACATTCTGTTAGTCTTACTATGAAATGATAATTGAGAACAACAACCCAGGTGACTGCAACCTTCCTTATGATGTGTAGGTTTCAACCTGTGGTTATAAGTAAATACATAAACCTAAAGGAAAATAAACATTTCTGAATAGTTTATCACTGGCCCAGTTTAATGCAAAGACATGATTGGTTCAGAAATTAGAGAGGTTACTTTTCCATATGTTGAAAATAACCTGTGCGATAAAAATAAAAGCATGGTGCCTAAAAAAGAAAGATCAGAAGATTTAAATTTGGCAAAGGAGTGTCTGATGCCTTCACTGAGCTGAGGAGCTATTCTAGCTTAGGTATGGAGGCAACATACTCTCACATCCTGGGAAATGCTAATTTGACAAAAGTGCCTGTTGTCCAAGAGGACTGTTTTCTAATTTACCAGACAGCTTCCCCACATGTCCCTCAGGATGACACACTGAGGAGGTTATTTGTATATTGATGTTCTGTTCTTCTTTTCTCTCCTTGCTTTTCCCTCTCCACTGAGTTTTCCTGCCAGTGAGCTATTCTGGTTCCCTGCAAACTGAGTTAACAAGAGCCAATATTGATACTTTCAGGTAGTTTATTCCCAGCTGTTCTTGCAACAAAATAAATGTTCTAAGTACTGCAAGTATTTATGAAGCATCCCATCAGAGGGGAAGGATTGCTTCTGAGGTTGGGGTTAGGGTACAGTTGCTTTCTCTTAAGTTAAAGCAAGTGTCTATTTAGAGAGACAAGGAGATAAAAGGCAAGAGATGACTGCGTAGGGGAGCTGTGTATGCATGGAGACATACATTATATATAAAGAAAAAAATTAGTCACATGGATCTCTAAAGTGAAGAGACTAATGCTAGCTGACTCTCAGTCCTTTTGAGTATTCTGTGCATAGTTACCCTTGACTATCCTTCCCTCTGTCCTTTCCTCCTGTGCTGAATAAACACCAGTTGGGTGGGAAAAATGCTTTGGGAAGATGGCTCTGCTGTTGTCTCAACCTATGGCTCATGTAAAGCTGAAGGTGGGTAGTAAGAGGGAGCACATTACACCTGCCTGCCAAGGAGTTGTTTGTTGTTTTGCCTGTGTACACACAAACAGTCACAGTGAAGAATCCGAGTCTCGGACTGCTGTGTCTGGTTTTATTTTTTTTAGTTTTTATTTTATTTTATTTTATTTTTTTTTTTTTTTTTTTTTTTTTTTTTTTTTTTTTTTTTTTTTTTTTTTTTTTTTTTTTCTTGATACAGAATATTGTGAGGGAAAAAATAAAGTATAAGGAAAATAAATGTGATCCTAAGGTACTTGGTTTTACAAAAACTAAACTGCGTGTTGGCAGGGTTTCCCAGTGGTGACTTATGGGCATACAGGAACCTTCTGAGTTATAGATTTTGGGTGTGGCTCATGTTGCAATATGTTTATTGCTATTCTAAGTGTCTGATCACATTCTTTCTTGATATCAGGCTTGACCTAATTTTGGGAGCATGTTCCTTTCTCCCCCACGTTTCTGCAAATGGAATATATTCAGTACCTAACTGCTGTCTTCCTTTGACTTTCAATTCTTGGATAACAAGATTTCATTGCATTATGATGTTTTTTGGAGTGTTTTTACTGTATCCTAAGATATCTCTGATATGTAAAATGCAGTTTTTCTCTATCGAAACATGTACTTTCATCAGTTATGTTACACACACCATACTCTGCTTTGGAGTGGCCATTGTAGTAATGCACTGCACAAAAGCCCAGTAGGGCAGCAGGTCTTGTGTGGGGTAGATTGCTCCTTGAATCCTTCTGTTTCTTCTGGGTGGATCGTTCAGAAATACCCAGGTCTTCTTATGTTTCATTGCCATTATTCTGGTGGCAGCCTGGCCTTGTCCTCAGGAGATAGTCTTATTTCCTGGCTGTAGACGTGACCAATCTGGTGACCTTTTGATATTCAATGTTACATTTTGCTGGCAGTTCAAACATTTTGTAGAAATGGAAACTGTTGTCTTGACAACTAAGCTCCACCTAATAATAGATAACTAAAGAATCCGAAAGTCCAAATATATAATAATTCTTACCAAATTCAAACTTTTTTTGAGTTTGAGAGCTGACCTCAAACACAAATATGTTAGTTTTAAATCTGTAGCATGAGGAGCTCAGACTTCACCACAGCGCAACAGTTTCACAGTAGGCTTCATCTGTATCTGTTTTTGATGCTACTTTTTTCTGTGATAAAATGTGGGTTTTTTTGTGCTAGTTTGCTGCAAAGATGACTCTTTATTTGCATTGTAATATGTGACAATATGAACAATATACAAACTTTTATTATACAGAATATTAGGTTTTTATCTCTGTTTTTTTCTTAGAAGAGCCAGATAACTCCCCAGCACTTCTGCTGTGCTAATGCTTCTTACCAGAGCATTCTTACCAGGGTGTGAATAGATCTCAAAACATGGAACTTAAGTTCTGATCCTCATTCTGAAGAGGAACAGCAGTTCTGGCTCAGCATTAAGTTGTTCCTCTGCATATAGGGTGCTTTAGAGGAGGTAGCATGAAGAATTTGTATCAGAAATCATATGTAAATGTCATGTTCAGTTAAGGCACAAAAACCCAGGAAGACTCTTTGGTTACCTACAGAATTTTTATGGGGTGGAGAGAAAGAACTGCTACACAGCATTAAAGACATCCTCTGTGGGCTGCATTTTGGAGTGGAGTGGGAGTTGGTGTAAATGAGTTTGGACAAGCTCACTTCTTGTGGTTCCATCTGTGGTTTTAAAGGAAAGATTTGACAGTGAGATCTATTTTTTAACTATTAGTGAAAGAATGGACATTGTATTTAAAATCACATATGCTGGTAACGTCACTACTCTGCTGGAACTGTGAAAGACGAGCTCTGAGAGAGTCCCTTCAATTGCAAAATACCTTTGTTCATAAAGACATTGTTCATCTACCATGTAACACTGGAGGTGATTGGGGTGTGGTCTGACACTACTGGTGTTTGTCTCAGACTGGCAGTCCCTACTTGCTGTGTGTCCCTGTTTTCTGAATAGCTGATTGAAACCTTGCGTGCAGTCTGATAAACCCTCTTTTTGTGGTGTGTTCTTTTGAACCTGGGAGACCCATTCTGCAAAACTACTGTTGTCCAGAGAAGTAGTCCAAAAGCATGTTAGTGCAGTGTTCTAATGTACAGCAACACGAGTAATCCCTGGAAATTATTTTGCATAAATTTGCAGAGGCAGGAGTTGCTTTGGGGATGTGCTGCTCGGACTGGGATGTCTTCTCATTTAAATTTGTGGTAGAAAGGTAACAGATTTTCTTGTGTTTTCTTGAAATGTCTGTCTTAAATCTGGAGATGTTATGAAGAGAAAGGCAGTAGTCAAGACTACTGAAGCTGATGGTAAGACGTGGAGGTTTTGAGTTTCCATTATTTTATTTCTGGAGGATAACCATAATGGTATTTATTTCTCCCCTGCAAAAGATTTGAAATGAACCAGGAGAGAAGATTTGAATAGTTGCTTTCCCTTTTAATTAAGCATATGTAAAAGTGTGCATTCAACAAGAGGAACAAGTTAGTCTCTTGAATAGAATTTCTCATCTTTCATTTTTGCAGATCACTCTTTGGTCACAATGCATAAGACTTTAGTACTTTAATAAAAATAACTAGGTTGTATGGAAAAAGAACTTGAGTCTTCTGGTTATGCTTAGTACTTTACTTTCTGTGACCTTAGGACAGGTGCCAGTTTGAGAGAATACTTTCTAGATTAAAGATGTCTGTAATATTGAACTGCACAAAACGCTTTCTAGTTATCTTCAGGAGATAAAAGGTGCAAAACCATAAAATGCTATTGAATAAAAATTAGTATAATATGCTCAAATTATAGAAGACAGTGTCCATAGCTGAGGTTGCCTGTTGTTTTCAGTTAATTCAGACCACTTCAGTGTGAATTTTTCTAGCTTTCTCAAGTTTGTAGAGTACAAACTGGAAATTGGACTGGAAATTTTCCATTCTGGTTATCGGCTTTGGACTGGTTATTTGGTCTGGAAAGCTTTTCCGATGGAGTGGACCAGTTGGGAGTATTCCTGAGCAAGAATTTAGGAAAGAAGATGATCACTGTTGTCTCAGTGGTGAGGGTGAGGTCTCACCCATTCATGACTCTATTAGAGGGAAGAGTTGACGTGTGGTGGTTGACCATTGCTGGGGCTGTGCCAGGACAGATGTTGCAGTGCTGCACTTCGAAGTAGATTACTGAAAGGGTCTGTATTGAGACTAAACCTCCCAGTGGGAATAGGAAGGGTGTTACTGTTAATGCAGATCATTCCAGCCGTGCACTTTGACTGCAGCCATGCAAGTGGCTGTGGAGGCACGACTGGAGAGTGGGAAGAAGAGGAATGGTCAGCAGTCTGTGGGCTGGGAAGGGAAGGGCCAGCTGGGGTGGGAATCTCTCAAACAGACTCTGCTGCTGAAGCCACTCTTTAATCCAGCAGGGCTGGAAGTGTCTTGTTTAAGAGAATAAACTGTACTTAAAGGATGGTGTCTCGATACTTCAATCTCACCGTTGGCACTTTGGGAGCACCTTTGTGTGTGTTCTGTGATCTCAGTCTGCCCCATATGTACGTGAGCACAGAGCTCTCAGTTGTCTCTGGAAAATGTCTCTCCAAGGGTCCTAGGTCATGTCTGCATGTGAAAAACCTGCAGGAGGTAGAAGGAGGAATTTATAAGAAAAATAACAATTAAAAAACTATTTAGAAACAAGGAGCCTTTATAGATTACCCACTGTGGGACCAGTTCTATAAAAATGGTTGTTTAATTGTGTCAACAACTGCAAGTACCTGGGTTTGGGAGTAAGTTGAGGGAAGAGTGATGTGAAGAATAACTATGGAAAAATTATTTTCCCTACCATACTGCACGAAAGCAATGGATGGCATTTTTTTATAACTGACTTAAAAATAGATGTAAATACATCCCCTTTTGTTTGAGTTGTGCTATAAAATGCTGCTTGGTGAGTTCAGTTAGGCCAGGCTTCCATGTAAGGTAGTTGGGATGTAGCTGAAAAGATACATAGCTTCTATCTCTTCCTCCCATGCTATTTGTCAACTTTATGCTGCAGGGAGCTGTGATTTGCCAGTGCCTGTGGTTTTCAGACTTGCTGAATCCAGAAACACTTGGATTTCTGCTGTTTAACAGAGGAAATGGCTAGGCAAGAAGAATTACTTCACTTTAAGTCATCAGGATAAATGCAGAAAGAAACACTGCCTGAGAGTTAGACCAAGAAAGAAAAAATGGAAGCATGTTGCTGTAAAGTTATCCAGTAACCTGTGTGATTACTCCCAGTAAATAACAAGAATACATGTTGTCATATAAAAAGTGGAAATGGATCTGGAATGGCTGGTTAAAGCAGACTTCTGTGCATCTGTCACATGGGCTAATAAATAATTTGTCTTTGTTCTTGTATTTATTGAGGGTGGTCCCATCAAAATGTCAATAAACATTGCTAGGAATATAGATGATGCATGTGGTTTTGGATGGACCAGATCCAGGGGTGTGTCTCCATCTTCTATGATTGTAACAAAGGGAGAAGGAATACTGAAGTACAAACAGAAGGTTTCACAGTGCCTTTTGGGTACTGACTTAAAATACAGACTCATGTTGAAGTTGTGACTTTTTGATGTAAATGCAATGCAGGGAGGAACTGACCATCCCTGAGTTTCCTTGGAAAGTGCCAACCCACCCTGCAGCTCAGGTTTGCAACAGCCACCACTCTGTAAAGGTGGCTTCTTTAGATTTGTGCAGCTCAAATTTTTGTCCTTAATCATACTCAGTCACATGCTGGTCACTTCAAATTTACTTTTTCCAATGTCAGTAAAAATACACTAATTTTTAAGTATTGAAACTATATCTGCTGTGATGCAGCCTATGGCATCTTCTTAACCCTCTGACATCTAATCTATATTTCCATTACAAATTGTTCTCCTGTGCATTCTGTTTTTTTGTTCAGATGCATTCCAGTAGTTGGGTAGCCTTTCCCTGGAAATCTCTGAAGCGCCAGGATTCTTGTTCACACTCTGCTTCCCATGATGAGCTGCATAAAGCAACATCTGTGCAGTACAGAGAGCCCCCAAAAGAATATGGGTTGTGTCTGCCTCCCTGCTTGTCTTGGCTTGCTTCTCTTCCCCTCCTGTGCTCCAGGTCTGTTGTCCTAGTGCCAGTCTGCACTCTGCTTGTAAAACTGGATCAGTCTCCAGGATACTCTGCAGTGGCTGGTCTATGGCTGGGTAAGAATTAGGTTCATTCTGCTGTTAGTAAAACGTGAGTGAGGTGATGACTCTCTCTAGAGAGAGAGACACAGTGGACTGCTCTGTGTAGTGATGAGCTAAAGAGAAGCAGTGACAGGAAAATGAAGAGCAGAACAGGGAAGAAGTTAACTGAGAGAATGCTGAAGGTCTGAGGTAGATGTGGAGAAACTGATGGATAAACGAAAACCTGAAAAGAGGAGTGGTGAATGACTGAGAAAGTGTAGATACTATTAAAAGATATTCAGAAATGAAGGAACCTTGGTTATATGTGGCTTTCACCTGTAGTTATTCACACTCAGTCCAGGCCTGAAAACTCTCACCTTATGTCTGATGTCTTGCTTGGTTGTGAAGTGGATGTTGTACACTGGGGTTAGTTTACCAGAGCATTTTGTTCCTTTTGCAGTGAAAATGGGGAATGAAATTTGAAGTCACTTCTATGGCTGTGGAGGAGCAAATAAAAAAAAAAAAGGAGGAGTATTCTCATTTTATCCAGCAAATGTTGGGTGTTTGCCAAATGAAATGCTAAAACCAGGAGCCCTAGTGAGAAGGATCACAACTACACTGGGGGACTCTTCTCCAGCAGCGGTATCCTTGGAGGCTGTCCCTCCTTCCATCTGCTTGTGGCTCTTGTGTCAGTTTAAAATGGAAGGCCGGAGGGCTCTTGCTCTGAGGCTTGTCTTTACATTGTTCATTAAGGTACTTTCCTAAAAAGCAGGATTGGACTTCAGGACTCTAATTTTGCAGAACTTTAATTGCTCTTTGATTGAATGGCTATGGTTGTAATGGGCTAAAGAATATTAGCCCATTACAACTGCAGTTGTAATGGGCTAATATTCTTTGAGGCTAAAAATGAATGGCCATGATGGGAGAACAGCCATCTTTCCCCTGTGTCATGCTGTAGACACACTGCTACTTCTCTTGTCAGCCTCTGATGTAACTTAATTAATTGTACTGGAATTACTCCTGATCTATAATTAAGTGAGATGGAAATTGAACTGGACAGTGTGAGAAGTTCCCTGTGTTGTTGCTTGTGATTTTGAAGAGAAGTGGAAAAGTTGACATTTCATTACTGCCAGTCTTTCACCTTGAACATGAAATCCTTCTAACTAAGCACTGTCTCAGAAAAAAAGTTATTGGGAGTGGTGCGTAGGTTCAAGGTTACTCTTTCTTTAGCCAGTTGCAAAGTTGAGTTCCCTTTTTTTTTAATATCGCTACAGGATCCTCAGTTGCGGGAAGGTCATACAAAGACCTGCCTGTGACATACCTTGTGTGCCTTCTGACTTTTGGATTTGCTTTGTCATATGGGAAGACTGTGTTTCATGTGTGCCTGGAGCTGTTATGGGTAACATTCTTCTTTTTATCTGACACTCAGCAGATCTTTTGCTGCTTACAAAAAGTGTTACACCACAAAGAACCACCAGTGTCGGGGCTTCCATACCAGTGTACTGAGGCAGTGATTTTATTAACTGTGGGGAACACAACCATTTCTGTTGGCCTTCACAGAAGCAGTGCAGCTCTGGCAGTGGAAACCTCCCATTCACATTCTGATTGCTCATGTTTCATGGACACTCCCTTGGTTAGTTTTCTCGGACTGTTCTTCTCGGACATCCTTTTTAATTTTCCAAGTTATTTTGTAAATCTTGGTTTAGGAGTTTCCTTTTTTGATAATATCAATAAGTTCTAATACTCTTTTTCCTCAACTTGCAAACCGTAATGAAAATATTTTATCTCTGTGAGGAAAGAAGGTGTATTTGGCCAAAGATTAAATAAAAAGATAACTTTGAGGATATGTAGTATGAGTTAGTGCTTGAAGAAAAATAAATACAAATGATCCAGTCTATTATGCTTTTATGCTTATCCCAAAATACTTGATTTGTTCTTTATGCACTTAGGTGCTTCTTTTTTTTTTTTTTAAAGCTTTTGGAATAATCAAGTTGCAGCTGAAAACTCTTCTAATACAAAGGAAGTTCAGCTTTAAACTGTTACTTATCTTATAACTTTTATTATTTAAAATATTTTTAGTGTGCTTTTTGGTATAAGAACTCTTGCTTGACTGAACTGTTTGCCACACAGATCTTTCTGCACAAACTGAAGCTAATTGTACTTGATATAAAGCTAGAAAGAGTAAATAATTAACTTGTATGTTGCATCTCCCAACATTCAGTTGTGGAAAAAACAGAAATATTTTGTTGAAAATCCTTTGAAATTTAGGCTTTTTGCTCAAAGATCAGCTGCAAGGGATGCATCCTGGCTGAATGGGAGATCTAGCAAAGGGACCAGATTGCATGATCAGTTCAGGGTCTCCATCAGTTCTGGTACTCTAATTTTTGGGAAACATAGAATCATTTATAACATCACTCAAGTGAAAATATGAATAGTTTAAAATATAATAGCAATCTTTTTGAAATTGCAGTTATTTGGAAAACTCTGTTGTGTTTATAGACATAGATAGATGTACTATCTATGTACTCTGCTCTTGTGAGACCCTACTTGGAATATTGGGTTCAGCTTTGGACCAGATGACCTCTTAGGATCCCTTCCAATGCAAACTATTTTATGATCCTATGATATATCCTGATCCAAAAGCTGTTCCTTACTTTTGCCTTGGATAACACATTTCTGTCAGAGTGATGGAAAAACAGTATGTTTAGCCATTCAGTAGGTGAAAATTTTAAAAATACAAATTTTAAAATACATTTTCTGATAATAAATTTTTTTATATGCTGTTACAGACGTCTATTCCCATATTTTCTGTAGCTGTTATCAAATGTTTGAGATTGATATGCTGGGGAAAGTGGTGAGGGTGCCATAGAGAAAAATAAACTTGTGATGAAGTATCTGTGCCAGGTGGTTAGAATTTAATTTAAGCTTGGTAAAATTTGGGAAATGTGCACATCCTGTCTAGTCATAGGAGAGAACAAACAAATAAATTTCCAGTTACCTGCAAGACAGATCCTTGGCTGTTGTGAACTATCACAAAGCAAACTGTGTTAATAGAGATTTGATGATATTTCTCTCACTAGTTGAAAATCAAAGGTGCTGCTGTGGTGTCTGTTGGATTTGACTCTTTTCTTATTAAGGAATTCTTGGTGTTAAAAAACTGGTAAATGAGCTCCAGATGAGCCTATCCTCTCTCTGAAGATTCTCACTTTACTTCTACCCTTTCTATACCCTGTACAGAGTTGTTTTTCCATTGGCTCCATCAGCATCCTTTCAGTTCATAATCAGCAAACTTAGTCCAGAATTGCTGCTCAAGGTCCATAAAAAGAGATGACAACTCCTTTGTAGAAGAGAAATAAAGAAAAAAATCTCGATTTGACAAATTTAGAAAAAGGATGCATTTTATATGTTAGGAAAACATTAGATGCTACGTGTAAATGTGGAACTGTTTTTTTTTTAAGTATACTTAATGTTGTCATTTACATTTTGATTTATTTTTCGAGTTTTTGTGTCCAGGTAATTTGAGACAGCTTCTACATGGTTAAAGTACTCTAGACTGTAACTAAGACACCATAGATTAGTGGTAGCTAAAGATTCAGCTGTGGAAGTTCATCTAGGTGACCTTATTTTTGTCAGAGTATTTGGACTGCAAATGGCTAATTTTGATTTCTACTTAATGTTATTTACTATTATCTTATTCCTAGAAAATGATGAAGCTGTAATTTTGAAATGTTCTGCTATGCAGTATTAAATGCAAGGATTAAAAGAAGCAAAGAGAAGTATTGTATTAGAGTAATTCTCAATAAAAATTGATTCGGAACAAAACCATCCTTAATGATAAGTGTCGTTTTGAAGATGACCTGTGATTACAACCCGCAGTTTTGCTGTCATTTAAGCTGGAGGGGACATGTGTTACTGCCTTGCTCAATTGATGAGATTGGATGGATGATTGAATGACGAGACTGCAAGCCGGGTCTTTAGCTTGTCAACTCATGCCTAATTCATAATGACAGTGTGCATAGAAGGCAAGTGTCTGTATCCTGTCATATTTAAGCTTCTAGTTACAGCCTTCTTTCTGTTTAATGCTGTGGATGCTCCAAAACAGACCAGAGAAGGAAAAGATGGATAGATGGATGTGGACAGAAATTGGCAATTTTTGTCTATGATGCTTGCTTTCTCCCCCCCCCCCATTTCCTTCTTTCAGTGTTACCATGTAGAAATTACATATTAAGGAAGTGTTATCCATTAAGAAAAATATTTAGCTGTCTAGAAAAACAGTCTGTGTTTTTATAAAATGCGTTTTCAGTTCGCTGCCTGCATTTGCAGTTTCCAAAGCTTTTTGAATCTGCTATTTTCCCTTTTTCTTGGGATTTTCACATTTCTTCTGCTCTTGCCCCTTCTCCCTCACTTGATTCTCCATGTCATAGATGTTTTCTATCACTGGGAGTTGTGTTGGTATAACAGCAACAGTTCAATTATCATAATCAGTCCTAACTACTGACTAAATTGCAAGCAGTTCCATATATTAAGCTGCTGAAATCTGTCTAGTAACTTCAGTTTCCTTTTTGTCTTGTAATGATTTTACCCCTGCTGCTTAGCAGAAGCCTGGTGACAGGAAAAGGAAAGTAGCTGTCTGGATCTGTTTGTTAAGTGAACATCAAAATAATGCAAGTTGTTAAATGAACATCAGAAAAGGCAAACATGAAAATGATGTGATAAGAGCAAATAAAGTCTTACTGGTAGGTTAAAACAATTCAAATGGAACTCTGATCTTCTAGAAGCTGGTATAATTCTAAGATCTCTGGTTTAGATTTTTATAAGATACTGAAAAATTCAGATGTGGTTACCAGTGAATCACTTTTTGTATTTAGATAGTTTTAAAAGTGAAGCTCTTTAAGATGAAACTACTTAAGAGAAGATACTACATGCACAGGAAACTAATTTTTTTCCCCCATGTGGTTTGATTCCTTCTATTCCTAGTGACTGTCAACTCCCTTATTGTCACAGGTGACTGTTGAGTTGTGTCACTCACTGTCTCTCAGTCAAATGGAGTTACCATTCCCCCAGCAGTCGGTGGCAATAGGTGCTAGGTTTTTCCTGTGATATCACCTTCTGTGAGGCCAGTGCTAGGAAACAGTGTAAATGGTGTGACATGAACTAGATCTGAGCCCTAACAAGTCGAGCAGGTGCTGCCTGTGCAGGTGCTCTGTGCGTGTCTCAGAGCAGCAATTGATCCGCGAGCACACGCGGTGCAAAGTGCCCGGCTGGGGACTCAGGCCCCTCACAGCCTCAGCCTTGCTGCAATTCATCAGGCTGGTTCCACTGTTCTGTTTGGCAGGGCGTGTTATGTAAATTGTGTGTATTATTGGTTCTTTAGATTATTTGTGTTTTCTCCAGCTGGATGAGTAAGTATTATGCGGAAGATTTGGGAGCTTGCATAAGCTGCAGAACTTAGAAACATGGTGAGGTATCGTGGGGTTGTCAGAGCACACTGTGCTCCCTGTGCCTGAAACTGCCTTAATGCAGCTACAAAGGGGAAGATTAGGCACATAATTGGTAAATTCCCTTTATTCTACTTTTTTAGTAGACTGTTTAGTTTTTCTTCTCCGTCTCAAAGAAGAGTTCAGCTCTGGAAACAACTGCAAATACATGTTCCTTTCTTCCTTGGAGGGTGGAAGTTACAACTTGTGACACACGACAGTCTCACTAAGTCATATGTGACTTTCTACATGCGTGTGTAGCATTACCTTTATATTGAATATCATAACCAAAACGATTTGACACATAGGTTTTAAGGAAGCATGATGCACTTTTGATGTTTTAAAGGGATGCATGGAGTCAAATCAGGACATGCACTGCAAAATTGTAGAAATGTGGACAGTTAAAATGGTTGTGTTTGCATTCAGCTTGCTTCACTACAGATTAGTAAAATGTACAAGTCATGAGATGGTGCTGGGACAGCCTTATTGGGAAAGGTCTTTGGGAGCAGAGTAGGAGGAAGTGTACAATATACGTGATGTACTATGCAGAATATTGGTAATATGTGCATATTAAATAATTAATATAGTATGTCAAGTATAATGGGACTATTTTTTATGTGCTGAGGTAGAGTCATGTTAAAAATTATTATAATAGGTGCGTGTGGGAAAAATCTAGAGTAACTAGACAGTTTGACAAGTATATGTATTTTTTTCCCCACAATTTTCTTTAAAAATATTTTTGGTTGAGTATTTTGCTTTCGCCTTTTTATTTGTCAGTATTTAGTTGGAAGTGTACAATACACATCCGAAATGATTTGTTGTCAGCATTTCTATCCCAGAGTACCTGGCATAGCTCTTGGACATATTCTGAGTTCTTTTCGGTAAAGTTGGTTGCTTTTAGAGGGTGTTCAAAGCACAGACTCCTACACATAAGGATTCTTGAAGGGAAAACTTGTTAAGTCATAGAATCATAGAATGGTTTGGGTTGGAAAGGACCTTGAAGATTATCTAGTTTCAACCCCCCTGCCATGGGCAGGGATGCCTCTTGCTAGACCAGGTTGCTCAAAACCCCATCCAGCCTGGTCAAGACAGGGATTCTGGGATTCTCATTAGGGCTGGCCTCAGTCTATAGGGCTGAGACCTTTGTTTCTGAAATAATTTTGGACTTTTTGGGGTGGATTTAGCTTGGCTGGATGCCAGGTGTACACAAAGCTGCTTTACCTCTCCCCTCCTTGGCTGGAGAGGGGAGAGAAAATACGGTGAAAGGCTCGTGGGTTGAGATAAAAGCTGGGTGAGGTCATTCAGCAACTACCCTCAGAGGTAAAACAAACCTGACCTGGGGGAAGTAATGCATTACCAATCAAATCAGAGAAAGGTGACGAGAAATAAAAACTGAATCTTTCACTCTTACTCCTCCCTTCTTCTAGGCTTAACTTCACTCCTCTGTTCTCTACCTCCTCCTCCTCCTCAGTGGCACAGGAGAAGAGGGAATGGGAGTTGTGGTCCATTCATCATCACATCTTGTTTCTGCTGCTCCTTCCTCCTCACAGGGAGGACTCCTCATCCTCTTCTCCTGCTCTTCCAGTGTAGGCTGCTCTGTCCATGCATCCAGAGGTCCTGCCAGGAGCCTGCTCCAGAGTAGGCTTCCGACAGCTTCCCTTCTTCTTTTGGGCATCCCCCTGCTCTGGGCTGAGATTCCACTGTGGGCTGCAGGTGGCTCTTGCTCCACTGTGGTCCTCCATGGGCTGCAGGGACACAGCTACCTCACCATGGTCTGCACCACAGGCTGCTGGCTTGTCTCAGCTCCTGTGCCTGGAGCACCCCCTGCCCCTCCTTCTTCACTGACCTTGGTGTCTGCAGGGATGCTTCTCTCACATCTTCTCACTCTGGCTGAAATTGCAGAGTTTCCCTCCTTTATTACACTATCGCAAAGGTGCTACACCATCACTGCTGAGCTTGGCCTTGGCCAGTGGTGGGTCTATCTTGGAGCCAGCTGGCATTGGCTCTGTAAGACACAGGGGAAGCTTCTGGCAGCTTCTCAGAGAAACCACACCTGTAGTCCCTCTGCTACCAAAACCCTGCCACAAAACCCCAAAACAGACCTTAAAAAAAATCAGTAGCTTTAAGCCTAATTGGGAACAGGATCATAAACTGGTTGGAAAAGACATTCAGTGTATGTGTAAACCTTAATTTATATTCTTCATGCTTACTTTAGCAAGGATTAAATAGTTGTGTGTTCGAGAATCAGTGGTAAGTTAATACATTTGTTTTCTGTGCATATATAAGACAACACTGGGGTTACTTGCTGCATGATCACTATTCTAAGCAAGCATAATACACGCAGTGTACTTGAGAGATCTAGAAGGTTTGAGAATTTTATGTAATCCATCTAGTGTACTGGTATATTTGTGAAGCAGGAGTATTTCTGGCCATCTGTGCACTTCTCTCTATTCTAATGTGCATTTTGTTTGTAGAGCAATGGGCCAAAAAAAGGAACCTCAGAAAATTGATATCCAGAAGTGTCTATAATTTTCAGGTGTATAAGCCACTCTGTGCTTCTGGAGGCATTTATTAGCTGTTTGAAACAATTTGATATGTAAATTTACATTTTGTAAAATAAAACTCGTGCTTCTTACTTACTATGACATCAGTTAGCACTCAGAAAACCTGATCTTTCTTCCTGTGAGCTTGTCTACCTGGTTTGGTTTCTAAACGTTAATATCTGATGCTTTGGTACCCTGTTAGAAATAACAGGCAAGACTTCAAGGTAATAGGCAGTTGCAGTCCCTTTTAGTTGAAAAATGAATGCATTTCTCCCTGTCCTGTCACAGAAGATTGCTTTTGCCCATCAGGTTCAGATCTAGTGCTGCAGCTGCATTCAGGTGGGCCAGGAGGGTGGTACAAGGATTTGCTTCCCATTTTCTTTGCAGTGACAGTGTAAAGCACTGGTAAGACTGGTCAAAACCTATTCAGTCAGGACAACTTCTGTCCTGCAGGTCTGTCATGCAGTCTACTCTTATGCTTCTGTCTGTCCCATCCTGATTCCATTGTACTTTTGCAGGGCTCATTTCCTAGATTAAAAAACAAGCGCTGTATCTTTTGATCTCTTAAATCCCTTTCCTGTTCTTGTTTCATGGATGAGTTTAGCACTATTTTCTACAGATGAAACACCCTGTTGCAGCCTCCCCCCTTTGGTCACTTGACTGCTCACTTTTTGCCTTCAAAACAGCGACCTACGATCTTCTCTTGCAGAAACCCTGCCACGATTGCTGCAATCAAAGGCTGCCTGAGTTCTTGTTAACACAAGTGCATCTCAGTTTTAAACTGTGCCTATATACTTGAGTTACAGACATTTTTTCTGCAACTCAAGAGTCCCTAAAGAGTAGTGAAGCAGCTCTCCAAACAAAGCCAGCAACAGAACTTGACTGGATGATCCTGCTAGATAAACTAATTGGTCTGTCTGCAGTTTGAAAAAGTCCCGCACAAGTTTGAAGGCAGAGGGTATTTCCTGCTTAGTGTCACTGTAGAACCTCGTAAAATATATGAATCTTATAGTGAGGTTGCTTTTTGTGGCACATATTTGCCAAGATAATGCAACTGTTTGACATTTATGTGAAGTATTTAATTATCAAATGTTTTTTGTTGAAAACATTTTTAAATTGCGTACATAGATTGCAGGTGAAAGCTCTGGTGAATGAAAAGCATTATCGGTTTGCTCTGCAAGTTTCTAAAATACTAAATTTTACATGTGTTTTGTGGATGAACAAAGAAGGAAGATCCTTTTTGGTTGCCTGGAACAGCCTCCCCCATTCTTCTGCACCTGGACTCTTCTCATCATCTTCTTCCTCACTGCCATTTCTTTTTTTAGCCCCATTGTTTGAGGGTGGTTTGTTTTTCTCTCAAGTTGTGCTGTAAGTGCTTTGTGGCGTACCCTCTTCTGTTTCTCCACAGCTTCCTACGTGTTCTCCATACACTCCTCTCCTTCCTCTGCTGGGGTATTCTGGTGGCAGCTCCCACTCATCACAGCTGCTGCCATTTCCCCTGTGTACTGTAGGGAAAAGCTGGAAGATACCAGTTTCAGGACTACTCGTGGAACTTGCAAATTTTGGTCTTGTACATACGACCAATGAGGTTTGAGTTCAAGATCAGAGGTAGGGGCCTCTTGTGCTTGAGGGGAAAGACCAAGGGTTGTTGCATGCAGAACATACATCCCGTATGTACTGGCCCCTGGGGTAAGCCCTCATGCCCTGCTGGCTGCCCTGGAGACTGTGGTGGAGTCGGGGATGTCAGGGTCCTTTCATTCTGCTTTGGGGAATGGGCCTGGTCACTGGTGATGGATGGCACTGGCCAGCTGTGCCAACACATCTGGCACTGAAATTCTGAAAGAGCCATTGTAGGGTTGTACTGCATCTGTGTTGTGGTCTGGTGTGTGGAATGATCCAGTGCAACTGCTGTTTTGGCATACACAGAGCACAGCATGGATAGTTCTGCTTCCCAGGGAGGCAGATACGTGAGTTCTAGGTTATGTGGAAGTATCAATCCTCGTGGAGAGAGGAGAGCCTGGAGATCTTGGAGCCCTTGGTCCAACTCACAGTTCCTCTCTACGAGGAAATTTGCTTTGTGAAGACAGGTTTCTCTTGCACAGTTTGAGCTTTTCCCTAGCATATGGGTAGGTAGGAAGAGTTTGCCAAATGTGTTATAGTTACATAAAACATGCAACATCTGACGGATACGAGGAGGGTTATGATAAATGATTCCTTTACACTCCCTCTTTGGAAGAGCTAAACAAAATGGCAATACAAAGCCCATCAGATTCTTTCCCATTTATGATGTTCATTATGTTAGTGTGGAAATTCCGTCAGTGAGCATGGGCTAACAATGGCTAAATCTATTTGAGAGCTTTCTGCTAGGCAAGTACTGCACTATTTCAAATTGCAGTGTTCATTCTGGTTTTATTCACTATTGCTATTAATAACTGTGTATATGTGGGAGATTATTTCCCAAATCTCATCTCCATTTCCAGTCCTGCATCTGCTTTGACCCAGAGATATGAGAGGCTGCTTGAAGTTCCTAGATTTTTTTGTCTCCTTTCTCCCCTCTCTGTCATTCCCATGCTTAAAGCTGTACTAGTTTTCTGAAGGATAAAGTGAAGTTAAAAAAAGAAGTAGAGTTGTATTTAGGAGCTAGGGATTATTTTGCTTTACTGGAAATATTTAGCCAAGTTGGTGGTTTGGAAATATTTTCATGAGAACTGCTGAGCTAAAAGTTACTGAGACGAGATTCCGTAAAAACAACTGTGAACTCTAGTTTATAACAAAGTCATTGTTGGCAGCCTTCCGTTTAAAAACTTTCCATGGCTGCAAGAAAGAGACTTATGGATCAACGTGATCTGAATTTTTTTTGGCAATTAAAAAAGTTAACATTTGGATTTGAACCCCTCTGTGACTAGTTCATTTCATTTTTTACTCTGTATCCTTAGTAAGAATGGCACCAAGGAGCAGAGGATGGGAAGAGACACTTTTTTCTATTTAAAATTGGTTCCACAGGATGGAAATTTGGCAAAAGACACGGAAACTAAGCAAATCTGTTTACAGGGCTCTCTGCTTCTCTGTATAATGAAACCAACAAAAAAAAAGCTCAAATAGAGATTTTAATGATGAAGCCACACTTTGTTGAAATTTTCCATTGTGCTGTTTTCTTGGTCTTTTTAGCTTGATGACGACATAGTTATTTGGTGTGAGGTGTAATGTAAACTGAGGGTGCCAGCACCCATGTTGTGTCTTGTGTTCTTCAGAGCTTCTGGCTACTCTTCACACTAATGAGCCAGTTACAGAGTCTGGAATTGGTGACATCAAAGAAGCCAAAGGTGTCACAAATAGTGCTAGGATAAATGTTAGGAGAGAAGTTTTATGAGAGGAGTCATTGCAGGTTTCAGACAATAATTTAGGGGTTGGGCTGTGGCTGCTGTTAGTGCAGGAACACATGGGAGTAAGTGGAATCAGTTTTCCATGGCTAACTCCTACAAATCATTGTCATATAGTTTCAGAATTCAGGTGAGTGTACCCATGCCCTTTGTGATAGGCTAGGAGGAAACAGCCAGATTAGAAGGCTGGAAAGACATTATTCCCTGCACCATTAACTTAATGGTCAGCAAAACTGGGCCACTAGGGGGATGAATATTAGTCAATTAATCTAGTAAAGAATAGTAGCAATTTGCTTAAGATCAAGGAGAAAACTTGGGAGAAGCTGTAGCTTGCTGACTCAGAAAATTTTGTGTTGCTATGCAGTTGCTGGCAGTCCTACACATCTGGCAGACGGCAGGAAAAAAAAATATTTAATACTTGCTTTCTTTTTGATCCTTGGGTTAAAAATTGTTACAAGACTGAATAAAGTCTTGTCTTCATGGAAGAGTTACAAGAGGAGAAATTGCTGCTGTTGTGCTTGTGCTACTGCTTAGTTATAGCTATATGTAAAGGAAAGAGGTGTAACTTTAAATTCCCTTGATATTTGGGTTCAAAATATAAAAATGCCTATGGATTTTTTTTTAAATTAAAAGGCAGAAAATGGCATTACTTTGCTCCCCTACATCTTGTCTGCAAAGATGTAGAATTAGTCAATAACAAGGACACTGTCTACATACAGATGTGTTAACAAGATGAATACAAGCTCTGTGGGAAGAGTCAGCTTTTCTTTTATGAAGGGGAATATTACCTTTCAAAGTATGTGAAGAAGCCCTCTGAGGGGGTGGATATGTAGGTGAATGAGAAAGATCTGGATGGCATTCAGAGGTATTTGACAACGTTCTGTGCGAGACAGAAGCCAGGAGCAGTGCACAAAGAGGGTCATGTCATGGACTAATACTTGGGTAGAAGATGGGAGGAATCAGGTAGCAATGAGTGGTTCTCAGTCACCAGAGTAGTTGGACTGGTTGATGCATTCAACCCGTAAATTGTACACTGGAAAGGAGCTTGTTGATGAAGTGAGAAAGTGGACTGATGATAGTGACTTGCTCGTAGTAGTAAGGTTGAAGGCAACCATGAGGAACTGGAGGAGTGACTGACATGGCTGGGTGGCTGAGCAGTGGAAAGGCAGGTAAAATTCAGTGCAGATAAAGTGGTCTACATAAGGAAAAAGTAATGGTGATTCCACTAAAAAATGGTGACTTTTGAGCTGTTACCATGTGTGAGTCAGTTACCAGGTTATGATAAACAACAGTGTAAAGCAGGAGCTCACTACTCTACACTGATCAGAAAAGCAAATAAAATACTAGGAAATATTAATAAAGGAATAGAGAATTAAAGAGATGGCATCCTTTTTGCCACTTTGTATGTTCATGGCTCACCAGCATCTTGTATCGTGTGCAGTTCGGGTCCCTCAGCTCAGAAACAATATAACAGGATGAGAAAATTTTGGAAAAAGCAGCATTTTTAAGAGATGTGGAAAGGCATATTTATGTCCAGAGGAAGCAGGGATTCTTTATCCTGAGAAGAAATGACTTTGGAAGATATTCTTGAGGTCTTTAATGTTGTGAGTGGTGGGGGGAGGGTACAGAGGTTGAACTGTTCGCTGCCTCTTCCAACACAAGTCTTAGAGGAGGCATCAAGTAAAGTATAAGCAAACAGAAGAGAAGTGGGTCTGCTAAAAAGAGTATTGTATTTTCTGAAATTTTATATGGGTCCATTTTCTGACTGTAAAGGCTCAAAAAATAGTAATTTTTGGTAAATTTTTTGTAATTCTGTGTGTGATGTAATGGATAGGTGCACTTTGAAATATTAGTGTCTTCTATGCTCTTTGGCACTTTTGTGTATCCTTATATTTCCCAGAGTGCCTAACTATCACCAGCCTATAAGGAAAAATGAGATACGGTCACTTGGTGTAATTAAATGGCCTTCCTATATATATAAAATTATTGAAACCCTTTTTTAATGTGGGGGGAAGTGTTTTTGGGTTTTCTTATTCAAGTCTCTGAGCTTTCTCAATTATTTAATAGGATAAAAGCCCTTTGCTTGGATTTTAAAAAGGAGACTTAGATTTAGTTTGTAATAAATGTCTCCGCCATTCCCTTTGGCCTTAGAAAATAATACACTTAACATGTTTGAGAACTTCAGTTGTGCACATAGGAGAAATACTCTAAATTATAGAGGTCTGGGTTAGTTGGAAGTCCTGGATTCTCACTAAGGCATTGTGCCTCTTTAGGCACGCATGTTATCAGTAAAGAAGGTGAAATTGTCCTTTATACCTGAAACACGGTGAGTTCTTTCCCATAGCCAGCTTTTGAAATGGTTCTCCTTTAAGGTTTGGTGCAAGGAAGCAGTTCATGCAAAGAAACCAGGGGAATAATGACAATACCAACAGCTTTTATCTGTACCTTCCTGAGTCAGGTAAGCTCAGTTTCCTTCTTCCCAGAGTCACTCACCTCAGTAGGAGCAAACATTATATTCACGTTCTAAGTGCCTGCACTCAGACATCTTTTGTGCAAGTTCCACATGCTTTATGCCATCACCCCTCTCCATCCCCAGTGCCTGCACTGTATCCTGAACCTTCACTTGAGATGTTCACAGTCATCCTTGGCAGCCTCCCTTGGCAGGGAACCATGGGCTGGCCTCTGCTGCTTGGGCTGTCACATCCTTGCTCCTTGTACTATATTTGCTCTGGGGATTTCCGTTTCCAGGACCAGCTGGAGAGCTCGGATGTGCATACATGAGCCTCCACTGCTCACTGAACCCTGACAAGGGACGTGCGGTTTTTACCCATCAATTCTCCCCACAGCACTAGGGGACCTTAATTTGTTTCTACTGTGATGGATGCTTTATCTTTTAGGAAAACTAAAAGATGGTGTTATTTGTCTGTGAGAAGGGCCAGTACCCCTTTTGGTTATGCAGTGGCTGGTGTGATACTTGTGTGTGATGGACTGGGGTATAACACTTTGCTTCTGAAACAAGAGACAAATCTGAGGATGGTCTTGAACACAGTTGCAGAGAAAGCACAAATATCGAAGTTTAATGGGAACCCAGGTTTCCTGATGGTAACTTGTTGTGCTAACAGCAGATTCATTTGTTTCCTAATTAATCAGAAGGAGTGTTCTTTTTATTTCAGCCATCTGGTGGAGAGCATGTTGTTTAGCTTCTTGCTACTGCAAATTGGAGCTACACAGGAAAAAGGATGTTTCAACTTCTGTTTTTGGCTTGTTTTTCAAGGTTGAGTCAGAATAGAGCACGTTAAAACATACTGTAATCAGTTGCAAAGTTCATCTCTCAAGGACTGCAAAAATTTAACTTAAATTGTCCTTCCTGAAAAGATGGGGTGGTGGTATAGATGATTGATTGCTTGTTATTACTTGTTTTATTCCATGTAATCAATTGTTAAGACAAAAGCAAAATTTCCTTAGTGAACTGCAGAACTATTCTAGGATACCCAATTTGTTACCACTTTGTAGAGAACATTCAATGTCGCTTTTACATTTCTTCTTTGGATTAATGTCAAAAGCATGTTGCCTGTCAAACAATTTGTTGTTGAGTGTGCCATTAGCTTGCTAACTCCTCACAAGGATTTTAAAACATTGCATTTTTTTCCCCTCCAGAAGTCCCCTTAGCGCAGCCTTTCTTTGGAAGCTATATTGTTCTTGTGGAATATTTTCTGAGGAGCAGTCTGTCCCTATGCGATGTTTACTGTATTTTTGCCTTGCAGCCAGCAGATTTTAGTACAAACTTGCCTGGGGGTGGCCTTGTCCTATTTTCCTCTTAGATGGTTCTGGCATTTATAGAGCTTGGGAGATCGTTCTTCTGAATTTTCCAGTCTGAAGAGCTCGAGCCAAAACAGCAGGGGAGATAGCAAACCTGTACGTTGTTTGGCTTATGGCAGCTGGGCCTGTTTTTCCTTTGACCTAAAGCAATGGCAGCTTTTCTTGGGTTTCGTGTGGAGGAGGGGGGAAGTGAGAAAGTGGAAAGCTACGTGAGGAAAACTACTTTATCTCTGTGATTGGAAAAAGCAAGCCTTATCACTGCCTCAACAATCCCTCTTTTTGCACCACTAGCAAAGGTAACTCCAAGTTACTTTCAGATGGCACGTAGAGATTGTCTTTGTTTGAGTTACTTTATGAGTGCTGGTTATTCATAAGAAAAGAGACTGTGTATTGTTTTAATATTGCATTAATGTTTTTGAAAAACAAACTCATTTTTTGTTGCAGTACCATAGAGCTTGCAGAATGAACTTTATATTAGGGGACTTGGCAGTTTTTAGTGACATCTCATAGCTTCCCATCAACCTGTATTTTCTCCTTTATGTCATGGTCACTGAAATAAAATAGCCTTGCCAAGTAGGTCCCAATGTCTCCGCTGAGGAATTAATTGTGATGAATGATTGTGGGGATATATGAAATACCCTGTGGATAGGTGGCTCAGAGGACATAACTCTTTGGGGTTTGGACTTTTGCTTTAAGAGCCCTTCTTGTCTTTAAACACTGTCTCTGTAGTCATACCCTCTAAATGAGGTTTCCTGTGGAAATAAATTTCACTGCTTCTGCCTTTGAGATGTTGTAGTCTTGTATTTATCAGCAGATGTTTCACTTAAGTTTTGCACTTGTGTAACAGAAACATTTAGTTGTGCCATAGAATGAATGTATTCCTAGAGGAATGGGTTTGCATGTGATTATTGGAATCCTGAGCTTTTGAATTCCAGGAGAATTGAGAGTTCCCTAAAAAGTTTGTGAGAGCAACAGAGCGTGGTGAGGCTTAGAACGTGCTTGAAGTGGAACACTGAAGAAAACAGCCTGTGTGTGCCAGGAATTTCCAAGGAACTCCTAGTGATTAAACCAAATTAAAAAGCATCATATTTCCAAAGAGTGATAAGATTCCTGTTTGAATGTCTGCACTGGTGAGGGACAAATGGATGACGGATCCTGAGCCTCCCCAAGCTGAAAATAAAAGGAAATAAAAATTTTAATTTTTGTCTGTGTTTCAATGTTTTCTCACTTTATGTTGCTCCATAGTTTTTCCTTCCTGATATGCGTGGATCTCCACGATGCTTGTTGTAAGAGAAACTCTTGTTTCTGCTGTAGTTCTGGCAAGAGATGACAGTGCAGAAGCTGCATGGCTGCTCCTTCTGTGAGGGAGCTGTTGACCAGCTTCATAGCACAAATTCTTTTCCAGAATAAGAATTTTCTTAATTGGCAACTTCGATGAATTTCTCTTCTCCCCTCTTGTCCCCCTCTGAGTTGGTCAGTCTGATGTGCAAATCGTGTTTCAACCTGAAGGGAAGAATATTTTGGGCCTACAGGTGGATGCAAGAAGCAAGGAGGACATTAGAGCAGGTGCACATTACTCTTGAAGTTTCTTGTTGGAATAAGAAGTGTTGGCAGAAAGTTGGTGCTGTAGAACCAGCCTCTCCAGTCTCTTTTGGCTCAACAGTGTGAATGCCTCAGGCTGTCAGAGTGGTCCAGGAAGGAGCTGAGCCTTTCAAAAAATATGCTGGCTTCAATATCATTAGGTGTGTTACGTAGGCAAGTAGTCCAGATCTGCCTAACTGGTCTATATTTATTTTCCTCTCTTCCCTCCATTCATCAAGTCCATGTTACAGTAGGAGGCTTTCTTTCCTTGGTAGTCTAATTTGTTACCAACATCCTCACCTTTTCAAGTTTCACTCTGTGCATAAGGAGACAGTTTAAATTAGATACATGAAGAAAAAAATCATAATCCATTTCTGAGGTGATAATTTACCTCATTTTCCTTTAATGATAACATTTCTTCAGTTGTGGTTTTCTTTGTCTGACATGAAATTTTTCTGCTTTTTGTCGTGTTTTGTTCTACAGATCTCAGTGGGCTGTAGTGAATCCTTGTTTCACGTCTTCCCTCTTTTTCAATGATTGCCCAAATTCTGAGGGCAAAACACAAAGGTCAGTGCTCTCTCTTGGACTTTAGTACTGCTCCTCATCTCACTTTTGTCACTAAATGTAATAATTCCTATATTTTGTCTTCTCATATTTAATATTTCTCCTGTTGCCCTTAGGAATATATTTCCTTTCAATGATAATCTTACTCAGGGAGGCTGTAATCACGATTTACTAATTTCTCTCTTCTTTTAATGTTCTCAGGAATGTCTTCCTTAACATTAGGTAGCAGATCTGGTAGATTTTTTGCTGGTATTAATTGCTGTGTAGCGAAGTGCCCTTGAAAGTTAGTTATGTAAATGAGCAGCGTTGAGCTGGCCATAAGAATGATGTTGGCTTGAGTTTTAATTTAATAATTGAGGAATTGGAACATAAAATGGTTCTTTGAATCTAAGATAGGATAGAGTCAGATTCTTTATTAGACAAATTCTAATTGCATGAACTGTATCAGCAGTTTAACATTTCGTTTAGGTGATCACTTTGCATGCAGGTGAGCACTTTATGTGGTCATTGTTAGATGGTTACTATTAGGAAAAAGCCTTGCATTCAGTTGCCTTAGGTATTTTTAGTTGAATATTCTGACAGAAATTACTGGTTTGTTGTGGCTTTAAAATAACAACCTGAGTCTTTCTTGAAATATATTCTTATAATCTGGTTGGGTTTTTTTTTTTCCTTTATTAAGTTAGTGATTGTAAAGGTTGCTGTAAAAGTTTCTTGTATTTTTCCTGGAGATGTGTCCTACTTGAATCCCTTGGCTTATTAAAAAGTCCCTAAGTTCTGGACAGTGGAGGGCAGGTACCTCATGTCTGTCTGGGTAAAGGTTATTATTTATTGTTACACACAATACATGCAAAAACCAGGAGCTGCAAAGTTATTTGCAAATACAGGCTTGGCAAACCTCCTCTGGAATTCGGAAAGGGTTTTCCAGCTCGACTTAGTCATTTTTTCCCAAATGTCTTGGCATAACTGATCACTCAGGAGTGACATATGGTAGAAACATGCTCTAAGGGACAAGTCTCCCGGATGGCGCACAGCACCACACAAGATAGACAGATGGTGGCTTATTCAACCTTGGAAAAAGTTTAATCCTACATATTGGCATGTCGGCCTGGGTACTGAGAGAGAGGCACACACTTGCCTGTGAAATCTGAGGCAAAGCTTTTGTGAGTTTGCTTCCTGTTACTGAAAGAACTAGGGTGACTGAGCTGATACTATACCCAACGAGTAATCTGCAAAATTATGGGCTCAACATGCTGTCCTGAAAGTTACATTCCCTAGAAAAGTGAAAACTCCAGAGGCAGCAGGACAATGCAGAGAATAAAGTTTGGTGAACTTGTCACAGCTGTTTCTAGACTAAAACATGCTTATTCAACAAAGTTGTTGAGTACTTATTCACCAATAGCTGTTGATTAATTCAAGTGTCTAGTAGGAGAAAAGGGTATTTTATGTTTTCCATGGCTTTAGTTCTGTTTCCTAACTCTGTTAGGAGTTGCTACTGGCCTTGTGAAGTGTATAAGCACTTCACGTCAGAGAAACTGTAGCCTTTGTCTGCCCTAGGCTCTAACAAAAAGTTATAAATTCCCCAATGGTAAATTTATATTTATAGCTGAAAATGCAAACTGTACATTGCAAGTTCTTTGGTTTTTGTCTTTTTTTTTTTTTTTTGAGGGAGGAAATCATGCCTTTGACTCTAATATCTTCATATTTAAGACAGTGAAGAGAGAGAGAGAGACAGAATATTTGACATGGAGAAAGAAATCCTTTTTGAATTCTTTCTGGAAACCAAGTAGCAATTGATTGATTGATTGATTGAACTTCTGGAGTCAGGGCCATTTTCTGTAAGGATTTTGAAAATACTGACCCATTGAAAAGATAAAGGATTGCCTGCCAAACTTTTTTCCCCCCCATTTGCTTTTTCTTGTAGATCACACTCAATATTCACAACTAGAAGGAAAAGCAAGACTCTCCTGACTCTCTGGACTTCAAGGATATAATTATGTTATATTGGATGAATTCAAACTAGACAAGACTTCTTTCTAAAACGCTTCGAGAAAGGTAAATGTAATTCAAACAAACTAATCTTTTTCCAGTAGAGGAATAGTTTGGTCAAATTAATCCCATTCTAGTAACATTTCAACCATGCTACACCACAGAATCATAATTTTTTGGATACTTTGTATAGCTACATATCCATATATATGTATATATTTCTATGGCTAAACCTTCCCAGTAATTTTTAGATGTTAAAAGATCAGCCCTTGTATATTTCGTGGAAATGTTCTGGTTTCAAGCAGTTCTCTTATGAAAGAGGTGAGGAAGGAAGAGGAAAGAGAAGGGAGATGCCCACCGTAGCCAGCATATTGGTAATTACTTCTGTGGATGGGGAAGACCCAGTTAATGTTTCTGTTCTGCCTAATGAATAAATTTACTTGAAAATGAGATTCTAGCTAGTGAGCTATAAAGTCAAATGACTCAAGCAGTACTGATTGACACATACATTTTAAAATATGGTGTGGTTTGGGAGACCCAGAGGGAGTTGCAAATAGACTAATTTAATAATCTGTGGTTTAGGATATGCATTGAAGAAGTAAGAGATGTCAAATCCTTACATTCAGCTGAGGGTGCTCTTGTGTAATATAAATATCTGCTTACTTTTGGCCTAGTATAAACAAAGATTTGCTCTTTCTGTGGATATGAGTACCCTTCAGGTGTTTTTTTTGGTAACCCTTTTCTTTCTTTTGCTGTGTGTCATTGTGAGAAATGCTGACCCTAGGTGGCCAAGCCTGAGGGCCCACAGAAATTGTTGCAGAACTACTGTGCCCTTTTCATTTTATCTTTTTCTACCTACTATAACTAATTACTATAGAACTTAGTAAATAAAATTTTTAATAAGTCTATTTTGTGCCCAAGTGCAGTCAGAAAAATGTGACAGACATCAATTTGCTCTCTTGTCTAGACCCTAAGGGAGTTTCTCACACACTTCACAGAAGCAGTGAGTATTTTTGTGGCCCATCCAGCCCTCTGTGACAGAGTCCTGCCTCAGTATCAGGGAGCATGCCTATGGGCCTTACAAACATCATGTATTTGTAAGAGGGAGCTACAGTCTGATGAGATGATTAAAATTCTGCAGATCCACAGCTGACACCTTCTTGACCCAGATCTGAAGTTCAGACTTGGAAATACTTCAGTCCCTTGAAATTTTAGGTCATGCTTCATAGAATTGCTGTTTTCATAATTTATAGGCTAAGCGTGATCATATAATTGTTGAGTCGCTGAGCGTCAGTGTGTGTGAATCAGCCATCTGCTGTCAGGGCTGAGTCTTGTATCTCCCTGGCCAGTGACAGGGGAGGTCATTATACCATGGCAAGACTCTGTCAGATGGGAATGGTTCAAGGTAACAACATGGCACTGTCCAAAAAAAGCCACTTCTGCTTGCTGGTAGTGATGACATTTAGAGGACTGAGACGGAGGACTGGAAGTTTTAATAGAGGAATTGTGAAGACAGAGATGTGAAGGGTTTGCATGTTAGAGAGGAACAAAGGCTGGCTTTTGTAGCCGGGTTTTGAGTTATTTATGGAACCAGATGAGGAATAGAGAAACTGTCTACACAGGAGTAAAGCAGACTTCAAGATCTGGAAGAGAAGCTGCATTGAGTCCTTAGGTCACTGATCTAAGAGTGGTAAGGAAGCAGATACAAAATGCATGTCATCACATTTTATTTTGTCTAGACTTGCATACCTTGTACACTTCCCAAGTGGAGAGTGATTTGGTATTTGGAACTTGTACAAAGCTTCTGCATGTTTTGCTTCAACCAGCGAATGTCCTGGAAACCCAGCATACCCTCAAGGTTAGATCCTTGTGTTAAACTTGCTGTAAAATTTGGGCAGGATGTGGGTTAGCACTAATGATGGGATCCCGTGCTGTCATGCTCTGCCAGGTCCTGTTTCTTTGGAGATATGGTAATCAATACCAAAGAAAAGTAATGCAGAAACTAAGAAAACTGTTTTACAGGAAATAACTGATTCAAACCATCAGAGGCTGAAGATGATTGAGAAAAGCCAGACATCTGTATGAGCAGCAGTGGGGATTTTACCAGTTCCTGCAAATTTCTGCTGGGCTGTTGAGAGCTGAAGTTAAGGTTGAGCTGAAGTATTGAAAATTAGGCCTAAGACATGTTGCTGCACACCTCATGGGATACATTTGGGCTTTATTAGCTGCAACTGATTCAAAAATATACTCTCAACAGGTGTAGCCAAACAGGAGGAAAGAAAAATTTAAAAATCCTCATTAATGCATTAATCCAGTGGTAGAAAAATGTGAAGTTGTAATTGTCTTCTATACTTGCCTCCTCCTTGTTGGGATAATTTTTTTTTAGATATTAATTTCTAATTTAGTACTTAGTTTCCTTTCTTTCTCCTCTCCCCTAAAAAATCTCCTCAGACCCTGATGGTTTAAAAATGATACCATGCAGAATTGATGTAACTGTCTGTAGGTTGTGATGTGCATTGGAGATGTGATGTACCTCAAGATCTTAAAACCAGGTAAAACTGAAAATGGCTACGGCCACTTTTATGCTGTCTATCCCCCTTTGTTCTCTCTCCCTCCCCCTTCTGCTTGTGCTCACTTGCTCTCTCTTTAGTATAACACAGTTGAACAGCAGTGAAGTGTAAAATGTGCTTTTGCCAAGGTCAGTTTCTTGTGATTACTCGCCTGTGGCAACTTATGCCAGTTGCAACAGACTGAGTCTCAGCAGTCCACAAAGTCACACTGGTGCTTATGCAGAGGACACCCAGTGTAGGTTACAGTAACCGTAGTCTGGAATAGCTCACAATGCTGCTGAATTTTAGCTGCTTTATTTAACTCTTCCCATCTAGCCTGTGCTTGCTTCAGTGCTTTGGAGTCTGTGCCATGAAACACTGGGTTGTCCTGGTTCTCTGGAGATCCTCGAGGAGGATTTTGGGTAGATTAAGTTCTTGTTGTTAGAGATTGTTTCTTTTCATATACTGGATGGCTCAAATTTCAGAATTTCTCATAAATGGAGAGAAGATAACTCTCTTGAGCTTCTCATCGTGAACACGTGCATCTTTGAAATATTATATTTTTTTTGTGATTGGCTTGCTTTTGGAGGAAGTCATATCAAATACTGCCCTATTGACACTGGCACAAGAGAAGTTGTTTATCTACATAGCAAGAAGTACTGTGGAAATTTTTAAGAGGTAGTTTTTATTTAAGAATTTAAAAGATGAGACAGTCTTAAGTGTTGTGCACATTCATAAGCATAGAATATTTTTTTGTTTAGAAGATAAAAATGATTTTGACTCCTGAGACAGGGGAATGGATGTGAGATTCCGGAACATTCACTTTAGTGATTTACCACTTGCATGTGGTACCCAGTGGAAATAAGGGAAGGGACCTCTACTTTCATTCTCCTTTCTCACGTATGAGCAAACATATCCCTTTATGGAAAAATGTTGTACTTAGAACAGAAAAGCATGGACTTCCTGTATTGTTTGCTTATTTGCAATATCAGCAACATATAGGATTTTGTTTTCATTCTGGAAATACTTACTTTTGGGAGAAGTATTTAGCTCTTGAGCTGTGTGATAGTGACTTTGAGGTTACTGGTCTGTCAGTACTGACTAGTAGCAAGGCAGTAATTAATCTTGATGGTTGTCTGAAGGGCTAGAGCTGAACTTTGGTGACCTCAAGGAAATTCAAAATTTAATTGCATAAAATTTATTATGCGTTTGATTAATTTTGAACATATATGTTGCTGTATTCTCTCTCATGTTTGCTTTGGAATGATTCCTGAGCCACAAGTAAAATAATGGCTCAGCAATTCAGTCTTGTCCTGTAAACAGCCTTGCATAAAGCACACAGGAATATTGCAGTTATGCTCAGTGTAACTCCCCACAAAACAAGGTTAAGTGCTTAATCCTGCATTTCCAGTTTAGTCTTGCTTTCAAGCTTACAAGGAGTGTTTTTCTTCAAGGAATATGTTACTTGTTGCTTTTTTGCCTAGGAAGGACCGTTGAATTAGTATATTGTTTCAAGACTGACATTTGCTTGCATGGTTTCCATAATTTATATGATTCCGTTGGTAATCCAGCCGCTTCCCTTTGCTTTTAATAACATTTGTATTGGCCTATTGGCCCAGCTCTTATAGAAGAATATGCTATGAGAGCTGTGTTCAAAACTTTGTGAAGATTGATCTGTCTACTCCCCTTTAAGCTAGAAATTAATGGTAGAAGCGAGCAGTGTTTTGTGTGTGTGTGATGGGATGTCTAGGCCTGTAGTACTTGCAGTGATTAGTGTTGTCTTCTAATTGTTAGAGCAGCAGTCGAAAAAAGGAGTGTTCCCTGTAGGAGGAAACAGCTGTACTAGAAGAAGCTGGTCTTCATTCAGCTGAAAAATGGGCAAATGGATGTTCTTGGGTGAGGTAATGCAGAGAAGTGGCATTGTCTGTGCTTACCAGAATCTGTCACATTAATTTCCTTTTATCCTAAGGAACTTGTGGAAAGGAAAGAACTCTTCAGGCACCAAAGTTTTTTTTTGGAACATTCCCAATGACATATGTCCCTTCAGTGAGCTGCTGCTGCTGCTGCTGAATGCTCTGAGGATTTCCTCATCAGTACGTTCAGCACGAGCAAGCAGTTGACAATTGAGATGGAAGAAATCTTCACAAACCCCTGAACCCATTCAAATCTCCATGCTGAGCTCCTAACTGATTTTTAAAAATTCATTAGAACTTCACTATTTCTCTCATTCTCACCTCCTGGATTCTGGGTGATAACAGAAATGCATTGCTGCACACATTAAAGGCAGATGTCGTGTGGAGTGTGGGGGGGTTGGACAAATGACTTTCCAGATTCCTTGAAATCTTGCAAGATTTGCAACCTAATTTTTCTTTTAACTCACGGTAGAGATCTGAAGGCTTGTTAAGGGATTTGTTCATACAATTCCTACTAGTTTTAAAGGCAGTTCTCTAATTCGGTGTCCTGGTAAATTTAAAAACATTTAGTGAGCTAAGACAGATGTGCTGGAAATAAACATTTAACATATGGATAAAATCATACTTTTATAATGCTCTTGCAGCTTGTGAGTACCACAAGAGTCTTCCTTTTCTGAAGGCAATCACTACAGTCTTGTAGAAGTAGAGAAGTGCCTATCTACTCATTGCTTTATTAAATTTTATTAGAAACAAACTAGGGAAATGAGCAGTGAATTTCTGTTGTGCAATAAAACATTTCCCTCTTTTTTTTTTTTAACTCAGTATTTCTCCAGCTTTTCTTGGCAACAGTAGCAGTATCTCATATCATAAGTGTTCTGTTCACATTCCAGGGAGTATTTGAGGACTAGGAGCCAGGTAAAGAGAAGTCAAGAAATTTAGACAGAGGAAGCATTCTCAAGTTCCTTATAGAAGGCATTTAGTCCAAATAAAGGTCTGTGTTAATCTGAGGGAGCAGTAACTCTGTAGCAGTTATCACACATATGTCCTTGGAAGACAAAGGAGAGACCAGTAGATAAATCATGGGGGTTTCATTGTTTCCCCTTTTAATGGCAAGTTTAAGTTTCTAATAGCTTTCAATAAATGTCAGTTTTACATTTCTGTTATGATAAGACAGCATGATTCTTACAGTTTCCTTCATGAGATGGGCAAAATTCAGTGATTAGAGTGTAGGATTAGGAGACAGGGTCTCTAATAGTTTGTTACTTATGGCTTTGGCACCTGAATCACTGCATGGGTTAGGACAGTCTATAACATGACTTTAGCATCCCCAGGGGAAATACTGACTATAATTTCCTGCCTCGTGGGTGCATATGAAGATTAACCTCATGGAATGAATAAAGTATTTATTAATAGATGATAGTTATTGATATGTCACCTACTTGTTCATAGCAGTGACATTTTTAATGTATTATTCCTGAGGGGAATGTAAATGAGCACATAAGCCAAAATACATTCATTCAAGTAATTTTCATCATCCTATTCAAAAGCATGTGTATTCAGTAGTGGCCATGTTAGTTCTTTCTGTTTGGATGATTTAAAAATACTAAAGAAAAAAATGCCATGAAATACGAAGGGAGAACTCAAGGTCATGCTCACTTATTCTGTCTTCACATCACAGTGACTGGAGTGCCTTTGATAATCTTCCTTTAAAGGCTGACAGTACAGGGAAAGCAGCATACATTTAAATCCAGCTACATTTTAGAAGTTTAGTCTTGTTGCATATTTTCTGCAGTACAGGTATGATGTATGATTAAATTGTGAAATGTCCGATATCAGCACGGCTTTTAATTTTTTTTTTTAATTTCTCACATTTTTCATAGCTGAAGTTAAAGATAAATAAAATATTTTGCCATTCTGTTTCCAGTGTCAGAGCTGTCATTTGGACTGCCATGAACGTGTGGGAAAATGACTATTACTTTATATTTCTTTCAGTGGTCAGCTTGAAGGATTGAGTCAACAGCAAGGTCATACAGGGTTTTGAAAGAGAGTTTTTATAGATCCTTTTACTATATTATTACCTTCTTAATGAAAAAGGCTCCCTGGTCTTTATTTTTTGTTTCTTTATTGCTTTAGACTTCTGTATATATTCTACTATACTTTAAATATTAAAAATATTCTTGTCATAAATTTAGGCCTTTGGGCCTAAAATGGAATTGCTGCACAAAGCCTCTGTTTTTGGGTGTGGGCTGAAAGAAAGACATGAGATAAATATGCAGTGCAGAGGAGAGGGAATGTCCTTGAAAACCCAATTTGCTACAAAAGCTGTGGCCCAGAGATAATTTTGACATAGTGCTTAATATCTGATCTGTTGTCCGAAAGTAGTGGTAGTGCTTCTTGTTCCTCTTGGTTCCTCTGCCATCATCTCATTGGACTCACCTCCTTTATTTAGTGCTGTAGTCCAGTTTACCTAAATACTACATTTGGAAAAAAAAAAGGGGGAAAATTAAGCAACTTTAGTGAATCTCATCTGCTTTGATAAATTTTATGCTGGCAATGACTGAGTTGAGCCACAATTGGTCTTCTATTGTGGTTTCAGTCAGAAAGGTCCCATTCCCTTTGCCCCAGTGGTAGACACACAGAGTTTGTGCCCTGCAGCTGGGTAGAAGACAGCTCAGGAATGTGGCCCGGCACACTCAGTGTCCTCTGCAAGATTTCGCTGCCTGCAGGAGCTGCTGAAGTTTACTGGTCATGGCTTCAAACCCTTGTGGTGAACACACAGAACAGAAATATTCAGAATGAAAAGACATGGTGAATTTAATGTTGTGTTTTCATAATGAGAGTTTGAGTTTCTGTCTTACGTTATTGATGGAGCTTTTTCTCTCTCAAGAAATAAACCCGAAGCAATGACTTATGAATCATACTTTGTGTCCCACTTACAGACTAGCTTGACTCATCAGTGATATTTCTTCTGGCATGATTTGGGGGGAATGCCAGTTATTTTTTTCATACGTAGTTTTTAATTATTATTGACTGTGGGATAAAGATAAATATAAAGATGAAGGCAGTTCAGCTAAACACCTGATTTTATTTAGGTCTGTGCTTCTAAAGAGTCATGTCATTCAATAAAGTGTTGTATGGTTGCTTAAGAGAGACAGGGAGACATGGCTTTCTGATTCTTCAATGATGATATCAAACAAGGATAGTAACAAGTAAGTACTAAGAACTCATTATTATGCTCATAATTTCTTTGACCTATTATCTTCCAGATGTATAAGAAATTTTAAAAAAATTAAGAAAAGAAAAAAAGAGTAATCTCATGTCTGGAAAGTATCTTCTGCAAATAAAGCCCAAAACACAGAGCTTCTGATTTTCTTTAAGCTACTGATGATGTCATGATAATACGCATTTGTACACAAATGACATGTAACTTCTGCCATTCTTAATAATTGTTCTTTTATTGGGTAATGTTGTTTTTAGTGTTACATTCATCTTGTAATACAACCAGATGCACAATACTTTTAGTGCTTGTTTTGTGGGAACTTGGAAAGCAAAACTCAACTTCTGTAGTGCTTTCTAAGTTTACAAATTTATAATAATCTAGAATTAACACATTGAAACACTATATGAATATTCTCTTATTAAGAGCACCATATAGTTTTTTCTCTATTAAACTGTTTTGTACTAATTTTTTTTTTCCTATAACTAGTATCATTAAATACTCTTAATGTCTTTTGTAGAAGCTATAGAAGCTTTTAGTTAGGATTCTCAAAGCCTTTTGGTTTTATTTGCTTGCATTTGTAAGCGTCAGTGACTGAATTCTTACATAGAAACAGTAAATTGTTTAATCTGTCCAATATTCTCTAATCTCTCCTCCTCACTATATACATTCATTGTCAGAACTTGACTCAAGGGATTTTTTTCATGCAGCATAGCATTTCTTCACTAAATTATCTGTAAGATGAAGCTATACAAGGCATTCCCTTAAGAAATTAAAGTATGTCTTTTTCTGCTGTATATGAAAACTCAAAAAGCCTATCTTCACTGCATGCCCAATCAGTAGGTGCTTTATCTTTTAATTGAAGTGAAATTCTGAAGTGAAATATCTTTAATTGATGATTTAAAAGTTGTTGGAGCAACTAGAGAAGACAGAAATGTGGCAGATGTGTAGGATATCCACGTACTTAGGCAGTGGGCAAATGAATATATCATAGATAAGAAGCACAGATTCTCTCTGCAGGTATGTGAGAATCCAGATTCTTCTGCATCCTACTGGGACATGGTCATTCATCTATGGGGAATGAAATCCGTGTGGCTAAATCAGACTTCTTAAATTATTGGCATTAGTTTGAGCCAAATATTTCTTTCACATTACACAACGAATGGGAAAACTTTTGTGCCAAGGAAGGAACAGAACTGAGTGATAAATGTGACAGTAATATTTATTATGGAGTTTTTCACTGGCGTGTAATCTTCTCTGATCTGACCAGCTCTTAATTGCAGGTAACTTTTTCCTCCTTTCAAACTGACCAAGCAGCCACCCGTAATTCAAAAAGTAAAGAAAAACTCGCTCTCAAATTCCCCATTTCTGTTCTCTGCTGGAGGCATCCAGTTTTGTTGATAATGATCTAATCTGTTGCATAACGAGCGAATACTGAGCCTGCTGCCATAGCCTGCTTCTTTCTTGGCACTGTTGGAAGGCTTCAAAGAGAGACTGTGTGTGTGAGGCGACTGCTCTACCAGCAAGACCAAGGGGATCAAAGCCTACGTTTAGAAATGGAAAACAACAGAAAGAGAAGCGATTACCACACAGTTGCAATCCTGAAACTGAAACCAGTCTCACAGAAATGAACTGTTTTGGAGCTGAGGATAATTTATTACAAATTGTACAGAGCAGGAAAAGATCATGGATTTTTAAGGAAAATTCATTAAGATTTTATTTTGTAGTTTCTTGATATGGGGGAGACTATTGTTCAAAAAATGGATGTACTGACAATTATATCAATTTAATTGATTTTGCATGATTTTATGCTGCATCACGTTTTCGTCTTGGCTCCACTAATGTTTTCAATTAGGAAGTTTTCAAATGAAATCAATTGCAAAAATTACTTCAAGAAAAAATAGGAAAGTTTCTGTCCTGGTTTGAGCTAGGGTAGAGATATCCTTTGAAGGTTGGATAGTTGTTTCAAGATTCTATTAAATGATCTTGGGAGAAATACAGTGGCCTATGCTGTGGGTTTTTTTCTTTTTTTTTTTCCTTTGTTTTCAATTTCATAAAAAATGGAAAGAATTTCTCTCCACATTTTCCCCCAGCATTTTGGGTGAAAATTCCTGATTGTTGAGGAGATATCTAATTTATGAGCATCTGATCTATTTTTCAGTGATATTAATGAATCAAGATTGTTATTCCTTGTACTTTAAGTAAAGGGTCAGATGTTGTTTTATTTTCACTTGCAATTCTGGATATTTGTCTTTAATTCCATATGAAGATGTTCGTATTTACCTATGCTAATTTAATAAGCCCTTGGAAATGTAGGTATCTGAGCTGTATGTTTTTAGGGAAACTTGCTGTAATGTACAAAATGTTAAGCAAAAAGAAACCATGAGACTTTCAGAGTGCCAACTTAATGGAGTGTTCTTGGCCACAGTTCATTTGTCCCTGTCATTTGCTATGCTTTTTACTGTGGTTTTTATGGTCAGGCAAATGCCAGTAACAGGTTTTTTTCATGCTCATCACCTCCCTACAGAAGGGAGGCAAAGGCAAGTTGGAGGTGCAGTAAGCTTACTCTGCCTGCTGTCCTTGTCACTGTGGAGTGTTCTGTTGGATGTGCCAGGTTAATGGTAGTGGCTGTGCCTCTTATTCCCGTGGTGGCCTGGTGACAAGCATGTGTGTGGTGTTTCTTTTACGCTGTGAATCCTAAGAAAAACCTCAAAGCACAATGTGATCACTGTGGATAGAGGTGCACTTTATCGGAGTGCAGCGCTCTAGTGCCTGAAACTGTTCGCGCACATAAATCTTTGAAATATCGTTCAGCTAGAATTTTGGTCTCCTGTGTTAGAAATAGTCCCCTCTACTTTAAAAGCAGATTCCTTACTATGTATATTTGCAAAAATTTAAGTTCTGATGATACCTTGTCCTGATGCTTACAGGAGGCAGCCACAGTTGTGACAACAATTGCTTCCTTGGACTACTTTGCTCTCTGTGGTGGTGTATGTTTCTTCAGGGGTTCTTCCTTGTGTGGTGGGAAAGAAGGAATGATTGGTCAGATCAGACCCTTTTAGGACATCTGTATTTTAAAGGATATGAGCAATCTTTTGAAAGATCTGTGAGATGTATTTAGAAATTATCCTAAGGGTCGAAAATGGTGTCTTCTTTATCCAAAACTACCCCAGACCCTTTCTTGGAAACACCAGTCTTTGAAACTTTTTTTATAAAGTCTGTCTTTTTAATAAGGACTAAACAAGATATTTTTCTCTCGTCCTTTGTGAAACAACTGAGTTGTTCTGATTGAAATTAAAATACCTTAAAAATTAAGACAGAGACTCGGCATGTAAAAATACAGACCAATTTTTAAAGCTTAGGAGTTTTAAGGGATGAACAGTTCTCTGATCCCTAATTGTAATGCCTAGAGTCAGCTGCATTGATCCTACCTCTTGCTCGAGAAGCACTACCACCAATTTACTAATTGCCATAATAATGTTACCTGCTACATGTTAAATAGCTGTTTAATCTTTTGTTATATTTTTTTTCTGTCATTCCTTACTAGTAAAATAGATCAGCAGCAGAGAAATTGTAAATGCTTAGAGGACCCTCCTTTTGTCCTCTTTTTTGGGTCATTGAAAGCTCTTGCTTTTGAGAGGCTTTTGTACTTTGTTTTTATGTTGAGGGTATTTTTGACAGGGAGTCAATGCTCAGATTGCAGTTTTAGTTACTATGGAGAAGCTTTCCCACAGAAAAGCTTATGCTCTATTTTCTGAACAGTGAATTTGACCAACTTCCTCTTAACTTGCAGTTCTGAAGTTCATTTTGTACCAGTTTTCTTTAGACTGAAAATTCTTTTGGCTCAGGCATACTTCCTCTTAGCCTTTGCAATCTGTAGTGTCCTAATGGAAAAAGGAAAAGATGAGGACTGGGACAAAAGAAGAATATATCCTGAAAGCCTGCATATGAGAAGGGAAATAAATGTAGCTCTAGTCTGATTGTAGGGTTTTGTTGAAGGAAAGCTATGGCATGGCTGTCTTGGAAGTGAGTTTATTGGAGATTTCTAGTATATTCTGATGCATGTATATTAGTTACTCCACTTGAGGATATAGTTTCCTTACACAAGGTGCTAGATTTTTGGGGTTTCCTTTTTCATGTTGTGCAGCAGGTAAGAGTTGTTTAAATTAAGGTTTGTTTCCCTGGGAAAAACTTCCTGGTTCTGGGCTGAATGGCCATAACACATGTACTTGGGTTCATATCTAGTTGTGGGGGGTTTTTGGTACTTCCTGTAGTTTTTCTTTGTGTCTGCTATACTGAATACTGTTTGAAGAGGCAACTACATTAAGGTGTAGTTCAAAGTGGCAGAAAACCATATGAAGCTGAGAAATTGATCCAGGAATGGATTGTGAAAGGTTCTGAAAGCATTTTATTTTCACCTGCTCTGTCAGCATCTTTGCTGAATGAACACTTACTCTTAAGCCCACTGTTCTCAGGCTGGTTAGATTGTATTTTTTTTCGATTTTTGCGATTTTTTTTTTTCACCTCCTCCAGCAATAGGAAGGCAATACTGCAGCCTTTGAAAGGCCCAAAGGTTTGATAGAATTTTGCTGCAATGCAGGCTTTCCTCTTGATTCTGTGCAGTCACTGTCATGTGAAGAGTAGGAACCTTTTTCTCTTCATCCTTTTGTTTCTTTCAAATCACCCATTAAATGCCTGAGAAAAAGCAGGGTGTTAGGGAAAAAAGTTTTCTACATAATAAGAAAAGCTGGAGAAGAAGAGATTCAGAGGGGGAGCAGCTCTCTAGGTTATGCCTAGAGGATTATTCAGATTCAGGACAGACTTCAGAACATAGGGCTCAACCTCAACATCTTTTCAAATTCCTAACTAAACTAAAGACAGATCAATTTCTCACCAATTATCTGTAAATGCAGAAGCATTTTAAGGGCATTTTCACTGGCTGTTGCCAGAATCTAAGACATAATTAATGCTTTCTGGTTCCATTTTTTTCAAGGAGCTATATGGGATGAGGAAGGAGTGGACCCTCTATAGAGGGATTTTAAGGTTTCAAACACTGGAAAAATAACTATTATCAGATAACTCATAAGGAAAGAGAGACATAAGAACTGCAAATCACACTGCAGCTAGTCTTCAAAGATTGGGATTAGAACCAAGGTGGTTTTTTCTGTCCCCTTTTTTTTCTATCTGTGGAAATACAGACATATTTTTATTCTGGAATTTCAATACTGAAATCCTTACGTTAAATCTGAAGTTCTTAAACTATGAAGAAATTGTTTCTGAACAGGTGACAGAGTAATCCTGAGGAGTGCTGGGTTTTGCTTCCTCTTCCTCTCTTTTGTGGCTCTGTTTCACTGAGGTTTGCAAGAAAAAGCTCATGAACTATTCCAGTGGATAAAGGCTGAAGCTTCTTGTGTATAATCACAAGCAGGCTGACAGAGACACTTTATCAAAGTGACAGTTATTGTGTATAGAAGATTAGTGATAGACAGGAAAGATTTTGTTGTGAAGTCTTTCCCGAATCATGAACATTTTCAGTTGTGTGACCTTTTCTAGTTAAATTAGTGTAAATCTTAAAAGCACAGGACATCGTGGTTATAGAAGACAAATATTGTTCAGCTGTATTGCAGAGCTTAGCTCCTGAATTTGGTAAGCGGTGTGATGTTCCCTGCTGGATTGCAAAACTGAAACTGGCTCTTAATGAAGGATTATCTTGAAAAATCCAATTCACATCTATGTTTCTAATACCAGCCATACCTCTTGTTTTTTTGCTACAACTGTCAGTTTGTGTATTTTTGTGTAAAGGTCTTAGATGCATCAACACTTCTATTAAAGTTTATAAAGAAAACAGTGGTTTGAATGTGCGTGGCTGAAAAACACATTTCCTACATTTGTCCCAGCAAATTGCAGGCTCTCTTGAATATTTGATCCTCAGGTAATACATATGAAGATGTGAACTCTTCATTCATATCCTCACATTTCTCAGTTTGGTTCTGGGGAGAGGAAGAGCAGCAGGGACAAAATACTAAAGATTCATGATGTCATGAAGCTTAACTAACTCACTGTGTTATGTTGTCATTTAATAACTTCTGACAAAGTTTGTGTAGGTTTTGCTCTGTCTTTGGAAATGCAGTTTATTTGCTTATAAAGCAATGGCTCTCTAGTATTTACAGATGGACTGTGATAACTTGGGGTATTCCAGTCTCCTCCTCTCTAGTCTTTACTGAAAGTGTGTGTTAGAGTGCTGCAGCCAGGTTGTCTCTCTCACATAATGACAATTTCTGTTTTCTTTCCAAAGTTCTGGACATGATGCTGGTTTTGTTGTATAGCAAGCATTTGAATATCTATTGTCTTAATTGATTTAAGTTTTAGATCAAATCTTAATATAAAAGCTTAGAAAATATAGATAAGCACAGTTTCTGCATGTATTATTATTGCTTCTTAAATGTTTTTATAGCTTATGAGAATTATGGAGACGATTTTGATGGAAAAAGTGTTTAGGACTTTAACTGATTTAGAATTATATGCATGTATTTGTATCACATTCATCAAATCAGAGGAAGAGGCATCACTAGCCATTTTAGAAGAAGCTATGGGTATTTATATTTATTATGCAAATGACCTTGTATAAACCTTAATTTACTTACCTTAAGTACTAAGAAAATAACATTTTTATGTAGCATTTTAATTTACTTGCTCCATTCTATACTTACAAAAGGGTTAGCTGTGGGAATGTGTTTTATGGAGTTTTTTTTTAAATGACTTGGCATTGTGTAGTTGAATAAATAATTTGCATTTGAAATGTGAAAAAGTCAGCACCACTTAGACTCCTTTACTCTTGCAAGCTGGTCAGCCTTTTTGTCTAAGCTAGTTCAGACGAACATGTGTTTGCGCACATGTGAGGAAAGTCAATATCCAAAACATGACAAAAGAAAGGATTTCTTACATAAATACCCAGTGGTCCACAGTGAGTCAGCAGTGTCACAGTAGTGAGATTTTTGAGGTTTAGCAGGCGAATCTTACAAAAACTTCAGTTCAAGAAAATAACTTTAAATATGAAAGAATGGTAAATCTTTCCTGTTTACCTTTCATTTTGATCTCATTTTACAGTTCGTCAACCATACAGTCAATACAGTGATAAGACTTGTCAAAGGTCTTCCATATAGCCTGAATGTTAGGCATGATGGCATCTCCTCTAGGCATGCTAATCCCAGATGTAGGTGGGTAGAGGTATGGACATGACTTAGACCCTCACTGCCTGCACATGAAAAACTACTTTGTTACAGCATCTATGATATTTTAGCAGCATAAATTTTTAGTTGTGGAAGATGTATATTAGAGACAACCAAAGCTTTCTGGTTTTCCTGTACAACTTGGCACTCAGATCAGGGAAGTTCTGTTTTGAACTTCAGTACAAAATGGAAATCCTGTAGCTGGCAACTATTTCCAGACATAGATCTGCACTTGGTGTGTTTTTAGCAATTTATTATTGCCTCATGAGCTAGTTGCTTCTTTTACCTGCTTTAGGTTTTATTTTATTTGGTGATGTGGCTTTGTTAAGACCTCATGAGTTTGATCTCCTTTCTAAGGAAAATTCACAGGACCTGGTATTTTGGGGCCAATTTTTTTCTTCAATTTTTAAAAAAAATGCAGTACTCTGTAGCAGAGCACATCTTGACTGACAACAGCCTGATGATAGGAAAGTTCGCTTTGAAATGGGGTTTGGTTTAGAGCAGGAAGCACTGATGTGGTCTTGTAAGGGAAACATGATGAAGGAGCAGGGAATATTTCTCATGTGTTATTCGGAGACTTTATGCTTTCCCTAATTTTTCTTGGTTTTATCTGTGTGTTTTTCTCTGCATTACTGAGTGTTCAGAGTTCTGTTTTACTAAGTTCAGAGGAGTGTTTTTGTGTTAAATTCAGTTCGGTGCATATTTATCAGCATTTTTTGTTATTTGGAAGAAATTGCAGTCTTGCAGAACTGAAAAATGTAATTTGAGATTTTTCTGAACTTGGAAGTTTTCCTCATTGTTAGTAGTTGTTTTAATTTTTGGGCAGCTCATCAGCTGAATGCGTTGGTGTGAGCACTGTGTATCTTCCATACCTCGTATGTGGATCATGTTCTCCTCCCTAACAAACAAGAGATGGCATTGGAATAGGAAATACTAACATTAATGCCAATTACTTCAAAAATGCAGAGATATTTCATTGGAAGGGACACAAAATCTTGTGCTTCAAGGCTTAGCAAATGCCTAAGATAGTGAAGTGGAGAAAGTTTTTATAGGTGTGCAGACTGATGTGCCTTGATTTGTTTCTGAAACATACAGCCATGGCTGTTGTCTGAAGTTACTTGATTAAATAAAGCATAAGTGTCTAGTGCAGTAGGATCTAAAGAATCCTGAAGGATTGAATATGGCAGTTGCTCTGTTTTTATGATATTACTCTTTGCCCTCTTGTTTATCACCTATGAAATTGATTACATTTTCAGTGATATTAAATTATTATTGCAGGCTTAAACTTAAGATGCAAATTAAACTTCTGATTAAATCTTCATTGATTTCAGGTGATGTATGAATTTCAGTCAAAGTATATGAAAGTAATATTTTAAAATGCCATTTCTGTAATGTAGTAGTGACTACCCGGGCAATTTTGCTGCCCTTCTGGTGATTTAAGAAGCAAGGTTTTCTTCCACTGGTATGCAATAAAACTTGAGAGATGCATGGAGAGCATTACAGCTTAAATAAGGAATAACTGTGGAACTGTAATTAAATACAAATTGCTGTGCTAAAGCACACTCAACAAATTATCACTTGATAGAGTTTTCATGTTTCTGAGGAGGCTCTTTTAGATGTAGGTAAATTTGAATGCTCTTGCTTTAATTCTACACTTCTGCTATAAAAACTTACTCTGTTGCCAGCTTTCTAGTTTTTATTTGTGCTTTAGACTTACTAGCTTTTCAAAAGAAAGGTTGTTTTTTTTTCCTTAACTTAAAACTCAGAGAAACTCTTGCTCATGTGTTTTACTGTTTCTTAAATGAAGCCTTGGCCATCAGGGCATGATACTTGCTTTATTAAACTGTAGCTGCTGGGCAGTTCCTGGGGGAGCTAGTAATTTCCTGTCACTGGTGAAGTGTTTGAGGCTGCAATAGCAGCCTTTGCCATGCACTGACAGTGTGTGACATAAACAGTATTTATAAAAAAGTGATACCGAGGAACAGCCTTGGAAGATGAAGAACTTGTGTTTCAGCATGAGGTCTTTGTTCTAAAATTTCTAACTATAATGTTGAGGATTAAGTTAAAGAGAGAGAGATACACTTAAAATACAGGACTGTAAAAAAATTTAATACCATTTTTTGGTTTAGTTTCATTTAACTTTTCAGTTGCTGGCTCATAACCAGTCTTCTTGCTTAAAGTAAAATAAGCACATTTAGTGCAAAATGAACTTCAAATTTCAAAGTACTCACAAAAAAGAATTCTGAATAATCAGCATTTGAAGGTACACTAATATTTTATATTGAGCTGTTTATTAATTGCCAGAGATAGGTTTTCGTTTTCCTTTTCTTTTGGGAAATTAAAGTATTTATATGAGCTACAACAGACTGCTGCCAAAGATCTTGTCCACTGAAAAATTCTAGTAAACTGAGATCAGTCTGGCTGAGATTTTTTGGTGGAGGTGTAGCTGCTTGGCAGTTAAATGTGACTGAAGGAGATTGGTAGCGGTGGTGGGGTGGCTTTCATACATGCAGAAGGTTGTTTCTAGTGGTTCTTCTTCCTTTCTATCTTCTTGATGGAATGTGAAATACTAGGTTTGGATTTCATCTTAATACAGCTGAAGTTTGGTCTTAATCATAAGGCCCAAAGTTTGTATCTGCTGGAATTCTCTGGAAAAATGATGCGTCTTTCAAAGCTGTTTTTTTCTAAAATACTACTCTAATTTAAAGATTTCATATCAAACTTGTAGATCAAAGAGTATATAGAAGCACATTACTATATTACTATGTACTAGGGGAAATATATCACAAGGAATTTATATTTAAAAGGGAATTCTAAAAAAAAGAAAAAATACAGATCTGATTATTCTGGAGAGCAGGCAATGAGAATTGCTTGTCTCCAGCCTGGACTTAAGTGCATTAGATACTGAAATACTAATTAGGAAAATAGACGGTATGATAATTTTTTTTTTTCATTTCAAATATTGAGTCTTCTGCTTTCTCTTTTCCTATGTTGTGCCCAGGATTTATCCTTCTAGTGATTAAAAATATTCCAGTGTGGGTAGTAGAACTGTAAGTTTGATAGCATATCTTGCAGTATTGCCTAGCAAAATTTTATTTTATTTTCCATAACTGTTTAAATGATGCTGAGTATATGTGTGTTTTCTTACATCATTCCTTGATTATTGTTCTCCGGTCTTCTTCAATGCATTATTTGAAAGTAGTTTTAATATATTACAAATATTCTAATTAATGCATCCTTTCAATGACTCCAGGCCTAGATATATTTTTTTTTGTAAATGTATTTTAGTTACAAGCATTTGTACCTATTTTTCCCTCTATTTCTCTGTAGCTACCTGAAATGTCATATGATGTCTTTCAGCTCTTTCCTATTCAGTGACTAAAAGACACTTGTGGTTTTGTGCTTAGAGCCATTCCAACTATCAGTTTTCTGGACAGCAATTATCCTAAATCCACTTCAAACTACAATGAAGTTGCTTGCAGCTTTGTCCAGTTCAATATGAAGGAATTATTTTAAATTCTCTCTTTTAAATCCCTACTGGGCTTAGAAAAGGATGAGCTGTATGGTGGCTGTGTTTGATCTTTCTGTTTTCATTTTAGTTAGCAAGTGGTATTTTTTCCCCAATGTTTCCTCAAAATGTTTTCCAGTTCTGTTTTCCTTGGTGATGTCCTGTTCTTAGCTTGCTGCCTTGAGCTTTGACTTGAGTTGCTGGATGAATAATTGCTGAACTGAGAACACTGCAGAGACAGCTTTTAGAAAATACATATTTTTAAAATTCAGTCTCTTTCCCTTTGATAAAATCATGATGAATTTGATTGGGAAAATAATTAATTTTTGTACTATTTAATTAAGCTTTTTCCTTTATGTCCCAGTCTCCCCTCCCCACTTTAAGGAGAGGGCTTGTAAAATTAAATAGTAGTAGGGGATAACATAGTACAAGTGTTTTGTATTTTTATTTAGACTGCACTGACACTTTGTAATATATGTGGTGCTTGAAGCTCATCAGGTGCAAACCTACAGTTCAGATATGGACTGGAATTTTAGTGGAAAATAGCCTACCTTTCACTGAAGTAGAAGCCTGTTTATAGTGGGGGCTAAGCTTAATTTAGTACTGCTTTGGCCAGTCAGTTTTCTATGGGCAAAATGACTGCCCTGTTAGCAGTAGAAGAGCATGTATGTGGAAGAGCTGAAGGAAAAAAAGCTAGTAATTTCCTGATGTCACAGAAAAACCTCTTCCTTCCCCCAAGCCAACCATGATAAAATGCCATAAATTTTCTCCACATGTTCTAGCTGTGCTTAAGCAGACGATACAGAATATTTGAAGCTGTAACAAGATATCTTTGGTCCTGAAGAGTGAATTTCAGCTTGTTCTTTTCTGAGTGTTTTCTTTTGGCTAGACATTTGAATTGTATTTGTTTGACTTTTTTTCTCCACAGGATATCTGCTAGTGAAGGGTAATGTTTTTGGGATGTACATTTCAGCATTTAATTTTTTGGCTCAATGGCCCATAGCTCCTTTTGTTGATGTTTTGGGGAGGGAGTAGATTAGTGTAAGTGGCGTGTCTTATGTACGAGATAAACTTCTTCATCACCTAGTGCTGAAGCCTAAAGACAAAGATGCCGAAAAAAGCACATGGAACATTAGCTTGCAATATTTATTTTGAATTGATTTATGCAGATTAAAGTTGGTTTCTCTATGTAACATTAGCGAAAATTTTATAATATAAACACGATTCTTTCTGACTGCAAAACTGAGTGAAATGTATCCTACTGTGATATAGTGATACAAACGACTTTTATAAAAGTTAGATTTTATAATAGGAGAGTCGGTTATAAAATTGTTAAACTAAGTAGATAAATTCTTGGTGCAAATCCTTTGGGGAGCATGGTTACACCTGGGATACAGTCAGTTTGCCTCTGTTTGTAATATGAAATTCTTCTGCCCTGCTTAGCGTCTATTATTTAAGAAGAACCTCTTGGGTTCCTACTAATGCATGTTCCTGAAAAAGTCACGTCCAATTCCAAAGGTGTGTGTCTCAGTACTGTAACCATTAAACCAAACTTCTCATCCTAATACTTCAAAGAATGCCTGTTGTCCTGCCTTTTCCAGCAGTGAACTATGTTGTGTCTTGAAGTTAACAAAAGTGTGACAGTGAAGTCAAAAACTAGTCTTTCCTCAGGAATGCCTTCAGTGTGTTTCAGGAAGTGGTGAAGGCAGTCAGACGTTGGCAAAAGTGCTCAGATCTGAGGGCTTGTAGCCCAAGTTTCTGCTCATTTGCTATGTTTAATAAAACAGGGAAGAGAAAGGACAGTTTTTCATTACTAAAATTTGAAAGTTATATTCTGAAGCAGCTTGAAATGTTTTTAGTAATAATGAGCTAGGTCTGACTCTAGTTTTACACCCAAAGCTACGAAGTGGTTTAGAGTAACTGTAGATTGCTGTTTGAGGTTTGAGCCATGCGGGGAATTTTTGTATTGCAGGAATCCCCTGCTCAGGGGACCAGGATTCAGTAGGCACCAGAAACACTGAGTGCAAAACCGGTCGTTGATTAAGGAGGAGAAGTCTCTTAGAGATTGCTCTGCCATCTTTCTGTGTGACCTCAGATCAGTTCATCAGCTCTTTCTTCTGCTGAGTTGCGTCTGTGTGCAAAGGCTTATGTTACTCTTTGGACCACATTCCCTCTCTTTGTATACCTGTGCTGACTGATTTCACTGGGGTTACTTCTGGTCAGTACAGATGTAAGGTGAGAAGCAAGGTTTCTGTTTACATCGTCAAAGACGTTTGGTTTCTTTTCAAATTTCAGCATTGAGCTTGTAGGTAGAATATAGACCAGTATTTTCATAACTTGCAAGGTAAGAAGGAAAAAGTTTCGGTGATGAACTCTTCGGAATATAAGACTATGGGCAGGTCAAAGATGAATGTACTAACAGGCAAGGTGCTCTGGAAATGAGTCTCTTCCCTATACAGTGCTAGGGTTTACATGCTTATGAATTTTGGATATGCAGAGGAGCTCCTGGGTGTCAGTGAGAATGTCAGTGATGTTGTGTCACACTTCAGCTCTGTCCTACAAGGAAAGGCCATTGCAGTCTGCAGTGCTCCACCTCTGGATATGCTAATGCACTGTGAAAATGCACATCATGCCTGGATGGGCCCTGCTGATAAAATACTGCCTGGAGATCTCACGAAGTGCTAATGTGTCGGAGCGCCCGCGAGCAGAGGGTGGATAATACTGCTTTGTAAAGGTCATGTCTGCTGAGGTTAATAACGCGCCACCTTCTCGCGTGGGGCCGGACTCCACTCTGAGAAGTTCTGTTGTTCTTTGCAATCTCAAAATCCACAGTTTAATGGGTAGAATCAACAGGGCTGATAAAGCGTCTGAGGTTAGACAGTGGGAAAGAAAAGCAAACACTGAAAGCTTTAAAGCCTTACTTAACTGGCTTTTTGAGTTAGGATGGTTGTCTGATTTCAAGTCTTGCCTACTGCAGTGTTACCCAAAGTGTGTTACCTGTTCTGGAATTGCCTTATTCTCATTTCCAGGCTTCCTGTATTTCTTTGCCTTCAAATAAGAAAAACTCTTCCACTTCTTGCAGTGATTCCTGGTGGTTACCTAGGACCATTTGCCAAGCAAAGTCAATAGTTACTCTCACTAGCGGATGAACACATTAAAAAAAAACAAAAAACAAAACAAAAAAACCAACTACTTTATAATTTTTTTTTAACATTAAATTTTACAGTAGCATGTGACTCTCCCCTCTTATTTAAAGCCTTATGCCTTTTTTTCCTCTAAGGCTTTTAATATTTAATATAATTCATAAAATATTGTGAGCATGGTGTATAATTTGTGTACATAACATTAAATAATAAAATAGGTGTAACTAAAATATAATTTCAGTTATGCTCTTGGAATTTTATTTGGGACCTGGTTATTCTTAAACACTTTCCATACACGTGTTAATATTGCTAAAAAAAATAAAATCTTCAAAAACTTTTAGCTGTGATGCAATATATCAGACTTGTCAACTACTTCTAGTGTCTTGCAGGATATTTGTGTTCATAGATAACCTCTCATCCTGGGCTTAATTGTTTACAAAAATATGTGTCCATTATGCAGACTGTGTCATTTCAGTCCTAAATCTCTGAGTTCTAGATGATCTGGCATTTTTTCTACTGTGTGGAAGAGACGTTTCCTAATTAGTGAGGAAAAGGTTTATCTCTTCACTGTAGTTATGGGACTACAGTCTGAAGCAAAACCCTGCAAAGAGGAAATGCTCTTCCTCCTTTTGTTTCCTATTTTGTTTCTCCATGAATAACTGTTCCTTCACCCCACTTGGTTAGTTTAGAAGTTCTGATTCCTCAGAATGGTCTGTTCTCTAAATGTTTGCTTAAAAAGGAAAAGCATTCTGAGTCTGCTTCTAGGAGCATGTTTAAGTAATATTTGTTCTTCGGTTCACCCAGTGTTTTCATTGCTAGGCATTTAAAGGATAGATGAGAGTTCATCTTTCACGTAAATACTTAGATGATTGTTTCTGTGCACCATGGTTATTGCTTATTTAAGTTAGGCAAGCCACTGCCCAGCCTCACAGTGTTTTGTTTGGCTTTGATTTTTCCATTCCTGATGTCTGTTGAAGACTGGTAGGTTGGGTAATTCCAAGTTTGGTATCTTACCTTTACATTTTCTTGTCTGTTTCTCTTTGAGGCTCTCGTTGAAGTCACAGCTCCTCCTTCACTGATGAAAGCAAGTTTGCTCACAAAGTAGGTACTGAATGATTTATGTGCCCTGCAAACCACAAGGTGCCCGGCTTCCTGCAGGACAGTCCTTCTTTGTCTGTGTAAATAAAGTGTAGGATCTCCCTCCATAGAAGAGAATTGTTAAGGTTGGGAAAGACCTCTAATATCATCTAATCCAGCCATTAACCCAGCACTGACAAGTCCACCACTAAACCATATCCTTAAGCACCACATCTACATGTTTTTTCAATACTTCCTGGGATGGTGATTCAACCACTTCCCTGGGGATCCTGTTCCAGTGCCTGACCACCCTTTCAGTGAAGAAATTTTTCCTAATATCAAATCTAAACCTCCTCCGGTGCAACTGCTTAACTTTCAGCACCTTGCAGTTCTGTTAAGTCTGTGCTACACTAGGTCATTCTTGTGATATTTGTTTAGCTTCAGCTGCCAAAAGCTGTTTCCAATGCACTTGGGTACTTATTTAGCATTTGTGCTCTTTCTTTGAAGTCTTTTCCTAGAAAACCCAGTGGAAGAGCCACCAGCATCTCCAGTGCTCTTATTTTCCCCTAAAACATCTGTTCTGTGGCATTTTTGGAGAGCAATGCTGGGCCATGGATGGCTTTGGCCTCATCCAGCCTCAACCATTCTGAAGGGTTGAGGCTATAAGGGCAAGGGGAAGGCTTGATTTTGTCAGCTTTTAAATTTTTCTTTTTTTCTAAGAATACAAATTAAAAGTCAAATAGAACCAAACCCCCTCTTTCTCCTCGGACATGATGTCTCACTGAGTGCACTGGGGCATAAAGACAGATAATTCACATTACTTGTTGCTTGGTATACCAAGAATGGTGTATCACACATGACTATGTTTGACCATAGCTTTTAATCACATGACAATTTCTTAAACACGGTATTTAAAAATGTTTACAAATTTAGAACAACAGCAAAATAAAACCTGACATTGGTTTATAGTGAAAGTAAATAAAGTATCTTCCTAACAGTATCCCATGTGGTTAGATATATTTTTTTTTCCAAAATTCTTGTTATATGCTTTGTTGGGAAACTCAATAAACTGTGAAACTTTGTTTCACTTGCTCAGTGTTTGAATAATGCTGTCTAATGGGAATAAATTTGATTTTAAACCCAAAAACTTACAAAAGTAGGTTAGATAGATAACAGTCAGATAACTAGATAGCAGTCAGGACAAAGATCCTGAAAATAATTTGAATTTACAGAAGTTGCAAATAAAATCTAAAGTGGTGTGGGTACGTACAAGGTGGAAGTTACCATGGATGTGCGCTTGACTAGATGGCAAGTCCAAAAAACAATATTTGGGTATACTGAAAGTAAGACACTTCTACCTAGCATAGGCCATTTGGTCAGCTTGAATGTAGTCCAGGAGAGCTTTACTCCCTGCAGTAATTGACTCATCCAGGCTCTTAATTGGTCTCTCATACTATCAAGCTAAGCTGTTTGATTCTTTACCTACATGTGCGTTGTTTTCTTCCCCTTGCATTTCAGCAGCTTCTTCTTTTCATTCCAGTGTTTTTGTAATTCAGCAAAGATTATGTGTACACCTGGTAAATTATCTTCCCTCTTCTCTAAGCATTAGGATGGGGAGTTACTGGGGAAATGCAGTACCTTTCAGTATTAACTTTTCCAGACATTTTCGTGAGTTAGCCACAGAAAACATCTTCAGTAATTTTTTTCTAGCAGTGCAGGCTGGGCAGTTGGATTGGCAGGAGGTCAGAAAATAATGTACCACTTCATATTCAGGTTTATAGTCATGCACAAGTAACACAGAAGTGATTTTTTAATCATTTAAGGGGCAAGCAATTGACAGTTACAATTGAGACCTTGTTGTATTGATACCTTATTAATTATCAGCTGTACATCTTTCAAAGATAACACCATGCTAATTGATAGCCATGTTTTGTTTATAATGATTAGTAATGTAAAATTAATTGTCTGCAGTGGATATAGAAAGAGATTATTTATGTTAATCAATTATAAATGAAACCTTAATATTTGGTAAGTCTGACAGTCATCTCTGGAAATAGCTTCTTTAAAGGAACATCTTTTTGAGTAATGATGTTTTACTAAACATTACTGTTGGGAATTGACTGATGCTGAAGATATTGAACATTTTTACCTTCTCTTTACTGGTTTTTGCACTGCCTATATTTTTTTTTTTCGCTTTTTTTCACTTAGCTAAATAGTAGACTTCTCCAGTGGTTTTTTTTGGGTGGAAAGTAGGGTTGAGTTTGGGGGTGGTGGTGGAAAAAAAGATAGGATTAAAACATAATTTTGAGGAATTGTTTTATTTCTAGGCATTATTTTGAACATTAGAGATATTTCTGAACTTTATTTTGTCTCATACATTAGGCTGCTGCACCTACTTTTCCCATCCTTTTTCTTGCGGGAGGGCTCTGCTGGAGGCCCAGATGACCTCCCTGACCACCCTTCACCACTGACCTCTGAGCTACCACTCATACCTAGAGGTTTAAATGTGTCCTGCCTATGGAAGGTTGCATTTGTCCCCTCACAGTTTTTTTCAAGCTTCCTTGCTTTCTTAAGTGTGGGGGAAATTCTGGTAAAACGTAGACAGTAGCAGGTGAGGATTTACAAAGTGTGTCACTCAAAAGTAGCAGAGAAGTTTGATGATGATGCACAAGCCAGAAAGGAAATTTCCTTGGTTACAGAGGAACAGATTCCTTCAGTTGAAAGGAATGCACACCTCAGCAGTGAGCACTAAGGACTGGATGTTTTTAATCAGAGAAATTAAAAAAGAAAATGGACGTTTTCTGACAAGTGTCCCTTGTGTCTGTGGCACAGTGTGTTTTCATGCCTTCCCTTCTGTGCCTGGGATGGAGAAGTGAGTTGATATGGATCTGCCTGCTGTTTACAAGATCCACATTGTGAGTAAGGAAGGGCAAGGAGAAAAATGTGCCCCATTTTTGTCAATTTTTGGTGCTGTTTTGGTGCTGCTTTACTTGGGGATACCTTTAATGAGGATACATTAACATGTTAAAGAGGAATGTCCTCATATCTCCTTTGAATGGAAGGGTTATTGGACTTGATTTGTTTGCTGTAGTTGTAAGCTCTCTGGAGTAATGACCTTTCTTATGCGGTCTGTAAAGTGCTGTGTTTACTCTTGATGTCCTGCAAATTGCTGTAAAAAATAATACAGGGAGTAATGTACCAGCACTTACCTCTTATTCTTTTTCTATATCCAGTGTAATAAAATTATACAATTATGATTGAAGAAGATATGGAAGTAGTGTGGTCTGAATGCTACTGTTTCTAAGGAATTAGAAGCCATTTGCCAACCTTTAAAGCAAGATATCTTTTTTTTTTGTTGTTTTTTTAATTCAGTGAAGATGGATATGTAAAGTTGGGTTTGAAAAATTCTGCTTTTAAGTAGCTGTTAACCTAATTTTGAGGATGTTTTAAAATATTTAGTTAACATATCTATAGAGTCCAGTAATGTTTCAGCACATGCTCTTTCAAAGCTGTCATAGTTAGCTTGCTTCAGGTATTTATGAACATGGGAACCAAAATAAGATTGATTGCAATTACATAAAAAATTAAGTATCTTAAAATTTGACCCAAGTTTCGTCATGGTGTTTTTTTTTAAATGATGAAAATAATGGTAATTTTTTCCATTTAGAAACTTAGATATTGGTTTTTTGCAGTGTTTTTGGTAGTATTTAGTGTTTTTTAAGGCTTCAAATTGCAGACTCAGTGCGTGATATGATAAATTTAATCCAGAGAAAAACTGGAAAATTGTTCTGAGACACCCTGATTATTTTATTATTCTTTAAGTGCCATGGTTTTGGGAATTGCAACCTGTGCCTTTTAAAAGAGGGGGTTTTGTGATACACGGGGCACCATGTATTGAACAGAGACTGATATTGAATGTCTGCTGCTGTTCTGCAGTACCAAATCCCCTTATGAATGGCTGTGGAAAGTTTAAAGGTTATTATCTCATGTTTGTTTACTTTGTAAAGGTAAGATTTCAGAGAAAATCGAAGGGTACTGTCTGAAATTCCCAGTCACTGCAGTTCCATGGAGAGCATCGATCCCTTCCTAGAGGTTGTCGGGGACTCATTGTCTCCCTGTTCATTATAGGCTGCTGCTGAAATCTCCAATATTTCAGGTTTGCGATTCTTTTATTGTTGTTTTGGCAGTTTGTCAAAATTAAATGGCTTATCCAAATCAATATGCTGTCTTGCTTGGTAACATCTGCATTTCACATGTCAAGATATTTTGCATTTTGAATGCAGTCACAATGGAATGAGCCACAATGATTGCAAAAAGAGCCTTTTGGCCCTCCAAAGCCCTCTGACTGTAAGGAAACTTTCTGGAAAACAAACTTTGCTCAGTTATGCAATCACAGCTTCCACTGAGATCAGTGGTAATTGCACACATGTGCCCGTTGGTAGGAGTGAGTCGATGAAGAATAAATGCAGGAAGGTCAGAGACAGAATATAAGCTACAATGATAATTTACTTAATTTAGAACTGTTTGTGTATTTGTGTTTATTGGTGAGACAATTAATTTTATAGTAAGGAATAAATGAACAACTTCCTCTGTTGTGATGGCCTCTCTTTCCATGGGGTGACTAAGCTTTTCTCACCAATTTAAGTTGCGGTGATATGTGGCTTTAGATACATGTTTATCATTAGCTAAAATAACACAGCTGTTAAGACAAGGTTTATTGCCATGCTTGTTCTGCATGCTAAGCACATTCTGTTTACATGTCAAACAAAATGCCAATTTAATCGGCCCCCTCAGAGTTTCCGAAGGAGTGATGATGAAAGTTTGGCAAGTTTATTTGCACCGTTCTGTACAAAATCTGCACGGCCATTATCTCCAGACACTTGCAATATGAAAAATGCCAATGGTGTTTTTACATACTTAAGAGACTAATAAGCTACAGATGTCAAAACTGTAAAGTTGAATTATTTTGAGCATGTATGAATATAGCAATACAGTTTTTTTTTTAAAAATTCGTGTGTAAGCTGTGTTTTAGTACCCTGAGCTGTTTGTACCATTTCTGAATGACCACTGATTTAGTGAAACTATTGTCTGAATTGAGAACCCATGCTATAAGGAAAAATGAAAATTCCTTATTAAAAGTAGGAGTTGTTAATTTGTTCTTAATTTGTTTGGAGCAAGAATGTAGAGGGAAGTAAAAAAGGTAAATGGCTTGGTTTAGACAATTGTCTGTACATCATTGCCTGACACGCCAATAATAAACACAGCAGGTTGACACATTCAAGTTGCCAGACATATCATACAGTAGTGAAAAGCTGTCTGTCTATCTGTCTGTCACAGAATAGATGGAGTCCAGTGCAAATGGTCAAGATGTTCACCTACTTCTGTTTCTGCAGTCAGTTTACTTTTTGCTTCATATAACTATCCACCCTCTCCAGCCACAGTGGTATAGGAGCTATAGCTTTTCACAAAACAGTTCTTTCCAGGCAACATCTAATGTATTTAATAATACACTTTATAATTTTTTTTTACTTCACATCAGATGACAGTTTGAAGAGCTCAGGCTGAGGGAAAGGGAAATTCAGGCTAACATTTTTCACAGAGTCTATTTTGGGCATCAGCTCTCGGTGCCAAGCTTCAGAGGGAGGCTTTGACTTAAAGAGAAATCCTGTGCTCTTACCTTGTGCTCACTCAGGTTTGAACCACAGGATTCAGCACCTCTGTCAGGCTTTAAATCTTCCAGACCGAGTACCCTAATTTAGTTACTCTTTTTGATAAACTGACTTATGTTGGCTGCCAGAGGTCAAATGAACCCACCCAGAATCAGACAAGAGAAAGACTTGTCTGAATGCCCAGTTTCATGCTTAACTTTCAAGACTGTCTTCTTGGGCCTCTCAGAAAATCTCTTCTTTAATGACAAGCCAGGAAATCTTTTAACCAGACCTGAACTAAACGTTTATGTTCCACTTTTTAATGCTTTCCAGACTAACAGTAATCTTTAAATACTGTTTTTCATGCATGGGTTTCTTGAATTTACTGCCTTTCTATTTTTTTTTTTTCTTTTGGTCTCGTTTATTCAACCCAAGTTAGTATATAAAAAATAAGAGGTGAAACACGGAGTACTTACAAAGCATGGATAATTTTGTAGCCATGATTACGTGTTAATGCCAATGTGTCTCTAATCAATTAAATGTTTCCATCACAAGTGAGGAATAACTCAATCAAGATTACTGAGTTCATGGGACAACTGATGGACTCCCATGATTCACCCACAAAGTGGCTGATACTTTCATGAAGCCAAATGCAGATGTTTCCATTACAAGGTAATGGACAGCACTGACTGATCATCTTAATTTTTACATCTTTTCTTTGTTAATCCCTGATCAGATAATTGCTCAAGGAATTTGCAAAGCAGCAAAACGCAGCTAATGTTATTCTCAGGGGAAAGGCAGCTTATTGATATTTCAAATGTCAGTCCTCCAAGAGTATGAAACTAGTTTCCTCTGCATACAGCATTTGTACTTGCTGTTGAGAATTAAATACCTCCTCACCCATCCTGGAAATTATTGATGTCAACCTACCTAAGCACAGCAGCCGAGTGATGCAAAACCTTTACCCAGTTTTGTTCTTCCATCCCTGCCCTAAATGTTACCAGGATTTCTGTGCTTATTGTAAAGATTTTCTATGAAAATGAAGTAATACAGCTTAGGCACAGGTGGAAACAGGTTAATTTTTTTCACTTGCTAGATGCTTTTCCGTTCACATGTGACTAAATTCTTTGCTCCTGGCAAGTTATAACTGACAATTGGTTGGACTGGGCGTGGATATTAAAACAAACAAACAGACCAGGAAAAAAACCCAACCAAAAACAAACGAACAAAAAATTAATTTCAAATTACTGGATTTATCAGAGTTGAGGTGACAGTGTCCCAATAAGACCACAGTATGAAACAGAACCTTGTTTGAGCAGTTACAGGAAGCTTGCACTTCCCTGTAGTCATGTTTAGTTTAGAATCTTTGTACTTGTTTGCTGGCAGCTTTTTTTGTTGTTGTAGTAATGATAAGGAGACATGACCTGGGAACTGGGGACATTTCTAGCAAATAAATAGCAAGATTAGAAGAAAAAAGCATGTTTCATATTTTAACTAATGGGCATGTTGACTGCTTGTTGTTTTGTAAGCTTGAATTCTGACAGCAGGTAACAGTCAAGTACAGTTTTATTACTGTAGTCTGAAAATGTGAAGTGTGGATGCTTTTAGTTACCTGGCACTGTTGTGTTTTAATGAAGAAGCCAGTTGTTTGCTCTCCTGTTTACTGCAGGAGTAGAGAACTGATGTTTTAGCAGGGAGAAAAATAACAGGAGGGAATGGGGAAAATTATTTTAGGTGTTGCTGTATGTGGTAGCAGGAATGTTTGAGGTCAGTATTATTTAAGCAGTTGGCTGGTTAGATGCTGGCTGTGATGATTTTCTGCTCACAAACAACTTCTCTAGAAACCCTTTAATCATATCACCTGTAGGTATCCACAAGTTTTTTATGCACAAATATTCACAGAGATGAATGCTTTATGACTGCCTTTAAGATTACCTTTCACTGCCAAGAAATATCATGCTTTCAGGCTCATGGTGTGATTTTTGGGGTTGTCCTGTGCAGGGCCAGGAGCTGGACTGGATGATTCTTTTGTTTCCCTTCCAACTCAGGATATTCTCTGATGCTGTGATTCTGTAGACATATTTGCTGGTGGATGTCATCATGTGCACCTGTTTCTATGCCACCTGTACATTGATACAAGTGATTTCCCTGTTTTGCCGATAGTAGTTTTGTAAAGTTACAGGCAGCCAATTCTATATTGCCACACAACACGTTCCTCTAAAAATGACTTTGAGAAAGGTCTTAATCTTATCTGGGGAGGGGATAAAGATCTCTTCTGCAGAGCATGGTGATTCATCTTGCTGTGCTCAGTGAGGCCAGCCAGATACTAGGAAGTTGCTGAGCTGCTGAAACTTCTCTGCATAAGCTTTCAGCTCTGAAAAATACTTCTCTGCTCCTTGATTGGGGTATTGTTGCTCTTAGTCATCGGATCCTTAGATCACCAGGATCCCACCACGCACCTCTGCCATGTGTGTAAGAACACAACTTTGTACTGGGGAAAACCTCGATGAAACATAGGTTTTGTTAAAATGTTGGGAAGCCATTAGTCATTCTTACCACCCCTGACTGCAAAGTATCATAAAATAGTATCTGTTTCTTTTGAAAACTCTCCCTTGCTTAAAAGTTTCCCCTGTTGACTTGCAGTGAAAAGCAGCTGTTGAAGACTTCAAAGATTTTTGTCCTCTGGTAGCATGGTGCCAGTTCAAGGAGGAGACAATCTTTTCAGCAGGTGAAAGAGGCTGCTAAAAGCTTATGGGGATTCCCTGCTTGGCAATTTCTGCCAGGTGCACAGGAGGTTTCCTTCTTGCATATCAGATGAAGAAAGTTGAAGAATAAGTGCATGTGCATTTAGAAATAAGCTATCAGAAACACAAAGTTAAAAAAAAGGTTTTTAGGAGGGCCATGTGAGTTTTCTGTGGGTCAGTGTACAATGACTGTGTAAGCCCCAAGATTTTCACTTCAACACCAGGCAGCATCTAATAACATGTTGCAACATCTCATGGCCCTGGACGATGGGGCAAGCATTACAGCCACAGCTGTGATGTTTTGTGTCCTGCACTGTGTAACTAGTCAAGAGGTACATCAACTGCAGCACTTAGTGATAGGTACAGTGTGCTGGGAGATGGTCTCTGTTTCTTCAGGGGATAAAACTCTACAGGCTTCCTTGGGCAGACCAGAGATAGAGTCATTGACATAATGTCTAAGTTAGATCCTAGATCCTCAAAGCAGTTGCTTCATCTGAAGGGAATGTTTTTGCAGGGTTGATGGGAACATCCTGCTTCTTCACGTGTCCTCTCATGCAGCTTTAAAGCACTTCATGTGATTTAGAGAAAATCAAATATGAGGCGAATCATTATTGGATAAGTGAGGATGTTAAACCAAGATTTTGTCATAAAGATGTGTTAGCTGGCTCAATCCTCATTAGTTTCTAATAAGTGCAGTTGTTACTGAGCACATCTGAGTTAGGACAGCCTGTGGCTTGGAGCTTGGTGCTGGTCTTTCATGGGCCTACCAGGAAGAGAGGATATGGGACTATGGTGCCTGCTAGGAGTTTTAGGGAATTGTCGTGTCAGACACTCCTCAGTGAGAGAAAAAACAACCCTTCTTGCGATTTGTGATCTCCATAGGTCAGCTCTGACAAGAACGCCACAAGCTGTCTTCTATTTTTGGTCATTCCCTGAATTAGTAAGAAAATCCTTGGCCCTTGGGCTATACCTAGTAACAGTGAATGCTTGAAATCTTATATTTGATGTCTGAAAGCTCAAGAGGGGAACCTTCTCAGGATTTGTGTTCTGCTTAAGGTTTTTGTTATTTCAGTAGTGACCCCAAAAAGCCATCATTTTATGAGCAGAGAGCAGGCACCTGCTCTGCATCGGTTCCTTCTTTTCATCTGTGTTCCAAAGCTCTTCCCATGTTGTTACAGTTATCTATCTTCTGTGATCCTTGCCAGAAAGTTTGTGGTTCTCAGTTGTCATTTCAGGAGACAAAAGAATAGCAAAAAATCTTCTGTGGCTAGCAAGGTAATGTTAGCTGTGGTTTTTGATGGTATTACTTCTACTGCAGAGCATCTTACAGCCTCAGGCATTTGTATAATTTTGACTTTTCTCCTGAGCTCTCCAATAATTTTTATATTCTGCTGGAGCATCAGAGGGGCAGATGGGCCAAGGCCATATCCTCCTAAGGTCTGCTTTAGCTGCAATTTATGAAACAGAAATGTAGTTTTTGTTTTCTTTCTCACCCCAACTCTTTCAATAGCTTTAATATTAGAAAGAAAAAAAGCGGTAACATGTTCAGGGGATTCAGCGCTTATAGCTTTCTTTGCAAAATATTTATTGAAAGTATCAAAGATTTGAACAATTATCTTTGGTATTGTAAGCGTGTCTTTGAAATTTAACTTCGAAAGTGTCAAGATTCATTGCTTTGTAATCCATAATCCAGCTGAAAATCTAGCAGCACTTGTCTGTTTGGGAAGCAGAAAGTCTCTTCTGACTTTATGGTGGCTAGTAAAAAGTGATGCAAACCACTGTCATGCTCTCTAAAAGTCCTGAGACTTCAGTTCATATGTAGTTCTTTCTGATTTACCTTAGCCCTGGGAATTTAGTGGGTGTGAGATGGGGGTTTAATGCCATCTGAAGGATGTGGAAAAATTACCTGTGTGAAGGTACTTGTGTTTCTGGGATAGACCCTGGATTGTTCCATGTTTGACAGAGTAGAGGATCTGCAAGTAAATGCTCTGTTTTCTGACAGTACTTTTTGTGCAGATATAAATTGAGTGAATGCAGTGCAAGACAGAATCCCACTGAACTGATTCCGAACTTCTAAAAAATACTTTTTGATGAAGCAAAGATGGTCGTGTAGATAAATTGTCTCAATAAAAAAGGGTAAGATAAAATAAGTATTTCTTTTAATGAGATAATTTGCAGCAGTGTCTTTAGTTAAGTATGTCTGTGAGCCTGCGTTTCAGATTGAAGAAGTAAGGAAGCTGAAGGTAGTGTAGGCTTGTCCACTGGGTTTTGGATGGCAAATATTTCTGAAAGGTGTGAAGTTCTGTGATGCCAGGATTATTTTAAAGAAAAAAAAAAAGTGTCCTACAACTGACCTCTTGTGCAATCATCAGTTTGTCACTGATGAAGAGTGCCAGCCAGCCATGTGGGAAGTGTTTCTGAAGCATTTTGGGGTTTGAAAACGTAGAGTTATGGGTGTTATCTTTCAGAGGTCTTTTGGTTTAAAGCTGAAAAAATGACACCATACATATACAATGGCAGAGTGAGAGCAGTGGTGTGGTATTATTTTTATGTTAGCATATGAAAATAAAGATGAGACTGGAAATCTCATTAGTCCAGTAGTTTCTGTATGTTGGAAGTTCAGTGTCTGTGAGGGAGAGAAGAAGGAAAATAATGTGGGTGCTACAGCTCTCCATTTTCATCTCTTGTAATAACAGCAGCCATGAAAAAATCCAAATTTCTGGAAAAGAAGGATTGTTTATTATAGAGAGCCTCTAGCAGCTGAACAAAGCAAACACCTATATATAGGATAATTAATTAAACCAGTGTATTTGTGTTTATCCAAAATGGTCAGGATGAGGTCAGACCTAACTGAACTTTCTAGTGCTCCTTTCCTTGTATCAGGGAATTCACCCTGTACCAGACCTGAGTTTTAGTTGCATGTATCTTTACTTTGGTAGCTGTGACTTCCAGTGACTACAGTGACCCAAGCAACTTCTTCCAAGACAGGATGTTGTCCAATTGAAAAGACAGGAGCCAGCTGAACAGGATTTTACATGCCTGTTAGTTCTGCCAAAACCCACAGACATTCCAGGGCTGCAGGGTGTGAGTATTTCATGAACTAGATCTTCAAGGATGTCCCTTTATCCATCTGAAAAATTATTTGTTGCAGTCCTTGATTGGTTATTTTTGCTGGTTGTAAGCAAAGCAGTGGAGCATGACATGGGCACCAGAGACTACCCTGCCTTCCTACAAGTGCTAACCACTGCTCCTGTGTGTCTGTTTCCCTGCATCCTACATTCTAACACCTGGATAAGTTAACTCTAATTATTTGGCAAGTAGCACTAGTTTTCTTTTGTAGGAAACAGTACTCATTGCAGAAATGAGTCACAGTACCACAAATGGCAATGCTCAAAAGCTTTTCAAACATTAGACCTTATATAGTGAAAAGGAAAAAGCCTGGTTCAGAACCTAAAGAGGGAGAGCAGTACCAAAACAGTGATAAGTGAAACAAAAAATAAGGGAAGACAGGTTGGAAGATAAGTGTAGGAAAGGCAGATGAATCACTGAGTTGATGAGAATGACAGACTCTGTGTCATAGCAAATGCCTGCTCCATGAACAAAAGAATTAACAAGGTAGTAAATGTTGTAAACACATCTTATATAAGGCTTAGTGTTTCATGTTAAAGGAAGGATTATTATGATTGCTGTAATGATGTTTTCATGAAGAAGAAAGGGATTTTTGAATAAGAACTTTGTCCAGTGCTCTAGTGCCACAAGAAGAGACTTGATTGAAAAAACGCATTTAATTTTGGAATAAGAATTTGAGTCATCCTTTGAAAAAATTACTATGGTGATAGCAAATTAGGTGTACAGAGTATTTGGGTTATTTATAAAGAAGCAGGTCACTCCAAATTATAGAGAATAATAAAGATTAAAGTGCTATAACATTAATTTTTCGAGTGTAAGCACTGTAGTATGTGATAAGAAGAAGCTGCATGATGAGATTAAGCCATGTAAAGCTCTACAATAACCAGTGCAACCAGTAGGAAAGACTACTGTTTACTGTTAAAACGTTTTCATCAATATATATTAAAATACTGGTTGTTTCCAGGTGGATTAATCTGTCTTGTCTTAGTTGAGACACTTGTCGCAGTTTACCAAATTCTGTGTAAGCATAAATAAACAAACCCAATCAGTCAAGATCACTGCATCACAAAATATGCTTATTTTGGCAAGTCTACTTCGTTTTAATTGCATATGGTCTCAAACTTGAACCCTAGGTCTAAAAAGCTTAGGAGAAATTTGAATTGGAGTTTAGACTTCACAGATTTTATTTTCTTAGTTAGAAAATGCTTCCAGACTTCGCCTGCACCACATATTTATTCATGAGAAACAAGCCTTTTATATTAGGTGTTATATAAACACGTGTCAAAGACCCAGCATTATTTTTTATTGAGCTGCAAATAACATGTGCAGTTGGGAGTCAGTTTTTTTATTTACTGATTGCTGCTGGCATGCTGGTCCCCAGGCTGAATAGGCAAGAGGGGGTCTGCACTGAGGGGAGCACACAAGCTTCCAACAAACAGAAATATGGCTGGAAAATACTTGGAAAGAGAAAAATTCCTCTTTCTTTTCTTCTCAGCCTTCCTGATTGAAAGAGATTGTCTATGAGGTGCTTTCTTTAACAAGTAATTTCTTTAGTGTAAGTGTCCTTGTTTGCTGGCATGGCAAGGAAACTCAGAGTCTAAAGGAACCTGTGGCCCTTGACAGTGCTGGGAGAAGATGAGTTCAGCACTGTGTGCAAGGGCATTTGACAGCAAGGGCATCCTTTCTGAGGTACTTGCTGCTATAAAGCTCTTCCAGTCCTTCCATTCCTTGGGAATGCAGGGCTTGTTGACCTTTCATTTCAGTGGAGTTCCTGTTTTATACTCTAAGCATCTGGAAATCTGCCGTAGTCTTGAGTAGGAATGATTGCCTTCGTAAGCAGATTTTGTAAATATAGGTCCTAGTCAGCACTGTAGACATTTTTCCTCAAAGAACAAGTAAAAAGTGCTAAAGCTGCACCTGGAATTTGAAAAAGAGACTTTGAATCTGATGTAGAATTTCCTGGTGGAATATGGCTTGAAAATCCACAGAATTTGGGCCCAATTTGTAGCAAACCCAGAAATTTGTCAGGAGAGATAGTTGTCGGTTTTTATAAATCCAGCCTTGCCGTTTGCCATTTTTACCTATTTATTTTGGATTATTTTTTCCCAATCTGGAGTAGACCAATGGAATTTATGCTGCTATAGTGCTTTCTGTACTTGTTCTGCAAAGCTAGTTAAACTTCTCTGTCTTAGCATAATGTTGATGGCATTGGTAATAAGCATAAATGAGGAAGCAGATGAGAGTTTTACGACATCAGGTTACAGAACTCACAATGTAAACATGTAACACACTGGATTAATCGAATGGTTTTCCAGTGTAATGGATTTTTTGTGGTGATTACCTTAACCTGCCTTCCAAATATAGATGGAATACCCTGGTCGCTGTCTTGGTAGTTTTGTGGTTTTATATGCTCAGTTACTTCTTAACTTTTTACTTAGGACGCAGTAATTTGTAATGTTACTCCTTTAGAGGCTGTCCCTGATCACTTTTTCTGAGAGCATTTGGCATTATTTTTCGCACTGTCTTTTCAGGTAATGTGCTTTTATAAAAGGCAGTTGGAAAAATTTTGCTGGTTTCCCATTTATCACTTGTGCTGTAGTTGCCAGGAAATTAGATGGGTACTATGGTCTTGTATAATGCTTGATTTTTTTCCCTTGGCTGTTGTATGATGATGTTTCATATTCAAATACTAAAGAGAGGAAAATAATTCCAGGCTTTTAAAGATCACCCTGCTGTTCACTGGAAAGAGAAAGGGAAAACCTTTTGCATGCATAGAAGTGAATAGAGAATTTTCAGCACACCAAGTTCATATTTTCTAATGTTTGCTATTTAATCCTCAGTGAATTCCCGATTCAGAGTTTAGTGATGGGGAAAAACTTCTGTGTGTGTTATTAAAGATAAATTATATTTCTCTTCTTGAAAGGAGGTATTCAGTAACCTGTTAAAAACTGACATTTCCTCTGCCACATATATTTGGTTGGTTTGTTTAATAGAGCACTTAAGTGACTTTTTATGCATTGAGATTTTCTCCAACATTGAAGATGATTTTGTTCAATTGGATTTTTAAACATTTGAAAATTGGCATAAGAAAGGCAGCATTGTTTAGGGCCCTGACTGGGATTTTAAAAACAGGAACAACTCGTAGCATTCCTTATTAAATTTAATTAATTGCTGCTTGTGGGCAATATGGCTGAGTTATTGTTACAGTGAGACCAATAACTAACATAATTTGGAGTTCTGTATGTTCAGACCTTAGTTAGAGCTTTGCCTAAGAGTAGTTTGATAATTTAATTTTTTAAAAAAAAGTTTTTCTTTTATTTCAAAAGGGTATTGAGGAGCCTTTGTGGATAATTTGTGGATTTATAAAGCTTTTGGTGTTTCTATTGGCTAAATTTTCAGAAACAATTTAGGTTTCTTAGCAATTTTAAAAATCTTTACTATTTGATACCTGCTTAATAGTGAGGTACATGCCATTAATTTGATCTCAGTTTGTTTTCTGTTGTACAGATGTTTGTATTACAAAAGTCATTATTGTCTACCGGTAATCAGTGCTCCTATTGGAAAAGCCAATATAGGAGTGGGGAACTGAATGGGTGTCTGAAGTCTCATCTTATTCTACAGATAGTCTTTCCAGCTGAGCAATAAAGGGGGCTGTATGAGGAAAGGCACCTTTGGTGCATCTGAGATGTCTGTTCCACAGCTAAAGGGAATTCTCCAGCCTGACCGTTCACTCGCTCAGCACCAAGCCTTTACGCAGTGAATAATTATTTTTAATGAATAGCGCGGGGAGTTAAATCCTTATGACTTAGTTATTTCTCAAGTGAGCTCAAAGTCTGTTTCCATAGTGAATATGAAGTTGTAATTTGTGATAGGAGTTTGAAGTAATGGAATTGTGCAAACCTTTTTATGCTCAGATGAAACATGCCAAATGTTTTAGAAAGGTTTGCATTTGATTATGAGAAAATAAAGCTTAGGAGTTCGTTGTGATCCTTGGCTGAAAACTAAAGTAAATATACACAGTGCTACCCTAAGTCTTAGTGTATTCAAATATCCATGCTTGAAAAATGCATAAAATGGAAGATCTACGGGTTTCTTCAAGCTCTGTCCTCATTGTATAAGACAGAATGCTCTTGGGTTTACCTATAAAATTATGAAATGAATGTGGGTCCCCTAGGTAAAATTCTGCTCAGAGTGAAGTTATTAGTAAAATTTCCATTGAATGAGGTGAGGGCAAAATTTCACTGACACATGGGACACTTAAAGTCCAGTGCAAGGCTAAAAAATAAACCAAACCCCTAGTTCATATTTGAAAAGTATATAGTACGTCTGTCTCATAAACTTTACATCCTTATTAAAGTAAAATATATTTACTCTTCTTCAACTTAAGTCACATCTCTCTCCAGGCAATACTACTGAGTTAAATCAGAGTGCGTTTTACAGAAATGAATGCTTACTGTGTTCAATTATCAATTGTTTTTGTTTATGATGCCCTAATAAACACCTCTCCAGTTTGACAACCTTTTTATGTCCATTTATGTTTCCTTTAAAAGGAATCAGTTCTCTTGGCACAAAGTATTAGAAGTGTTAATCCTAAGTAGAAGAGCTCTTCATATTATCCCTATCCAAGTAACCACATTTTGTAAAACAAAGGCCTTTCTTGTGTTTAGTCTTTAAGTGACTTGGCAAGATAGATTTTTGGTTTTAGTTCATGCTACATGATGAATCATAAAGACTTATAAAATCAAAGTGGAGGTGTTGCCTTCATTGCTTTCCTGTTTTGATGAAGGCAGAGCTATCAGCTCTCATACTTTGCATAGAGGGGTTATCGAGGAGTGCAACCCAACCCATCATGAAGACTGCAGCACTGAAAGAAATCCCTTACAGCTTGTTCCTAAACTCTGGATTTAAACACTCCCTGGGACAAAACACAAGCCCTGCCACCAGTTGTCTCTGGCAAGGCAGGGAGGAGTAGTCTGCTTGTGAGACCTTCACCTTCACAGTCACCACTACCTCAGAGAGATGTGCTTTGAGCCTGAAAATCATTATTCCTTATTGCTCTTAAGGAGGACAGAACAGTGGGGAGTACTGTGTCTAGCTGGGACTGAATTCCAGCATAGCTGGAACACGTGCTGGGGGAAAGGGGAAGGGAGCAACCGTCCCAGAAGTGGTCCCAGTGGTACCTGGACCAAATCTGCGGAGAGACCTGTGTGAGTCCATGAAGAAGAGCGAAGGTCACAAACCCACTCTGTGGATGGTGGCCCTGACTCCCTGTCCCCTCTGCTGAGTGCACAGCTGCTGCGAGGGCAGGGTGAGAAAGGCCTCACGGATTTTCCATTTGTTTTCTTAATGAAGGGCTTGAAGCCATTTCTCATCCCGTAAGGAGAAACTAGAGAAGCTGAAGTTTTCTAAGAAAAATGCAGCAGCTTGATCAGCTGACAAGGTTAGAAAGCAATGCTCATTATGATAATTTCTGCTGTTCATCGCTGCTAGGAGAAATAGCTCTTACTGGGAATTGTCCTGTAGTTTTTGATAAAAGGCATTTTCCTTGGCTGTTACAAACCATTTTGGCTTGGTTCTTTCTTTCTGTTCTTGCCTTACCTACATCTCTGCCACTCATTTCTTTCATAATTTATCTAAAACAGCTTTCCACAAACCATGAGAGATCATACCCTTCAAAGCTGAATTGTATTTCTTAACTCTCCTACTCTGCCTGGAGAGCTGTCAGGAGGTGGTTTTACATTTGGAGCAAAGATGGCTTGTTTCACCTCAGCAAGTATTTTTAGTTAAGCATTTTTCCTCTAGGCAATTTCAGATGGTCTCTACTGGATCTTTAGTAACATACTCACTAGTATATTTTATTTTGTTTTTTGTAGTTTTTGTATAATTTGGAGGTAGCCAGAGGCTGTACCTTCTATAAGAAAAATATTTTCATCCTCCTTAACATGAAGAAACTTGCTCGGTTAACTGTATTTGACCTAATGTTGTGAGCTTAAACACTAACCTGAAAGCTGTTCATCAGACCTGTGGTTTAAAACAACAAGGGCACGATTAACAAGTCAAATTTTGGTGGTGGCATTAAGTAGTTAGCAACTGAGTTTAGTAGAGTCTACTATTGCATGTTTGGTTATGACTTTCCTGGTTGATAAATTGATTTGCTTGAGATTCTTTAGTTTTTATCCCTCACATTTGCCACGAATTGCGTGACTATGAACTCTAAAAGCCTGAGCAATCAGTTTGTTAAAAATATGCCTAATAAAGTAGTGAATTTTTTTTTCTGTGTGCTAAAGTTTATTCTTGGCCTTAAAGAGGGCTACCAAGGCAAGTTCTGCATTTTAGCATCCTCCTATTATCTGTTTCTGGCAAACCATAGGAGGTTTAAGAAATACTTTTGCTCCAGCCTATGCACACACCCTTCTCCCAGTCTGGCTGGAGTGGACAGCAGGAGGCGGAGTCACTGTGGGTGCCTGGCTTTGGTGGGTTTTTCACCTATTTTAGGTGAAACTCTGCCTGCTATAGCAGAGCTCTCTTATGACTAACCTCATGAGAAGACACCTCGAGGAGACAGAGAAGTATTTGCCCTTTCTTTTGACAAGCTGCGGAGGATCCTGTTTCCCCCACTTTTTCTAAGTAGAACAAATTCACATGTGGAAATTTGAAAGTTTGTTGTCTTTGGTTAGTGGACTCTGCATTAATTTTGTTGTCATGCCGACACCACATAATCATGACAGCATCTATGCCTGCTTTCACCCTACAAGCACGCAGAAGCTGTCAAGCCTGCATTATCTCCTACTCCCGTTCTGGGAGAGTGGAAGATGCAGAGCCTGCAAGGTGGTTGGTAACCACAGTGGTCTTGGTGATAGCTCCTGAAAGTGCTCCAGCAGTACTCTGGAGATTGTTTTACATCCACATCCACTGGGAGCAAAGCACTACCCTCTTATCACATTAAATTAGTTTTAAAAATTCTTTTGCATAGCCTTGTAATAGATTACATTTGTGTTACAATACATTAGTGTTGTTCCTTGTATGTTTTTTTCTTCTGGGAAACATCTTTGGAGAGGCCTCCTCCTCTGAGATTTGAAGATCTCCTTGAGTGTCCCAACTAGACAGGAACAGGCTTTTAAACTCAGAGATTTCAAATCTTTCACATACATATTTTACACATACAAGGAAATGTATCAGATTTAATTGTAAACAGATCATGGACTCTTGGTGCGTTTGGATGGGTTGTGTGTGTTCATATAAGAATAATGTCTTGGTGACTACCTTGCTTACTGCCTAAGGATTTGCACTCATATTCTTGGCATTCCTTTTTCTGTATTATTAATGAAAGTTTTTGCTATTAGGGGAAATACTTCCTGTAGAAGTTTTCCAGGGAAACTTTGCTAATCTTCAGGCTTCCAGAGGGAGAGGGGAATGTGTGTGAACTATACACATACACATACTGTAAAACAACTGTGTGTAATCTACTGCTCTTTACTAAGTATTGTCTATTGTATGATTGTTTTCAGCTGCATATTATTTCACATGTCTTTAGCTTTTGGACTGAAGTTTTCCATGCTGGCTCCCTGCATTCCGGTGTGTTTTATTTTAGTCAGAATGGCTCCACGGTTTACAATAATGGGATTAATATAAAGCATGTTTTGCATTTGTGAAAAGGAAGTACTCTGGCAAACATTTTTGAGATGCTTCTGGTCCTTGCTTATTCGGAAATTAGGCAGAAATTCGGTTTTTGCTTCTTAACTTTCCAGTGCTACCAGTAAATACTAGTAAAGTGTTCCTTGTCTCACCTAAATGTACCCACATCTAACTGATGCAATAAAGAACTTGGTTAAAAGCCCCTGAGGGGGTACATGGTTCTCCTGTCAAAGCAGGGTTTGAACAGAGTTGTTAACTAAGATTGAGGCAATATTCGGAGGACAAGGAAAAAAAGCAGTTTCAGACATTCATATTTCATTTCTGAAAGCATTTTTATCCTGGACTCTGAGAAAAGCAAAAGTTGTGTAAAATAAATGCTGTGCTGGGGAGTACTGGGAAGACATTGTCAATGTGAAAAGGTCTGATCCTCTGGACTGCTGGGCTCCAGGAACAGCAGGACTTGGGTTGTCTTGAATTCTGCTGCAACACCTGTCAGTTTGATTAGCTTAGTGCGTATTCCCAAATGGACTGGGGACAGCACAGTCATTTTTAGGAACATGATTTGAACATCTTAATAATGTTCTCTATACTGTGTCTTCAAGAGTTTGATCAGGAAGAGAAATGTTTCATGATGATTTCATTAACGTGAGACTGATGTGATTCCACTGTTTCAGAGTATCAGAGCCCATGGAGAAATTTTGCAAACCTTTTCAGACTCAAACTAGAAAAAGGCCACCTTTTTAGTTTTTGTTTATATTTTTTGATCATAAAGAGATTAAGATTTCTTAATTTTTTAAAATCAATTCACTGCACTCTCTTGAGCATACAAGGTTCTGGGTAGAAATAGAGGAAAAAATTCTTTGCATACCTGTCTCGAAAATTATTTAGTGAGATTTCATAGTTAAAAAATAGTTAATATTCTAGCAACTAAGTGGAGGATATTAATTGCACATCATCATACTTAAGCAATCATTTATTTGCTTAGGTAGTTGGGTTTTAGAACTAACTGAGTAAATGAATTCTGTTCAAAGAAGTTCTATGAAAAAATGGAAGTTTAAATAATGCTTTTTACTGTTTAAGAAAAATGAAAAATGTTATATGCCTTTGACAGTTCAGCAAACCTGCATGTGCTTTCTGTCCCTTCTTGTACCCCTTTGGGAGAAATCCAATGTGGTTAATGTGTTGGGATGCACAATTAAGGAAAAAAAAAACATGGAAGAGTGTTGACAGCCAGTATTTGTTAACAAAGTGCAGCATGCTTTGAAAAACACTTCATATGGTTGATTTGCTTGAAATAGTTTGCAGATTTAAGCCAAGATCTGGCTGTTGGGCATCCTACAGGAATACACCAGCCATGCACAGCATCACACATTGGGAAAATTCTGACAAAAGCATTGCAGTGGTGCTTCTGATGTGCTGGAGTCATCACATGAGGGCTTGACTAAGTGCCTTGTGCTGTGTTACAGTTGTGCTCCGCATCTGGGTGGACATCCCTGGGGAGAGCTCTGGAAACATCCCACAGATGAGGCCCCCATGGATCCTTCCCAGTGGGAGCTGGGTGGAGTTGGGTGACCCAGCACTGGGTCTCACCTGTTTCCCACCTGGGCACTGAAGGGCTCACTGGCACAGCTGAGCTGCACCAGCCTCGGGAAAGCCAACACGGAATTGGCTGCAGGGAAGATGGTTGGAGACCAAGCCATCCCAGTTGTGGATCTTTATTCTGTCACTGCTGTGTTACGGCATCCACCTGCACAGAGATTTTGTCAGAGAAGCAGGAAAGGCCCTGAGGGATTGTTGTGGTGCTGGTGAAAGCTGCTGCTATTGGTCTCGCCCCTGCTGCTTGTGGGTTCCTCCATGTCTGTCTTCAAACCCCTCAATTGACTGAATCCAGATCAGGGGTAAAGACTGATGTAAGCTCTTAGGTATTTAAGTAGCCAGAGTGCTGTATGAAACACTGGAGTTTGTTTAAAAACTGAAACCTTCCCTTGTTTGCCAGCTACCACTTTCAGTATTGTTTTCTTAATTTCTAGTAGCACTTCTAGTAGCCCCTGATTTTAGTGAGGGGAATAGCAGTGCAGTCAAGGTCTGGTGCCTCATGACTTCAGAGAAGATTCTTTCAGCAGTTTTATTAATAATGGACTCTTAAAGCACTATGGAAAATGAACTTGCAGCAGTTCTGTGAAAGAGGCCTTGGGAACCACCACTGCCTTTATCATTCACTGCAAAAGTCAAGTCTTGGGCTGAGAAGAATTTTCTAAAATAAAACCCCCAAACTTGAGCGTAATGAGTTGATGTAGACAGTACAGTAATAATGATAAACTTTGTCAAGTGTCTCTTATTAATGTGCTCAAAGCACTCTAGAGATTCTTGGTGCTCAAATTAAGCTATAAAAGATAATAGAAGAGCTTATAAAGTTTCTGCACAGTGAATGATTTCATGACAATGGCTTTGTTTTAATGATGTGAGCAGAGGGCATTTGCCCAGCATCTTCAGCATTCCCAAGGGGAATAGGTGCAGCAGTTATATTTTATGGTTTCACTGTCATTATAGAGGTGCTTTTCTGTGCAGCTGATTGCATAGATTGTATGTGAGATTTGAAGTTTAAAAATTCAGTAAGGAAACAAAACTGGAAGTTTACTTCTGCTATGATTCAGCTGGTTGCAGAAATAAATACATTTACTTACATTTGCATAATACATTTGAAAAATAATACAGGGTTGTGACTTTTTAGTGACATCCATAATCGTAATGTAGTTCTCTGTGGACCGCGTGACTATTATAAGCAGCGATGTTTTACTGATGAGCTCATCCAAGGAGTCAAGAACCAGTTGGAAAGAGAGACAGATTTACCCTCCTCCATCTCAGATGATCTTTTTGCTTTCCCAAAACCAAGTATAAGCAAATGGTTTTTGACAGTGCTATAGCTGACAGCCACCTTGTGCTGTCCCCACCCAGCCTTAACATCCATGGGCATGCTTTCCTAAGGAGCAGGTGTAAAAGTGAAGCCGGGAATTTTTATCCACTTAAGTGGAATAACAGAGAAAAGTCTGGATTTTATAAGTTAGATTTGAGGTGTTGCTAGTAGATTTCAATTTGAATGCTGTGTGTTTAATTCCTGATATTTTTGTAGGTCTCCTCTGCCTCTATTCCATTCACTTTCACGTCAAAATTGCTTTACTAATTGCAGCAAAACTACCTGGAGGAGGACTGGCTCATATTCTTGTGAGATGATTTTTTTCTTTTAGTGTAAATTCGTCTTCTCTTTAAGCAGAAAAATGTCTGCAGAGATGCCATGAAGTGCTCTAAAAGAGCATTTACTGCAGGCAGGGTTTGCATCCAGGGCTTTGTACAAGACATTTACACACAAGTGTGTGCACAAATACACCAGTAATTTTCAGAGACGTTTTGTGTAGCACTTACAGTGACAAGAGGTTGTTGCAAGTTGCTGGCATAAAAAGGCTGCAGGAAAGCTCCTCTGAACTGGGAGAAGGAATGTATTTTCATTCATTAAGAGGGAGAAGATAACTTTTTTTCCTGAAGTCACCACTTGTCAGACTGTACATTTGCAGTGTTTTTTGCTTTTTTGATTTAGCAGATTTGTCTGTTTTTTTTGAAGGAAGGATTAAAATAACAGGAGGAAACTAGATCCCTTTCTCACTTGTAGGGGTGGAGGTTTATCCCAGCTGTGACTGCTGCTAACTTCCCTATAAAATGCTCATGTGTTGCCTAACTTCTCTCATTTGTTTCAATTAAAATTTGGCATTGTCAGTTCAGACTTGTAATAAGTGCAGTTTGGTGGTTTAGATTCTGCAGCTGAGTATGGAAGGCAAAGCATATGTGTGCAAAAAAGGTATTAAGTTGGAAACTGGAATCTAACTACATTCAGTTTTTGCCAATACTGCTTTTAAGTTTGTGCTATTTTAATAGTTTCCTGAAGTGATTGTGTTACTAAAAAAGTACCCCTCTAAACTGGAGTTTTTGATGTTTGCGTCTGGCTACAATGTAAATTCAGTTTGGTTATTTGTTAAAAATCCACATAGCTCTCTCTGCAAATGCATATTTGATTTTTTTTTTCCTTAAGAGTTCTGTATGATTTTCACAAAAAAGCCCAGAGCCTTTTCTGAGCTCTGAAATAAATGTGGAGCTTCAGTCATGTCATGAAGCCTCAACAGATACAAAGTAGGGTTTTACATCGATGTATTTTGATGTATAACATAATGCAAACAGTAGCAAAACCTTTGACTTTTAAACTTGTGAAGATATATGTGTCTAAAAGTGGCCCATTACCAATCCATAATGTGTACTGAATTAATATAACAGGGTTGGTCAATTTGGTTTTAGTTCTGTCATCATGGTAGGGCACAGATATTACACATTGGTTTGGTTGCTTTTTCTTGCATCTTGTTTAAGAGCAAGGAACACCAGCAAACACAAGACAAGGAGTTTTAAGCTAGAAGAGATAAGAAGAGGCAGAAAAATATCTGGATAAATTAGGGTCAGTCTTGCTAGCTTATTCATTTACCGGATAGCACCCTACTCCTTCCAAAAATTGTGACTCAGAAAATTCTTCCATTTGCCATAGGAAGACAAACCTGATGCAGTTCTTCAGGGTTGTCCCCTCAGTGGCAGTAGCCCTTAATCTTTTTCTGGTGTCCCAGAAGATAGGAGGGCAGGCAGTGGTCCCCAGGGCATGGGGTGTATCCCTTTCAGCCAGAGGTGGGGTGATGCTATCAAATCTATCACTGCCAAATGGAAGATTCCAGTTTACCTGTGGATTCTGGGATGACCATCCTCCATCAGAAAGGTTTTTTGACACCTTCGTGTTCCCCTAGCTCAGGGGTGTGAAGAAATACTGCATAGCCTTACAGAAAGTGAGTGCCATTTGCAGGATCTGCATACAGCCCCACAGATTTTGCATTTAAAAAGAATGCGAGGCACAGATATTTAGTTTGATGGTAATTAACTTTGAACAGTGTACTGAAGTATCTGGCACATTTAGAAGTGTTTTAAAATCGAGGTTTCAATTTGTTTCTGAGAAATTTTGTTGTTAACCCAGTTTCTGCTCTTGATGCATGAGTGACTGGGTACCATATGATGAACTGTGTTATATAAGATGCTCAAATTGTTGATCCAAAATTCTAGCTATTTAACTCTTCTGGGATCTTAGTGTTTCTTGTTTTATTTTTGTCCTGTTTTCTCTTTTCAGTATTTGAAGTGTTGATACGAAGCCCTTTTCTGCCAGTGCTGTTAGCAGAAAGAACTTATGTATACCCATCTGCCTGTTCCTTGGGCATGGGAATGGGTTGTGCTATCAGGAGCTTTTAACTATGTGGTAGATTATTACAGGAGGGATTTTCCTGCTTTCCCCTCTGTTTCCTCTAAATAGGTTTGTTTCTTACAGCAGGGTATAGTACAATAAGAATAACCAGCATCATTGATTCCAGCTGCTTCCTCAACAGAAAAACTACATTTTATTTGGATGAGCTTTGCTGTCTCCTGAATATTTTGAGAGGAAAACAAGCTTCTCCCTTTCTGTGAATGTTTCCCACCCAGATGTTCAGTTCTTTATTGTATTTTATTAATAAGTCAAATACTTTCTTAGCTGTAGGGCTGCAGTGCAGCAAGCAGATGCTCCTGTTAGAACAAATTCCATGATATTGGAAGCTTAATTATCAAAGGCACAGAGTCAGACTCTCATTACATTTTCCACTTGTTTTAAAGAGGGGATGGGGGGTGGGGTGGAAAGGCAAAAAGTATTCTTTGTTTTTATGGTAAGACTGATGATAGGTTAACAGCTGGGAGATACAAAGCTGCAGCTCCATAACTGAACAAGGCTTGTTCATCTGCAGGGATCATTATTTTCTTCTAATATGAGATTGCAGTGCTTCTGTTTGTGGCTGTGAAGCTTTAATTACAGTTCATAATTATTTATAAATTAAGACTGTGCAGGCCCTTCCTATAGAAATCTGTCTTTATTGCAGAGGGTTGTGGTGGTGGGGGAGAGGACTAAAAGGTAGGCTTGAAATACTGCACAGGTAATCTCAGGGATATTTGAAAATAAAAGTTGTGGATTTGTACTTTAAAGGCTATTGTAAAACACAAAACAAAGCTAAGGTATGGTATGCATGGATAGTATGAGAAGAGAACAGTTGAATGGGATGTTTGCTTGAGAAAAACAAACCAGCCCAATTTTCCTTCATGAGAATACCAATATTTGAGATGTTTGGTCAACCTCCTCTCCCTGTTACTAAAGAAGGATCTGTTAGTGTTGTGTTGGTAACACACTTCTTCAGTTCCATGCAGTTATAGGTCTCAGTTGCATCCAGACCCTGTATGTGAGCATACCAAGAATGATTTTAAAATACAACAAGGGCATGTTAAAATATATCTATTATTAAAAAACATTGGTAGAAAATAGATAAAGCACTAGATTATGCAAACACAAACATGGTGTTCTTAATGAGTTGTTTGGTTTTGCCAGTTAGGATTAGGAATGCTTCATGAATTAAAGCTCAAGTGAGTGAGTTGAGATTCTCTTATATTTGTGCTAAACAAGAATTTCTCAGGAATTTCACAGATTTAACTGGTAACAGCATAGCTTCCCATGCCTTTATGCAGTTTGTTTATGTAAAAAGCTGTCCTTCAAGCACAGGAAAAAAAATAACCTTTTTGCTTTTTGTATGTTGAGTAATGGAGAATTGGAGAGAATGAACTGTGTGTTTTTTCAGGAGATGGGATTTAGCTGATCACCTCAGGATACTGCTTCCCAGATGTGCTTTTCATGTGAATTTTTGTGAGTTTTGTGAGCAGTTTTCCAATAGATTTTTTGAAGAAGGTCAGACTTAAAGCAGAGTATGTATGGTTGATATTACCTGGAAATAAAGAATGATTGACTCTAACTTATTTTAAAGTGTTTCTTTGGCATGATTTTACAGTGCTAATAGAGTTGGTTTGGACTTTGGCAGAATGATATACTCTCTTGAGAACAAAATCAAATTAATCAAAGCTCTGCTTTAGCATTTTCTGTCTGTTTTACCAGTAACACTTCTGTTCCCGAAGCTTTTTATAGCTCCTTAATCCACAGGTAGAAGTTATATGTACTTTAGTGACTGGATCTGAAACCCACAGAGATCAGATAACATGCCCAGAAATATGAAGTCCAACGTACCAAGTCCAAGAAAAACTTAAGAAATGCTAGCCCATTATTTGGTTCCTTTTCTCATTTATGTGTTGAAAGTTGGAGTAAAATTGTGTTGTTAGCTGTAGCTAAGATTGCTGAGGCAATTATTTATAACCCATTGAGTGTGGGGCTCAAAAGTACACACCTTTAAAATGCTGAAAGAGCACTTTCTTCAATGTTATCTGGATTATTGAGTAATAAGGCAGAGTTTCTTTTCCTTAGTCTGGCATGGGCAAAACCACTGTGGATGCAGGAGAAAGTTTTGCTTGGATATGGCTTCTGATACATATTAATCTCGTTGTTATCTGCTGTCATTCAGAGGATAGCATTCAAGTGGATGCTCTGGAAAGCAAAGCAGTGGGAGACCCATGTTGAAGCAATGGTTTGGATCTCTGGATTGTTCCATTAAGTTCAGAGCTCAGCCATAGTATAATGATGGAGATGCTATTTAAACATACCAGTTTTGTTAGATACTGGTCAAAATGTAGACCTGGTCTTAATGGAGGCAAAGAGGAATTTAAAACTCCTACTACTTCATTTAGATGGTTGTAGTTTACTGTGAATAAACTGGTAGAGTATGCATCAGTAAACCTCAGGGTTTTTCAGTCATCTAAAATCTGGTGTCGTTCTGTAGAAGTTTTAGGTGTTTGTTATAACAAGGGTTCCTTCTGGATACAGTCATACATCTTCTTAAGTTTTCTGTGGTACTGGAAGTAAAGTGGATCTGTGCAGTCAGAAATAGTTGCGCACCTTCTTTAGACTGGGAGAGGCATACACATGAGACTGCACTGCACAGATGCAGTTACATTGCAGAATGCCTGTGTCTCCTGTGCTGCTCCAAGTAGTGCTGGGAACACCCTGTAGTGATGTGCTCAGTGCTGTCAACATTTTCTTCAAATTGGGTTTTTCTTGTCTGGATAATGTTCCATTTGCATTTCCTCATGCAGCATGCAGATGACGTTGGCTCCTGAGACACTGTCAATAAACCAAATGAAGTTTTGTGGTGTGGCTTGATTCACAGGAAGCTAGAACTAGCTTTGTGTAGTAATGGGCATAAAATACTAGTGGACTTTCCTCTTGCTTTCCTTGCCCTCCTGAACAGCTGCTGCTCACAGCAGATGGACGTTAATTGCACTGACTGATACAGTGTTCCGGAAAGTTAGGACATTCTTATCAGTGTTTCTTCAAATAGTATGGTGTCAGTTTATGCTAATTCAATTATATAACTCATGTTTGACTCCTCAGCAGAAGAGGATTTTCTTTGGTCATGGCCCAGGTGCACAGGACAGTATGTCCTTCTTGAGACTGGCTGAGCACACTCACTTCCCAGAGTTATGTGTAGCAAACCCCAGTGCTGTGGAGGTAATAGTTTTATTCTCCAAGACAGTAGTTTAATACTCCGGCAGCTTCCTCACCCCGAGTGTCTCTTCAGCATCAGTTCTTTTTTCATTACAGTTAGAACTGTACCCTTCTGTATTTTGCATTCGTCAAAACATATTTGTCAACACAAAAAATAGTGTTGTGCTTTTTCAGTTGTACTGTGTGTTTTGACAGAAATTGGAATAATTTTGAGTAACTCTTATTAACCCCTGAATTTTTAGATTCCCATGTATTTTTACTTCTGTGGTCCCCTGTACAGTGGGAGGACTCTGCCATTTCGTGTCCATAAGATGCTTGAGATTTTTAAATGGGAGATACTGTCTTCTACATTTTCTTCCCAGAACAATGTGCAGATATTTCTGCCTTCAGAAACAAAGTGCAGCTTGGCTAGATCCACACAAGTCTGGCTTTTTTGAGCCGAGTAGGTATGTGTGTGTTGTCTGTATCTTCATTGTGTGTAATAGGAGTTTTGACTGCTCTAATCAATGCAGTGGGAGAAGCTGCTATCATCTGTGCACCTGTTTTTTTGGAGGATGCGGTGCCCTTGCCCAGAAGATTCTGTCAGTTGAGAGGGGAAGCCTGACATTGGATCTTCTGGGGATGATGGGCCTGTATGACGTAATTGTAATTTGCTCCAGAAAAGAAGCACTTCCCATTTGCTTTTATTATGCAACAGAAATGCATGGAGATAGCAAATAACCATGTGCTCCTGTTACACCTAAAAGCCTAAATAAAGAGCTTGGGGAGTTTGTGTTGGCTGATAAAAAACCAGGAGCCTGGCAAATGGAGAGCTTGTAAACAACATACAGTGAGTGTGTCTGTGTGGTGGGTTCTCAAGATGAGGTGAAATGGAGCCAGAAGAATGATTTTGTTGAAGCAGCAATGGGTTTCTGTAGGAGTGGAGAAGGAGAGGAATGTGTATCATCTTATGCTCAGCTCCACATTGATGATGGTGTCTGACAGCAGATCAGAAGTGGCCGTGTTGCATCCTCCTAAGGTGTCCCCTCCTTGCTCACACATCCATTGTGGCATGCCAGGGTTAAATTAGTAACTTCCCTGTCCTACTGCTGCTTGTCAGGGTGGTCAGGTTCTGCAGCTGTGACTCACAACCACAGTTTTTCCGGTGGTGTGCAGGGTTGCTAAATGCCCTTTGGATTGTAGCTGGATGTTGGATACTCACAGTCTTGAGATATGCAGAATTCCCATGGTTCGTCTACTGCTCATTTCTCAAACAAGTCTCAGAAACACCAGTCAAAAAATTATAATCTTTTTTTCAATCTACTCAGTGTAATTTTTGCTTTTACCAGCCGTCTGCAAATTCAGAAGTGACCTTTTGTTCCTCTGGAAAAAGCCTGGATTCTGCTCTTACTACCTTTTTGTTATTTTGACAAAAAAAATTCAGAGCTTGGGTTTTTCTTTGACTGGTCAGGTTCATAGAGCAGCACGATTAATGATTTCTCATTACAGATTCTGGTAATTATAGTTTTACTAAATTCCAAAAATAAACAATGCAATCTTCTTACTTACACTGCGTAACACACCTTGTACAATTTCTCCCAATAATTATCTCATCCAAATCCTGTAGCTTGCCCTGGAGATCTTAGTGAAGTTTTCCACTGATTGCATTCTGTCAGGACAGCTATGGTAAAATGTATGGCTTCTTAGTTTCTTTGCAGAGGTAGAAAATAGGGGATTCAATTATTTCACTTAACAAGATGAATGGAAGGGAATGTGGTATGTTTGTTTGCGTTACCAGTTATTTATAGGATTTCTTCCTATGTGAAAGGGCTTCCCAAGGAAGTGGTCACAACACCAAGACTGCCTGAGTTCAAGAACTGTTTGGACAGTGCTCTTGGACACATGGTGTGACTCTTGGGGATAGTGCTGTGCAGGTCCTGGAGTCGGACTCGATAATTTTTCTTCCAATTCGGCATATTCTGTGATTCTGGGAAATACTACTTTCTATACGGTTACCGGAGGCAATTTACTTTAGCATGAAGCTACCAGACAGACCAATTTTTTTACCATTGCCTCAGTTTGTTGCTTCACTCCAGAAAGAAATAAACAGGAGGAGGAAGAGGAGGAAAAGTGCCTGTACTGAAGCAGTCATCCTTCTCCTTTTTAACTGGATCTTGTCTGCAATGTTTTTTGCAGTATGTGCTGGTGTTTGGGATATATTTTGCTTTGTAGAACATTTTCTTAACAGGCTAGAGAAAACACTGCTGGGGTTTGGCCATATGCCCTTTTCTCAAGACCTGTTTCCTGCTTCAGCTGATAAAGAAAGACCACCTTGCTTTGCTTGTCCTTCACTTGCCCCAATTTAGGGAGTGCTGTAACACTTGTAAGTAAGAAGAAGCTTGGACACAATTCCTTGACAAGCTTAAGAGTATCTGATAATATCTGTAGGAATATTAAAGTGTATAACATAACATACCAACTCATTTTGTTTGAAAATGAACACTGAAATGCACCAAAAAAGTAAAACACGACAGCTGTTTAAAAAGTCACAGCTGACCTATGCAAATATTGCAGATTGAACGTAAAAACCAATTATATGTGTGTATGCATGAGAGAGAGAGAGAAAGATGCACTTAGATAAACATATTTGGAACATCTGGTTTTCTGCTTGATTTGTGTATGGTCTCTTGTGAAAGTCGCCTTGAGTTTTCTAAGTGGTCTTTGAGTTATAGAGCATGTTATTTCTGGATTTACTTAGCACTGGTGCAACGCTATCTTGGAAGGAAGACAAACTATAGATAGAAGTAAATAAAATAAAAGAAATGAGGATCACACAGTAAAATGCAGGCCTTACCGCTGAAAAAGATTAGGTATAATTGGTTGCTATTAATTTATCTAGTTTAGAATCTCTATGAGAAGCAAAACCAAAACCTGGAAAACTTGGAAAATCCAGAAGGAGCTGGAGAGGTGAGCTATATGTATGCACAAGAGCTTTATTTTAAATGACTGTAGCAACCTTTAAAAGGTATTTCGAAAAACCCAGTTCAATAAAAACAAAATGTTGGAAGTGTTTTTCTAGCCAGAAACTTCTTAGAGAAATATCCAAATCTATGCTGCATTAACCTATGGGAAGTATAGGCCTTACTTCAGCAAAGTGTTTAAGCATGTGGATAGTTCAGTACTTGTGTGGGTTTCAGTCAGAAGACTTTTTTTCCTTGGAGATGTGCTTAAATCTCCTGTTGAGCTGGAGTCATGCTGCCAGCTCAGCCCGCCGTGCTTCTGTCCTCCTTTCATCCATGGAGCGGGTCGGTGCCGGCAGCTCCGGGCTCCTGCTGGGGTCTGCTCCTGTTGGCACCTGCCTTCTGCAGGGACCACAGTGAGAGCAGGGCAGGGTAGCTCAGCCCTCTCCCCTTTTACACTCATTCACCTGAAAGCGAGAAATCCAAGCATGAACCCTCCCCTGATTAATTTAATTTAAAGCACTGCTCACAAGCTGGTCAGTAACTTTCTTAAAAATGTGAATGCGTGGGCTTCCCATACAGATACTCCTGTTAGAAAATGTGTTATACACCTAAGTGACATGCTGTCCTTCAGCATCCCAAAGGATGCCAAGGGCGATCACAGGAAGTGCTTCCCATGGCTGTAGCTCTTCTGGCAACACATTGAGTGAGTTCTTAAAGCCTGTGTGGGAACCAAAGCATGGGTCAGAGAAGCAGACTTTATATAGTGAGAGGAAATGGAAAAATCCCCTCTCCAAACAAAAAAAAACAATTTGCAGCATTTACATGTCAGCCACTACTTTTGAGTTTTTCAAGATGTTACAGAAATATCAGTCTTGGAAAAAGCAGTATTTCACTTCTTCTTTCAGAACAAGTTCCTCCAGTTTTGTCCAGGCTGATGGTTGCATAATACTTCATAAAATGTAGATATTAATGCAGAATTTAATTATACTCTTTGATTATTTTTCTTCCTCAGATTCTTTTTTACCATGACCCTTTTGCATCTTCAAATGTTTAGAAAAGGGAAGTAACAGGTTTGCTAGCTAAATATACTGTGAGAACATGTAAGTCACACAAGGTGTTAAATAGTCTGAATACTTTCTGCTTGCGATTCATGTGAGGATCAGATTGTGGTGTCTTTCTCAGGACCAAATCTGAGAAAAGTGGAGAGGATGAAAACAAAGGGATTTGAATTTTCTTCTAGAGATTCCATTGTGTAAGTGCATAGTAGCCAAAGATCCTTATAGCACAGCTACATATTTATACAGCACAATGGTTTGCTCTGATTTGCTTCTGAGACTCATACAACACTGCAGTGGATGAAGGAAAGCAGAAGTGGAAGCAGAGTTCTTGTTGCTATTGGAAAGGAGGCAACAGATGGAGCAAAGAGAAAATCTCTAGTCTTTCTAGTCCACATTTTCTCTTGCCATCTAATCAGTTCCCACTGGGGTCTCTGCAGGTTGTGAAAAAATTATGTCAAAGATCACACCGTATTATACTTTTATCAGTATTGTTTATTCTCTCATTTTTAGATGTGTATCTTCACTTTTTGGGCCCTTAAGCACGTTGGTTCAGCATTTTTGCACCACGCTGGTGCAAAAGGATAAACACATGGCTTCGCTGGAGTTGGCTCAGCTGTACTGAAATGTGTCAGCAGAGATCCTGACCCTTTCCATGCATGCAAACATGCCAGTGTGTTGGGAAACAAACACAAACCTCCTCCCTTTAAACATAAGCTCAGCTTTAGTGAAAAATTTCTGGGTATTGTGAAGTACAATAGAAAGGTTTTAGCTCTACATGCTGTTTTAAGTGGAATTTTCAGTTTTCCTTATTTGTTGTGATATTTGGGCTGCTTTGTCCTCTTCAGCTGGATGCATTTGTAATCTAAGAAACTTGAAATTGTGCAAATGTGACTGATTAAAGTCTGCCTAATGAAAAGGATCATCGAATGGCCCATGTGGCTGTAAGGGGGACACATTTTATAAGTACTGAACTTGGTTTTGAATTGTGGCAAGGCCCAGCAAGTGCTGGGCACTGCACAGGCTTGCCCCAACAGCCTGCTCCAGTTCCTTCCATCCTGCCAGCCACCTCTGAGTTTGTTATCTGGCACAGGAGAAGGAAGAGCACTTTTGCAGTGATGATAGATAATAATGATAGAAAATGCTCACTTAGGAAAATCAAGAGATACCAGCATCTACTTTCAAAGGACTTAAACCTGATGCAGTGCACTATCCTTTAAATATTAAGGTCTGAATGAACTCTCTAAATGTTTCAGTGTCTTGTAATGTTGTTAAAATTACATCTTTCTACCTGAAGAAGCACTGGTTACTGAAAGTGCCTGTGTTGTAGCATTTCTTCAGCACTACTGCGTTCTTAACTAATTCAGCAGAACTGTCGAAGATGTGGAGAATGATTATTCTTTTAATAAAATATTCATGTTCAGTAAAGTGAAAATACTTTATTCTTTAAGAATTAGAAGTTTATTATATCTAATATATAGAAATAAAAATAGGAGAATTTCCCTGGACACTAACATATTAGTGCACATCTCTTGAGCATCTCCAAGAGGTGAAAACAGAAGTATCACAATTTTGGATTTATAAACCAAAATCAAAAGTTATAAGACTGAAAATGTAAATGCAAATATTACATTTGCAAAAGGACCTCCTCTTATAAATGTAGAAGAAACTCAGGCCTCTAGAGAAAAAGCTTGAGAAATGAGTGCAGCATCCACCTATAGTCATTATAGAATAATTAGCACAATGTTAAGACCCAAAAGAACTATATGCTGCTGTGTATATATATTGTACTTGCTCAGTTGTATATATTTTAGAATAAAATAGCCTCATATGAAATTGTTATTAGTTGTATAGAGCACTTCAAAGGGTTGAAAAAGTATCCCAAGGACCTACATAATATTCAGGAATAATGGCTTTTTAAGCACTATTCTAAGATTTTTTATGCAGTGCTTTCTGATAAAAGATACTACACATAATTTTTTTTTCTTTCTCCCTTTTAGTTTCCACTTTCGTCTCTATTAGGTTGAGATGTTCGGGTAAGAAATGGGGAAAACATTTTAAATCTGTTCTGTAACCTTATTTGGTCTGAATGCAAATGACTGCATTTGAATACAAGTAACTAATCAGTCATTCCTGTGCTGTGTGTTGAGACAAAAACATGTGTTCTTCAGTAATGGTGGCATAACAAAATCAGGGGAAAAAAGCAATACTATTAAGATCCATCTTTGCTGGCAGCTAGTTTTCATTCACTGTGCTGCAAGGAAAATGACATTTATCAGGTGTCAGGCTCACTTGGTTTCAGTGGCGCACTTGAGGAGAGATCCTTTTTGTCCCTCACCCAAGGCGGGTCCCTAAGGAAGCCCTCAAAGCCTGGCTGACTGTACCCCAAGGAGCATGAGAATCTTCTCTGCTGTTTTGGACTCTCTGGGATATTCAGCCTTGTGCTGCAGATGTAAGCTCATCTCTGGGTCTTTCTGATAGGGGTGAAGGGTGAAGTGGGGCTGGAGAGCAAGCAGTGCATTATTCCCACCCGCTCCCTGAGCTGGATCTGGCACTTTTCTGCTGGCAGTGCCACACTCTTGACATGGGCTGCTCCAGTACCTTGGGTCCAATCCATTATTGCAGCCCTGGTTAGACTCAGCATCTAAAATCCATTAGTAGGTCATAAGATCGTCACAAATATATTTTCAACCTGCCTGTGCCACTGAGCTGGGAAATTGTGAGCCAAGCATCATTACAGGAGGAACAGGATGGCTGAGTAGTGAGTGGGTTTTCCTCCAAGTCCTCTTTTCTTTCTTCCATGTTTTCTAAAACAGTCTCCTTAAACATGTGTCTGTCTGCTGTTCGCCTTCACCCCATTAAAGTAATTGTATCCGTGGACGTGGAATAAAGTGTAGTTTTCAGTGAGCTGCGAGTATCCATGCTATACAGAAGTAGCAGTATCAAGAAAAATGTAACCACCATTCTGCTGTGCAGCCTGTGGGTATTTTTAACCTTACTGAATGTCTGAAGGCATCTAAATTGCGTCATCTGTGTTACAATTGAGATTTTTAAAAGATAATCGACAGCAAGACGTACAAAATTTGGTAATCAAAAGGAAGGAATGCACAGGTTTTTAACCGCAGAAGACTGTAAGAATGGCATATATAATGTTGGCACACAGCTCTCTTTTCCTGCTCCAGAAAAGGAGGGAAGCAGCTATATGAAATGCTAATAATTTCACTGTGGTTTTGAATAGACTAGACTTGAGAGCCTTGAGTATTTTTCCTTTTCTCTTTTAACTGCAATTTTGTTATTGTATTGCTGCCCCCATCTCTGCTAAATATGGCTTTTGAAATGTAAATCATATCATGTTCTCAGAGATGCATATGACACCCTCAGCACTGTTCCTCTTTGCACTTCAAAGAGCTGTGTGGTCACACTTTGCATCTCAGCAAAATCGCAAGATTTGCCTTCTGAAGATCTCCTTTAATGTGTACAATCAATCCCTGATAATGTATTTTGGGTTTTTGTTCCCTGGAGTCTGTTAATTTTAGTGTTGCTACAGGTCATCAGGAAACATAATCTCTTCTTTTTTAATTTCTCAGTGAGCTTGCCTGAGGGGAGAAGAACTCAAGAGAGGAGAGACAATTGAACATCACCATTGGCTGAGACCTGAAAAAATGGTGCTGGATGAACACAGGGTTAGAACTTAATTGTAAAAGGGAAGGGAACTCTTGACAGGCGATTTGCTTCATTTTCCCATTCATCATGGCACAAATCCTCTGGCTGGCTGGTTGATGGGACTGTCCAACACTTCTGCTTAGGTTCAGTGCAGATCCCTTCTGCTTACACATCGAAAGACCTGGGAACAGGTGGGAACTGGATGGTGCCAAACACAGGAATGGAAAGAGAAATGGACTCTGACGAGTTAAGATGGAAGTGACTTGACAGCAACAAGCTCAGCAGTTGTCTCCAGTAAGGACAGGTTGAAACGGGAATCTCAAGCTTCTCTGGAAGAGCAGTATGCAGGAAGCTGGTTTTCAGGCCACAAATGCTTTCACAGGTAAGGATTTTTGTTCTAGTTCTGCTCATATTCTTGGGACAATATACTGGAGTTTAGAAAATGAATAGGTCCTGATTGTGGTTAGCATCTTCTAGTACTTTCAGTTTAAATATTATTTAAAAACAATTCACTTGAAGACCAGTTCAACACTTGTATTAGCAGTGAGGAACACAGCTATCCATCTTTCAGCTTTCAGAAATGGATGGCCACGGGCCTTGGGGAAGGTTTATCTCAGCTTTCCTCGTTAAAGTACTCATTAACAGCTTAACCATGAGTAGTCCCTTGGGTCTACTATAAAATGTAGTCTGTAAAGTTGCTCTTGTGCTCAACAGAGGAGTTTGGTGAGGCTGCAGGGTGGACATGGTTCATGTCAGGAGGCTTCTCAGCAACATGTCAGTGTTGAACCTTATCTGGTCTGCTGGAGCAGAACTTGCCAGGTACCCTCTCTTTGTACTCCCCTTTCCACACCACTGACCTGCTGCAGTGCTTGAACTGGCTAAACTGGAGGGTTTAAATGGTAACTGTTTCACCTCAGTTTGCTGTATTTCTCCGTAGACGGATTGAAAAGAATGTAATGGGAAAAAGGATGCCACAGTGGTGTGACTTTCTGAGGAAAGCTCCCTCTAGTGTAAAGTCTGCTGGAGTTCATATAGTGCTTTCTCTGTATGGGATTGTTTCTGATTTGACAGGTGGGAGGAGGAAAAGAGGATGAGCAGATCCTGCTGCTTTGTTTCCATGTCTGCCAGCCAGCTGAGATGCAGCAAAAAATGCATAGAAAATCAACTGGATATTGCTCTTGTTTCAGTAGGTCTAGATAATGGTTTAGTACCACGGTGTAAACTAGTGATGTGCAAAACATTTATTTTTCTAATATAAAAGATTTGCCTTTAGAAGGAGTTTTGGCTGCAGTGGGGGGTGCTTCTGTGTCCAGCTGTCTGCACCAGCACAGCGGTTTGGAGTGGTGGTGCAGCTCTGAACTGTCTCCGTTGCCTTGCTCTGATTTACAGCCTGGTTTCTGTGCATGTCAGTGAGACGTGTCCCGAAGGAGAGGAAACAGGAAGCTCTCCTCCACATGTGCTCTAGTGCTGATGGGAGATGGGAAGTCTGGGATAACTGCAGGGCTCTCCTTCCTCTGTCTAGCCAGCAGCACACTCCTAAAGCTCCCCACTGCTGTTCTTGTCCTGTTTGTTCTTGCTGCTCCCTGCCAGTCCTCAGCTATTTCCTAGGAGTTTTTGTCACTCTTTTGCTTTCCACCAAAATTCCCAACTGTGAGGATATCTGCTGTCTTCCTTACTCTGGCTCTCTCCTTTGCTGGAAACCCTATTACTTCTAACACCCTTGCAATATTATATTATATTCTACTATTTTCTGTCCAGTTTTACACTCTTCTGCCACTGTGTCTGCTGTCCCTTAGCTCCCAGAAGCTGGCACTGTGACCAGGGTGCTTGGGCAGGGTGTGTCGGAAAGCTGGTGACCTCATGACTGCTGTTGGATGGAAAAGACCTGGCAAGCAGAGCTGCATAAAATTCAGAGAGATGAAACTGTGGTCCCTGGAAGCCCAGGACAACAGTCAGACTGTGGTGCAACCCCAGTCTGAAGATTCAGAGCTATTCTGGAGACTTAATGACATGAAGGTTGCTTGGTCTCCTGTAAGAAATTCTTATATTCCTTTGGAATTGCCCTTAGGTAAAGATGTTAATAAACATATTCAAATCTTGGTAGCTGTACTAAAGAATTATTAAACATTAAGGTGCACCATACATTCAGGAGACTTGTTAAAGAAACAGGTTGAATTATATTTTCTTTGTATGAGGACAAAACTTCCAACTTGTATCAAATTGATATCTGTATTTACTTTTTGGAGATCTTTTTTGTTCCTTGTTAGATTTATATGACGTACTCAGCAATAATAAACAGCAGGTAGGTACATATTTCTCAGAGAAATCCATTGAACTGTGCTTTGCTAATTTAGGAGTTGCAAAGAGAATGTAATGGCAGGTGCATATGGTTGCTCCTCTGATCCTTGCTGTAGTACTTCAGTGATTGCAGCTATTGGAACAATCAGAGTAATAATTTCAATTTACAGTTGACCAGAGTGCTGGCAAACGAAGCCTGGGAGGACAGTGCCTCTCTGTAGCCACAGCTGGAGTATATCCTAAACCTCCCTTCCACTTTTCTAATTGCTATGACCTGGAAAAGTTTGCAGTTATGGCCAGGAGATATTTTGATCCTGTCTGTATGCTCATTTTACTGGCACTGCTGCCAGAGATGCCCTTTTTTGCAGATGGCTCTTGTCCCAAGAGGTGGACTCACCCAGTCATTTTGTCATGTATTACCAAACAAGAGCAAACATTTAGAGTATTTTCACTTTATGGGCTAAATACTAAATTCAGTAGATCATGTGAGTATAACAGGTTCAGGATTGCAGAATGTAGAAAGAGCAGTGGAAGGGAAGTGCTCCTAAGCTTGATTAGGAAAGAGATGGCTGAGCCTATGATGGTAAAATGCAATTTGAGTGGTAGCAATCAGGAGAGAGTGAGCTTGTCATTCTTAGAAGGCGAGAAGAGAGAATTTGAGAATAAAAGCAATAGTATGCAAGAATGTAGATTGCATTGAGCTCATAGAACTGATAGGTAGATTTTTTTAAACTCTAACCTGAGAAATTCTGGCAATTTTAAAAGGAAATAACTTTTTCTTTCCCAGTCATAATAAAGCCCAGATGAAAGGCATTCCAGTAAAAAAGGATAACAAGAGACAAAATTGTATGATGTGATAATTGAGGACTCATACAGAAGGTGGCAACTCGATATGTTACTGGAGATGAGTGTAAAAGAAGATGAGAAAAATGAGAGGGTCAAATCAGGTAGGCCAGTTCACAGAAAAGGTACAACTAATAAAGGGCATGCTAACAAAGAAACATACTACATTTTCAGTAGTAATAAGAGGAAAACTGAGTTTCTGGGCTACTAGTTGACAGGGAGTTACAAAATGTCAGTTAAAAAACTCATGATCTGATGGTGCAGAGAGGATTGAGTAGTTCATGTAATTTTTTGTATCATTCTTTGCCTAAAAGGGTGATCTATAATCAGGTGGCAGGAAAAGAACTGTGACCTTGACAAAGGTAAGAATTCAAACTAGATCAGGAAAAGAACAGGTTATAAACTAATGAGATAGGATAATGGGTGCTTTAGAAGAAGATGGAGTTTATTAAATTATCTCTTCAACATAGGGTGAAATAGCTGAAGCAATCTCTGAACAATTAGTGGCTACACTGGAGAACATTTGAAGGACAGTTTAGGTTCAAAAAATCTGTGAAAGAGCAAACACTGCACCTACATATATACTCTCCTGGGTCCTTCCCTGCCCCCCTTTGGAGTAGCTGTCTTATATTCTGGGGGAAAAAAGTTTGAATCAAATTGTCAGCTGAATTTTTTAATAATTAGCCTATAGATAGTAATATGATAAATGAATTTGCATGGATTTTTTTCCCCAGAAGGTAACTCGTCAGTGGAGTCTAATTTTCCTGTAAATAGAGAAATAATATATTTTGATTTTTGGAAGTCTTTTCAACTTCTCATAAACAAGGTGGCACAATGGCAAGGTGGGTGCATAGTTGGCTGGAAAGCTCTTCTCAGAATAATTACTAGTGATTTGCAGTCAAACCAGAAGGATCTGTCAAGTGGGATTCTGCCCTGGATTGCCAGAAAATATTCAATATTTTAATTAATGATTTAGATGATAGAATCTGCATGCAAAATTTCCAGATGACACCAACCAGGGGGAGGATGTAAACCCTCTGAGCACAGGATTAGAATTCAAAATTAATGTGATATATTGGAGAACTGATTTGAAATAAATATGATGCAGTTCATCAAGGACAAGTTCTAAATTGTAGTTTGACAGGAATAATCAGCTGTGCAAATCAAAATGTAGAATAACTGGTGAGACACCAGGTCTGCAGAAAACAGATGGGCAGTTGCAAGAGTTCAGAAAATAGCTATGAATCAACTATACTATACCATGAATATTGTGCTAGAATATATGGACAGGAGTCTGCCTGCAAAATAATTTTTCCACTCTACCTGGCATTTGTGTGGCTATTTCTGCTCTGAGCAGCACTCTGTGGGGCCTGTTGGAAGCATCCAGAGAAGGGCGGAATGGATAGCCAGAGATCTAGACAACATGACCCTTGGGAACTGAAAAAGGGTCTTTTTCAGACTAGAGCAGTAACTCTCAAACTTTCTGAGGGTTTTTTTCCTAGGTTCCCAGGAGCAGTGCAGATTTGTGTCAGGGCATGTCTGATGCACTGAGCTGCACGACAAGATGTGGCCATGGCACAGCAGCGCTTTGGTGTGATGGTCGGAAGGACCTTCTCACTTGCAGACAAAGTTCCACACCTTCTGCAGTGGCCATTCTCAGTGTCATGCCAGTGCTGGGATAACAATGGTGAGGATTCTGGACAGCCGAGGTCTATTTTTAAAATCAGGCACTTTCTTCACTAGTGTGTGTTTTGAGTGCTCGTTTAGGAGAACAGTGTAATAATTCTGAAGTCTGCTCTCCATCACTGGGGAGTGTGTGGCACAGAGACATCCAGGATGATCAAAGGATAATGGGAACACTGTGGGATAGATTAGGAATCAGTGTATGGAGCCTCCTGACCTTGCAAGGTCAGCCTAGGTTCATCAGGATTTCATTAACTTCATCTCAGCACAAGCTCTGTCAGACCTGGGCTGACTCAGAGGCATTCCTGCCCTGTGACCCTCAGCACTGCTGGAGGGATTATTAGTTCTGGCACTATGGAAACCAGAATAAATAGTAAGAGGTTGCTCTGTGCAGTGGGCCTCTGCCCTTCAGTCTAGCACTGACTTTTCCTGTCATCTCCTGATCCCATTCTGTCATAGCTGCATATCTTCTCCCTCACACCTTTCCCTCTGAGAGTTGATGGCACCCTCAAATCTTTCCATAATCCCTTGCAGCCTCATGTCTGACAGTCATTGTCACCGAAGCTTGACCTTGGGCCATATCCAGAGAGACCAGGTTACTCCCAAGGAGCAACTCCTCAGCTTGGCTGGTACTCCCACAGGCCCTGCTTTAGCAGAGAAAGAGAATTCATCTGTTAGAAGATCCTCATGCTCACAGAAACACAACTTGGTGGAGCTTCTCCAGTGTCCCCACATCTGTACTGTATTTCCTGGCACGCAGGACTTCTGCTGCATTTCTTCCTGTGTTTCATGCTGTCCCAACCTCTCTTTGCCTCTTCTCCCATCAGTGCCAGCATTCCCTATCTCTGTATTGAGGCTCCTTCATCCCTCCCCATTTGTACATTTGATTTCATTTCTCGTCCAAATTCCCTACCCTTCTGGTTATCTTCCTGCTTTTTGCTGCTTTCCTTCATCTTTGTTTCCAGACCTTTCCCACTTCCAGACAACTAACTGCAGCCTAATTCCAGCTTGTGTAAGAACCTCTCTCCCTCCTTTTTAGACTCAACCCTTCCTCTCTTCATCTGCCCTTCTCTGGGGTGAGTACCTTTCCTCACTTCACATCTCTTCCACAGTGGCTTCTGCTGGTTTGTGTGGGACCTTTCTTTGCAGGAAGGCAGTCTGAGAGCCTGCCATCCAGTTTGGCTTCTCTCCCTGCATCTTGTTTTGCTTAACTGCCTGTGCTTTGGGTGGAGATGTCTCTGGTACAGGGGTGGCAGTGCCAGAATAGGGAGGCTCCTTGAAGGAACTACATGGGAGACCAGATAAATTGCTCCAGCAGGTTGCGTATAACCTAGTTGGCCGTTATGCATTTAGGGAATGGGAGAGTGAGGGAAGATGTGATAACCATTTAAAAATATATGGAAATTTCATGTAAAGAGTAAAGTAATAGAAACTATTTTCCAATTCTGCTGGGGATAGAGCACAAAGTAACAGTCAGGCTTACTGTAGTGGAGAGATTGAGGTTAGACGTTAGGAAAATCTTTCTAATGGTAAGGATAGTTAAGGACTGCAGCCGATTGCCTAGGGAGGTTGCAAAGTCTCTGTCACTGAAGGTTTTTAAGAACAAGTTAGACAAATATCTGTCAGGAATGGTTTATGTATAGCTGATTTTGCCTTGGGGCAGGGGAATGGACTTCATGAGAGCACTTCCAGCCTTACTTTTCTGTAAAAATGATGCTCTTATTGCTGGTTCCCTGGATAATAAACGTACATTTTTAAAGTTAGTAACCCACCTGTACTACTCTATCATCTCAGTGTTTAAGTAGATTCTGTCGAGCTCTTGGAATAATTGATAAAAAATAGATTAGGAATCATGGGTGTTTAAAGTATTAACTCTCCTTTTGCTGGAGTATTACTTCATTGCTTTCCGTATAGCTTGGCCTTGTTTAGACATCTTATATTTGGGGGTGTGACACGTTTCTGTGTCTGTACAACTTGTATAGAAATATTTTAATGTTAAGAAATGCTGCATCCATTCTTCTGTTTCACAGTATGCAAGTATTTTAAGAAACACTTTTGCCACTCTTAGATAGTAAGCATATTAAAAAGGTAATTTTAAAGAATAACCAAAAATAGGACAAAGCCAAATCAACAATCCCCTGAGGTTGTTTTTTTTATTATGAGCAAAACTGATATGTAACTGGTATATCTGCTGCTGAAGGTAGCCTTCTTCCTCAGAATTATAATTGAGGCTCAATGTAAAATAGAAAAACAGGTTTGAAATGTTTCTGTTAAATATATAGTGTAATTAATATTGAAAACAGTTGAACATTAATTTATACATTAATACAGATCTCCCACATTGCTGCTGTCATTATTTGCATGATTTTCAAGTACAGATAAACATTTCATTTAAAAATCCAGCTTGAATATGTAGCAGAGAATTCTCACCTCCTCTGTTCCAGTTTTGTTTTCATATTCTTCATGAAACTGGTCTGGCCTTACTAAAATGTCTGCAATTTTCTTAACAATTGCATTCTTACTTTGTGAATTTTCAAGGTTACTGTGTCACTCGCAGACAACTCTTGACTGTCTCTTAGTTCTTGGGAGAAACAGATTGCTTTTTTGCAATGCCCCTTACTCAGCACACAGATAATAACAGATCACATTCCATTGTATTCCTTAGATATTTTATTTAGGATACGCTATTTTTGGAGTACAGATAGTATTCTCAGCAAAAGTACATGAAAGAAGATACAACCATAGTCTCTAAGAGTTTGCCATCTAAATATGTTACATTCAGTAGCATTCAGCAGTACGGTTTAAAGTATAGTATTGCTTTGTTTGGAAGTCTCCTCTTCAGGGTTAAAAAGTTTAATAGAATTACAGAAGAGTGTGAAACTGTGAAAATGAATTTGAGAGCACTGTTGCCACCTGAGAGTGATAGCTTTTTGGTCACAGCGTAGTTCTTCCCTTGTCCTCATGATCAGTGATTAGAACAAGAATGCTTTCTTCTTTAGGTTTTTCTTCAAGCCTAGAAGGCTGTCTTTTTTTTTTAGGGGAAAAGAGTTATGTAGGTAAAATAATGTGTTTTCTTCTTTGCTTCCTTTTGCCTCAAGAAAATGAGTAGTTCTCCTCAAAATGTCTGGTTGGAGAACTGTTAAATCTCCAGCTGGCCAGGTACTGTCTTTGCTTCTTGAACTGTGGCAGTCCTTATGGAAAGAGAGGGGCTTTCACAATTTTTAATTGTGAAATGGGAGGATTTCACATTTTTAATGCTTCTCCTTTTGAATTTTTATTTAACTGGGGTACAAGACCTCCTTCCCTGTTTGCTTGTTTCAGTGAAGTACTACATCCTTTTCCACTTGCTAAGGGGAACAATTTGGGTGGAAGTCACTACCAGAAGGTGGCCTTGCTATGTGAAGCCACCTGGAGCTCAATGAACGGCAGTCAAAAAAAGGCAGAAAAGAAGCCAATGAGACTCCAGAGGACGTGCAGTGGTGTGGTGCCCTGTGAAGCAACTTAAGGGTCACTGGACTTGGAAAAGGATCCTTCACAGGCCTGGAATTGCAGACTACTGCATCATATAACTCCATTCATATTAAGCAACATCCTACTTAGTCTGATATGGGAACATTTTAAAAATTACTTTAAATTAAATTTTTGTTAATATTTGATTTAATTTAAATTCCATTTAGACGCCCTATAATTTTCAGTCTGGGTGTAGTTTTGGGTACATGTGCATGGGTTCCTTGTTCTGACAATCCAGAGCCAAATGAAAAGCACTGGTTTGGGCACACCAGGGAAAAAGGAGGTTCAAATTGAGAGAAACATCTTGGCCAATGTTACTATTAAAATTATTTTGTGAAGTAGTGTATTGCTGGAAATGGCAAACTTCTTCCCAAAGTGGGAGGATATGCTCCAGCATGTTCAGGGAGGATGTTAAGCCTGGATCCTCACCTTTGATAACCATTTTTAGCAGATGATATTCAGCTGTAGCATAGCCATTTGCAACGCTGATGTTTCTTTGGAAATGCCCATCTGCCATTTCTCATTTCTTAATAGTACATGTCACGGTGCCTTCAAGTGGTACAACTTAGTCAGCCAAATGGCCAATTCCAGACTGAATATGACAATAAATTTAGCTGTAAATATGCTGTGTTTCAGTGTTTAATCATAATAAAAAGGCAGATCTTTTTGAAAGGACAAAATGCATGCATCGTCCCTCAAGTAAAACTCAGAAAATAAAAAGCGGTGAAAATCAGTTGTTAAATTGGTAGTGTCTGCTTTCTGTTAATTCCTTCTGATTAATTAGGTGGGCTGCTTTTGGTTTTTTTTGTGGAGTTTTTTTGGGTTTTGTTGTTGTTTTTTTTTAGGGGAAAAGAGGCAGTCTGACTGTGCCTATGGCTGGCTGAGTGTATTTTTACTGCTGAAAAGGCCTTTTACCTTTTGCTGCTGGTGGTCTCCAGCAGTGGGAGCGGAGTCCCTTGTCTCCTTGTCTCAGCACCAGTGTGAGGCAGGCTAGAAATGCATTTTGTTACAGAGGAAGGTGCTAGAAGAGGAAGCCTAAACCCTAAATCAGTGCAAAGCTACTGAAGCACTTGACTGTGTCCTGTTGGAAGCTGAAGAGATACAGTGGGTAATTTGAAACATAAATATTGTTAGAAAAAACTAATTTATTAATGTAAAAATGATGTGGGATATTCCCATGCCCTTGTCTTGAGTTGAGGTGAAGTTTGGTCTAATGTTTTGCTGTTTGGTTTTTCTGTAATGTCAAGCAGGCCCATTTGACTTGACATTCTCTCAGTTTTCTTTTACCGTAAAATAAGTAGTATGGATCAGTGTTATGTTTCTTTGCTCTATGCTGTAATAATGCCTTTACAAATCAGAGACTGCAGTCTGGATAAATAGAGAAGTGAAAGTATTTGACATTACAGGATAAATGTTGTCGAAAAGCCTAAAAATTACTGAGGGGAAGGTAATACCCTGTAGATCAAATGCTGTATTCACTTCTTTGATGCTTACAACCTTTTGCTTTTTAGCAAAAGAGGCCAGGAGGCACAGGTGTTAACTTCCTTGCTAGGCCTTTTTTAGTTGCTGTTTGGTTTGGGTTTTACGGAGGGGCACAGTCCTTGCTCCGAGCGCGTGTTCGGTGCCTGTGTTGGCTGCATCTCTCATCCTGGGGCTTCGCTTTCTTAACAGGAGCACTTCATTAGGCAGCAACACGGATCCACCCAGGCGTGCACCCCACGCTGTGCCTCTCCCAGGTTTTCTCCCCGCGGGCTGCCCAACCTCTGCTCCAAAATCTTTCTAGAGGGATACTCACACCCTTTTTAATTTCTACTCAGCCCACGGCAACAGTGAATAACCAAAACGTTCAGTTTCTAGTAACATCGTTACTTGCTAATATGGTGTAGCCTTCAAGTCCTTTCAGCCTCTTGCATACACCCAAAGACGCTCTTTTCCCTGTGAGAATGTGTCACATTATGATATAGCTGTAATACCACTGCTGCTTTCTGAGACCCATCTTTTCCAAGGCTGTGCTTGTGCTGATTTCTCATCCAAGAAAGGGGCTTCAAGTAGGAGGGCTTTGACAGTATCTGGAGCCCCGGGACTTTGAGTTTGATAGCAAACCAAAATTCCTCTGTATCATGGTTGAATCCTTTCCTCTATAATTTATTATGATCACCCCACTATCATTTGCCTATGAAGCTTACCCAGGAGTTTGGCCTGCTGGATCCTTAAACTTTGAAAAGCCATGAGTATGAGTTTCCCAGCGGTTTAAGTAGATATATCAGTACATGGATGATAAGTTGGACACTCTCCCTGTTCCTCACAGCCGCAGGTCTGTCTCCATGCTCTCTCATGCTAGGATTAACAATCTGTTAGCAATGGAAACAGACTGAGCTGTTTCATATATTGTGAGGTTTGATTTTTTTTCTTAAAAATTTCTATCCAGTTGTGTTCTTAGCTTTCTTACTTTCTTCCTAAGAAAGTCACTCCCTTCTGATTTAAGGGCAAAGAGTAGAGGAAGCTTAGTTTGAGTTGTGAGGAGTTAACAGTGAAGCCTTTTCATGATGAAAACGCCCAAGAAGAATCCTACTCTACAGCCAGTATCTAAGCAGCACCTTCAATCCATGCCTCTGAGAATAAATTTGTCTCTGTTGTTAGTGGGTAAAATAACTTTGTTCAATGCCATTTGATGGGTGACAGTGCTAAATGCCTGTGTTATAGGTGTACATATACTGAGGTAGTGGTAGGTAGACTCAGGACAAGGTAATGGCTTCAGAAAAGCCTGGAAGACTGGCTTGCATATGAATTGTTTAAGAATTGTCTGTTTATCCTGGAGGCTTAGACTATACAAACCAGTAATTTATACTGGCTGAAGATGGATTCCTAGCCTGGCTGTGCACTCAGTCAGTCCTTGATTTAAACGAAAAAATTGGAATTTGGGCACGAGTCTCCATTTTCCCTCTTTCTGATCTTTATTATTCTTGATTTGTTTATCTCAAAAGAAATACTTTCAGGATAATATCTGCTTCCAGTTGCTCAGAGCGAGAATTTGAAGAGACACATGACCTGCCACAGCAATGCAACAGTAAGTTCGGAAAAGCCTCACTCTTCTTAACTCACGAAGTAGGTGGCATCTGTAAACTGAAGATACTTCTTTTTTTTTTTTTCTTTCCTGTAGCCATCATAACCTTAGTGCCCAAAGCACTGCTGTTTATATAAATTGTTGGACAGTTTCTGTGTAATAAAAGAAATAGGGATAAGCCCAAATAAGAAAGGCAACAAGTTCTTGAAGATGTTTTTATTCAGTGGCTTCTCTAGTGTATGCATGGAGAAAGTGCCATAGCATTGACTTAGTGGCTTTTGTGCAATCTTTCGAGTATGTCACTGCTTTAAAACCATATTATTCTACTTCTTGAGATAAGCAAGATAATGTTCTCTCAGGCATGACTCCTGCTTGTAGTGATCAGCATTGCACTAAAGAACCTTCAGCTGAGATGAGGACCATTCTGTGCCAAAACAGTGAAGGACAGTTCCTTTTAAAATCTCAGCACCTAAAAAAGACAAGATAGAAGCAGAAAGAATTGCTGCCCAGTGTTTACAGATAGGCAGCTGAGACACAGATGCAATATTGATGTCAGGTGAGTTGGGAGCTCGGCAGACTTGAGGACTAAAGCTACAGCCTCTGAATTTAAACCCAGTATGAAGGGTGAGGTCATAATCAAAAGTACTAATGTACCTAATGCATTGTTTTCTCATATTTTCTCTGTTGTATCTTTGTACTGTTTACCTGCTGCCATGAGAAGAAGAATGTATGCCAGTAAGATTTCTTGTGGAAACTGCAGGCTTGCTTTATGCCAGCAGGGCTGGAAAGAATTTCTCTGAAGAAGAATTACAGCTGCCCATAAAATATGTGACACAAACAACCCTTCTCATCTGCAAGTATTAATTGTGCATTGGGAAGAAGGAGGTGCTGGGATACCAGACTGCTCAAAGTATATGAGGTATTACTTAAAGGCTTAAAAAAATCTGCCATTGAATTGCCAACTAGAGAGTAGGATTACTGAAATTTATGAGAACAAAATTTAGTGAGATGAATACAAATAAAGTTGGCCATATTAGTGTCACTTCTTTTTCAAAGGTCTTTAAAATGCAAAATATAATTTCATTATGTAATTCAGGCAGGCTCATTGGTTTGTTGCTTTATGCACTTATGGATCACACTTGATGTGGTATTTTAAGACATAATTTGAAGAGCCTCAGAAAGTCCTGGGCTTTATGTGACTTGCTTTATCTGAAGGACAAAACGGCAAGTTTTGTGGAAAGATTCAGTTTCATACTACAACTAGTGGTCTGTTTGGAAGGCAAACAAACAAGACACCAATCCCCACAAATACTCAGGCACATGAGCTCTTCACCTCCAGGCAATCTCTAAATAAGCATTCAAGATTCTTCAGTTTGCTAGGGGACATCTTCTGCTGCATAAACAAAACAGCATTAAAACCAGAAATGGACAACCAACAAGGAGAAAATTCTCATGCAAGTAAAATCGGCTGTTGTCATATTAGGATTTTGCTTTTGCAAAGCCATTGCTAATCACAATTAGTATTGTGATTGTGAACAAAATCCCCCAGTTGTCTCCATTCATGGCACTATGGTTCAGCTCACAAGACAGCTTCATTGTTACCAGAGTAGGCAGTGGCCTCCTGCTAACAGGAGGTTAGAGAAAGTGAAATTGTTGTTTTCCAGCTGTTCAGTATCTGTGACCTTATGAAAAGGCAATGGAATGCTGGATATGGTAATGCGAGATAGAAGAAAAGAGAAGTGAGACCTAGGGGCAATATCTAAAACTGAACTGGACTTGTGGAATTCCATCTTGAAGGAAATACGTGCTTGAGCCTGCCACCTGGATAGAGTGTTCTTGGAGAGACAGAAGAACATCAAAGCCTGACTTGTGATGGTTGCAGAAGGTAAAGCTGAAGATAAAATTAGATGTGCATGCAGTAGTTAAGATGATTCTTTTAACAGTGATTGCTGTCATTTCAACCACACTGAAGTTCTGCCAACACTGGATTAGAAAAATACTTGTACAGGGAACAAACTTAAATACTTAAATACTTGTACAGTGAACAGACTCTGGAAATCTTATCCCTGTAGTGACAGTCTTGAAACAGTTTCAACTGGGAAAGAGCTACATTCATTTTTGGGAAGAGTGTCAGAAGTCTAGTGTGCTCATTCTTAGTTTTTATGTTCTTAAATATAGATCCACAGTCTAAAAGTTAGATCAATGTGAGACTGTGTAGACATTACATGATGCCAAGCAATGAGTTCCCAGATACTTATAAATAAACTCTTGGTGCGCTCCCATTTTCCTTTCTCTCGTCTTTGCTATTATCCCACACACTTGCCCCAGGCTTTCTGTACTATTTATAGAGATGGTGGTAGTAATTCTCTTTTCCTGAATATTATTCTTGAAGAAAGTAGATCAATTATGCAGTATAACGCTGGTTAGGTTACAGTTAATAGCTATAGCTGTTAAACTCACATGTTCATTTTACTTTTGTGGTAGTAATGAATCGTTAAATTGAGTGCAGCAGTAATCCTAGAGATATAAAAATAGAAATAATTTTACAAAGGCATTCCAAAGTGAATTCTTTTATTGATTAATATTATGTAATATTGCCAAGATCTTATGACTGTTACGAGGTTTCAAAAGTGCAACTTACACTGTGAGGGTGATGTGTAGAATGTCTGAGTACCCTCATGCCTTTATTGTACTTGAATCTTCCAAGACTATTCTTCGGAAACCAGAAATGAAATAAAGAACAATATAGCCTTTGTGTAAATAGTACAAGAGATCCTATTTTAATAAAACTTGAACAGTTGTTAAGAACAGTTAGTTTTGCTAAATGCACCTAGCAGAAGAGACAAAATTGAAAAAGATGTCCGTTTAGAAAAGAGTATTTCAAGTTTCTTAGTGTTGTAAAGGTTGATATATATAGGGGAAGATACATTACTGCTCTGGTCCATTGTGGAAATGTATTCTCTTGCCATTGTGCAGATGTTCTAACATAGTGAGAGTATTCTTACCTGCCAATTGATATCGTTGTTGGTTATGAATGACTAAATAGTTTAGTGTGAAGTGAGACAATAACCCTTCCCTTCGAAACTTTCAGTTTGTTCTGCAGCTTAGTTGAAAGTAATACTGTTGGAGTTTTTTCTTTCTTCTATCAAGTTTTACAACAGAAGCAAACTCCACAAGATGTTCTTTGGGTTATAACATCTCTTTATAGGTTTCTGTATTCTGAACAAGCAATAATCAGTTAAGTTTAGCTGTCTGAGTTTGTATATTAGAAAGAATTACAGAAAATTCAAACTGCTCCTTGAAATAGCAAATATTTTTATATTAAAACAAAAAATTAAAAGAATAAAAAATGAAGGAACAAAGGCTAAAATAAAGATGATTGGAAAAGCTATGACAATTGTCATTTTGGAGATAGGACATAACTTTGGTTTTTGGTTCTCAGTAGTAATAACATTGCTTTGTTTCAGTGTGATTTCTCTGGGGAAAAATGGTGACTGTTTTTTACTTCCTGTAATAGTGTAATTGAAATTTGGAATGGTTACTTTCTTAATGACCCTGTGTCTTCTCCTGATTGACTGTTGTAGGTGTCATGAAGAGTAAATTGCATGTGATTTAGAGTTTAGATATTGGTATTAGCAGATGTGTGGCTGCATAGTGTGTCAAATGAAATGTTCGTCCTTAGATTTATTCTGCTGGACTTAGTTGTTACATATCTGAAGATTCAGTTTCCCTGTAATGGCTTAGGCTGACTTTGGAAGACATGGCAAATCTGATGATCTCATGGGTATTCTTGTTACTGAGAAGAACTGTTCCATTTGCTGTGAAATATATCATGTGGAGCTATACATCCCTATATCAGTACTTTCTACAAGGCATAAATTATAGAAGGTGGTAGTTTCTTTTATTAGACCATCTGATTTAGTTGGTGAAAATAGACAATCCAAGTGCATTGCAACTCCTTCTTCAGGTCTTTGAGAATGATCCTGAATGACAGGTCTGCAAGCTCCAAACATTGCCTGTTTTTTTCCACTTGTATCTGTTGATCAATTAAAAGATAACCTGTCTCTTTATAAAGCTTACCTTGATTAAACTGCCATGTCTACAATAAACCACAGCTTAGTAATTTCAGCCTTTGCCATTCAGGACATGTATGCTTATTTTCTTTGAAGTGCCTGAATTAAAGTTACTTTCAGTCATTTCGCTTTGTTCTCCCTTCACATTTTCTCTGTCTGGGTGTAGCCAGAAGGGCTGACTCTTTTACCTAAGCTCAAATCAAGTTGTGCTAAGAACCCGATGAAGCAGTTGAGCCTGTGATTTGCTTTTCAGTTTTTTCTGTTGTTCCCATCCCTCAGACATCTCTACAGACCTTATTGATAGCCAAAGTATTTATTTTGTGGCCTGTCATATGTAATGCAAGCAATCTATTTAAAGCTTGGTTTTATGCTCCTCAGCCAAATCACCTTGGCTTCAGGGACATACCATACAGCTTTGCAACCTTGTGAGGGGAATTTTCCTAGAGCAGGTTAGTCACTTTCTTCTTTGTAGCATTTGCAGTTTTCTGTCAGTTTGAATGTTCCTCCTACTTTCTGATCCCTGGCTTCTCTCAGAGATCTGCCTACATTCCACTTGTAACTTTGCCACAGGAGGATTTTTTGGGACCAATGGAAGGACGCACAGGGGATTCAGTACATGGACCAGAAGTTTCCTGGCAGCTGCTCTGTGCACGTGCCTCATTTCTCACCTCTTTCTAGTGATCATTCCGAAAGAGAAGAGCCTTTGGATAAGACTCACCATCTCCTCTCAGGGGTTGTGGTCCAGCTGGTAGCCTGGGAGCCTGACTGTGTGTGTTTTTCCCTCTTCCCCACGGAGAGGGAGTAGCAGTCAAATGGGAGGCTTTCCTGGAAGCCATCACAACCTTCTTGTTCCACCTTACAGCCAGAGATATTGGCTTCTGCTGGCTTCAGTGGTCTTGCCAAGACCTGACCAAGCTGTCTGCAGTGGTTTCTGTGGATGAGCTATGCTAAGGAGTAAGTGATTGAAAGATCCCTTCTAGCACTGCATGGACTGGTGTGTGGGCTGTGTGTGTGTGTGTTGAGTGATAACACATTTTGAAGAAGAGCAAAATTTTTATCTTTTTTTTAAGACCTAGAAGAGATGATTATGTGTAAGGAGCCTTCTTACAAAATCGGGATTTGTAAGCTTTAGTTAGAAATTTTCTGCCATCAGACTGTCTAAAGGAGCTCTGCTTATGCCATTTAACACTTTCCCGTGTGCAGCAGCAAGGTATGCAAGTATTTGTGATTGAAATGTGTGTAAAGTGATGAAAACTTAGCACCAGTAGGAGCAGAAATGGGTTGTGGTTCTTGAAATCCTAGATTCTGGGCTTTGATATCATGTGTTACTCTTTATTTTTTTTTTTAATAAAGAGTACATGGAGACCTTGCATGACCCATCATGTGAGAAGGTTTTGCTGATGGTGGCTTTTTGCAACTAATTAAGCACGTTTGGCATTTAAAATCTTCTCACTACTGCCCCATAAATCTGCAAGTTTTTCTTAAAAAGGAAGTTTGAATGCTAAAATAGCCTTTTTTTTGTTTCTGTAGTAACTTTTTACTTTTATTATTGAAGCAGTAGCCTGAAACCATGGAAAATTTTCTGGAACTAGAGTTTTACAGCTAGCATATGGTAGATTTTGCATTTCAAGAGGAAGGAAGGAGATACCTAAGAAAAATCAAGAAATATCAGTTATAAGGAAGAGATGTCTAAGGTGCTAAGTGCAGATAGACTGAGGACTTCTAAGAAACTTAAAATTTACCTTTCTGTGTAATTTTACATCTAATAATTTATGGCGTTGTCAAATAATATGCTGATATCAACAATAGGCTTTGTGTGTGCATGTGATTCCTTAAAAAACCTGTTATGAATATTTTAAAGATTGAATTAGTTTTAATTCTGAAGGACCAGTGTCTGTTGGCTGGCTGTGATAGGAAGGGAAGAAAAACACATACATGAAGCTCACTTGCAGAAGCCAACTGGAATTGTCAGCAAAACTATGACCTTATCAATATTAGATTAGACTGAAAACTTGTGTATTATGAGGGTGTTTTCTGCATGGCAGGAGAAAGTGGGGAAATCACTGGATGCAAGATGGAGGGGAGGCTGACACACAAATAAAGCTGTCTCCTTTTGCCCTGCAGGTAATGTAGCATGCATCAGGACTTTGCTTACTGCACAAGGTGTTCTCCTTCAGTACTAAATCTGCCAGCTCAGTAAATCCAAACATGCTTAATTATCCTGTTCATTTTTCTGGAATAGGAGAACTGGGAGAAGCACGTGGATCTGTCATGTGCTACAAGTACATCTGCACAACTGCAACTGCTGCTGCAGAGGAGAGTCCTTTCCATCAGCACTGGGCACTGCTTGTTCGCTGGAGTTGGGGGATATCAGTAGGGTGTAGGGCTGCATGCAGTCACAGAAAAGCATGGTCCCTGTTTTGAGGTGTAGTCCTATATGCTGTTGAAATTGCTATTATGATTCTATTGCTGTCCAGTTGAAATTGGGCTCTTGAGAGAAGTATTATCATGACTGAGTTTGTGACTGAAGACAGTGTCAAAGGGAAGTGAACTCGAGCCCTTAACCCTTTGGTACTAGTGGCTGACCTGGCAATAAAATAAAATGGCTGTTCAGGTTTTAGGAGCAGTTAAGGGTTACTGGTCTCTGTTCATGTGTAGTTTTTCTTAAAATTATCCTTCCATAAGATACTGGGGAGTAGAATAATAAACCAAAGGCAATCTGTAGCTAGATTCAGTTGTCCACTAATTGTGTTTTTATTTTTATTCCTCTTCAAAACCTTTTTCAGGTTCAGCAGAAATCTCTGAGCAGTTCTTTCAAACCTTCACACCTTTCTCATAAATTAGTAATTTAACATGGCAATAATTTTTTATGTTCTGAACTGTTCCCAGGTCTATCACAAAATTATGGCTGTCTCAGACAGGCCCAATTTCATGGCCTCCAGGGTGGAGAGGTGACAGGGTCATGGACAATTGACACAGACTGTGATGCACAGTATTTTAGACAGAGCTTATGGCAGCTTTCCATCTTTAGGATGCCTCATATGCCCTGCTAGTATTTGTGTCTTTCATGCAGAGATAAAGCATTTTTTCATATTTCTGACGACTTCAGTTTGAAATATTTAGGGGAGGTGTCACTGGGGACAAAGAAATTGTTGTACATTGGTGCAAGAAATTTATAATCATTCTTCCTCATTGAAATCCTGATCTTTGTAGTCTTGTAATGAAGTTCTGCTTTATTATTGCCTTCACTGAGAACAGAGATTAGATCCTGGGAAGCAAGAAAATGGATTAGTCTTCTAAGAGCATACTGCTCAGGGTTTCTTCTTCAGGTGTTGTGTCTGCCTCAGGAAATAAGAGATAAACAAGGTAAAGCTCCACTGACCACTGCAGCAGTGCTAGTTATGTACTGATTTAATTGTTCTCTGTCGCTGGCTGAAAAGAGATGCTTGAAACCATGTCTGAACAACAAAAAAAAGTGGCTTGTTATGCAAGATGGGACATAAAACTGTTTTGGTTTACTTTGTCTTTATAGATAAATGTTTGGATTAAATGGAAGTGAGCAAGAGCATTATGTCTCATAGCTGTCTGGGTGGCCCAACTGAAACAGTTTCCATTGAGAAAATCTGTGCAGATAATAGACATGCATTAATAGTTGATGAGATTTAAAAAAATGAATGGAACTGGAAAATTATTAAAATTATTAATCAATAGGTATTCTCCTTTACACTGAGACACATGGTAATGTTGCTCAGTTTAGCTCAGTACCTTCCTTCTTACAGTCATCATGAGCTTTACATGTCTACATCATTTCACAGCAGCAGTAGTGGCATCATCATCATCATCATCATTATTATTGTTGTTGTTATTATTACTATTATTGCATCTCTAGGTATTCTGGGAAGATCCAAGTAGCTTGTCCAGTGTCATACAGACTGTGGGAAAACTGCAGCTAAGAAAAAAATTGTAATATTTTTGTTTCAAGATCTTGCTAAATCTTCTGTGACTTTACTGAAAGAAAAATTTCTAGAACTATTACTTAAGACAGCATAATAGCTTTTCCCCCTGGATCTTTTGGTACTCAGCATTATACATTCCTTTCCTACTGCTCCATATTCTTTACAAGACTTGGGTCTTGCATTCTTTACAAATGTAATAGTGCAGTACTGCAGGCAGCTCCCTTGTACGTCAGCCAGCAAATCTCTTTTCTCCTGAATATTATATGAAAATAATTCAGGCCAGTCTTCTTGTTTGGCCTGCTGGTTTTGTATGCAGACATCAAGTATTAAAATGGAAGCTGGCGTATTGTAGTACAGTCTGGAAGGACTATTCCATGTGTTTTTGGATTATACTTTTGCAACCTGCATTGCCTAATCACATTGTGTGTTATATAATACATTGTTGATACATGGATTCAAAATCAGATGATACTGTGTTTAAAATAAAAAATTAATTTCTTATTGACTTGTGGAAATTTCCATATAAAGCAAGCCAGTACTTTTTTTATGGTGGTTCTGCATTGAGATTTTGAACTCTACGTTGTCCTTGCGCTTAAGAAGTATGAAATAATTCACAGGCTGAGTACTTTGTGTAGGAGTCCCCAGGTCAATACATCTTAGGCCAGATTTTGCTTCAAACCTAGTCCTACAATGCCTGTGCTTTGGGTTTGCTGTTAGATACATTCATGTGAAAGTACATGTTTCTTTATATAATGGTACAAATCAAAGGTGAACTTTGTAAGGAAAGAATATGCAAAGATCGGATTTTTTTGCTCTTTGCTTTTATTTCTTTGCAAGGTTCTTGCCTATATGTTGTAAAAAAGGAAATTATTTTATAAGAAAAGAACACTGGTAAGATTCCTTTTAAAATCAGATCATTCTTTCCTTGTTTTGCTGTTGATACGTAGCTTGAGAGAAAAAATATTTAGAAGACACTTGGAGAAATCTTTATGCAAAAGATAAGATGTAGGCTGCTGATTGCTAGGCATGTGATATAAATAAGCTTTAAGTGAAATAAATATGTGAAGCCCCATTAAAGTTGAAGATATTATCTAGAGAGTTTTAAAGTGATTTAAGGAGTAGTCTCTCTCATCTCTAGGTACTTGTAATATGAGAGAATGAAATACTTAATGTTCTAAAAAAATAAGAAGGAGCAAAACATTCCTCTCTTTTTTTTTAGTCTTCCTTTTCCTTCCTATATTTCTCTATATATACTTACAGTATCTTTCCACAATCTTAACATATACAGGTCACCTTTAGTGTCAAAGGGAATAGCGAGCAAGTTATTTAAAGTACATTTTAGGGGTTGAATTCAGTGAAGTGAGTTATCATTAAAATACAGGTGATTAGCCCCCAAAATGTCAAAATATGACAGACCTACCAAACATCGGCATATTATTAGAAAGATGCCTAGCCTTCCACATCTACTGCCCGTTTCTTTGATGGTTACAGTTTTAATGCTAGCTTTGTAGACAGTCTGTGAATTGCTTCCATCATTGATGTAATCAAATAGAATTAATTTTTACCCAGTTTTTGTCTGATGGAATTACGCTTTTAAAAACCTATGGTCTGGTGATTCTCTGAAGGACCCTAATGTTCTATTTGGAAATTTGAAATAGAGTAAATTCTTTTCTTCAGCTGTTTCTTTGTGAGTATCTCTCAAATACCTGGTATTTAGGGTGTTTGCCTTTAGTTATTTAAGTTTTTCTAAGAACAGCACCCTACAGCTGTATTCCCAAGAAATTGCCATGGAAATCAAAGATAGCATCCTGAGGAATAACATTGAGGAACAGTGTTCCTCAAAGCAAACTGCATTTATCTCAGCTAACAGCAGCTCTGCCAAAATTTTGCCTTTCAGGAAGAGTAATCAGATACTCTGCTGTTTCACATAATGTGAATGTTGGTGTTTTATTCACAAGAGAATGTAATTTTTCTTTTATTAATGGTCTGCTTAGTATGTGCTTTCAGAATAAGATTTTTTCGTTCTGTATTTTAAGCTTTGACAAAAATAAAACTGAGTGTGTGAGGTCATATTTGGAGCTCTAGAAAGCATGTTTAAACCCAAACCGTATTCTTCTCTCAAATGTGCTACCATCTCAGCTATGAATTTAACAACAGCAATATGTTCTGAAGACTGTAAGTTATTACTGTTATAAGTGCATATCTGTTACAAACATGCTCATCTTTTTAATATGGTTAATCCCATTTTGAAGGCTTTGATGACTGCATGCCACATACCAGGAAGTATTAAAGTGTTTGTTTGCTATTTAAAATAGGTGAACGTCACAAAATCCCCTTATGCATAGGTCATTTAACAACATTTTTCTTACATATTTTATAATCCTGATCCATTGTGAGGGGAACTTCCTACCCTTTTAAATGACTTTTTATCATTATATGTTGTCCTGCCATCACTTCTGTCTCTTAGGTAGTAGAGTACTTTTAAATAATTTACTGTCAATTCAAAGACAGTCACTGCATGAAGTATAAAAAAAGTATAAGAAATATCATTTATTATTTCCGCACTGTTGTTAATTGCAACTTTTCTAGGTAGTTCCTAATCCAGTGTAACACAAGATACAAAAGGTTTGTTTAAGCCTTTGCTGAAGTACTTTAGGTGTTTTTTGTTTAATATTGCATAGAACAGATGATATTTGCATGCTGGAAGCCAGATCGCGGCTCAGACCTTAAAAACAACAGATTAGATACACAAACATTAGAATGAACTAATGTGTTCACAGTGCTCATTTAATTGTAGCCTTTGTTATGTCTCAGTAATATCTGAGAGCTGGACTAGGAAAAAATCAGGGAGTCATCAGGGAGTCCACTGCTTTAGAATTTCACTCACCTTTGAATTTGATTTCCAAAGATATGTGTGCTAGATTGTTCTTTACCTAGTACTGGTAGCTGTTGGACTTCTTTTTTCTTTCTTGAGGATCATTCTTTTCATATTCATCTATCTGAATGCAGTGCCTGCAGATTATAAAATATTCTTAATCTGCATCCTGGATTTTAGACTGGTCTCTTTTCTGGAGAAGTATTTTTTGTATGTTAGTGTAAGACTCAATAGTAAGACATGTTATGTTTTAAAGAAATACCTCCTAGTGACAAGAAAAACAAATCCATTTAGATAGTGTTTCTTAGTGTCTCAATAATTTTTAAGCATAAGGACCCTAAATTAGAGGGTTATTAGGAAGCTGTAACAAATACTTTGTTCCTTTGTTGTTGCTTGAAAATGAGTAGCATGGTGTTAACTGGAGTTTTGTTTTACTGTGAGCTTCTTATTTGAAATATATATTGAAATATATTTCAATATATATTTCAAATATATATTGAAATAATATATTTATATTATAATATATAAATATATAATTTTCTGAGAAGGGAACAGTGCTATGAAACTGACCTCAGTTCAATTACCTTGACAGAAAATTATCACCATCTTTGAACAGATTATTAATAATGAGCTGGTACAATATTACAAACTACCTTGCCTACACTTAAAACACTATCAGTTGTTCATAAGTTTGTAGTGTTCTGGCTGTTTATTCTCCTTCATGGCTGGTAGAATCTTGGGAGGTTCTCTGTGTTCAGCACATCATTTGTACAATTTTTAACATGCTTTAACTTGTCATTGATACACTGATAGCTTGTGCTGTAACTGGAGATTTATCCTAGGCCTGTCTCGTGTCCCCACCCAAAAAGTCCTATGGGGCTTCTGACAGATATACAGTGGCAGGTTCAAATTAGATATCTAAAATGGTTATTGCTATTGGCTGCCTACACTGCCTCTCTGACAGATGTTGCTGTCTCAAGGCTGGCATGACTGATCTGCACGTCAACCACAGTAGTTTCCAGTCCAGCATATTAAGATAAACCACAGACAGAAATCATGTCCAGAGCAGCTGTAGGCATGAGGTAATGTGTCAGGGTTTTGGGATATGGGTTGTAGGTCAAGTGCTACTTGGATCTCAAATGTGAAGCACATTTTATCAGAAAAGCCAGCTTCAACCATCAGTGGTACCCCAAGCCCAGGTCACAGCTGGATGTGTGCCTGGCAGGTGGGCACTGCTCAGGTGTGTTGGTACAGTGCACACCTGGTGGCCACTAGACTGATCTCCTTTTGCAAAACTGTGTTTAGGAAGGGACAAGCATGGTTAACTTCTCAAAGCCAGCTCTGTCAAGAGGGTGCCAGGCTGTGTGGCTTCACCCAAGCCAGGTGTGTCGATATGAAGACAAGCCCTTGCTGTCACACCTGGACACCCAGGGACCATCAATCCTCCCTAGGTGCCCCACTCTAGTATTTTCCTCCTCATGATGCCAACACTTAGTTTGGGTCAGATGGTCCCCGTGATTCAAGCAGACCTGTCAGAAACCTCCTTAGTTTCTCTGGGCAGCAGTGCCAGACAAAAGCACTCGATTATGGGGACATGGTGCTCCAGCTTATGTTTTTGTTGGTTATCACATGCAATGTAGTCGTGGTCTGAGTTTATGAACTAGAGCCTCTGCATTCAAGTTTTGCACTGTGTTAGGCTTGTGCTTACTTATTAGGTACTTTTTCACTTAAAAAATACTTAAAAAATACACAGATACTCATTGTATCTGCAAAGCTGAGTGCGGGAAGTAATTTGCTTTGGTTTTCTGTACCATAAAGTTGCCCAAGATAATGCATGGTGCAAGGATAGACTCAGCACCAGCCAGCATCATGTTAATAGTCTGTTCATGTTCACAGCCTGAAATGCGCTGTCCCAAACCCACTGTCCATTTTTAAATTATACTGTTGCAACAACAGAAAGATCTAAGTAGTAGAGATTTCTGTGGGATGCCCGTATCAGTGTTTTTGGCTCAGTCTGCTTTTTAAGCCCTCTGGCCATGGAAATAGTTAAATAATCTTAGTTAAAGACCTGCTTTGTGATCAAATATGTTGCTGGTGCTTAAACAAAATCTCATAATTGTAGTTTGAAATAATCTTTATTGGAACTATTCTGCACAGGTTGCTAAATGAGGCATTCTCAGAGCATAAAATACTGGTTCTGTGTTCACATTTCTTCTTTGTGTCTGTGTGTCTCATGCACTTGATGTTGGGAGCACTTGTGGAGGAAGAGCACCTGGTGGTTGTAGTAATGGCTGAACTTGGCCATACCTGGAATTGAAGTCTGGAAATCTTGTGTGAAAGCCAGGGGGAGCAGGGCTCACTCACCTCCCTTCCCCACTGCAGTTAATCTGCCTCTTCCGCTGCTCCAGTATGGCTTGGGCTATTGCTCTTCCAGTGGTATTGCTGGAGCCTCACAGTGTTTGTGCCTCTTGGTTATTTGGGAGTGCTGCTAGAGACTCCCCTGATGCAGACAATGGGAAGATTTTTTTTTAACAGTTTTTATTTCCATAAAAGCAGAAGATAATTTCTTGGGACATAGAAGAGGCACCTCTGTAGGCTAGGGGTGTTCTTCCAGCTCAGCATAAGAGACCTGCAGCATGCAGGGAACATGGGAGAGATTCTCCAAGGTTTTTAGAGTGGAAAAATATTAGGCAAACCAAATGAATACCAGTTTCACTATATGGAAATTCATATACATGGGAGTCTGTGTACATTTGCAGTGCAATACATACCTGAGAGGAAATGTTCATGGCAATTGGTAAAAAGGAAGAATTAAAGAGAGGTAGAAAGGCATTATTTTGTTTATTTTGTTTAAAAGGCTTAGCCAAAAAAAACTGGACTTCTGGGAAAAATACTAAGGTGAATAGAATGTGTGGCTCATTTTTTAGATAAAGATGAATGAGAGGGAAGAGTTTAGTAACAATTGATACAAGACAGTACTAGTTTGTAAAAAACTCTATCTATGCTGTATGGTGCAAACCACTGAGAACAATCTCTTTCCCTGTAATCCAGGTATTATTTTATTAATATTTTTTATGTGAATGCTGAGGCACAGTGAACTGAGTTAGATACTTCTTAGATAATTGGACTTTAGTTAAAATTGCTTTTAAAGTACAAAATCTAACAGTGACAAGGTATTTACTGCAGGAACACGCAAATCTTTGCAGGTGTGCATCACAGAGCATGATCCAGATGATAGCAGACCTTTCATTACTCACATTAGTATGCATTGCACAATTCAAATGCCATTGAGAAATTAAAGAAGAACACTGTTGTCCATTGAAATCTGGAACTCCTGTCACAGTGGAAACTCCATAACTGTCTTGCATCTTGACACACAGTAAATACATTAATTTCTCTTATATTTTCTGCACATTGTGCCCAGGAAGACATAAGAAAAAAAGTACTGTCATCAATATTAGCTTGATATCTGAACAGCCACCTGGAACACAGTATATTCTTGCCTGCATTATGCATTGCTTTTATGAAAAGTCCAGTTCTCGGGTCAATTCTTAGACCCTTCCTTGATTCAGTACCATTACACCATTTCAGATGAGAATGCTATTTGTTCTGTACTTCAGCACCTCCTAGGAGAGCTAACTTAAAACAGTTCCTGCCCTACAGAGGTCACAATCTTAATGTCAACCTAATTTAACAACAAAAAACATAAAGACAGCACTTTTTCCCACCAATCAAACCATATTCCCCAACCAAGATAATCCTTGGGCCTGGTTTTAGGACTGTAGTCAAAACTTAGCAAGGCGTCTGTGAAGGGACATGGTTTAATCTGTATTTCTGTGGATTCAAAGTTTATGAAGTTGCCCAATAAAATGGTCTTCTCTTGAGCTGTTTGTTAAGTAAACAATATTCCAAAGGAAAAACAAGAAGCTGCTACAGTAATGTGATTTTTTAATTTTATATTCCTCTACATATGCAGTACTCTACAAACCTGGTAAGTGGCACTGCTTGTGATTATTAAAGATTTCTTAAGATGAACACCAACTAAGATAATTTTAAAATATTTACCATAATTCAAGAATTCTTTGAATTATGATTAAGGAGGATGAGATGTTAAGAAAATCTCATTTGCACATACCCTTCTTACCTGCACTTGCCCATGATAATGACATTTTGCTTGACAAAAATTATAAGGTACATGCTTAATGTATCTCTAATAGTCTCCTCGTGTAATTTCTCAACTGAAAATGAGAGTGTCATTAGTTGAGTCACCAATGCTCCTCCCCCCCTTCCCCATACTTGACTTGGAGAGCTTTGCTGGTGCTTATAGAAATGTACAGCCAACAGAGGCTCCTGCAGGGTCTGTCAGGACAGACACGAGCCCTTCCCATGGCTCCTGGACACGCATCCCTCCTCACAGATCATCTTCCCAAAAGGTGGAGTGAGTGTCTGCCATGGGACTATGTCCTTCTGGCTGGGGGCTCTGTCCCAAGGGGATCCCCAGGTCAGTGTCAAGGCTGTGACTCAGCTGAGTTGTTGGCACTGGCACAAGTTCGTGTGCTGGGGAGCACCAGGCACACGCAGCTGGAAGGATGTTTCTGCAGAAGCTTTGTGGCCACAGAGGGTGTTGTGGGGCTTTAGCAGGGATGTAAAGGATCTTCACATGAATGAGGAGAAGGAGACACAGTTCTCGACTTTTGTTGAGAAATGCTGGGTAGCAGTTGTTTTGTTTAAAAGAGCTGAGCAGCTATTAGTTGCTGTAAAGTTGTTTACTGTAAAGGCACATCAGTCTTGAAAGACAAAGAGTCACAAGTGTTAAAGTCCATGCTAAAAGTTTTCAGCATAGAGTCCTAAACAGTCCCAATTAGAAGTAGGAGCTGCACCTGTTAAGGTGCTGGGAGGACTGATGTTGCTGCTGCAGCTCCAGTCTTCTTCGGGTGATGATGATGGTGGTGAGGAGAGAAGAAAGGCAAGAGAGCAAGAGTGAGTCTCTCTCCCCAGTGCGTAGATTATTATACACAAATTACCCAAGAAGCTAAAAACATAGACTCAAACCATTTCTTCTTAATCTATTAGAATTCTAGTTTCTTAGCATGTCAGATTACATATAAACTACACATATGGTCTATCTTGTTCTATCTAAAAAATGTAAGCAATATTCTTACTATAGTTTTGTTATGTCTAAAACTATGTTCCTGGAGCCTCCATGGAAATTTGTTTCCAGCACTTGGACTATGTTTTTCAGTCTTCACTAGAACTGGTTCTTCTACACTGGTATCTAAGACCTTTACTCTCTAAAGCACTTAAAGCATATTACTTAGTTTCTTACTTGCTTATTCTAAAACTTAAACTTACACCTCTACTTTATGTGTGAGTGACCTAATATACTTCAATCTATCCAAAGGTTTGAATTCAATCCCTGCATCCTGATTTCTCCCTGAAAATTTCAGAGAGGCCTCTGCTTTACAGACTCCAACAGAGAAATTTCATTTCAGTTCTCTGTGGGCATAATTGGGCAGAACATTGCCAGTCCAGGAACAGCAAGTGGGTAGAAGGGCAGAAAATGGAGCCCCATATTTATACTGCCTTGCTGTTTTATGGGAAGGTAGGTGATAAATAGAACAAATCATTTATGAAGGTAGCAATAGAATAGGCTTTCCTTTATTGGTTTTTTTCTATGCTGGCAGAACTGGCAATTTGTGTGAACTTGACAGTCTTTGAGATCACCTTGGAGAGGCTTTGTCCATTAGTGATGAGTGCAGTGATGGAAACGGTTGTCTCATTCCTAAGGGGACACGCTCAGGGTTGCTGCTGGTCCCCAAAGCGAAGCTGTGGAGGCTTGCTGTGTGGGCAGGGTGGTGGCTCAGTGACAGCAAGTCTCCTGAATTTAGTTTCCAGTGTTGATAAAAACTCTTTTCTCAACGCCCCAATGGCCCTCAGGGCGAGATTTTTCTCTTCATTTTCACACCAGAGGCAGTGAATATATATATATACATATGTATAGTGAAGAAAGATCACAGGCAAAAACTGACTTCACTGACCAATCTCAAAAAAAAAAAGAGTTCTTCTGGTTACCCTCAAGATGTCTGGGATAGTTTAATTCAGGCTATTAATTAAGGTAAGCTTTGTGAAATGTCCTAATGCCCTGAACTGGTGAACTGAGGAGCGGATTTCGCTACCTGTGAGCAAGAGTATTGTGTTCGCTTCCTTTAGCTACTGACATAAATAGTAACTCATTAAAGGGCATAGCTCCAGGCTTTGCCTTAAGAAGTAGATGAAAAGATAATTGCTGGATAAGCAAGAGAGCATGGGGGACTGTAAGAGCAAATGAGACTGGTTGTGAAGCAGTAACAATCTCCTTTCAGTCAGCCTGGTTTTAAGGCTGTAATCTCCCCTGGGCAGAGCAGGTCTCTGTCTCCACGTTGCGTGGCTCAGAGCAACCTCTTGGTCCTGCGTGAGGCTGTGGGAGCTGAGGACGGGTCTGACCGTGGCTTACAGCTCTGCTTCTTACCCTGTGTAAGCTGATACGCTTTCAGTTTTGTTGGTGTGCTGCTTGGCATTCTTTCTGTGAAGTGCTTTTTTGTTTTGTAGAGACCTATTTATCCTTCCCTTCCCTGCACCAACGGAGGTTTATTAGATCGCATGGCAGCCTGCCATCTTCCTTATTAACCCAGCTTTTTCCCGAATAAACATGCTCCTTTGTGTGCATGTCTCCTGTTTATGATTTACTTCCCATTATAAAGCTACAATCTACAATATTAAAAATAATACACAGAGAGATGTTTATGAGAAGCTGAACAGGGTTTTATTGTACTGACTCTGATATTTGTGGTTTATATTGCTATAATCTCTAGTGAAGTGTGGTTCCTCTCGCCCTCCCCATTTAACTGCTTCTGCCTCTTATCCTTATAACAGGTGATGGTGCCCTTTAAACATGTTTTCTTTCAGGCTCTTACATGCTGCAATATGAGCAGGAGTATGAAGAAGTATGATGATGTACTTAAAATGGCGTATTTACGTAATAAATTAGAAATTAGGCCTTTATTCTGGAGATTTAGATCCACCCACCCTGAGGCAAATTGATCCTTACCTTCTATTGACATGACTTCAGTAGGGTATTTGATCACCCTCTGCTGGCTGAGCTGCCTGGGCACCTGCCAGTCTGCTGGATTTTGGGAGAGTGCCTTTCTGCTCTGGTGAAGTCCCAGACATCACTTAGGATTTCATTTTGTGCGTTTGAACCTCATTACTACAGTTTAGTCACAACAGTTTGAAATCACTGGCTGCATATATAGTTTTTTATTTTTTATTCGAATGGATGGAAGACAATTCTGCCCCTGGGTCAGATAATCATCTCAGACCCGTTAAATAAGCAGCTGTGACATGCATCATAACAGTGGCCTAAACCACCATATTTTTTCAATATGACACTTCGTTGCTTTTTTTCCTTGGCCCGTGGTTGGGCTTACATTAGAAAAACAAACAGCACTTAGCTATAATTAAAAATGCCCTACGGTAAGTGGGATGACAAAACAATGGGAATGCTGTTCATATGGATGAAGTCAAGTGTAAATGAAGTCTAAAAGAATTAAGTTGAATGCAAGGATAAAATTATCTTGTTGGCTAGGCACAGAAAGTATAAAATAAACCTACTCAATACATCAGATCTTGCATTTCACAGTAAAAAATCTGATCAGGGTAGGTTTTTTGTATCATGAGGCAAATCCATCTTTTGCTGTAGCAACAGAAACATAACCTTCAATTAACTATTTGAAACTATTTGAAATGTAGTTGTGTATTAATTGGTAATTGTAGAGAGTTTTATGCATACAAGCATCTACCTTGAACATGTGTGCAATATGCTTTTTATACTAACATTCCGTTTCTAAAAATAGGAAATGTTTATAATAGTATTCTTAGTATTCCTTTTTTTTCAAGATAGTCAAGTTCTACCTGGAAGTATGTTTATTAAAATTTTATGTTGAAGAATCACTGTATCATAAGGATAGTTTTTTTAAAGTATGCTCCAGACATAATTATGACCATAGTAGGACATAATTACAAGAAGGGTTGATATTTTTCAACCTCCAGTAGCTGTCATCTTGCTTCAGGTTTAGCTCTAGTCAGAGCCTTGCTGACCAACTGGCTGATGTTTCACTAATTGCCACTTGAAAATGAAAAGGGAAACTGTCTAGCTTTGAAACATTATTCAAAGAATATCCATGAAAGAAGGATCATGCTGGCTTGTTTTCAGAACAGGATCTTTCCCCCTGTCTTGTCTAGACAGGCCAAGTACAAGACTTTGTACTGAAAAGGGCTCTCTGGTGTGTCATTAGGCACGTTGGTTTAGTCTGGACTGGTCTGGATTCCCTGGTTAGTGTTTTGAGGTCACTCCTTGTGTTTTGGTACAGAGCTCTGCAGGTTTATTTCAGTTTGACAATACTCTAATATTTGCTTTCTACTACCTCCCTCAACCTGACTTTGATACATCTTGCTTTACAAGAAAGGGTTCTTCTCTGGTTTTAGTAAAAGCACACACTGTTTAAATGCATTCACTAAGCAAACTGATTTAAGGTACTAAATTTTTGTTCAGATGTTGCAAATACCAGATCCTAAGTATATTCTGTGGTCAGAAGTATCTGTATTTTCATTGAATAATCTTTTAAATTAATTTATACTATTCCTGCGATATATTTTTTCTTCGAGTATTTATTTCAGACTTCAACAGAATGTGATTATGCAGACTAAGTTTTGCAATTTTGTGTCCTCTGGTAGCTATTACATTTTGTTAGGTTTAGATGTTACTTTTGCAGATGCCTGCCTGAGTGACAAAAAGAGGAAGCCTCATTGATATACCGGCTTTGCTCAGCACTAACCGAAACATCGTTGTGACATTAACACTGTCCTACAACACTGTCCAACACTGACTCTTTGGATCACAAATTCAAATAGCCACCACAGGGTCTGTTGTGAAGAAAGTTATCTCCATCCCAGCCAGGGCCAGTAGAGGATGACTGCTTCCTTGGCAAGTAGATTTGGTGGGAGATCAGAAGGCAGCGTGATTTTTGACAACACGCCCTATTTTCAAATCAACACAGAATTCCCCTGGTGTTGTGAACCATCTTCCAGTCAATGTGGGCACATCTAAAAGGGGACAAGAGGCCTCATGACTCTTTTTTTTTTTTTTTTTTTAAATGCACCTTCACAATGGCTATTTTTACATGAGTGAGGGAATGAGGAAGTAGCCTTAATATTTTACAAGAAAAGTTGATTGAGTCTGCTTTTTAATTCCAAATTTCACTGTGGTCAGTTATCTATGACAACCCCCACTCCCCCTGCCCCACCTTGAATCACAAATCCTTTATTCTGGTTACTCCTCTTACGATAATGTTAGTTAAACCCTAGAACTTTAAGACTTTAATATAGCTATGAAGAATTTAATGCTTCGTCTAGTCTTTTGTGTGGAAACCGTATAATCTGGTGGCAAACAGACACCTTGAGTTCTTAGCTTTAACTGCTTTTGACTTGACATCTTGTTAGAACATTTTATATCAGCCATGGGGGAAGCATGGAAAGCATTACATTAGGACTCAACACAAGGCACAGGAAGGCAGTAAAAGTTAGCCAAAGTAGCATGCCAAATATTCTAACTGCAATATGGTGATTGATTCTTTCTAACAGAAGCATTATGTTCTTTACTGCTCTAAATTAACCCTGTGTTAAATTCTTCATTTAAGATACCTAGAAAGTCTGAATCCTTTCAAGGCGACTTTTCTAACCTTCCAAGACAGCTTTGCTCATTTATTGTTCCAGTTTCTTCATAAAATTGCAGAAATGAGTCCTAAAGCATTGCAATTATCAGATTGCTAATATTGAGCTTGGTCTTTTACGTCTCCTTTCCAAAAGTAATTTTTAATGTTCCATGGGTTTCAAAGGCTTACTTCATTTGGTTATGTTTTTTTTTTAATAGTCTATACTCAAAATTAATCTATGCCCTTCAATGCCTCTTCAGTTCTTTGTTGTAGCAAAGAAGAACAAAGTAACAAACAGAAGAAAATAATTTGTTTGTACAGTATTTTATTCTACAATTTTAATAGATCAGGGACTGAAGGGTTGGACTGAAAAAGCTTATATTTGAGGACTTCATTTAGGCAAATACTTATTTTATAAGTACACTTTCACAAAGTGAAATAGATCAGGATTTTTCCCCACAGGAAATGCTTGTTTTCCTTGCATTTTATACCTTCTATTTATATTCCTAAGTAACATTTTATATGTTACACATATTTATGCATACAGTTTTTTATTGCAGCAGGTTCTTGCTGGTACATGTACCAAAATATCATTAATACTCTTGAAAAGTGTTCAGAGTGAAATCTGCAAATTGCTTCTATCTATAAAGCAAATGAAAAATGAAAATGAATTCGCTTGCTTTTTCAATTTCTTTTTCCTCTCCTTTGCTATTACCGTGCTTGCACTACGCAACAGACACATGTGAGTGTCACACCTGGGCTGAGTGCTTAGGGGATGTTTTGTAATTGGAGGTCCTGTTGTCTCAGTTCAGACTAAGTTAAGATTGAAGCAAAGTCTTTTGCTGATACTGTTGAAGATGAACAAATTCTGTCTCTTTGCTGGGAAGGACCAGAAATCATCTCTCTGGAGCAGAATCAGCCAAGCCATTCTGCATAGGGAAGCCCAGGGTTCAGGGAATGGCACTTCTTTAATAAACTACTTGTGAGATTTGCTAATTCTGTTTTGCTTCTGCTTGTGAATGACAATCACCAGAATATGTCAACATACTAGTAGTGTAATCATTAAATTTAAATTTGTCTAGATATAATGTGTTCTCTGTTCTGTACATGTATTTTACTTCAGAAGAAGCCTAGTGAGAAAGCTTTTCATAATTGTATGTATATTTTTGTGAACATTTCCTAATTGCATCTCCAATACTTGCTATAAAGTATACTTGGTCTCATAGGAATTGTTCTCATGACTGAATTATATTTAGGGGAAATTGTTCTCCTTTTTTTTGGTAAAAACAAGTGTAAAAGCTACAGCATGCCTGCATTTAGCATGCAGACACCTTATAGGCGTTTTAGAAGTTTACTAACTTTTAAAGAACACCAGCATGTGGGATTTCAATGTGCAGACACCAAGTGCTTGATTGTAATTAGGTGGGAGACGGGCAAAATGGCTTTGGGAAGGTAGTTAGGGGATAATTGTCTGTGTCTGGACAGGGTTGTTCCTGGTTACAAACTATACTGTTGCCTTACAGCTGATGCAAGATTTTTTTTAATGTGAGATTATTATTTTTATTATATAGTGCTGTCTAGCCCCAAATATGCAAGGTGCCACACAAACATATATGAGAACACAGTCTTTGTCCAAAATGAACTACAATCAACATGAACTGCAAAAAATACTGCTTATTATTAAAAAAGGTGAATTTTCCCAAGTGGCAAATCTGGTTTACTAGTGGTTTGATTCTGGTGATCAGGAATGTGTTATGTATATATTTGTACATGCAATGCTATAAGGACAAAATTGTTTGTTTTGGTGTTGAAATGCCAAAGACCCATCCACCATTATAGCATTCACTTGAAGAATATTGTCATTTTAGCACTGAAGAGGTGTAGGCATCAATTTTCTCACAAATTTTTGTTTTGGTTTCCTTTTTTGCCTTTCAGAGTGCAAATTCACCTGCGCCAGTGGTAAATGCTTGTATCTTGGTTCACTGATTTGTAACCAACAGAATGACTGTGGGGATAACAGTGATGAAGAGAATTGCCTGCTTGTAACAGAGCATCCACCTCCAGGCATCTTCAGCTGTGAGTATTGTCTCCTAGTGTGCATCCATGTATGTATGTATGTCAAATATGTCTGTTTGCCTCAGAAATCAGTCTTTTTGGAAGCTTGATCAGCAGTGTGATATCAAGGGAGTATGAGATGGAGAAAGTTTTCCTCAGAACTAGCAGGAATTTGTGACAAACTTTCCCCAGGATTCTAAACATGGAAATTTTTAGTTATTCCAAGGGAATTTGTGCTACGGACATTGCAGTTATTGTCATATGGATCATATGTGGGCCTCTGAGAAAGCATAATTAAATATTTGTTTTCCAACATTCTACAAAATATTCTATGCTGTGTCTGTGTGAGAGTCTTTATATGCTATTAAGACTATCAAGAAAATTATATTTTTTCTGTTCATCATTCCTGTTAGTTTTATTGGTGCTGAGATCAGTATGATTTGATAGGTTACTGACCTTTGTAGGTATATATTTAAAATAGCTTTTGTTGTTATTCTTCAGTGCATAAATATTGTACACACAGTGCCGGAGTTTATCACCACAATAGCTTTCTTAGTGCTTTGCCCTCAGTCACGTACACTGAAATCAAACTTGGCTTTTGCTTTTGTTTCTTGTGCAATAATTTATTTTTAAACCACAATTCAGCTTTCTGGATGGGTGATAAATTTTCCAATAAGGTTTCTTATACACAGGTACAATAGAATTACGTTACGTTACTTCTGCTTTCCAAATGGTTTTGTTCTGCCCATGCTGATGTCCCTCAGTATTCTATGTCACTTGTGGTTGTGACTGTGTCTTAGAAATATCTGTTTTGTTATGTTGTTATTAGTAATAGTAATTATGAGCAGCATGTATCTGTGATTTGTGTAATTAATGCATGGGGCTATAAGCAGGACAGATGAAGTCAGGTGTTGGATATACCCCTGTCCTCCTGTACCCTCTAACCTCCAAGTGAACATGTTACTAAATGCTATACTCTAAATTGTTTAAATCTTGTACTTTGTGTTGCTTTGGTACCTCTGCGGTGATTTCAGTGGCTTTGACATAATAATGACCTATGTATTCATTTATGCTATTTAATTTTATTTTTGTTTTAATTTGCTTGGTTTTGAGTGGAACTCTCTCCCAAGTCCCAGGATAAGACATAGACTTTGGTGATGGGTCCAAATCAAAATGTCACATTTGCCCATAACCTTGGCTTTTGAGTTGTAAAAAAGTTACATTTTATTATTTATTAATGCAAAACTTGTAAGCATATCTGTAAAGTTCAAATAGAGGATTTTTTTTTTACTGGGATACTGTACAGCTCTGCTCTTAAACCAAGCTAGCACAACTGTTTGTCCAAAAGTGGCCACAAAAATCACAGTGGTAGCAAAGGGAGGGAAGGGCTTTGGTGATGAGCAGCAGCTGTGGCATTGCAGGTAGTGGCCCTGCACAGCTGCAGTGTGATGGTGGCACCCTGTGAGTTCCATGGTGGAGCCTCTAAGGTGGAACTCCCAAACCCTTCTTCATCCTAAGGTCTGACAATGAGGACACCAGAGGTTTTGGAGTACCTCTCTGTGCTGGTGGCAGTCATGCAGTAATCAAGTATCATCTTGGCACCTTCTCTTCAAAAGGCTTTTGGGCTCTAGAAATTGTTACTTGCTTGATCCAGGATCTGCAGACTTCCTGGTCCTCCCCTAAGTCACATCTGTCCCCTCTGGTCTTGCTGTAGATCATGAAGACAGGCCTGCCTGGTCAGCTGGTGAGTCACCCCCCTAGCCTCCAGCCACATTCAGTTTATGCCGACCAAACCAAACAAAATGTGCCTCTGAAAAACCTTCAGCAAAAGGTTCCCTGCTGCTTTTTTGATAACTGCAGTTGGTGCATTTAATGGTCCTGTCTCTGTTGTGAAAGTTGTGCAAGTTGGCAGCATTTTTCTTACTTTTCGGTGGACTTGGAGAAAGATAGTCAGCTTCCTCCTCCAGTCAGCCCTTTGCAGCTGTGAGGGCTGTTACCACCCATCTACGGGAGTTAAAAAAACCCTCAACAAATAAAACAAACCCCCTCAAATTCATTCGTATGAGTAATGTTTCCTTATATCTGTAAGAGTAGTTCATTTTCTCTGAGTGCTTCTAAAATACGGTGTCCAATAGCCCTACAACTTGAGATCTCCCAAGTGCAGAGGGAAGTGGTAATTACAATAACAGTCTTACTAAGTTTTTCAAGAACTATATTTGCTAGTTTTGCAACAATATTGGAAATGAGGGGTTGGCAGAGGAAATACTGGATGCATTGCTAGGAGCATTTGGAAATGTTTAACTTTTTGCTCACCTTGTGGCAGATCAAATAGTTCATTATTTGTTGCATTTGGGGATATTGACAGTGACTGCACTTTTTCATTGCAATAGGGACATTTTTCATTGCAATTGTGTGTGACAAGTGCTGTTAAATAGAGGGACTTCGGTTTTAAGTGAAAAGACCAAATCCCAGTGAAACAGGATCCTAATGGTGAAACAAAGAGAAAAAGAAGATCAAAGCCAGTCAAAAATCATGCAACCATAAACTGTATTTAAATTACATTTACCATGTTCTGCTTATTAAACAGACTACTACATGATAGAAATCAGTGCCAGTTGGTAATAGGAAACAAAATTATTATGGACACGTCAGTTGTGTTGGCTTATTCCAGCTTTGAAAAAATGTTTTTAGAATACTTGCTGAAGTGAGGTCCCCAGGCCTTAGTGGGATGACATGTTGAATTAAGAAGTGTGTGCATGCTTTTGCTCAATGATTTTAATGGGGATCCCTACCAGAGTACACCAGAGTGCGTGCTCTTGAAATGTCCCAGCTGAGCAGCCTGCCTTTCAACACAGAAGTACATACACTCATTGCTCTCTAATTAGTAACAAGACAGTAATACAGCTCAATAAGAAGAAAATCAGTATTTAAAAAAAAAATCACTTGAGGAATATTAAACCAGGTATTTCTTTCTGGTCAGTGTTACATATAAGCTGTGTTCTTGCATCTTCTTGCTTATGTGCAGCTCTTGAATGGGAAATGAACTGTTGAAAGGAGCCACTTATTAGTTTGTGCTGGTTAACATCCAGGTAGGGTATCCTGTTACTCCCTGGGACTGCCCTTGTCTTTACCTACAGCATATCGTCAGTTCAAGCAGTATGCCTTCCCCTCTGCTGTTTGTTCAAAGAATCGCATTGTCATGCTTTATTCAAACCTTCTATTCTCCTATGATGGAAAAAATATTAATCTCATTTCAGAGTAATACACAGACTGCCCCGAAACAATGTCTAAATAAATAAATTTTCATATGAAAATTCTGTTTTAGTTTATTTAAGCAGTATGTGCATTATGTTAGTGGTACCCCATATTTCCCAGCTGCTGAAGCATTTCTCATTTGTGTTCTTGCCAGCAGCCAAATCCAGAATGTCTTGTTGGAGCTTTGTGTTCAGTTTAGTTAAGTGGCATGGGCAATGGCATAGAAACATATTTTTTGTGGGTGACCTGCCCCCTGAATCTCATGATTATGGGAGATGCTATCTTGCTGTGTTAGAGGAGTTCACATCTCCCCAGTCTGGTGTTCCTCTCGCCTTGCCATTCTTACATGGCTCCAGTGTGCTAACTGTTAATTCAGTCTTTTAGATCATAGAATAGTTGGGGTTGGAAGGGACCCTAAAGACCATCTAGTTCCAACCCTCCTGCCATGGGCAGGGACAACTTCTACTGGAACAGGTTGCTTTAAAGCCCCATCCAACCTGGCCTTGAACACTCCTAAGGATGGGGCACCCACAATTTCTCTGGGCAACCTTTTCCAGTGTCTTACCACTCTCACAGTAAAGGATTTCTTCCTGCTACCTAATCTAAAACCTACTCTCCTTCAGGCCATTCCCCTTTGTCCTATCACTACAGACCCTTGTAAAAATGTTGCTGCTGAACTCGATGTCTCACCTGTGCAAAGGAAAACAAAATGTGTATCTCTGAAGCCCTTTGGTTGTCTTAATTTTCCTTTGCTGACTTATAGGTAGGGCTGCCTTATGTTGCGGTGTGGGCGATTTACTCTGTACAGCATAGAGAAATTGGAGGACAGCTGGGAAAATCCAAGGTATGTTAGAGTCTGATTTTAGATGACACAAGCTGCAGTCCAGCAAGTTGATCAAAATACATGCTAAGGCATTTAAGTTGAACATGTTAAGGTAAGAGCTTGCTTGGTTTACACTGGGATGAAGGTGTGGTGATGCATGTTGAAGCACACCTCCCCTGCCCGGTGAGGACACCCAGTGCTACTGCAGCTCGCCTTGTGCATAGCCCATGCCAGCTTTCAGTAGGGCTACTTGTTTTTGTTTCCATCAGCTGCAAAGACTTATTGATTGAGATAATGGAGATGACTGTTCTTTTAAGACTACTTGGAGGTCAAGGGTGTATTTAACAGCACAAAGCCATGATAGGAAAAATGAGGCAAAGAGTAGGATTTTAAACATTGCAGACTTGGCCTTGGCAGCAGCTTGCCCCACTCCATGTGACCTGGAGAATTTGGACTCCAAAGAACTGAAACAATGTGCCTGCCTCTAGAAGGACACATTCGTTCATGTGTTTGAGCATTTCCCTTTGTTTCACAACAAACGATCAGCCTGTCTTGTCCTGCTAAAAGTAAATTAGATTTTGAAATGGGAAGTGTAGTCTGTTGTCTGCAGACTGCAGTGTCTAAGTCATGTTTTATTGAGAAGGGTTGTGGTGGTGGAGATTTTCGGGTTTTTAATTGTTTGGTGGAAAACAGTGCAGGTAGTTGTCTTTCCTGTGATCTGTATTTGTTCTTGGGCATATCAAACACAAATATTGACATGCTCGAGAATTTACAGAAGAATAAAATAAGTGGGAACAAATCCTTCTTGTCATGTGCAAATTATGTCTGCATCAAATTTCAAGTTGTCAGCATTGATGGAGGTGATGTGTCGTGGCTGTTTTGGCATAGAAGAGTTTGCTGTAGGAGTTCATTTTCCTCTGCAAGGTAAAAAAACCCAAACAAATCAAATATATAGCTCTCCCTTTCACCACCCCCACCTACTGCTGTCAGCTCTGAGCTTTGTAGGGATCTGCAGGGGGTTGGAGAATGATTCTGTTTTAAAAACAAAAAGCTCAATCAAAGGAAAATATTTTGTTTAAAGAGACCTTTGGCATACTCCTCTGACTGTGACACCGAATTTGTGCAGATAAAAACAACCGCTTAGATTTACATTTTGATTGTGCTTCTGCTTTCATGTGTGCCGGGCTGTCCCACTTCAGGTGAAATTTATCCATTTCTTTAAATATTTAGCAGTCTAGCGTTGATGTTAATGAAAGTCTGGCACTGCTATTTTGAGCATTGCAACAATGATAGTAATTTTCAGTGTCAGATTACTGCTTCTCGGAGGAAAAGGGAGATGGGAGGAGGGAAGAGCAGGGGGAAAAAAAAAATTGTTTCGGCTCTAATAGAGTTTGTCATCAGCCTGGCTGTGCCAGACAGATGGATCATGAATACTGTCTAGACGCTCTCTGCCTGAGTGGAGCTGTGGTCTCTAAGGACAAGCAGTGAGACGCCGGCTTAAGTGACTGGGGAAAGTCAGGACGTGCTCCCCTCCCAGCGATAGCGATCCGGGCTGATGTGCCCGCCGGAGCTGCGAGCCGCTCGATACCGAGCCCAGCTCCATCCAGCCTGGCCATTACGGGGCTGTGGGGGGGAAAGGACAGGGATGCTGTCACCGCAGTATTGATTCCAGCCGCATCTGCCCAGGGATTGCGGGCTGCTTTAGCTGGGACTATAGATCTCGGGAGGGGGCGGATGGGGAGAGTCATCATCTGGCCATAAAGCACATGCTGTAAAAATCTACGCGGTCACCGTAGTTCTTCAATTGCTTTTGTCACAGTATACACTGGAAAATGCTTTCTTACTTGCTTATGTTTTCTTTATTTGGCCACTTGTTCAGAAGCATTCCTCTGTTTCCCTACCCGGGGCTCCCTGTGTCCCTGGCTGTTGAGTTTTCATGAGGCTGCCTTTGGAAAGGAGAAGCTGTGGTTACCAGGTGAGACCCAAAGCCTAGGGCAGGTCTTGTGCTATTTAGTGTTCTCTCATGCTGTTACTTGTCCCTTCTTTGTCACCAAGCACAATTAAAGATAAGGAAATTTCTAATGTAGGTGGAGCGATAAATATTTTTTGACCAGCAGAGTTTTAACAAAAACTCAATTGATACATATGCTAACTTGTTTAAAAAGCAGGAAGTTCTCTGGGGGTCACATTACAGAATAAATCATAACACTCTGGATTTTAGTTCTGTGTAAATACTAGATAGATATTTTTATTTAGAAAATCCAATTTATTTTCAGCCTATAGTGCAGTCTTGTTTCTTGAAGTGCTATAATCAGGTTCTGTGCTTTGTTTTGAAATAATTTCATCCTTGCATATTTTTAAAGCATGTTATGGAACATTAGCAGCTAATATGATCTTCAATATTTGAAAAAGAACAAAACATTAAAGTGACTTTTGTATATTCTTTTCTTAAAATTTTGCATGTATTTTTAAAAATACTGTATTCCTTGGTTTTTAGTAAATGAAATAGAATCCTGGTCCAAAACTGCAGTGGAATTCAATAATGCTGGAGTTTATCTATCCTTCCTCTAAGGCCTTACAGTGTGAGTGACTTGGACAAGCTAGACACACACACACACATGTATGTGGCCAATAACAACCATGAAATGTAGTGGTACAAAATTAGGTATTTGCATCTGCTTACGAGCAGGGCTGAACTCGGCTCCTGGTAAGGAATTCCCATCTCACAAGTTTCCAGCTGAACATTATCACATATTTACAGTTAATGAGAGAAAGAAAAGCTCACAATACTGTGCAGATGAAAATGTGGGAATCTCAATAGCTCTTAAATGCTATTTTTTTCATTCTCCGAGTATGTTATGCAGTTGTATCACATTTAATCAAGATCTAGAAAAAGTGTTCTTTAAAGTTGTTTGTGTTTGCTCTTCACACATTTCATTCATCCTTCCTTCAATTCCTGTTAACTTTTAGGAGACTTCATCCATTACCAAATGTTACTGCTCAGCATGATCATGTTGGGTAATCCTTGTGATTTCTCCCATCCCCTTTTTTGGCTACTGATTTCTTACGGATTCAAAACGGAACTGTAAGCTCTCAAAATGTACTGTGTAATAAAATCTTTGTTCAAAGACTGATTTTTATGTATCTTAGAAAGTGATTAAGTGTCAGGTTGGAAATCTCAGGGCAGTACTGCCAGGCATGATGGGACTGTATCTTACAGGTACATTTTGCTCTTCAAGACACCAGAACTCCTCCTGGACCTGTGTGAGGCTGAGAAATGACCTCCCACACACTCTGAGGGCACCCCTTTTATACACTGGTTCTCCATCAGAAGTTCATGGTAGCATAATTTCATCAATGTGGGTGTAATACTCAAGTATGAAAGCCACAGTGCAGTCTCATACCATAGGCAAGATCGTCCCCCTGGAAAGAGAATGAACTGTGAGACAATTGTTTTCAGACATTATTTCACATACACCTAGTAGTAGGTGCTTGAACACAACATCAGAAATCATATAGGGTGTAACTGAGCAACTTTTGTTACTTTTATTTTCAGTCCACATTAGTAAGTGTTGTCCATTGCTGCCCTTCCTCGCTACTTTTCATTTGCAGGGGTCGCACTGTACTGTGCACTAGACACTGCCTAACTAAAACTCTGTAAGTTTCAGATGCAGTTCTGAAATCTTGCTGTGTGAATTTTACAGCCCCAGCTTTCCCCATCATTCATTCAATTCACGTTGGTTATTGCTGGCAAATACTCCTTAGGAGGAGCACTGCATTTGTATTGTTTGCACTTGGCTACTACAAGCCTGGAGGAGCCATTGGGAACTATTTCTTCTATACAGCATTGGAAGCTGTTCAGGTGCTTAGGCAGTATGAAGATAACTTATATTTTCTTATAGTTTAAGGTGTTTTGTGAAGGCTTAATAAAAAATAATGTTTAAAAAAATCCTCACAAGAAAGGGATATAAAGTCAGACTAGATCGTCTTCCTTCTCTGAGAATGTTGCAGACTGTGATGTTTGATTGCTTTTCATTCTGCAGATGTATATCTGGCCATTTACCTCCAGAAATTCTTCATCTCCCTGATGAAATGAACCACCTTAATTTTTCTTAAGCAGACTCATCTTCTGCTGTAAAGTAACAACTGAGATCAAGGTGAATTGGGAGTTTGCTTGTGATTTCTGGCATGAATACGTGCACACGGAAATATTTCTGTCTGAAGTTCCTATGTAAATTAACATACAGCATCATGCTCATGCTTAAAGAAATCCATGCTTTTCAGTGATCTCTGCAGTGGTCTGTATTGTGAGTGAAATTGTGTTTTTCCGTGTCATGTAATGTTTAATCAAAGCATGTTGCTTTGGTCATTAGCATGTAGCTATTTTCTCAGACTGGAAAGCCTGAGAAACCCTTATGCTCTCCACAGTTTTGCAAGTGCTTCAAAGTGGCACAAATCACTGCTGCCTCTTGTTGCTCACTCACTTGTTCCTGCGCTAGTGTTTGTGCAGGCACACAGGAGTTGGGTTGGAGACTGGTTCTGGTTCTGATGAACTCTGAGAAACTTCCACTTTATTTTGGCTGGTGTCATGTCCTTGATTCTGTTCTCAGCTCAACTGGGCAAGCTCTTGTGCCTGCACAAAAGCAGAGAAGTACAAGTGGCTCTCTTCAGTGGTGGCTTATCCTTGACTGGTTTAAGGTTTCTCTGCCTTAGTCCCTGCTCCTCTGAAGTATATGCTGATAGACCTTTCCCTGAATACAAAAGAGTTTGGGAATTAAGAGCTAATAGTCCCTTTCCCCCTTTTCCATAATTCTGAAAATCTATTTGTCACTTTCTGTAATAGAAAAATTAAACAGAAGAGTGAAGCATGAGAATAGATCTCTCGGGACTATCCATGGGCTTGGGCTCTTTTGGACTGAACCCAGGCTAGTACAATGTAATATAGCATTTTGATAACCAAATCCAGCTTGGCTTAAGTCATGGATCTTTGTTGGAATAATGTTAGCTAGTTAAACTACTACATCGGAGCAGCTCTCCTGGGTCAGATCAAAGGCCCAGCTAGCTCACCATCAAATCTAGCACTAGCCAGTTGCAGATGCTAAGTGAAAGAGTAAAAGCAAATTAGAGAAACAGTTCTGCTTTTCCCAGTAAACCTGATTCCTTGGAGGAATGCTGCACTGCTTTGCATGAAGAGCATGGGGTCTATGTCCTCTGAAAAGAACTCAGCGTTTAGAAAGGGCAGGAATTGGGGTAAAGAGAAAATGCCTCATTTCTGAAGTGTGAGAATAAGTGAAGATCCACCAACCCTTCACTAACCAGTAGATGTGTGGGCACTGTTGGCTTCTTCTGTATGCAGCACATACTTAAAGTGTTAAGGCATTCTGAATGTAGGACACGAGCTAGAGGGTGCTGAATTCATGTCATCTGGAAAGACTGTTTGCCTGGGTCTTTTCACTTATTTTGTGAGGAACAGGGACTTTTAATTTCTCTAAGTTGACTGTTTTTTTCTGACTGATGTTGTGGGTCTTTTAGTCAGGGTTTGTGGACTGTGTGACAGCTCTATATTTAATGGTGAACCAAGTTTATCTTGCAGGCTTAGATTTGTCTTGGCTGTTCAAGAGAACAAATGTGCTCACAAAGCCTACTGCACGTAGAGAACACAGTTGTCACCTGTGACTGTGTAGTGCACAGGCATCAGATACTGTGGGAGTACACGTGTATCTCAGAGCAGACTTGTGCTTATTTTTGTTTTATATACATGCATGTTGTATGCAAACCTGAGGAGTGAATACAGACTGGTTAGAGTTAAGAAAAATACCAGCAACATAAAAATGTCTGTACTCAGCTTCTACAAAAACACAAATTGGTATTTCTATCTTTGCTTAAAAACAACTGTTCTTTTAATTACAGGTTAAGGCTTAAAATCAAGACTAAAAGATAATTTCATATTCTATTTAGACTGTAAATGAGACAGTGGATCCAATTCTTTATACTCAGTTACCGTTAGGAGCTAACAGAAAACAGATCAGGACAGTGAGTTGTTAAATCAGTTGTGTTTTGTGTGTGCTAGATGACTTTCCTAACTTAACAATGCAGTCTAAGGTGCAAGAGATGTATTGAACACAGCATTTTTCATGATATGATCACCAGTCTACTTATCTTTCCAGCAGTATTGCTGCATTGATAGTTTATTCCTTCCTTCTCAGTTTTCTCCTTCTTCTTTCCTTCTGTTCAGTATCACTGTGTGATAGTTTCATGAAAGCAAGGCACATGAGGGATCTGGGGGGGGTAGAGATAATAGTGACGCATTATGTGAATACTGAGTCTGACACCTAGTAGCACCTTGATAGAAATAGAAAGCTGTGATCACAGTATTAAAATATGCTAACAAGCTGAAGGAGCTAATGGGCTTAATTTTTACAGTACAGATGTTCATCCAGCACTTGTGTTGAATGTAATAGCAAATGTATGGGAGCTGATGGTGATGCTATTGTGTTCTTGGCAGCACAGTCCTCCAAAACAATCTTCCTTGCTTTGATATTTTGCTAAGAGTTAGAATGTTCTTTTTTGTGGTCTAAGATAACAAATGTATAAACAAATTGGTATAACTAAGGCTGGTTGGGCTAAGGCCATCTTTATTCAAATAGGGGGTTCTGTAAGAATCAGTGTACCCCTGTGTTTGGTGATGGGGATTCGTGTTCCAGTTCTTAGATAGTTCATACTCCACATCTCCTACTAAATTTCAGATAGTTTTGTTGTTGCTGGTTTCAAAACTGAGCTCATCTGGCCAGAATAAACCATTTGCTTTGAGAAACTGTAGAGCCACAGTCTGATATAAAGCTCAGCTCCCAGTCTTTCCTAGAGAAGAGTCAATAGTCTCCTGGAGAACAGTCACAGTGGCCTGTATTCCACTCCAGTGCCTCAGCCTGGCCACTCACCTCCTGGCATTTCAAATGGTCATGCTCTTCCTTTGTGTTCAGTGCTTTGCAGCTAATGAGAATGATACTACTATCTTGTGGAACCTCTCAGCTCTTTCAATAGGAAATGATCTTGCCTTACTTCCAGCAGATTTGGATATTCCTGAAGAAATTACCTTTTGTACCAGTCAAGGATTTGCTAGACATTGATGGGGATCATTATGTTGCAAACCTCTACTTTTTTCCCCCTCTCCCTAACAAAGGTACTGGCTTGTTTAATTTCCAGCAGGAAAGGTGCACGTGGATTTTGTTTGTAATAAGATGCATCCCTCACTGTGAATACCTGTCACTTTTGATAGGTTATTACAATAATGTAGGTGATCAGTCAGCTGGCCCTGAGTATTCAGGGCTGGTGGTGCTCCACCAGCAAATAAATTTGCTGCAGTGTAGAACATGGGTTTCAAACCATGTCCCCTTTTGAGAAGTATCTTAGATAATGTATAAGGAAAATAAATTTCACTGATGTTAGAAAACTAAAGGAAGGACTGAGATGATAGGAGGAATGGAAGACTTGTCAATTAACGAATAGGTCTTGCCACCAGTTCCAAGTTTGCTTGACATCTCTGCCACCAGCTTCCTGTACAATCCTGAGGAACTAATTCTTTGTTTTCTTTCTGAATTTTCTTGTTTAAAAAATTGAGATAATTATGTTCATCTACTTTGCAGAAGTAATAAGATGAAATTTTTTTTGCGGTTGAAAAACATGAAAAGGGATGTTAAGCTGTAATAGTCTCAGAAAATGGGTATTATATACTGGGAAAAAAGTGCAATTATAAGCTGACAGAATTTAAAAAAAACTGAAAGTATGTGCTTTGTGTTGTACATTAACATTGACACTTACTGTCCATTATTAATACATGTATATTTAGTTTTTCACTTGTATGGCAGCAAGGAAATGGATATGCTAGATAGTTTCTAAGTAGGTACATAAAAAGCGGGTACATAATTTGCATTAAAATGTGATTAGAGACAAAAGAAGAGGAGAGAGTTTCATCAGTCAACTGTAATTCCACAATTGAAGGAGAATATCCTAAAACATGGTGAATGTAATGCAACGTAATGATGTTTGGCGGTGTGTTAGTGAAGTTTGAAAAAGAACTTTGGAAGGATTTAATCAAGTGAGGTCAGCAGTCAACAGAATGATGGATGAAATTCAAACTTGATTAATGCAAGTAATTCATACTGGAGGGCAAAGTATTAATACATTTTATTAGGTCCTAATTAATTGTGTAATTTAGGAAAAGGGCCACTAAAAAGCATCACTAGGAAAGGCTGAATGAAGTTGTCTTTAGAGAATATAGTTGTGGTCAGATAAAGTGTTTTGAGTCAATAAAAATAGGATGTGAAATGTTACAATGCTGCTACATAAATCAACATTTAACCTTTACTTAGAATGCTGTGCTGCTTCAGCACAGAAACATACTGTGGATGTAGAAAACATAGGAAGAAAACAGAAAGAAGCTGTGAACAGACCTGGATATGTATAGAGCCCAAATATTTTGGAATCGTTTGCTTTTGAGTCTGGGTAAAGGGTGGGGAAATGAAAAGGTGCTCAGAACTATGGGTGTGGAACAGGGGCGGCTCAGGCACTTGGTGTTTGTGTGTGATTAGATTAGAAGATCATTCAGTACAATTCAAAGCTGATACAAAAGAAATTTTTTCGCCCTTTCTGTCTTTAGGCTGTATACCTCATTAGCATGCAATGCTTTTGAGGCCAGGATTTAGCAATACTTAAAGAAAGGAAGCCTCTTATACTTGTGTATAATTTATCCAGAGGGTAGGCGTTAAGAAATGTGTAAGGCTGAAGTTTCAGGCATTCAGTTAATTTCTAGCTACAAGATCACGTTGAGAGCTTGGGAGGACATTTTCTCATTCTTTTGGAGAACTGAACATCCTTATCCTGGAAGACTGCCTGTGGGTTCCTAAGTGTAGTGTGAAACTGAAGTCTATAGTGAATGGCTTGTAATACTCCTCATGGCAGCTATGATCAAATTCCTTATGTGCAGTTTCCCTGACTTAAGTAATTACTGATATTGCGTGTAACAACCCTCTGTCATATCTTATAACACAGAAATCTTTACTGTCTTGTGTATCTGTCCTTCATAGAAGGTGGTTATGTAGTGAGGCTGGCACACTGAGTTGCTCAACAAGTGAAAACTGTGGTACCTCTGCCAGCCTGTGCTGGATTCCCTATTGCACACCGTGCTGTAGCCCTGGGAGGGGTGTTGAGCACATCTCCAGCACAGGAGAACACGCTGACGGGAAGAGTTTACTAGGAATTGCAAAGGAAGCCGGTTTAAGCAAGCAAGAATTAGAATTATATATGTTGCAATACGGATTGGTATTTGATTCTTTGAAGTTTCCTACAGCCCTTCTGTCCATTCAACTCATGCAGTTAATAAACCAGACCCTCAGAAATGTCTGCTCCTTAAACATGATGTACTGATGCCCAACATTAGTGGACAGCACTTGCAGGTCTTCTCTTCTTGTAGGCGGTGATAACAGTTTCTCTGCCTATTGCAACATGAGCTCTTCATTAATTAGGACTTTCGGAGAGAAATGTGTGTAGGCTGTGAACATGCAGAGTGATGCAGAGAGGTGGGAAACAGATGTGTGGTCATATATGCACCAGCCAGCTATTACTCAGATACCATCCTCCTGCTAATTAGTGCCTGGAATGTTGAATAATGTTGGTGTTTGTGCGATTGCTTGAGTGCAGTCCTGCAGCTGGTTTTCACACTTGTCTCAATTGCTCCTCAGTACCATAAGTAACATGCTTCAATTAAAATTGTTTTAGAAGTGATGTACCTAGAACTTCTTTGTTATGACAGATTAATTTCTTGGTGTAGATTGCTGTAAGTATAGGGCCGTCAGCTTTCTGTGCCCTTGAAGGGCCAGTGCTTGGACTGGAGAGGAAATCTGACTCATCCATTTTGCTTCCTGTCATGCTAATGAACCCAGTGTGTGCCATTTCAACTTTAAACTACCCCCTTGGTAATTCTCACTGTACCCCTTTCAGTGATGAGTCAGCAAAGAGAAGCCAATTTCTGAGCTGCCATAGCTGTGATAATATTACCTGTGTGACAAGTGACTCCTTAGGAAAACTATTGCAATTTATCTAAAGTTCGTATTTTTCTGTATTATCTCTTAAGAATTTGGATGCAAAGCATTAGTATTTCCTGTTGCTATATGTTCTAAAACACCATGCATGCACGCACACACGTGAACATATATTCTTAGAACAGACTTTTTTCTTTTGTGAAGTCCAGATCCGAGATACATTTCAGTCCTGCACATCATTATAGGAACAGGCAGTAGCAGACAGCACAATTAGTGTTGCCACACTGGGGTTATAAATTATCTACTACTGTATACTGTGCTGCATTCCAGGCACAAAAAGCACATCTGTAGATCAGAAAGAACGACTCTGAATGTGATGCCAGAACATAAATGCAGAGATGATTTTTCTCTAATCCAGTTTCTGCATTTGTAAAATGTTTCTCACGCTTTCCTGGAAAAACTTCCTTCTTTATCCATATGAAAAAGCCCATGAATTAGAAGAGTGTTTCTAATCTTCCAGGTAACTGGGGAAATAATCTCTCTTTCCCCCCTCCCCTTCTCCCCCTGCTTATCTTCCCTCCCCACAGAATGCTAAAACATTGTTTTTCCTCCCACAGTTGAAAGGTGTATTTTGCAGAATACAGATGAGATATTTGTTGGCTAGCAAAGAATAAAGCGAAACAAGAGACATGTCTTTCAAGTACAAATGGGGCTTTAGAGATCTCTGTTGGAGAGCCTAATTTCTATGTGAGCACAACTGTTTCTCCATATTGCCTGGAACACTTCAGTTATATACTTGGCCACACTTTCTAGTATGGATTCTTTAAAGACATCATTTGTCATGATAATAATTGTGTACAAAAATGTCTATGCACATAAAAAATGGATTTCGGAGACCTTTGAATTGCACCCACAGATACCGGGTTTTGCAGTACTTTTCAATATACTGACCTGGATTAAATGATAGTAATAATAATAAATAGGATTCCTTTCTCCATTCTGCAGGACTAATTGAACTTAGTGGTTTGAAGCATATCAGTTAGGTTTAGGGTTTCTTTAGTATTTCTAATTTTTGGCCTCTCTAGTGAAAAAGGTGAAGTATTATTTCAACATAAAAATCTTGCTTGCAGAGTGCGTTTTCATTACACTGGTGGTCTCTGACTGAAAAAGAGCAATCACAGACTTTACAGTGCATTTTTGACTAGGTGGATAACTGGTTATTATAGGGAATGTTGTTGGGTTTTTTTTTTCAGCTAAATAGAAAAATTACATTAGTAAACTACAGACTGCATAGGCTTTTTATAGAAATTGTTTTCTTTAATTATGTCATATATAAGCCACAGTCAAAAGGTATATTTGGCCCTGATTTCAACGGCAGTTAAGTCATTTAAGTAGGAGCTAGACACATAAATGTGTTCTATATGTGACCATAGTAGCTATTTAAGCAGACAGAATGTAATTATTTATCCCCATTGCAAGACTAATACACAAGGGAAAAATGCCATAGGATTTTGTAATAGCAACAAGTGGTCAAGACATTACATTTATGCTTTGCTAGTTTTACCAGCTGTGTCTCATTCCATTATTCAGACAGACAGACAGACACACATACACACACCTCTCTTCTAATTAATTATAGTTGTCGACCAGTGGGGGAGGAAAAAAAAAACAACTGCAGAGGTGATTTTCTAGAGAAAATCTGATTCCAGAGTGGGGCCACCCACTGCTAGAAATCTGCAGATGCGAAATAGGTTTTTGAGGTTTAAAAGTCTTTGATCATGGCATGAATCTGAAAAAGAAACACAGTTATTAGGATTTTCTTAGTGATCTACTTACATTAGTTAAAACAAAACAAAAAAAATCAGAAAAATACTTTGATTTTTCTGCCTTATGTTGTGCATGAAGCTGCATCTTTTCATGACCCACAGTGTTAACACATTACTCTGAGCGAAACACAGTGAAGGCAGAGCACTGTGTGTTGGAAACCAGGGTTTAAAGTGCTACTTCCAAATGGACAGCTATAGCTGATGATACCACATCACCTACATTTCTAAACTGTTAATCTTTAAAGAAACCCCTTCTGTTTCACATGGCATAATATTTCCTTGCTAACAATGCCTTGCTCTCTGATAAAGTATAGTGTTTGTGAAGCACAGCTGGCTGACCACAAACACTGGGAAATAGAGATGAAAACATTTCTACAAATGCACAAGCTACAAATACACAAGTGTTTGAAGATGGCAGAATAATGTTTCGGGGTTTTTTCTCATCTTTGGTAGAAGGCTGGGGTAGAATATGGTCTTTTAAAGGTTCTTGAATACAAGTAAGAGCAATCATCTCATCCTTTCAGTTGCAGATGTGTTTGTTTTTGATGTGACTGAATCACTTGCTTTCCTGAAGGCATCAGCCCTGATCTCTAAATCCTACTGGTGGCCTCTGAATCTTGTCAATATTTTATTTTTCCAAGAGGAATTAAAGTCCTATCTTGACTTTCTAGCCTCCATTGGATTCCTTCACAGACTAATTGCTCGCCTTCGGCAGTGTGTTGAAGTTAGGCATGGATAAAACATGTTTCATGGACATGAAGCCCTTACCATGTGCTGCAGTTTTGCACAGTATCTCCACAGCTTATAGGAATAATTGTATTCTGACAGAGCTTTTAATTTGTTACATTACATGTCTGTAGTGTACAGTGTCTGGAGGAGGTCTCTTAAAAGAGTTGAGACTTCTACAAAATGCTACATTGACTTGTTTGAACAGTGACAAGCCTCAGAAAAAACACCTGGGCTTTCTAGGTGTGTCCATGAAGGATGGAGAAACAGGGACAGTACTAGCCTGAGAGTGAACAGATTGGGTGAGATTTAGTAGAGAGACTGGAAGATGGATAACTTGTGGTAGGCAGAGTGAGGCTGCCTGACGAGTCAGTAGGTGGGAAGAAAGCAGGAGGTGTGGCAGGTTGTGGGAAGAAGAAGTTGCTGGAGTTCCCAAAGACATCGCCCTGCCTTGCGCAGCTCTTGCCATCCGAAACTCGCTGCGTGCACGTGTGTGCCAGCTGACCTTCCTGCTGCTTGTCCTGAAGTCACTTCATTGTAACTCTCTGGGTTTTTGGTTCCTACTGTGTCTGCAGGAGCCCTAGCAGACAGCTCTTCTGGGTTTGCAGTCAGCCACTCTGCATGAGCATCTTGGTAGTGTGGGTGCTGCTCCAGGTGGAACACCACAAATCCCCGCTGATTCAGGTACAGGGCATTTGGAACACCTGATTGTACTGTTGGTGTTTCATGAAGAAAACACAAAGCAATAATCCATTGTTTTAAACACCCTGTAAAAGCAGTTGGGAAATTAAGTGCTACAGGATTAGGGTCCTAATTGCTCATATATCATGTCTCAGCTCAGGTTGGTGAAAATAGACCTTGTTCTTTCTTACATGGCATTGTTCCTTTTACTCCTAAATTAGGCAGTGATTGAAAAGATCTATAACTGAAGTTGTCTGGAGCCCTTTGAAAGGGCTGGGTGGGAAGAACCTTGCATTAAAAGAAGTTTTGTTGATTTAGCTCTGCCACAGATATCTAATGATTCATCCTGTCTGTTAATTTCATAAGTAGTAAATGTAGTAAATATGCTTAAATATAAGAAAGAAAAGAAAAAATTAAAATGTTTCAAGTTGAATGTATTTCAGACCTATGGATGACTGGCAGATGAAATACCAGGGACCTGGCAGTGTGTGCATGCTCTGGTTCGTCTGCAGCTCCTTTGACCAAGCTGATGTGCCTAAGGACTAGGAAAAAGACAAGTTAGAGTTTGGCACCATAGGTGGTGAGGAGGGTTAAATAGCATGAATGTGGAGGAAGTTTGTGTTTGTAGTGTAAATTCCTTCATGTCTTCAGTTACTTCAGTGAATATAGTACGAGGGTTTACTACTTTTTCATTTTAATTTCAAAAGAAGTTGGGAACTAGACACACAGAACACATCCAGGGAGGCCTATTTAACATGGACATACAGAGTAGCAAAATTGGAACCTGGTGGCAAAATGGGGGCTCTTTCAAAGTATTGCTTAGTGTAGTTAATCCACATCACAATAAATCTATATGTTAGGTAAGCTTCAGCAAATTCTATGTTGGAAGAAAAGGGTGTGAGAACTTGCTGATTGTAGGACAGTGATTGTCTTAGTGAACAGATACACTGACAACTCGAACTGATGCTGAAAACAAAAGTAGAAAACATGGATGATGGTACTTAGTATGCTGGTACTGCTTGTGAGGACCTGAATTCATGCTTGTAGGTAAAAGTACTAAACTTAAGTAAAATGCTTCATTCCACTGAATTGTACCTACTTTTTTCAGCTGCCCATTGCTGAGGAAAGAAGTGAAAGTAGCTCATGAAATCTGGCTTAGTCTCATTTTGATTCAGTTGATGCAAAGGATGGAACTAGCCAGTGATCTCCCCTCTTTCTTCTTGCATCCTGCCATCCTTTGATGTTTTGCCTCCTAAAATCCTTTTTGCCAAATCAATCCAACTCCTTCTGGTCAAAGTGTGGGTGTTACAGTGTCCACTGGCAGCTTTGAGCTTCCTTGCTTTCATTCAGGCACTTGGAAAGGGACAATGAGGCAGCAAGAAAGATAAAAGGAGTCATTTAGACTTCAGTTTCAGATTAAAGAATCAAGTTTGGTGACATATTCCAGTCTAACAGTATTGCTTCTGTTCTTTGGGGCAAAATATCTAAGAATGAAATGAACAAAGAAGTATTCATACTGTCTCTGCTGAATTGTAATCCTGTCCTGTGTTGTACACCAGGTTTTTGAACCATGTGGATTTTAATGAAAAAAATTAACTGGAAGTTTGGCTCTCTTTTCCATTCTCCTTTCTCTCTTCCCTTTCAACTCTCCTATTCTTTAAAATCATCCCACATGACTGCTGTAGGAAGAGTTTTCAGGAACCAGTTCAGAGTCAAAGTCCGGATTTCATAGACCCATGTCAGGACACAAAGTTGCTTTGCATGAATTCGCCACTGTGTAGTGACTAGTTCCAGCTTTAAAAAGATTCATATCTTATTTATAAATATATTTATGTTATTTAAACTTATGTCTGTTATCTCCTTAGTAAGAGGCAGTCTCCACAGTGTGCTGGAAGGGGCTGTTAAGTGTTCAGTGTTTGCTGAAAGGCTCTATAGAGCTAGAATCTGCTGAAAAAGTACCCAGTTCATCACAAAGAGCTGTTTTCTGGAAGCTTAAGATTTTTTTATTTTTTTTTTTTGAGAAGTTCATTTGGGTCTGTATTAACTTGAGCTGAGTTCTATATTTTTTTTCCACAAAACATAATGTAAACTTTTTTCATTCCCAGTGATAAGCCGGATGTTACAGCAAGCTCAAGGAGAGATTTGTACTCTGGGAAATGAAATTCCACGGAAGCTTGGTGTGTTGTTAAAGGTCTTCTCAGAAACAGGCTTCATTCAGCATGTTTAGTTAAATTCTCAAAGATGGCACTTATTCCTAGAAACAGATGTTAACTAAACTGCTACGTTGAAAAGGGCATGAGAAGAAAAGAGTAATAAAAAAAATTTAGAGCATGTCAGATGAAGTTCATTTACACAAGACGACAACACAATTAAGATAAACTAAATACTACTATAAACAAACTAATAAACTAATTTTAATTAAAATTAAGTGTGATTGGATTTAGGTCCTTGTCATTGCTCATGAAGAAGTGGGTTTGTACTCTCTACACCATGCCTCCATCAGAATGTTTGTGTTTGGTAGTTTTAGTAATTCAGTCCAGAAAAAAACTAGCCTGGATATTGGCTACTTTGAATACTTCCTAATGCCTTTCAATAAAATGAACACAGCCGATTTCTTCCAAGTTTTTATATTTTTGGTGCCTTTTTTTTTTGTTTGTTTATTTTTTTTTGTGTGTGTTTTTGTGTGTTTTGTTTTTTTCTTGGAAAACTTCACTGGGTCTGTGTTGTTTGTATTTCATTTATCTCTTCAGATCTGCCTCCTTCAGCTGATTACAAGGAGATACGGCATGGTTTTTTTTTGCCAAGTCAACTTAGCACAGACTAGTTTTGCTGCCTGAGAAAAGTGTAATCTTTCACCTCTTGCTGGTGCAGCTGCACTTCAGTATTTACAGGTTATAATTTCTTCTGTGGGTTGTTTTTTGGGGGGAGGTTTTTTGTGGGTTTTTTGTTTGTTTGTTTGTTTTCATGGCTGACTTTAAGAAGGTCAAATTTACACTTTAGAACAAAACTGGTTGCATACAAGAATACTGGAAAAAAAATGCTTTTGGAACAAAGAAGGGTTATTATGAAACTCATCTCCCAAAGAGCCTTCTATGTGAAGTGCCCCAAAATTCTTGTTGGCTTGTCTTGGGTCCTCATTTGTTATTGCTTTGTTGAGTTCTCAGGTTCAGATTTTCCATCCTAATTCTCCATTGCTAAAAAAAAGTAATATTCTGGTCAGGTAAACATTTGTTAAAAGAAAATGGGACCTATAATGTAAATGTGTAAACTAGGTTGTTTTTTAAGTCTGTATGTGTGCTGAGATAAACAGGAAGACTAAAAGCTTTTTGTTTAGGATTTTGAAGCCTGTATTGACATAAAAATATCCAAATTACCTAAAATGGTAAATTGTGATATGTTCATCACATAGCAGTGAAAATGTTTTCATGTTGGAGGTGTGATTATGATCTATAGAGTGAGTGCAACAGTGCTAGTTGGGATGTAAAGTTCTTTGCTGGAAATAGAAATGTGTCCAGTCACATGATGTCAGTGCACCCCTCATTTTCGTTGGGTCATGCATGTGTTCCAACTATTTTCAGGAACACTGAGTATCTTCAGATTGGGTGTGATGTTCTTGGTGCCTCGGAAAGGGGCACTCAGTCTTTTGGATCTGTGACTTTTGGATCCCATCCTTCATCCACCAGTGACTGTCCAGTTGTAGATCTAACCCCTTTTAAATTTTTTTCATGGAAAGGAAACAAAGAGCATGTGTTAAATGAGAAACCTTCTGGTTTAGGTTTGGAATCATCTCCTAGGGAAGCCATCATGAAAACCATTTTCTCCAGCCTAAAGCATATAGGTAGGAGGAAAACTACAGAGAGGTATGTTGAAAAGCAAGAAAACATAGCTGGCCCTTGAACAGCTGCTACTGTCTGCCCTTGTTAATGCTCAGAGCCAGCTGTACAGCAGAGGAATGAAACGGGGAAAAGTCCAGAAGCTTCTGAAGTAAATTTAAAAAACCAGGGAGCAAGGCTTCCATTAAATAGGGAACAAGAGGTTTCTCCAGCATTCAGTGATCCATTCCTGTATTTACCCATCAGAACTGCTTACAAAACCCTTCAAAAGCTTCCTCCCACAATTTACCCTAAACCAAGACACAAACCAGAACATCCTCCAGAATAGTAGCAGCACCATAGATAACTCCCAAGCCCAGGCTTGTGGAAGCAGAAACTAATGAGGGAAAAAGCTATTTGATGTGAAAGAGTAAAGGACAGAGGTTGAGTTTATCTGGCAGGACTCTACACTGGGTGCTCAGTCTTTGTGTAACTGAAGGGACTTTTCATGAGGGACAAACTGATTTAGCAGATTTCCAGGAAATCTGCTTTTTTTTTTTTTTTTTTTTTTCATTTTATTTAAGTTCCTTGTACAGGGATTCACATATTCCTGGAAAAGGCCAACATCAGCAAGCAGGTTAGTGGATAAATTTTGTTGACGAGTGCCAGTGACCAAAGAAGTAAAATGTGGAAAATGAGAATGGGAGACTGAACTGCTAGTAGAGAGCAGAATTAAAGGAGAGGTTTGAGACAAGAGAGAAAAAACCAAGGCAATGTTTACTTAAAATATAAAGACAACAAACTCCCTCAATGCCTATATTGGGTTAAAAATGTATACTAATATGAAAAAATCTTCAGAAAATAAAGAGCAATTTTTGGAGACTTTGCATGTGTTACAATCTCTGTTAGCCACAGCCAGTGGTTTGGTAGGTTGTTTTAGCTTTACATGGTAATTGATGTATTTGTGTTGCAACATGTTTCTGTCAGATTGGTACTTAAACACTTAGGCTGGATAATTTAGGGAATTTCGCTGGACTGGTGTGTACATTACCTATCAAAAGCTAATAAGGATATGAACACCTCTTTTGCCTGTTTCATGTGCATATATGGATGTGCTTTCACATATACACGTGTTTATTGTATGGTGTGTAATACATGCATACAAAAAGTAATAGCAATATAAAATAATGTATTATCGTATAGAGTATTTAATTTTCTAATAGATATATAAAATAATAAAAATATAGAATAAAATAATAAAAATACAGTAGAAAATAAGCTCTACTGTATCCAACACCATTAATTGACAGAGGTATTCTAAACACTGTAAGACTGTTGTAATCCAGCTTCTAAAATTCACAGAATGATGGTTGTGTGAGTAGTAATAATTAATATATCGGTCTTCATATTTCTGTCTGCTCAGAGGAATTTAAAACAGAATAGAATTGTGATAGCATAGTATTTTTTTCAGCATGATTAAAGCTTTTATTAATATCCAGAGTTTTTAGATGCTAGAGCAGAAAATGTTATAATTGAACGTCTTGGACAATTTGTGTCTAATTATAAAGAACACTGTGTAAGCAGAATTTGGTACTTTTTTGGAAGTCGAGGTTAAGGTTAAGCAGGAAGGAAGACTGGGTAATGAATTTTCTGAGGGGAAGAACAGATAAGTGGTACATAAATATAGCTTCCCCAGACAGGCTTTGTGTTTGACTACCTGACCTAACGCTAAAATTAAGCACAGTTTTGGCTGCTAGTGTGTAAGATCAGAAAAGCATCCCATTCAGAATTGGCAGCTGTCTGATAATTATGTTGTGGTTGTTCAACATCTGTTTCTTGAAGTCAGTGTTTTTTCACCTAGACTAAAATACAGACTCCTTTCTTGTTCATAGTGTTTGTGCTGTTGGATTGTTTGTGCTTGGATTTATCTGCTTTATGGGACCTGGGGAATGCCCTCCCCAGTGAGATGAGATGTTCAATAGGTGACTCCTGTTTCTGGGTAGTAAGAGCTGAATAAGAAAGAAAGAATGCCCACAGTTTTCTATTGCTTGTCTGTTCAGAAAATCAAGAAGATTACCGGTCTCTGCTTTGATGTACAGAGAGCAGACTATTGCAAATAAAATTGCCTTTCCCTATCAAAGCAGCTTTAAATTACATGTCTTCAATCATCTTAGTAATTAAGAAAGAATAATTTCAAGGTAAGGTTGGAGTTTCCCAAAAAACATAAGGACAGTGGGATGGTGTGTCCATTTCTGCTTAGTAAGTATTAATTTATGGCATATCAACATTTGCTAAATATGCGAGGATAAGTAAAAAAAAAAGGCAAGTTCAACAACCCAGAGGTTTCTGGTTTTTGCTTGTTTTGGGTTTTTTTAGTGAACATGTTGGCTCTGCTTGAGTTTCCTGCACCTGCTTGTAAAACAATAGACAATGCAACTCCTCTGTAATATAACCTTCCAAAATTTTGAAGTGTGTTATAAATAACTTCCTAGTAAGTCAGAATAAGATTAGCATGTTTTTGCTGTTACTTTTCCGCAGCATAGACTGGAAAAGTTTGTGCACAGGAGAAGTTTAAAAGTTGATACTCTGCCTGCCTTTGGTTTTAGAGGACTCAAGTATGTATGTTTTCCCTCCTATTTCCTCTCTCCCTCTTTCAAGCTTCAAGAGCCAGGACTTTTAAAGGGCTAGGGAAGCTCCCCATTTAAAGAGCTTGGGCACCTGAGGCTTCAGGTCTGGGACACAACAGGGTCTGCTCCCTCCTGTGGCACTGCTCCCAGCCTGAGCTGCCCTGGGCAGTGAGGCATAGTTCAAGGATCACTTTGTGCTCTCCCACAATGTTGATCACATTATGCACACAGCTACATCAAGAATTTATTTATTGATTCTGCTTTTTTAAAGAGGAAATGTTGGGAAAAAAACAACTGATGGTTTAGCGGGGAAAAGAGTCAGAAAGAAGAATTTTGGGTCCTATGAGATAAGTGTCGAACATTGCTTCTTTGCACAGAGCACAGGAACACCAGCTGGCAAGGCATTTATTTTTGCCTCAGAATGTATTTGAACAGTAAACAATTTAATAAACTTTCCTTTTTAGTAATTTTCAAGCCTTTTCTAGAAGACAGCTATAAATTGTGTGAAAAAGACATGTATAAATTATGTCTCTGGTATGTATCAACAGTTTTGTTTAGAGACTTCCGTGGGTTTTTGTAGGTCTAATAGTAGTACTGTTCCCTTAAAACAAAAAAGCTTAATATCTTTGGGTGGGAAAATTAATTGTATTAACCATACCCAGTAAATCTTTACTCTTTGCTCGTTTGAATTTGGAGAAACATACTACTTTCAGACTGAAAAAATGTCTTTTGAGAAAAGCGTCATTTGGAAAAAATACCTTTTAGCGATTTCCAGTAGAAGAGAGATCTGAAGCTACCAGGCAGAATCCAGCAAAGGACAGTTGAGATGATGATGGACATCTCTCCTATAAGGAAAGGCTGAGAGAGCTGGGACTGCTCAGCCTGGAGAGGAAAAGGCTCAGGGGGTGTCATCAGTGCACCTTAATACATTGAAGGAAGGGTGTACAGGAGATGCATCCAGGTGCTTCCCAGTGACAGGACCAGAAGCAGTGGGCACAAGATGAAACGAAGGAGGCTCCCCCTGAACATAAGAAAATGCTTTTTTTCACTGTGACTAAGCACTCGCACAGGCTGTCCAGGGAGGCTGGGGAGTCTCTGTCCTTGGGATTATTCAGAAGCTGCCTGGACACAGCCCAGGCCACTAGCTCTGGGTGGCCCTGCTCAACAGGATGGTTTGGACCAGAAGACCCCTCCAGACGTCTCTTCCAACCTCAGCCATTCTGTGATTCCATGCAGCTGCCATATCTTTAAAGGAGTTCTTGTATACTAATTTTCCTCTCTTCTTTTTTCATCTTTCTTTTCCAAAGATTTCCCGTATTTGAAGCAGTTGATTGCAAGCCAATCTAAACCTTTAGTCTAGACAGATAAAACTGTTACTTGCAGCTTATCGGACTTGCAGTCATAGCAATTCCACAGGTGCACAGAGCAAGTTCATACTGGATTTATTTTGCCTTCCTCTAGGCTTGTGCCTGATTTGCATATGCAGACTGTCCACTGATGGCTGAAACTTGTGAATCAGTGTGTTTATACAACCTAACATGAGAAGATGTGTCCATGTGGATGCAGTCAAGATTGCTGAGATACCTCACAAACCTTACTAAGCATCAGAAGCATAATTGCATTAGTCTAGGAAAATGCTGTGCTAATGTGGATTAAAAAGCCCAACATAATTAATTGCTCGTGTATGTTACTGTGCTGTCCTGTGTAAGTCAGCCCCGAAGTTGTTGTTCTGGAGTCTGGTATCTGCCCTCATTTTACTTCAACAGAATTCAACTCCCCAGGATGTAATGTAGGACATACTCAAACAATTTTGCTGTTCCTAAACTGAAATAGAAAAAATAACGCTGTTTGTCCTGATAAACCGTATCTTAATTGGCCTTGAGGAGGATGGTTTCCCAAAAACGAACCTGAGTTCTGTCATTAAAGGAAAAAAATTGTTAATGGAAATTGGAGGGAGTTTTCATTTTGTTCCAGCAGAGTTCTTAATTCTGCAGGCAAAAATAGGAGCAATTTTTCATCTGTCAGTAACATTCTGCCTGAATCTGGAAGTAATGGCCTTCTGCATCATCTTGTTTACTGCTCCTGGTTGAAAAATGTTACAAATTCAGTATCAGATTAGACAGACACATTTGTTTATAAAACCTGTGAGGCTGATGGGATACCAGTTTTGCAAGCAATTTATAAATAGCAGTATTTTAGGCTGGGGTAGAGGCGTGAATGGGGAAGCTTCAGAGCGAGAGAGCGTAGAGCTGTGACCCAGAGCTGCATTCATGCATGAAATGAGATCTTGTACAGTGGACATTCTTATTCTGGCTAATGTAGCCGCAGGCAGAAAATTCTCTTGCTGCATACTTGAAAGACTTTGTTTTTCTTTCCTTTCTCTTTAACCCTGTACATTAATTATCACTTTGCCTTTTCCGAATGGTAAATTGGTCAATTTATAGACAGGAAAGTGCATATTCATGTACTTCAGAAACAGTGAGTGAATGCATGCTTTTTCTGCTGGCATCACTGTACCCAGAGTCCTTTCCTACCCTGCCTGTTTTCCTCAAGAATTTGTTCACCTTCTAAATGTTACGCTGATGTTTGGGGAAAGGATTGTGTATTTGGGGATCTTTTTTCCATTTAATTTTTTTGTTCGTATGTTCTTCACTTTTGGTTTATTAATAGCTTTGCTTTCTCTAGTGGAAGTATGGGGAGATTCATCAGTGCATGCAGATGCTCAATGAAAATTAATGGGAGCAAAAGGTAGATTTAAATTGCCAGCTAAAATCCCGTTTAAAATTTTGCTACTCTTAGAAATATTATAACTTAAGGGAAAAACAAACATCTTGGTACAAAGCCTCTGCAAGAGGGCAATAAAATCAGTCAGTAATAAGTGTTACTGCCAGGAATGGTTAGATTAGGTGAGTGCTAGGGCACTGGTTAGGTTAGGTGAGTGCTAGGGCACTGAACTGTGCAGCATCTTTTAATAAAACCTAAATAGGTATAGATAAAATACACTCTGAATTAACTGTTGATTCATTAAGTTTACTATTAAATACATAAAAGGAAGAACAGTTTAGAAAACAAAATCTCTTTCTACTACTCTTAATACTACAAGAACCTTCAGATGCAAAAGTGAGAGATCTATTCAGCCTTACCAGAATACAAGTTACATTTCGGTTTCAGAACAAGTTACATGGATTTTTCAACCCCAAGCTAGTTTTCAGTGTTCTGGAAACCATTTGTCGTCCTCTGAGGAGGTAAACCAAGGAAAGAAAAAGAAAAGAAATTGTAGGTAATGTGCCATGACAGTAATGCCTGAACAACATTGTGTGGTTCTGGATTTTGGTGCCTACTGGTGGTATAATGTTTGAAATGTGCTCCTGGGCTGTTCTTTTGAAAAGGAGGGGAAAAAAAAGAAGGGGAAAAATAGATTGGTCATTGGCAACACACAGTAAAATAGATAAGTCAGTGCCAAATTTTATTTTTAAACTGTTTGGGGAAGAAAACCCTTTAGTTTTCTATGTCAGTACAGCGGTAGTAATGTTGCCAGTTGCTCTGAAGCTCTGCAAAAAGACATCTGATTTATTCTTTGAAGTACATGGGATTTGTGTTGCTGTTTGTAGAACTTGCGTCTCCTGACAGCTGACTATACTTGCCTCCTTTGGTCATGGTAACTGCTTCATATTGCAAGTGAAGTTCTCTACCCTGCTGTTTTGATAGATGTTTGCTAGGGCTGGCTGTTACATAGGTATTAATTTCTTATATGACAAAATGGGGATTATTGCCTGTCTAGAGTAATCTGTACTCACTGTTATCACTATATTTCGAAAAAATGTTTATCTTAAATTCCAGAAAAGCAAGCAGCACTTAATCTAATTCTCTTGTTCATGTTCTTGAGTTATATAGTATGGGTATTTAATTTTTTTTTTAAAATAAAGGTAGTCACCCTGTAAATTACTGAAATAGAAATGTGAATCTTGTAGCTATCTGTGTTTAAGGCCAAGAGAAAAATGATTAGTGCTGCTTAGAAATGTTAACAATTTCTATTCTTCTGAAATTAGGTCTTCTTTAAACACTGAGTTTTTATTTGCAAAAAAACTCTTAACAGATTTCAGATCTGTTTTGTCCAACTCTTGGTGATTTTAAACTGAATTTGGAAATAATTTCCATTTTATTTTTCACTCTTGTTAGAACATCAATATTTTAATAGGAAAATTTATGATCTTTACCCACAACTAGCTCCAAGGAAGGTAATAATTACAATGTGTAGAAACACGCACTTTGCACTGTATATCTGCTTTACTTAAGGTAGATCTGGTACACTGACAGCCTTGACAGCTGTTGTAATTGTTCTAGGGAAGGTGTGGAGGAAAATCTCCAATGTAACCAGACAGATAAGAAGAAAGAAACCCACAAGAGGGAAGAAGATTGAGGAAATCTGATCAATCTGACTTGAAGATCCCCAGTTTTTAATTTTAGTCTCTTTTTCTGATATAAACTCCATCCAATTACTAGTTTAGTTTGTGAGTAGGTACCTCCTCAGGGGTGGATTTTGGCATAATATTCCTGCTGTATTATAAATACTGACTTCACGCTAATCTATGCAAATCACTGCTCAATCAATCTGAGCATCTGTGGTTGATTAAACAAAACACGTAGGTGTGAAAGCATTTGCATCTCACAGGCTCTGCTGGATCTGGCAAAGGCTGAGGGGAGTGTAAAGGCACGGAGAGAGATTTGTCACTGCGATGCCTGCCTGGCAATTTGGAGTTCTAATTGCGATGGGCGCAGAGATACCTGCGTGGGCTGAGGCTCTGGAAGAAGAGGAGATTGGAGAAGCTGAGCTTCAGCCCAGCTGCTGGAAGATGTGAATCCAGCTCAGACTCAGACCTGGTTCTGTGACTGCAGTCACGTTAAAGCTCAGATCCCTGGGGCTGCAGCTTGCAGGGATGGTGTGCTGTGGTCACACCCGTAGCCATCCCTGTGCATCCCAAGCTGCCAGGGGTAACTGGCCCCCAGAAGAGCCTTGGGATGACCGTGCTCCTGCAGCTGATGGATGCTGAGGTGGGCAGCACTTGGGGTGGCAAATGGGAAGTGCCCTCAAGGTGGTCTGTAAGAGGCAGCAAGCACAGAGTAGCTGGACCCTGCCAGTCCCTCAGGCTTTTATATAGTGGCCACTCTCACCATTGCTTTTCCCCAAGTTTGTTTATTCTCTCCTTCCGTCTCTGCTCTGCCTGGGCCTGACCACAGAGAATGGGGGTAATGAATAATAGAGGAAATAGCTTGTGTTGGGCGAGGAGAGAAGGGGAGAAGTGGGCTTGCTAATAACTGATCAGACATAGTCATAGTTTGGCTTTTGTTCACTACACGGCAGTAACATTGCTCGTACAAGGATGAAGAGAACCAAATTGTTCTATCTCAGTGAATCTCTTTGTGAGTTAAATCAGTGGCATCAACTGTTGAGCAACAGAGAGCCCGTGGGTCACTGCTTGGGAGGTCCTCAGTGTCCACTCTGCTGGGCAGGGAGCATCCAGGAGAGCAGCTCCCACGGGAGGGTGATAATCAGCTGACTTGCTGCACACCCACTGCCTCTTTGTGGAAGCACTTTGGTCTGTGTGATGAGAAATCACTGAGGAATAATTCACAGTACTCTGTTGACTCTGAAGTGAAGAAATGTTCCTTAAAGTAAATACACAGCTTAATGAAACCGAGAAAAACAGTTCTTTAAAGGGACACTATCCTGTGAAACTGCAGATTTCCCAACTCTGAGTCACAGAGATCTAAGGTAGCCAAGTCATAGCACATCTTCACTTCAGGAGAGACATCAGCTCTCTTCAGTAACAGGATATTTAATTAAGTTTTACAAGTTTTGAGTTTGTCAGACTGAAGAAGTGTTGAGAGTGAAAAATGAACTGCTTTTGGTCCACCAAGGAAAGCTGGGGTTGTGCAGTGAGAGATCTGGTGATCCTCAGAACGATGATGCTCACCTGGGTGTGGTGTGCTGCTTTCTGATCATTTAGTGCTTTCATAAGAAATGTGTTTCCAAAACTAAAAGTCTTTTTGAGCTACAGTTCCCTTTAAAATAAAAACTTGTTTTTCTTTTCCCCTCAGTGAGAGCAGGTAAGTATAACTCAGTTGCGTGTTTGCATGCAAAACTGCAATCCTCCTCCTAAACCTACAATGGCAATGTGAAATTTCAGTGTCAAAGCCACATATTGTTCAAGAAGTGAGAGTAAATCACTTACTGTACAAGAGCTGAAGTAGCCTTAGTTAAAATGGGTTGTTGGCTCTGAACTTTGGACTTCAGGCAAGAAGGATATGCACTCCTGCCCTCTTTTCTTTCTGTGGATGATGATCTTGGTGTTGCTTATGCAAAAGTGTTGCTAAATTTCTGATTTTCATCTTTTCTCATGGTATATATATTTTTTTCTATTGGAAAGCCTGTCTGCTAGCACCCTGGGATTTCAGGAAGATTTCAGCTCTTGCATTTGAAGAGTGCATTCCTAACATTCCTGAAAAATGCTTAGAAGCTGTAAATGCTCAGAAATTAGAAGGAAATAAAATGTTGAAGTCCATTATTTGCTAAAAGAAATGTCTGGTTTTATGCCAAATGTGGAATTTTACGGCATCTGACTCATATTCTTGAGTATTTGTTGTTGGCAGTACTTCAATGGATAGAACATATGGACACTGCTACTACGAGCTTGCCCAGCATTAGTGTCTCGGCAGCAAATACCTTTTATGTCTTTGGTGCTCGGGTCAGGTAGAACTATTGACTTCTTTGCTGTAGCAGTCAGAGTGCCAGCTGGGCTGATGGCTTTGTAGTGTGGACACTTGTACAATGCCCAGAGAGGTGAGATCTCATGCAGGCTGTTCAAACACTATCGACTTGCAGCAATTTCAATACTGTTCAAGCTGATGCTGATACAGGATATATTCGGCTTTTCACTTCCCTCTCATAATTCTTACGAACATTCAGATCTCGCTAGTTCGTCACTTTTTTTTTTTTTTAACAGCTATATGGCCAGACATTTTCTTTGGCTATATTCAGAGTAATTAAGGTCTGTTCATCATTTATTTAACTTCAGCTTTATTATTCCTTAAATAAGTTTCTCTACATTTCCTTATGGTGGCAGGTACTGTCTGTCCCTGGCTACTGTACAGCTGTGAAGTTGCCAGTGAGAATAAATGGGCCGGTGTGTCCACATCTTGCTGGTTGACATTCCTGTTACAGAGTCACTTGTACTTTTCTTTTCTTGATTTCCTTGTTCTCCTGAGAGAGCTATGCTGAGACTGACAGTCTTTAATGGAGTGATTATAAGAACTAAGAATCACATCTGATATGGACACTATCAGTTTGGGGTGGATGATGGATGTTTCATGTTGGCAGGCAAAGCACTTGCACCCTTCTCTTCTTTTTCTTTGTGACCAGGACAGTTGCATAAATGTATTCATGTGTTTATATACCCCCTTCTTCCACATATGTAAGTGAACAATGGCATTTTGTTTAATCATATTGTTCTGTGTTATTCATCCATTACTTAACAGCTCTTGCACAGAGTTGATGGCTTTTTGTCCTCCTCTTCCTTGTACAGCAAGCTCTGCCTTAATTTGCAAAAATGACATAGGTGAAAATGTCATGATGTGCCTTCCTGATGCCTCTCCCAACACCTCTCCTGAATCTTACTGACAGATATATAGTGTAAGCTCTGCTTCTTCATTTAGTATGGATCATGTTGGCAGAGAGATCAAAGAGGAGGAATCTTGGGAGATGCCAAACAATTTTTAACTGGCTTTTTACAAAAGCCAAGGGTGTTACTTATTATGTATGCATAAGAATAAAATGTTTTTTGTTTCACCTTTCATCAGATCCTTCAGACCTCCTGTGTCACAGCAGAAAATTCTTGGGTTTATAGGGTTACCATGAACCATGTTTGTGAATATCCTTTAATACATATTTTATTAAATATTACTATTTTTCTTTTCCTTAGTTAAACAAATACTTTATCATCCCATCCTAGTCCCTCTGCCAAAAGCCTTTCTAGCAGTTCCCACTGGTGACAGCCAACTTGATCAATTCGTCATTGCTGCCGAGCTCCACTAACAAGGCTTACAGCTACAGCACTTTTTTTTTTTTAAATTTTATGACCTGTCTGAAATTATATTTGCCTTGCTTTGCACAGGCTCCGGAGGATAATTTTCAGAATCCTATTTGGTTTTTGGTATCATCTAGGAATTTGTTAAGGTATGCAAAATTATATTTTCTGTTGGGAGTCCTGCTGCACCTGTTTGAGCACAGGCTGGCTCATGTCAGACCACTGGGTCAGGATGGGCAAGCATTGGTCAAACAATGCCCGGACAAAAGTTGAAGAGATGCCCAAGTGTTTTTAACTAAGAGATCAACTTTATTATCTTTTTTTCTTGTTTGTTTTCTACCAGCAAACAAATTTTCAGTAGCTATGAATATTGGCTGTGGTGGGTTTTTTTGTTTTTGTCTGTCTGTGTTTTGAGTCAAAGGACAACAGAACTTGGGGCATGAACTCCGACCAATTCCTGATATCTAATAGATGCTCTTCTACCCCAATTTTGCCTTAAGACTTATTAGGATGCTGGATTCTCTCAGAACTCCAGTACAAGATGGTATTTTAGCTTGTATAGCAAAGGTATTATTGTGACCTCAACCAAACCCGTATGTTACTTTCAGTGCATTCTTGTATTAAAGTTCAACATGTCATTGATTTAGGCTATATTATTTTCCAGAGAACAAAATGCCATTTATTATTGCCAGGAAGCATTGAAAAAGTGTATGGGGTATAGAAGGTGTTTTATATAAAAACAGTTTATATATAACCTCCTTACGTGTAGTTTCCTTGTCCTTTATTACACCTCTTTTCCTTTTTTTCCTTGCTCTGTGTTTATTTTTGAGGCTGATCCAGATTCTGTTTTTTATTTGCAGAAGTAACTGAGGAATATTGATTCTTGTCTATGTTGGCATGACAGCTAAACCTCTTGAAAATATCACTGAAGTAAGAAATTAAATCCAAGCAGTTAGATTTTTACTCTCTTCATCCTCCACTGAGTGCTTTAAGAGCCCAGACTTTTTATATAACAGCTGAGGGGAGGCAGAATCGCTGTTGAGTGCATTGTTGTTCCTCTGTAGCTTCCAGATGGTGAGGAAAGTCCCGGGAAAAATGTAGGACCAGCATGTTCTGTCAAAGTCAAGCTTGTGTCTAGACAGGGAAGCTTACGTAAGGCAGCAGGAGAGGAAGGGGGCCTTGTGTAACTGCTGTCCCTGGCAAATAAACACTTGCTACAGTACCTTTCATGATTTGGCCCATAGAGGCTGACAGCAAAATGCATTTTGGTGCTTTTTTTTTGCTTAGCTTGCTCAGACTTGCAACTCAAGGTCGTTCTCTTGCTTTGGTGTTTTTTTCAAACGCGTGTCTATCTTCCAGTTATTATGATTTTACTAAAGGCTTTGCTCTTCCCTCTTGAGCTGAACCACTTTTCCAAAGAACCCATATACACCTGCACAGCTAATTTAGAACAGATATAGCAAGTTACCAATTTTAAATGGCCTTGAGAGGTTGTTGATGGCATTTGGCAAACAATGCAGACAATATGCAAATCCACCAGAGGCGGCACAGAGTCTTGTTTATGAAGATAAATTCTGCTGTAAGGTAGCTTTCTAGTTTGACTTTGAGAAAGTATGATAGTGTGATTCTATTAAATGCTTCAATCAGTGTACCTCAGTGCCTTGTGGGGACCTCTGGCACCCCTCTAGCGCCCAACTTACCCTGCACCTATATTTGGTTTTGATTTTCCTCCAGCTGAATGCAAATCGCTGCCAGTGAGTGCTTTCTGGTTTACTCACCCTCTCATAACAATTCTGTCTTGATTTTGGAGCTGTGTTAAAGGTGCTCTGTGTGTTTATTTCTGCTATAAAAATGTGAATACCAGGAGGAAATGTTTTTTCCTTTTGATTTGGATACAACCTCTTCAGCACTCCATGTTCTGGCTCAGCTTGGTTTCTCAGGTGTTGCCCTTAGCTTTGCTCTTATCTATGCATAAAATATTCTCAATGTAGTTTGTTGGTGCCTTGTCCTCAGGCAGACTAATTTCTTGGAGGCAGGATTGAGAGCCAAGAGCTCAGCTCCTGTTGTTCACTGAGGCCTGTATTACAGCCACCTTGCAGTGAGGACACAGGTGAGGCCAAGCGACTTGAGGGTCATTGATCCTTCAAAGCCTCCCTAGCATTTTGGCTCCCTACTTTGAATGCCCAGAAGCACAGACAGGTTTCTCATGAAAAAGCATCTTTGAATTTGGGAAGGTCAGCTTATGGAGATGCAGGTAGTGGTGGGATGTGTGTGGTTGTGTGTAATGTGACAGAGAAAGTAGTGACTGGAGTCTGGCTGTTCAGGGGTGTTGTCTGTGCCTGGGAACAGTCCTTCAGTAGTGCTTGAATTTGGTTTCCAAACTCTGAAGTAGATCTGAGTGATGGATTGCCCTTGATAATGCGACTTTTTTTTTCTTTCCTCATTGAATGTAGCTTTAGTCCCTCCATTATTTTTCTCTACTAGAGAACGTCCTGTAGTTAATCTCTTCGTAACTTCCATTTAGAAAACAATTTTATATAGTTTTGTGGCCTTTCTGACACCTGGCTTTTTTTTCCCTAGACAGACTAGATATTTAGTTCCACTGCCTTTTATTACAAACTCAAGGAAAAGATGAGAAAAATTACTTTCTGGAGGAAAAGAAAATCGGTACTTTTTCCTTGTGAAAAGAAATTTGTACTGTGGCTCAGTTTTATGAAATCAATTTTTTTGGCTCCACTCTGAGAGCAGAAGCCTGGCTAAATTATTTTTATGCTCTCAGGTAGAGCAATTAATTCTCTGATGTTGAATATTCCTCTCCAAAGTAATGTTCTTTCCATGTTCCTGAAGAATTATTTCTTAAAGCTATAGAATGATATTTAAATAGCCTTTATCTTGGTCTGTCTCTTTTTCTCTCTCCTTTTTTTTTTCTTTTTTTTCCCCCCCCTTCTCCACTACCCACTTGAAATAGTTCACAATTTTTGAAGCTTCATTTAAAATGAAGCTGCAGACATCTCTGTGAAGAGTAAAAATACTGGCTTGGCCAGAGGAGGATACTGACTGTGCCAAGACTCACCCATGGCTCTGCAGGTGAAGTTACCCTGTTGAGGTTTTTACTGTCCTTATGAGGGAATCAGCTGGAGAAGGACAACTACTCTTTTCCATATATATATTCTGGGAATGGGAGCGTGCAAGTTGGAAAAGAAAATATTAACCTATCTCAATGTCTCTGAGCTTCAGATCAGTATCCAAAAGCATTTGTGTAGAGCAGAACTGCTCCCTTTGCCACCTTGGGTGCGGAAATTAAGGTTATGCTACATGCCCAAATATTTCTTTCCTGCACTGAGGTCTAAGAGCAAATTAACTGTGAAAAGTTATGCCAATGTTTCCTGCTCTGGTAATACCCCGCTCCTTTGGGAAGACTAGAGGGCTGTGCCAGCCGTAGGGAAGGGAAGTAATAGTGATGACTTGGTGTATTGTCTCAAATTAGATTAATGTGTATTCAGAGACTGATGTCAGTACTGAGTCAGATCAGTGACTCCTAGGCACAGTTAGCAGTTTAGTTTGGAGAGGGGCAGGGGGCTGCTAGAATAGCCCTGGTTTAAGCAGAGAGGAATGTAAGGAACATTCTACCTCATGCACTTCTTTATTTTGGTGAGTTTGCTTTTTGAGTAGTACTCTTGCTCCTTTGATCACGTCCTTGAGCACCTTCCCCTTGTGCACGCCTTTCTGCCCCACTGCCTTCTAAATAGTTCCTGTGACAGCAGATACCCAGACTGAAAATGTTTGCCATAATTCATAAGTCAAAGTACTTTCAATCCCAGAATAGAGGAGCCTGCATGCAGACTTCATTACACAGTGTTCATAACATAAACAAGCCTGCAATTATGTCATAGCAACAAGCACTGTGCTTACATGAAAGTTTGATTCAGGTCTCCAAGAGTGGAAGACCTTTGCATCCAAAATATCACAGCGACCTACTTCTCTGAAAGAGTGCCCTACATAATTTCAGAAATTAGATATGACACCAATATAGTAGGCCATATGGTGCTTTTTGCTGGTGTAGGGTGAACAGTGGGATATTCTTAGGGCCACACAAATGTCTGTCCACTGACTAGGTGAAGTCAGCTCATTATTAGTTGGTGTGAGGTGTGACGTTTGTTTTCTTGATGTTGTGAGGCAACAAATTCAAACTGCCAATTGTTCTAAAAAGGCATTTGCTAATAATATGGGCATGATCCTAAAAAATTTTGACTTTTTTTTTGGACCAGTACTGTCTGCCTTTAATGGATGCTGAGAACCTGAGAGGCTGCACCTAAAATTATTTAGACAACGCAGAAGCTACCTCTCAATAATTAGTGGAGAGAGTGTTTCCCAGGGCAGTTAGAAATGTTCAACTGATCTGATCCTGAGCTGCCAGGGCAGGATTATTTATTTTTCTGGTGGTGCTTCCCCAGACTGGCTGTAGAAGTTGTTAGATGTGTGTGATGTGTGCTGCTGGTGACCCACCTACCAAAGGGGATGCAGCAGGTGGGAGTGCTGGTGTGGGCCATTCCTGAGGGGATGGGAAGGGACAATGAGAGGAGATGGTGGAGGGCAAGCTGCAAACTCTACTCTGCTCCTTGTTGGCAGTGGAGCTACCTGTGAATTTCAGTTGTCGACACATTGGGATGGCAGAGGAGGTTTCAGGACAAAATGGTGCCTTATTCAGAAATTGGGAGGTTTTGTGATCTGGACTTTTTGAGCATCTGGTCTGTGCTGGATTGTTTTGTTTATGACAGTAACTTACTGAATTGCTGTGAAGTAATGTCTCTTCCTGGTGTGGCATCCACTTGCTACTTATTTATTTACATGCATGAATCATCATAGAAATTATATTTGCAACTGAAAAATAAGAAAAACAAACAATCTCATTTCAACCCTTTCTCCATAGTTTATGTATGCTTTTCCTCTTACTTTAATGGATTTTTTTTTCCCCCTTTATTTTTAAAAATAATACCTTTGGAGTCTGTGCAAAGTAAGCTGTCCTTCAGTGGTCATTCTGACAGCAAAGTTGTTTTTCTGAGGACTTGATGCCTTAAGAGGCTGACCTGGAAAGAGACATTGTTCTTTTAACAATGTTAAAAGAATAAGGTAGGTATTTTTTAAAAGGCCTGCAAAGGATACACCTTGGGCAGTACAAGAGCCCAGCAATGGCTGTGCCCAGAATGGACTCAGGATGGATGCAAGATGGACAACCGGTCATGAATTTTCACACTTTTATAAGTTTTGGTCAATTAATATATCAGGGTTAATTGTCCAATTACAGCTTTGGGTTATGAAGTCACATCCTCCCCCATTGCTCTCCTCAGTTTGCTGTTGTTTATACTTCTTGGGCCTGAAGCTGCAATGGTGTCCTTGTTTCTCAGGCAGGAAAAGGATTGTTTTGTCTAACTAGACTGTGAGGAGAACTTACTAACACTTTTTATGAAGCTCAGAGTCACAGACTAAGGCAGTACAGAATCTTGAAAATATGAAAGCTAAAACTTAAGGCATCAGACTGCCCACATTTTAAGTGTCTGCTGCATGGGTTTTCTGTGCAATTACTCTTGTGCCAATCTGTAGACCTCGGTTGAAATACCCACCTAACAAAGTTCCTGCTGAAAAGAAGCAGTGCTGCTTTGGGTACGCTGAGGTAATTCAGGTGATGCCACGCAGCTTGTGCACAGGGCAAGGCTTTAAAAGGCAAAGCACAGTGCATGGGCCATAAAGAGTGCAGTGGGGCTGTCTAGAGTTCCTCCCAAAGGGGGCTGAGCAGGCATGGCAGGCTTGTTCTTCGTGCTTCCCTCCTGCCAGCCTGTGCAAACACTGCGGGTGGTTATCACTCCAGACATGCTGGCATCCCTTACAGCTTGGTGTGTGTGTTTATTAGGTGGCATCCATGGGGATAATCTCATTTTGGCTTTTAACCATAAGGTAAATGTTGGGTGACCTTCGGGCAATCTGTGCACGTACAACCTGTGTGCTGTCAGCTACTTGATACTGGTGGTGATAGAGTTTCTGGCAGAGAACCCAAGGTGGGAGCCCTCATTGTCTGTGTTTGCTGACAGACAGGAGTATCTTTGCCTGCTGCCAGCACAGGAGGCACCTGCTGATCGGAACCTTCTTTTATCACAATGTTTAATTTGCTGTCTCACAGCTTTTGGAAAGGGAAGCCTTTCATCTCTCGAGTTTGGAAAGGAGTGATATGATTATATTAAGCAGATGATGCCTATCTGCAGCTGAAAGGGGGTTGGTTTGGTTTGGTTTGGTTTGGTTTGGTGGTTTTTTTTAAGATGGCAGTTACAGTAAAGTGCAGTGCAAGCGGCTGAACTGCAGACATGAGATGAGTCAGATCTGGATAATTGCACTCCTGTAGAGAGTGCCTGGGCTGTCCTGAAGGTTCTCTCTCTAGAGCTGCCTGGTCTTGCTCCTTTGCTTCTCTCTGGACCAGCAAGAGAGGCTGAATAACTCAGGTGTAGCTGTCCTGAGTAGCAATGTAGGGTGGACTGGTTTGGGTGGATTTTTTGGTTTTGAGGGAAAGCTGCTCTTTGCCCTGATGGAGTTTACTTAGGCTTGAAACCAGCATAAACCCTATGGGACAAATAGCACCTAAGACGTTCCTGCTGTAGTGTTCAACCAGGATCTGTGCTGGTGGGATTGCCAGCAGATGTCTGCTCTGCATAAAACTTTAGCCCCTGCACTGATCTGACATAGTTTTTTATTATATTTTATAGGAGGGTGGCATGCTTATGCCATTTTGAAAATGTCATAGTCCTCTCAGACTTGTATCTACTTGTTGTGTCATAAAATACATGCCCTAAAACTAGTGCCAGAACACTGAACTCTCCTTGAAGAACATTTTAGGGGTGGACATATAATTTGAGCTGATAACCATGGATGGTTGTGATGATTAAAATATCCCTGAAGGTTAGAATCTGTCTTATAGATTATACTGGGCAGTGTTTCTGGGTGGCAATGCCAGTTCAAATGGCATTTGGACACAAATGGTTCTTCTCTTAATGTTTTATAAGCAGAACTGATTCAAAATGTGGTGGTTATGTGAGTTGTTGGTTTTGGGTTTTGTTTTTCTTTGATATGAGTGAATTTGTTTTCTCTGTGCTTTGTATCGTGTCTGGAATTCCAGCTAGAATAGGAACATAATAAAAGTCATACTTGGTCAATGACTTTCAAGCACAGAAGGAAGAACTGCTGAATTTTGAGAGTGGTGGGTTTACTTGGGGTTTTGGCGTTCTTTTAACCTGAAACACCAACTTCTCTTATCTATTTCCCTTCTCTGATTCAGGAAGGGAGTACTTCCAGCACAAATATATATACCCAAAGTCCGCCAGGTCCTAAAGACTTTTTACCTATTCCATTTTCGCTGTTGCCTGAGGAAATGAAGTGATTTGGCTGGCTGAACCATTCCTTGTTTTTAGTATTTCCACAGCTGCTGGCCAACTACTTCAGGTTTTTAAGGTTAATTTGACTTCACTCTTCATGACAACTGGCAGGGATGTGGGAAGGGTGTGGGATGTGGCAAGCAAGTCTGCCAGCTTTCTTAAAGCTGCAATAACAAAACCCAGTATAATCTTGAAGGTCATATTGCAGCTTTTCCTCTGCTGCGGTCCAGGAAGGTTTTGGTGGCCTAAGGGAGCAAAATGTTTCACAGAGATTTATATTAATTAATGAGAACACTGTTTTGAAGAAATCAATTTTATTTTAAGGTTGCTCTGTGTTTATGAGTTTGGTTAATATGGTGTCATCATATGAATTATGTATAGATGTAGCACATTGTTTATGACCACCTGTGTACGTGGGTCTGTAAATAATAAAGGGAGAGAATAAAGGAAGAGAAGCTCTCAGACATGCAGTAGGAGAATGCAGTTCATTAGGAAGTCACTGGGGACAAGTAGCTTAGTGCTTCCAAGTAGCAAAGGCAATTGCATAGACACAGTAAGATACATAATGAAAATTAAGTGGTTTAGTATTAATTAAACTGAAAGTAAGAATTATGGATAGTAGAAAAGAATGGGTTTGGTGCCCTTGGCTCATGGAGAAGCCATTTTAGCAACCTCACAAAGTTTAGAGTCTGACAGGCTACATTAGATTGACTAGTTTGAGGATGTAAAAGGCTGTGGAATTCCATATACATGGTGTTCAAAATATTGACACCAGAGGTATTATTTGGAATAAATTGTTGCATGCCACATTCAGAAAATAAGTCAGAACAGAGATCACATCAAAACTTTCATATGCCCATCTGGATAAGCTGAGATAGAGGCTTGAACTGCGTGATTCACAGACTTTGCTAAAAACGAAAGCAAATGTGTCATTAGACCACTGCAGGAAGATTCCTGTAGTGTTCCAGATCTGGGAGATGCTGCCTACATAACCAGGTACGGCCATAACACCTGTGAGATTAAGCACTGAAGAGGTAAAATTATCAGTGTTACTGTGGAAATTCATTCCATCCTATCCGGTAATTCTTGTTGTGGCATAGCACTTGGCTCTAATGTGCAGAAGAAAATAAAACTGGGATGCACTCCTGCCTGGTGGCCGAAGGTCTGAACTGTGCTTGTCATTGTTGCCTTATGCAGAACAGTGGGTATTAGTAGCAGCTGAGTGTGTGGTACTGTTAATAATCTGCCTGTGGTTTAATACAGTAAGAGATTGAATCAGGGGGGATTCATGGGTTCAAGGGGCGGAACTGATCACTGTAATTATTTAGCTTGACCTTCTCTGTTAGGAGTTAGGCATTTAGTTTTGCTTGTAAGTTAGTTGAAAACATATTTTTGGAGAGAAATACAATCTTCTAAGACTCCATGTGGTGATCAGTATCACGTGGCAACCGTTCCAGGTTTTAATTACCCACCCTACTAGAGAATTCATTTCTAAGTAATGGTAATTTATTTATTCTAGATAATAAAGCCATTGGGGGTGTCTGTCCTTCTAGTAAGTGTTTTTACAGTGCCTAGTACAAAAGGATCTCTTATGGGAGCCGTGGTGCCACCAGAATGCACAAATAGCTTGTTAACTGGGAAAAAGCAAATTGTGTTTCTCTTCACTTGGATAGTCTTAAAGAATATAAGATTAGAGAGTTAGGTTCCTCAGTGCAGTGATTTCTTTTTCTTCCCTTATATTTCCCCTCCTTATCTTATAGGCTATATGGTGATATTTTCAGTGAGGGATTGAGCATTGTTTTTCACTTCTGCTGTTTTCTGGGGTTGGCACTAAAAATGTTCCCCTTTTTCAATTTGTCAACTGCATTGACAAATTACCCTTTGGCAAAGAGTACAGCATGGTAATTTTGGAGTATAACTCTTCTATCAGTCTGGCTTCCTTTATTTCTGCCAAGGGTATTGATGGGAAACTAGGAGACATGGCTATGTATTTTTGTAAATGTGCTAATAAGAATGCTGATCCTTGCAAAAAAAGAAAGAAAAAAATTAAAAAAAAAAAAGTGTTTTAGAATAAATTTCTTGGTCAGGCAAAGGAATGGTTAAAGGCTGGAGGAAGTATGCAGCATGTCTGCATGTTTGTCTGATTTGGGGCTGCTGAAATATTATCTCATATAGGTTGGGACTAAAAAGGTGTTAGGCTTTTTGAATCAGCTGCCAGTGGCTCTAACAGGCTCTTGGAAAGCCAAGGATTAGTCAGATGGAGGAATGTCTTGGCCAAAACTCTCTTTTCTCTGGCTAAACCCACTCCCTTGGCAGCGATGCATTGTATTCTTATAAAAGCTGCTGTGGAAGCTTGAGGCCAATGCAAGATTTTGTTATGAGTATTGGATCCTCCTGGGACCAGTTAAAGTAGATGGAGAGCTCCTTTTTTCTCTGGAATGTAATGGTGAATATGGGCCATTTCTAGGACATTCTGTTTCTTTCATGAACCTGCTTCTCCAGATTCCCCTTTTTGTTTATCCAATCAGTACAAATGACTTCTTGACAAGGTTCCCAATTCTTGACAAGGTAAGTGGTTTTGTCTGTCATGTGTTATAGCAAAGGACTGATGGCTCCAAACAATAGACATGTTGTTCCCATCTCAAGATGTCAAGTGCAAGCGTCTTTCAGCTGTGATTACTGGCATACTGTCTTTGGTTCCATCTGAGATCTCTTAATCTTTCCTACAGTTGGGAGGACAGCTCACAACAAAACATTACCTAGCAACAAAGATGCTTCAGGTTAGTTTGGGGAAAGCAACAGAAGAGCTGTTATTAATCATGCTGAGATGATGCATTGTAGTTTAAAAAATTGGAAAGGAAAAGCCAGATTAAATATTGACATTTAGTATATTCCAACTGTGTTAGCTTTCACTTTGGCTGACATGAGAATGTATATTCAATGAAAATGAGAAATAAAAACCCTTGCCTGTGTTCTCCTGGATATAACAAAGTGAAATAAACCCCCCAAACAACAGTCATCTGATATTTGGGGATGTGGCAGATGTAGCCTTCCAAATCTGAGTGGCTGAAGAGACTTCCATTCTGGTCCTAAGGGCTATAGCAGTTTGATTGTCAAGAATACAGGGTAGATTGTTGTCAGCGGAAGCCATTTAATTTTAAATGAAGACTTCGGTGAGCTTGCTATGTTAAAAAATGGGTTTAACAAACACATATCATAGTAGTGAAAGACCTGAGACTTAACAGCAGCCTACAATGTGCTCTATTTAAAGAGTAAATTTTGGTGCATTTCCATCAGATGAAAGCCTGGCTTTGCTTTAGCCATCTCAGCTCAATGGTGATAACTTCACAAGGCTAAGTTGGACCTCAATACAACAGATCTCTGTGATCCTCCTGTCATATGCTGAGTTCCACTGAAGATTCTTGGGAAGGGATGGTATCATGAGCTGTTATGGAAAATAGGAGTGTAGAATGTGATAGTCTACAACAATATAGGAAATAAATGTGGTCAGCAATGAGGAAGGTGCTGTTGTGTGCTGAGGTGTTTTGATGTTAAACCACAGTATTTTGGAACAGTTGGGGAACTTTCCACTTGGTGCTTTCTCTCAGGGGTGGTAATTTGGAACTGATCCGCGCACTGCGGCGTGGGTAGTGTGAGCAAACAGTGTCACGAGTGGGCATGGGTGGGTGGCTGAAAGCATCATTCACATTTTTTCTTCATATGATCTTCTCTGAGCTGAAATGGTGCCAGATCAGTCGGGCTGGTTCTACTGAAGGCATTATTTTCCTGGTGGTAGCTCCTCACCCTGTCCATCCTTTGCTACGTGTGTTACCTGCAGGCAGTGGGCAAGGGGGAGCACACAGATCTGTGGAAGGACAAGGGGAACTGCAGAAAGGGCTAAAATAATCTAATATTCATTTCTGTCACACCTTTTAAGTTAATTCATTAGTGCACAGATAATTAATTTGAGGTATAGCTGTCAACATCCTTTTGAAAATTAAAGCTCCATGTTGACAAAAAATTACTGTTTGTTTTTTTACTGGTTTCAGAAAACAGATGTCTTGTCTCCATCAGCCTAATAAACAACTTTAGGTTCGCTACTTCCAATGAATTAACTTGTTCACCTTCTGGCAAGAGACTGGTTTTACTGCCTGTGTGTGCAAACCTGAAGCCTTTAAGTAGAACAGTAAGAAAAATTATTCCCCATAGACTTAAGATTGCTGGGGGATGATACAGGCTTGTGTAAAGTTTTGGAGTGATGCATACAATGTTCTTGTCAGGGTTTTTTTAAGCTGTTGCTGTATCCTTGTAAGTAGTTGAAAAATGTCTTTCCTCTGGTAATAGCCATAGTTTGTAGGTAATGGCTTGTCAGAAACACTGATGGTTCATAAAGATTAGCTATGTGAAAATCTCTGCAATGCTTTTTCTTGCTTGTCTGCTACCCAGAGGGTACAATAGAGGAACACAAAAGAGGGGCTGGGAGTATGTGGCGAGGAAGCAATCAAGGCATTTTGTAAAGAAGTAATAAATTGTAATTCTGAAAATCCTGGAAATCCACATGGTAGAGACACGTGAAGAAGCCTTCTCAGATCTGAATCTTGCTCCTAGTTCAGGGGTATCTCAGAGAAACCCCCTCACAAGTTTGTCATCAAGGATATGTAGTGATAGATCAGGTGTAGTAGGATTTTTAAGAAGGGTAGAAAACCAGTTTGATTGCTTTCACAAAACCTCAGCATTAAGCAAAATGTGTGGCTTTATGTGAAGGAAGTAATTAGGAATTATCTTGTGTTTGGTATTTGAAGTTGCCACAAAGTTAGTTAAGAAATTAAGAAACAATTTGAATTTTGGACTTTTTGTGCTAACATCAGTGAGAATTAAATGATGTCTTGGTGCTCTGAAAGGCAACAGGCCAATCTCAATACAAATTTTCTCATGGATCTCTGGACTTTTATGTAGTCTGACCTGCTGGTGCAAAATTGATCTTGAAGATGGACTGAGAAGCTAAACTGTACAGGAATATGAACCACAGAGCAGGTGAGGTGTAAGCTTGCTGAGAAAAACAGTTTAGAGCTAATTCAATCTTGTCAAAAATTTCTGCTACGCTTGGTAAATAATTTTTTAGGGAAGTATTCCAGTATTTCAATTTTTAAGTTGTCAAAACATTTCATTACAGAATTTTTTTAAGTTTCAAATTTCACATATTTTTTACAAGACAACATATGTTGGAAAAATTTAAATACTAAATTAAAAAAAGAGCTTTTCTTTGTTTGTTATTTACTTAATTCGCTATCTTCAGCTGCCTTATTTCTGTTTGAGTTGAAGGAAGCTGAATATTTTTTGTAGTCTCATGATTATGATGCACAATTAGAACCTGGCAAATAAGAACCTTCTCAGTAAAGATCCATCCACCTGGTCTTCAGTGATTTTGATTTAGGAAAGCCGTGTTAGAGGTTCTTTTATTTCCTCCCCCTTTATCTTCTTCCTGCATTGCTACTCTAACGGGTTGGGGGAGGAAAGAAGTTTAGCAGCCAGCAGGAATAAGAATACTTGTCACCACTTTGAGGGGGTTTGGGAGAATTTCTTCAGCAGATTGGAGGGGAGAGTGTAAAGTTCACATCAGCCTAGAGGTATGTGTGAGATTTGTTGAGTTGCTTTGGTGGTAGATGCTCTTAGTACACCCTGTTATCAAAATCCTCTTGATTCTGATTTGGTGGGGATTTTTTGGTTGGGTGTTTTTTGGTTGTTTTTGGTTTTGGTTGGTTGTTTGAAACCTAATTCTCCTTGTGCCCCTGTTGTATCCACCATATGTCCTTTCCCAGTTATCAAAACCTTTGCTCAGTAAAGTTGCCTGATCCCCATTTTCCAGGTGTGGAGCTCTGTGAGTTCCCATGTAGTGCCAAAGAAGAGACCCTTTTTTCTTTCCTGGCTGTCTGCTATACCCTGTTGTTTGCCACCTCATCTGATTGTCACAGCTACCCCAGTGATCACAGAGACCTGACCATGCCTTTCCTGCTCCAGCTGCTGGCACCCACAAAGTGTCAGGGAGAATGTGGCACGGCCACTGCTCTGCCCTGCTCCCTTTCCTTGGCTTGGCAGGACACCCTGGGAGCAGGGTTTTGTCTCAAACTTGGCCTGTTCCAGTGTGGAGTGTTAACTCTCTGCAGAGCTGGGTTCTGCCTAGGACACTCATTTTTCCACCTCTATCTCCTTGTTTTTTTTTCTTTAACTGGTACAAAGCTGCTATCATTTTATTAAATAAATTCAGAAACACTCATAGAAACATGCTCTTCTTGTTGACATAATTCTGAAAATTTATTGAGCCTGGGCATCCCTGGGAAGGCCAGGTGTTGCAACAGGAATCTTGTCAGAGTTGTGTCTTCTCTTTGTCTTGTCATGGGAGTTTGTCTCAAGCATGGGAACTGAAAGTGGCTAAATCTCTGCTAAGAACCTCTTGAGGGAGCTTTCATACAGAAGGAGACAATGAGGGACTTAAGGGTATAAAACTGAGGTATCATCAACCTGTCAGGGTACTGGCACTCAAAAGCAGCTCTCCTTGATTACTGTCTATCAGTGACATCATGGCTTAAAACTGGAGTTGCTGAAAATAATTCCAGTATTTTAAAATGAAATTGGCCCTTATAAAACATGCTACCTTGAGGGACCTAGAGATGAGAACCTGTTTTGTTGGGTTTTTGGCAGCAACTACAAACAGGCAAGGACATGTGTTAGCACTTTGGTGTACAGTGCAATCTGGTAATGTCCAAAACTTGGATACCATTATTGTTTTGGGGCATATCCAGCCTTTCTCTAAACAGACACATTCTTCTGCTACAAAATATTGAAAATTTATTTTAATGTGTCACCTGTCAAACCTGTGCTGGTCTTTTTTTTTTGCCAGGTCATGGCCTCAGTTGAATATGCGATATGAAAATATATTCCTATCAGGAAAAGCAGTGTGCAGGGCACATCTATTGCCTTTGTCTTGTCAGCTCAAGTAGTTGAGGCTTGCTGGGCAAAGAGTCTTGGTCCCAGGACCACCAAGCTTGCAGATTTTATTTTAGCTATGCTTCATAGTGAGGGGGGATGTTTTCCCTTTCAAGCTGGATTTGTGTGCCTGCCCATCCCTAATGCTGAAAATGGGCTTCTTTCTTCATGCTCTGGCTTGTAGTCAGCTTGGGAATAGTCACCACATTCTTGCCAAACCGAGTCACGTTTCTTTCTAGTTCTGACAAAGGTCCCTGGTTCATTCTCTGTCTCAGGTTCGTCAAATATCTCTGGTATCTGGCGCACGTGAGAGGGAAGAACACGTGCCTCACCTTGGTCAGACAATTTTTATAAGTTTCCTCCATTTCAGTTTTCCTTGCTGTTTGCCACGAAGAGTTGTTCTGGAACAAACGGTGACACTTCCTGCCTCTCGTCTTCATGCAGATTTTAGTCTTTCTTTACATAAAATGTTCCTTTTGTGTTTTTGAATTGCTGGTAGTGATGAACCAGAAACAAATTTGTAATATAAGTGTGATGCCTGAGCAGTTTCTTCAGCAAAAGCTACAAAGAACTTGTGTGAAATACATGTATATAGTAAAAGTGAGTAAGTCTGTGTTGTATCTGCCCTAGATTGGCTGAACCCCACAGAAGCAAGTATATTACTTTCATCTGGTAGAGCATGTATTTTAAATTAAATCTGGTGCAAGGAGTAGTTATGGTGGAACCAAATGGAACACCATGGTTTGAAAAGGGGACGTGTCCTAAAGCACAAAAGAATGGAGGGAAGAGCTGGAGTGCTATTTGCAGCATGTGGATGCTGATCACAACTGGTACCAGATTTTAAACTGAAATACTCATCTATATACAGGTATCAAAGGTAAAATAATTAACTCAAACATATCCTCACCCTCTTTGATGGTGTATGTTTAAAATACGTGCTGACATTCAAGACATGAAAGGTGGAACAAGGAAAAAATATAGTTTTAATGCAAAAGGTTTGCTAGCAGTTTTCAAAGATTTTGGTCAGTTTCAATACTGAGAAGACTGTTTTAAATACACTAAGCTTCTGAACAGACATGTTTGATTTTACCCAAAATGCAGATAATTGTGCACAACAATTAATATAAATACAAATGAGTGTTTTGAAAGGCGGGATGCAAACATCTGCATGGTGGGTCTGAGTTGGGGACTTGCAGATGGGTTCTGACCAGGGAACTGGTCACAATGTGAGCATGTCCCACAGCTGGGGCTGCCAGACCCCCTTAGAGGAAAGGGGTGTTCTGCCTGAACTCCATGCTGTCACAGTCTCTCCAGACTGGAAGAAGTTTGCATGGAACCGTCTTGGAGTGTGGTAGCTTCAAAAGTGTGTTCGTACCCATTATGCTGAGAAACTTGATTTTAAATTGATATGGAGAGTATTTAGGTGGTTGGAATCTGCTCCTCTGAAGAGACCTCATGAAAAGGGAGGAAAATACCTATTTGTATTTATATTTGAGGCTTTTACTATTGAATAAAGGCAACATTAAAACTTGGAATACTTTTATAGTTGCCAAAACCAAATTTTTGCCCTTGTCTCTGTTTCTAAGCAAATATGAACCTACATCAAGCAGTGTTGTATCCTCAGGATATTATTTTCAAGTAGATTGTAGAGCTCAAAAGCAAATGATCTAGAAATGGAAAATGTGGTATATTGGGCAGAGTTTGGGGGAAATTATTTTTTTTTAAGGCACAGATAGTTGGTTTTGGTCTAACTGATAGTGAAATGAGAGCATGATTAAGGCCAAGAATGAGTCACTTTGGGCAATTCTTAGTTTTCAACCCTCTGCTCAGACCATAAGTCGATGCTCTCTTTTATCATTAAACCTTTCCCCTGCAACTTTTTGCTCATTTTGGAGCCGCCACATCATGGAGAATTCATTCATGTTATTGTTCATGCAGGAGGATTGTTCCAATTCTCTCTTGCTACTGTTTGCAGGCTTTCATGCTCCTGACTTACTTCAAACATCTCTTAAGTTTTAGAGCTCTGGCTGTGTTTGTGGAGCTCTGGGACGGACAGACTGACCCTCACTTCTTGTTTATATATTTTCACTTTAACTTTTCAAGATCTTTTCTGCTTGGGAAGAGAGCAAAGAGGGTGAAAAGATCTCTCTGCCTATTTGCTGGGCAGTGTTTTGTGAGAAGTTTTGTTTGATGGAGGTTTTGTTATGTTTGACAGTTTGAGAGAAGAGCTGGCTGTGTTCATGTGCAGGTAGGGAGCAGTGCCTGCATCAGGAGCACTTGTGGATGACCACAATATTGCAGTACTGAATGGAAGATGGGTTCTGTGATACAATAAGGCGAAAAAACACATGCTGTGAGTGGAAAACAAATGGACTGGAGGAGATAATTGAGCAGACAAATGCCTGGTCCTTCATAAAGAAGATGAAAGGACAAAATGTTCAGCAATGAGTGTGGGGAGGAGTGTGAGGGGAGAGAACAGGCTGCCTCACCTGCAGCCCTATGCCCCCTCCATCCTCAGCATTAGCAGGTAAACTCATGCATATTCATAGCAATAGAAATAATAATGAAAATTGGTAGCAAAATCAAATTAATGTGATCTCCTGCAGCAGAAATATTTACCCGATGTGTCCTGCCAGTTACAGAGATTGGCATTAAACCTAGACATTACCTCATCTTCCTGGGCAGACAGCCTATTTCTATGCTAAGCAAGTCTGCAGGAGTGAACAACTGAATACCTGCCTGATTAGCTGTGCAGCAGCAGATCCTGGTTAGAAGCGATTTCCCTCAGTGCTTTCTCTCCCTTTTGCTCGCACGCTTGCTCTCTGCAAGGTTTGTCACCGTGCCTTATCAAACTATGTTTTTCATCTTGAAGGGCATGTTGCAGGGGAGATTGGCCAGACAGGTGGGCTAGTATAAATGCTGAACCAAATCAGAAAGGTCAAGAAGAACAGAAGGAAAAAAGTGTGTATATATATATGTGTGTGTATCTCCCTCCCCGTCTCTGCATGTGTCGGTGCCAGCTAGGTGAAACTGGATTAATGAGGAAGGGAGAGATAAGTGCTAAGAGGATTGTGCTATAAAAGGAGATTTTTGGGTTTTGAGACTAGATGAGGGTTTCTTTATGAAAACTTTAATTGGCTACCTTAGATCATTTCTTTAGCTTTGTTCCTGGGTGGTAAATCATAAGTTTCCTGCTGGGCGTAAAATCATAGCATAATTATGATAGTTGGCCTGTGTAGAGTGTCTTCTATCACAGACTCCCAGCATGCTGTATATTCCTTAAAAAATTAAGCCTCATAATGTATCTCAGACAAGTAGTCTGACAAGTAGTAATAAAAATAGTAATAGGAAAAAAACAAAGTGGAGGAAAAAAAAACTCCAGCAAAAACAACAGTTGCTTTTGTTGCAACACCTTTAAAAGAGCATCATACTCTTGCATCCACCTGTTTGGCTACCACTACTCTTTTTTCCATAGCAAGGTTCAAGGACTCCAGGATACAGTATCACTCTTACTGATTTGTCAAAGTCCTCACAGTAATGCTTTCGTGAATTCAAGAGCTGCACATGTCCACAGGTCACTCTCTCTTGGTGTTGGCATCAGTATTTTCCCATGCATACATGTATTTCCATTTCAAACCTGCACGAAGCTGGACACCTCAATACCTTTGTGCTTTTTCTTGGTTTGGCTCCAATTGCTTGCGCTATCAAGAAAACATGCAGCAAAGTCACAGTGAAATGAAGCCTCTTGTTCTTCTGGTTTGATGTTCAGAAATCTGAAGTCATTCCACAAAAGGTAGATTTCTTATCTGTTTTGATCAGTGGATGTATTTCTAAATGTGAGTCTCCTCAGCTGTTGAAAATGATGAGGAACTTACCCAATGGAGAAAAGGTTTGGGCCGATTTGCCTCTTCCAACTTCTTCTATCCTGCCAGAACAGATGTGGCTTCCACTGGAGCTGCTCTACTGGGTGGCCAAACTCTGGAAGTAGCTTTTCTCCTCACACTTACTGGTCCTAATTCTGAGAAAGTGTATGCCAAAACCTGCATCACTCTCCTGGAAATGGTGTGGGGACTGGAGATACACAGTCCATGACCAACAGACCCTTATAATGGCTGAGTTATTATTCAGGATGGGAGTTTTCCATTGGTAAACAGCAGCAAGTTGCTATCTCCAGTCTTAAAGGAGGAGAAAAACCTTTTAAAGAAAAAAGAATCCTTTGTCTTTCAGCTGCAGGGCTAAAGACAGTACAAAAACACAAAAGTGGACATTGGTTCTCCACTCTAGCTATTGGTAGAGCTGAATGTTTTCATTTGTAATGCTATCATTTTGGTTAAGCAGCATTTAAGATTTCCATCAGAAATGTTAGAAAGCTCACAAAAGGAATAGGAAACCAGATGTTCAACCTTAGTTATGAAGATTTTGTTACCATTTTCATTAAATATCTTGAGAAAATAGCACTGTCTTATAGTGAGGGTTTAAGAGGCAGTAGAGCAAAAGACACGCCATCAGCAAAAGGGGAGCTGTGCCCTCATTCCTCAAGAGAACAGTGGGAGGTTATAGCCCTCTGGAGCAGAGAAGGAAAAAGATGTTTGCTTGATCTCAGTAAATTATGTCAAAACTCTGCATTTCACCAAAGTATCTGAGGGAAGTCTCTGACCTAATTGTTTTTTATTTCCTCTGCAGTATAAAAGATAATCAAAGTCTGCATCATTCCTGTATTTCCAATACTTCACAGTAAAACAAAGGGCACTCTGTGTTACAAGTGATTTGAGCTAGTTTGATATAGGCAGAAGACCTCAAACACATTTCAGACAGGTTTTTGAAGTGGTAAAAGATGGGCAAAGTCAGATTGTCCTCTCTATGAAAGTACCAGCAGACTGCAAAGATATTTCTTTATGTTAGTTTGTACCTAAATTATATAAATAATTTGGCTTCTTGATTTAAGAATTAAATTTTCCATAGCATTGGGGCCAGCTAGTGTGTTGGAAGATTGAGCTGCCTAAGTTATCAAAGTATACAAGCATTATCTTGTCAGATGGGAAAAGCACTCGTACTCGAAACACGAATTTGAAGGCGTCATCTCCATAACCCTTGTGCCTGCAGGCATGAATGACTAACAGAAGACAAAAAAAGTAGCTTATTTCTGAAATAAAGTGGCGTTTTCCATTCTGTCATCTGCAGATGAGAAGAGTGGACATTGAGTTATGACACTGCTCTCTAAATCTTTCTCAGGGGAAAACAGGGGCGGAACATACTCTTTGTTTTTTTTCAGAATATTTCCTCACTTAAGGCAAAAGAAAGAACACCATTGCTTCAGATGTGACAGAAAATACTATGTTATTTCAGCAGTGATGTACAGTGCCAGCACAACCTGCGCTGCTTTTTGACCAGCGATCACCCAAAAGTGAACAATTTTTTTTTTTCAGTATGTTCCAAACGGAAGTTTTCTTTTCAATTTCAGGGCTTGGACAAAAAAATGTGTAAGGCGTTGGTTACACATTTCTTTTTGGCATGCACTTTTGCTTCAACTCAAAAACTAGATGCATGTAGAAGTTGTCCTGTGGCTTATCTTTTGCCCTGACATTTTACATCTCCGTCTAAACTGGACGTGTAGCAGGTTGCCAACAACATAGCATGGTTATCAGTAATCTCTGCCTGAGTCAATATGACAAAACAGGGCTGGCACTGTATAAGTTACTTCCTCTTAAATACAGATCCTTTGTGGCCTTGGACTCCTAGATTCAATATATGTATGGTGGCACCTTTGCATTAAGCAGATATATCCTTTCACCTGATGATTATAAACTCATGAGCCTCCACCCCCTCCCTGAACTATGTTTTCTTGACTTAAATGTTTTCTTTTATTTTACCACTTCCTTACAAATCCTATGAGCTCACTATGTGGTGATATTTACCCTAGGATATCATGCCATTAAAACATAGTAGCTATCCTGTTTTACTTACATAAATAGGTAATATACAATCGATTGATAAATAAATACGGAACAAATAAATAAAGTACAGAGCTTTGGTTTTTTTTAACAGCAGTGTCATTAGCAGTTGTCAAATGGATATGCAATGTAGCTTCAATTCCTTAGCTTACTGTTTTCATCCACTTATCAGCATTTCAGATCATACACTACTTTGGATATTGATCTGATTTTGCCAGTTCCTTATTTTTTTTAGTGGTAAAACTGCAGCTCCAAATAAAGTCTTTTGGCCCATTACACTGGAACACAAAAGTTCTAGAAAAGAGTTTCCTTCATGCCTTTTGTAAGACAAGAGCTTTTTTGCAAAAGGTTGAATAGCAGGAATTTAAATACTGTCATGTGTTTTGCAGACAGAAGTGGAATAGGCACTGAGATCTGAGAAGAGCCTATCGAGTCTTTGTTTACCATCCTCCGTCAGTGGCATCCAGATCTCTGGGAGGGCTGCCTGGGAGGAGAGTATCCTCAACATCCTAAATTTTCAGCTGATTCCCAGCTGCTGTGGTCCTGGTGTTTGCAATGGGAGAGTGCACTCTGTGCTCAGCAGTGTTATCTGTGGTCCAGCATAGACAGGGAACAAGTGTCAGGAGGCTCCTGCAGCTGCATGGAGAGATGCTCAGCTGCTCTCCTGGGGGAAGAGAAACTGAGCACTCATCTCCACTGAGCCAGGAGCTTTGGACAACTTTCATTCTTCACAAAGCTCAAACTGCTTTTTTAACACACTGTTGTGTTTAGCAGATGCTGCTAAGCTCTGGATATTTTCTTCTGATAATGTTCCAGACACTTAAAAGTAAATTAAAATTACGTACTAAACTCACTGCAAAACATTTCTTCACTGTTTTAAATTCCCAAAGAAATAAGGATTTGGTGACAGTCTGTGAACCCTGTGTTCCTATGTACACACGTGTGTGTATGCATATGTAGACATCCTCTTTGTTTGCCTGCTTTTCACCCTTCACAACACTTTTGGAACCAAGAATTCCCCGACAGAGGAGCGGGTCTTAGAGATGGAATGGTTTCTTCAAAAGTAAGAAGCAGGTGAAAGAGAGTCCTTGCTAGTGAGCCCATTGAATGAAAAGCTGCAGCAAGAGCCCCATTCCCAATCAGCACCAGCAAGAAGGGGATGATACAGATGCTTCAGCTACTGGAAGAACTCTTTTTTAGTGCTGGCATCTTACTGAACCAGAAAGCTCTGGGTGAAAGCAGATGTCATTAGTTCAGCTGTTCACAGACTCCTGTGTGATTTTAACATCTGTTTTGAAGGATACGTAGGGGGAATGAATACTGCCATGCTTGTATCTTCAGTTGCATGTTCTCTGATAGCAAAGGAGTATGAGTAACAGCCTTCATGCCTTGTCTGCAATTTCTTCAGAGCTCTTCAGAAAGGCACAATTGCTGCTGCCTGCAAAAGCTCAAAGGTGCTTCCCCTTCCATAACCATTTATTCTTGTATTTGTGAATCAGCCAGGAAACGAACTTGCCAAGTTGAATCAGTTGTCAAGGGCTATGTTGTGGTCACCTTTGCTCCAGGAGCTAGACTTGGACCTCAGATTTCTTTAACATAATCTAAAAAACCTTTAAGGTGACAACTCATTTCAGTTATTGCCAATTAAAGATGGATTTGAATTGGCAATTTAGGAGCAAAAGACTGTGTTCTGGCCACTTTGGGTTTGGGGGCAGAAGGAGGGGGGAGTGATGTGAGAGTCCAGGGGTCCTTTATTCTTACTAACAGATTTCAGATTAGCTGATTTTCAATTCACAACATCTGTAGATTTTCCTTTTTGTTCACATTTCTGTATCTTGTAGTTAAAAACAGAGATTGGATTTTTAACCATCTCAGGTACTGAAGGACAATAGGTTAAAATTTTATTAGTAGGGTTTTTTCTTAAGCTTTAAAAATTGGCAGAAAGGATAGCTAAATAAATGATATTATGGTAGTGAAACCAGAGTTTAATTGAAATGGTTCTGCAATATCCTATGTACTTAGATGTTCTAAAGAGGAGACAAAAAATATGTACTAAATGCTTTAGCTTTTACTAATCATTATGATGGTGGTACTAATAGTAAGAATTTAGGAGGGTTTAGGGCCTGTTTTTCCTTTTAGTTGCCGTATTAGAGAATTCTGAAAGCCCAGTTTAGTTACTGAAACAGGAGTTGGCTTTGGCTGTAATCAAAGGTGGGCAGTATTTTTCAAAAGTGGTAAGAATATGGTATGAAAGAAAAGGGTTCAGCCTTAGGGAACTTTCCTCTGCTAGTGGGCTGCCCAAAATGTTGATTTTATTTTTCTCACTGACTTGTTTCAAGTCTGTTGATTGATGACATTAGTCTGTATTTTCTGATCTTTCAAGATGCCATGGAATGTACCATGAGAGATGCTTAAAAATAGTATAAATTGAATTAAGAGGTGAATGTTGAGTGGGAGGTCAGGTAAGGAGAAGAACATACATTTCATAAAGTTTTCTGATCTATGGAAAATTAATAAGTAATAATTTTCAGAATCTTAAAAGTGTTCATAGATCTCACTCTACTCACAGTGTGTGTCTGTCCCCATGTACACACAGCTGTGTGTGGGATGCCCTCCACTACCCTTGCTCAAATAAAACACTGCTTACAACAAGATTTAATTAATTCCTAAAAGACTAGGGTCATGCGGTTTAGCATCAGTGGAACATGAAGCTGCTTCCTATAGTATTTTTTTTCTGGATTGTGCAGTGTTTGAGAGTAGGTAAGAGAGCTTGTGTGATGCTAGGAATGTAGTAAAAAGGCAGATGTGAATAGATACAGCCATGTGCTTGTATTTTGATGGTCATACAAACCTGACACTTGGTGTATCTTGAATAAGAGTCACTTCCAGGCTTCTGAGGTTTTTTGGATCTCACACCAAGAGCTTTCATGCATTGTGAACTTGTGCAAATCACTGCTTTTTGAATGAGTAACAGGGCAGATATACAGACAAATGATAATGTGTTGAATGTGGCTGTTTAACAAGTTTAATTGAAACATCTTATCTTGAAGCTCTTAATATAATTCACAAATAGCAATTTAACTGCCATGAAAACACTTAAAGTGGGGTTGACATCATTTCACCCCCCCCTTTTTAAATGGCAGATGGAGTGATACATAAAGAGGTTGTGTTTTCCTGTGTTCTGGAGGTAATCATCATTAAAGTTGGAGTCCAGAGCTTTTAACGCTAAAACCATTAGAAAATTGCTGTTAGACCATTGGAAATGCATGCACTTACTTGATTCAGCTGTGAACACTGAGTTATGTGTTCATACGTGTTATGTAATGTTGAAATCCAGTTACATAAACCTTTAATGCATGAATAGGGGAAGATTGCATAGAGGGAAAGGTGAAATGTCACATCACATTGGCCTGCTACTTTCCAACCTGACTTTTGGCTTGGCACATCTACTTAACTGAAGGGCCACATCTTAAATTTACTCTCAAAATGTCTGCTCTCTGCTTTATACAAAGACAGTGGTGTGTGATCATACATATGAAATTAAAAATGTGTGGCTGGATATGCAATTGGGTTCACACTGCCTTCAGTAATTTCAGGTTTGAATACCAGATCTTATGACTCTTCTGATGCTGTCTGGAAGTGAAAAAGGTCTCCTGGGAAAAAAATAACAAACAAACCAAACCCAAAGAAAGTATCCACTCAAGTGCAATTGGAAGAAATCTCATGTTGGGAGGGACATAAACCCCAAAGACAAATACTCTGCTTCTGAAAACAGAAAACTGGTGGCATTACTGTAGAGGCAAAGTGTTGGGACTGTAGCCCCATGTTATGTACATAATGTTTTTAGTGTGTGGCTCTTCAGAGCACCCCATGTCTTGCAAATGCTTTTCTTCCATTTGTTAAATGTATTTTAGGCTCTGAAAGTTTCAGGCACAGGCGAAGAGGGAGTAGAGAGGAATGACTATAACAGGTATTAACATTTGCACCTTTTTTTTGCTCAAAGCTGAACATGGAGACCATACAAATCACCGAGTCCCAGAGTGTTAGAGAGGAAAAAACATTCATGCTAGCAAAAGTGTAATAAAATTTGACGACTAAAGCAGTAAAATGGTGAATTATCTTTATTGCTGAAATTCCAGGGAAGGATTGAAGCTGTTTAGCAGACCTTTATGTCCTATGTCTTTTCTTTTTTATTTGCTTATCAAAGCAATTCTGCACAAAAATCATGTCACTTGGGCACAGTGTCACACATACGAGTCTACAGTCACCTATGGAATCTGTGATGAATCATTTTGTTCACTATGATGCAGTCTCTGCCATCACTCCATGCTGGGCAAAAAGCACCTTAGCACTGAAAACAATCCAGGAGGGCTAGATGCATCAGGAATGGTGGAGACAATTTCAGGTGCTTTTGTTGCTGACTGACTGGAAGCATTTCCCTTCTGAGAAGGAAAAGGAGCAGAATGCCTTTGAAATTTTGTTGCCAGATATTGGAGTTCTAACAGGTTTTGAGTCACAGGAAGACATGTGACTTTAGAGGGGTTCATATAATTGTAAGGATCACGTCCAGAGGTGTGGCATGTGCACTGGAGCTTACTGAAGCTGGAGAAAGAGGGTAAGATGTGAGTCTATAAACAGCAGATAAGACTAAACATTTCTTCTGAGATTTTCTAGCTTGAAATGTTTCTCCACATAAATGAACAGTGTCTGGCTGTTCTTGATTTTTTAAAAAAATTATTAGTTAATGATTTATTTGCTGAGAAGATGGTAGTAAAAACAGCCATCAAAATGAAATTTTGAAATCGCCTAATGGTGGTACTGATATACATCAATGTTATATACAGAAGAATGGCTCACACTGTAGTAAGTCCTTCAAAAGGAGCCAGCAACTGATAACCCCTCCTGAGTCACTGCAGGGGTAGTGCCAGTGCCTTGCTGGTCTTTTCTGAGACCAGACATTTCCTGTCAGGAGCGATGATGAGGCAGCTCTGGATGGTTGGTGGTTGGTATCTAATGTCGTGGACAAGATCTCTTTGACAGAGAAGTCTTTGATGCCAGTTCAGGATCATCAGCTTCTTCAGAAGCAACGTATGTAGGTACCAGCAGGCTGATGGGAACACGCTTGGTTCCTGTGCATTTGAAATTCCTGCTGAGTTCCAGGCACTTGCAAATCTACATCAATACACAATATGATATGGATGAGTTGTTTAGAAATGCATTTGTTGAGTTTCTTTGGAAGTGTTCTTAATACTTGAAACCTTAAAGATACAAGTTCCTGTTAGGAAATCAAGGGCTGAAACTCTTCATATCTGAAAACAAATCTGAGAGAAGAGAAATGGAGTAAATTGCATCAGGAACAATTCAGTAACTACTGGTTAAGTCCTTTCAGGTACAAATTAGCTGGGGAAGCTAAGAAGCAGTTCAGTGTGGAGTTCCCTTCCAGGTCCCTCTTTTTGCAGGAGTGAAGCCAGGCAGCTTCTGGTTATTGCCAAGTAGAAGTGAAACATCAAGCAATCTCCTGACCTTCATCAAACTTTCCATGTAACTTACTGCACTGCAGCTTTGCCCAGATGGTGCCTGTTAGTAAGCAAATGAAATGTTTGGTATTAAGTTGGGGCATGCAAAACGTCTCTTGGAATGTTGATTTCCTGTTTTTGGTTTTCACTGCTACCTAAGAAGGTAACTGAAGTGCAGTTCTACCCAGTTATCCTGCATGATAAACTTTGGTTTTTTTAAAAAAAAAACAACCTCATGGCTTTCCAGTGTCATACAGAGCATTTATATTACAAATGGGTACTCAAAGAAAGCATGAGGGAGTGACAATTGCAGCATCTTATGCCTTCACCTTTAATTCTGAGACGGAGCATTTGGTAAGGGGAAGCTCTGTACTGAGAATGAGTGGAAATAATTGGCACGATTTATTTTCTGTCACCTAAACAGCAGATACCAAAGTATTCATCTGGTTAACACTTTACCACCTCTTAATTACATATGGTTTTTGGCCTCAGCTTTTTAAAAGAAGGCGAAATGGGATAGCATCAAATAGTTTTTTGACCACTTTCGTGATTTCCTGCTTGATATGCCCTCTTTCTATAAAGAATTTAATGAATTTAATATGAATGAAGTAGCGTTACCACCTGCCACCCTTCATAACAGTTTATTGAGGTTATTACATTTTCTGTAGGGATTTTTAGAGGAGAAAGGGGTGGGATAAAGGGCATCCCTGGAGAACAGAGTTAAGGTATTTCTATTCTGTCACCTATGCATGTCCACAGCCTTTAAACATACAGATTTCACGTCAAGCTTGATCTCTGAATTTTTCTGCTTTCTCAAGTTGCTTCTTTTTACAGTGCTTTAGAATCCTTTCTTTTTTTTGTTTCCTTTTCCTAAATTGTAATTGTATGGTCTCTCAACCATAACTCTAAGTCAAATGTCTTCCTTTTGTTTGGAGAATGCTGCTGTATTAGCAATGCATCTGATGTATATATTATGAAAGCTAAATGGTAGAGAGAGGAAGAGGGGCAACGTGTGTGTGTGTGTATGTCATTACAATAATTTACAAAATGCTCTGCTTTGAAAGTCTAAACCTTATTCAAATGTAAGTTGTGTAATCTTCTTTTGATTTTTTTCAAGATCTTATCCTGTATGTTTTCTATTGTATGAATAGAAAATCCCAAAAGAAATCTAAAGTAGCCTCGTGTGTGTGTGTATGTATTAATTATTTTTTCTTCCATTTAAACAACCTGTCTTTACAAATTAGAAGTGCCCAATACATTGCATTAAATCACTGAGAAGCAAGGCAGTGCTTGTTCAGTATTAGAGAGAAAGCAAACAAACAAACAAACAAAAAACAAACAGAAAAACTTTATTAAAGCCACATCTCGGGTTTGGGTTTCTTAGCAGATAAAACTATTGGTGGTGGTATATGGAAACCTGTTGAGAAGGAAAGGAGCACAGGTCTGTGTTGCCTGTCCTTGGGCTGTTGAGTCTTTGTTGATTTAGCAGCCACAGCTGAATTGTGTCTGATGCAATACATGTTTATATCCTAATGTGTTTGTCTTTACTGTAAGGGTAATGCTGTCTGGTTTTGGAAATAGAAAAAGCACAAAAGATGTAAAAAGCTTGCAGTTTAATGTTTTTAATCCTGCTTTTAATATTTTCTCAGGCAGCTACTTGCTTTGTATTGAATTTAAACTACTTGGATTTTTATTTTGTTATTAATCTCTGTATATTTCTTTCAGGGATTTTTGCTGTTGTGCTTTAATGTAGTTGCAGATGTAATGCATTATGTTTTTTCTGTTTGTTCATCTTTCCTGTCCTCACAGCTACCTATACTGTGCTCTGCTCAGATACATCTTGGAGATCTGTTCTTGGAGATTTTGAAGTTACTCTTGATGCCATCCTCACCAAATCCTAGGACATGGGTATTTTCAGGTAGCATGGTGGAGACAGGGAGAAGCTGTGGTTTAAGTGCTTCATCTCTCTTTAGCTGAGAGAAGATGTTTTGAGTTTTTCTTTCTGCTGCATGTTAAAGCAAATTTGAGGCTTGTCTGTGTTTCAAGGCTGGACAAATAAGTAGGGAGCTGTAAATGTTTTTCTAACCCTCCTTCCTGCTGAACCAAGCAGAAGTTCTATAGCAAAGAGAACTGAAACCATTATTTTGAATAGTGATGTTAATTGTACCTCATAATCCATTACCTAATCAGGGCATGCTTTATTTTGTTCACTTTAAATTATCATTCAGATTTGGTTAACCCAGGAATACAGAGTAGTGACATCAAATACTTGGTTAATTTGAATATCTTAAGATTCAGCAAACCAACTTCTAAATATCAATAACAGAATGTTGGAGTGGCTGCAGCATTCTTTTGGCATCGCATAATTTTTATAGACTTGATTGCTCATATTATTGCTTTTTTTTTTTTTTTCTGTATAGTTCTTCTTATTTGCTCCCAGGAGAAATTTCAATTTGAAATAGTAGAGTGAGCAATATTTTCAAGTATTTCAAATGGTAGAGAAATAGAACTATTCCACAAAGTGATTTAAAAAAAAAAATAATTGTATATCCAAAAGAAAAGCATAATCATAGTTAAATAGCAGTGTATATCCTTCAGGAGTTTAGCAAAGTTCTTTCACTCCACACAGTCAAAAGCCCTTTTGGTAACCAGAAACTCTTCCATGATGTGGAACAGATCCGCTACTTCCTCTGCCAAAGAAGACTTTATTTTACATTTACATTTACATTTACTTTCTTGCAGTTAATGTGGTATTAAAGCCTTCTCTTGTACTTCAACACAGTGCTCAAATACAGGCTAGGTTATAAAATTGGATGATCATTCTTGCAGTGATTAGTCTGCTTGAATTCTTGCATTGTGTCCATTATCCTTGGCACCTCATTGCCTGTCTGAGGGTCTCTGCCCATCAAAGAACTGATATTTTAATGAGAGGGAGTGCAAAAGTTTATTTTGCTCTATTTGCTGAAATGCTGCCTGTTAGATTGGACCTATGTGGTCTTGGTGGGCTGTGCAGTACTTAGGTGGGAACCCATCATCAGCTGGCCCCTTGCCAGTCCTGAAGGACGTGATAGCTTTGCTGGTTCTCATCTTGTAAAAGGCTTTGCGCTTCACTGCTAATAGCTGCTATGTCAGGCCCATTCTGGCAGGTCTGCTGGCAGATTCATTATCATCGGATGTGTATGATTTCGGGGGCAAAAAAAACCCCTGTCAAGTGCTAACTGTATGAAGAATTTCAGCAAATAATTTCTCATCTTCAAGTGAAATACTTTTGTTGGCCTTGAGTGGTTTGTGCTGAGCCAATGATAATTTTTTTGCTTGCTCCTCACACTATCTCTTCTTAGTGTAAATTAGAACGTTTTGGCAAAAGGATAGATTAATACTTAGTCCTTGCAGAGTGCTACAGCAGTGTACTTGACATCTGTCTTTTTTCACATTAAATGCTCTCTGGATGTCTCAAGTATTTGCTGAGTTCCAACTCAAGCTGGGAGTTAAACCTGAAATTCTGTCCAAAGTTGCAAGTCTTCCGGTGTTTGTTTCCATGCAATGTGTCCATAGCTCATCCAGTCCTGCATTTACTGCAGTAATTTTACTGTCTCTGTTAAGATTTGGATTCTCTTGTTTTTTCTATATGATTGTTTTACTACCTTCCGTTATACTTGTTTGGGTAGCTGAGTCTTCCTTTAGAAAGCAATGGATTTTTTTTTGCATTAAGGCAAAAGCAAGGAAAGACTGCAAAAGTAATGAGGATCTCAGAACACAACCTTATTTTGATTTTGGAAGAGAGTATGTGGAATTACAGCTGCAGGAAGAGTCTGAGAAGAGTCTCAGACAAATTAGAATTTTCTCAAAACATCTTCTGTTTCTATCCACCTTCTCATCTAACTAAAATTCACTTTCATGTTTCAACTACTGCTGTGTACTTTTCTCTTGCCCTGACAAACACAGTCTTGCTCATATCCATGGCAAATGCTCCTGCAAAGATTGTTGTCCCAGCTTGTCACTGAAGTTGGTGATGAATGTTGGCATCACTGGTTGATCAGAGACAGGAGCTGATATTTCAGTGAGAAATGAGAAGTGATAGGTAGGAAATGAATAGGTCTTGAAAGCAAAAGCAAGCAATTTATGTGCTAGAGTTTTGTTATGGAGGAAGAGGAATTGGTGGAAGGATTAGAAGAAGAGTGACATGAGCAAACTTTCCTTAGCTTTGTCTTTTCAGCACCAATGCTCTTTTTTGCAAGCCCCTTTTTGGGGGCACATCCACTTGGCACTACAGGATCCTTCTCAGAAGTCTCCCTTGCTGTTGTGTCTTCAGAAACTTGACAGTGATGAGGTTAGGGTATTCTTCTGACTTACATCACTGGATGGTTTCCTTGCACTCTTGCTCTCTTTTAATGTTCATCTTGTATCTTCTCGGAGACTGCAGGGCTTACACAGCTGGAGAAAAGAGTTTTTGCTAGCAGCCTTCTCTGCAACAGGGCTTATTCATCAGACTTTGCATACCGGCAAAACTGGCATACTTAATCCTTATCTAACAAGCAGCCTCTCCAGTCCTTTGCCTACGTGTTTGCCTAGGGATCCAGCCTTAAAATTACCTGGATGACCTCCTACATAAATCTTGCCTTAGTCTAGCAGTCCCTGCCAAACCTGTGTTTGGCAATTTGTTGGTCTGGACCTCCCTTTTCTGATCAGTCTCCGCTGCCTCTTCCTTAGCCATAACCCCTGCAGTACAGCCATCTGTCTAGCTCAATGATACTTTTTTACTTGCAAATCCCTCTTCATCCCTGGTGAGTCATGTAAATCATTTAGCGCACTGCTTGTGTACAGCTCTTTCATAAGCACGTAAAGAAAGACAAAAGATGGAGACTTCAGCACATGGTAGAGTCAGAGGATGCAGGAGGAGATGTTATGCAATCAGGCAGGGTGAATAGGTTATAGATAAGGAACACTGGAGTCCCGCACTCAAATAGTCAACCTCAACCACCTGTGTGGCAAATTAAGAAGATGCAGGAATAATAGAGCTTTTTCCCCTGCAGAGCCCCTTCTGGTTTGACATCTTTTCCAGATTACTTCAGCAATGCCATCACTTGTCACAGCACTGAGCTATGTCCGGCCTGGTGGCCATTGGGCTGACTCCTTGCAGAAGTGCATGGGTGTTAGTGCACCGCCCTCCTCGAGCTCTGGTGCCTTAGGTACCATAAGGCACAGAGGGCTCAGCTCAGGGCTTACCTCTGTGCCTGCACTGGCCTGCCCTTTCCCTCCGTTTGCACCATAGGCACCAAAGGGCTTATGCTGAGCAGGAGATGATATGCCCTGACAGCCCAGCATGATCCATGTGGTGTGCTCCGCCTTTTCCCAGTGTGAGTTTACTGGGAGCCTCCTTCTTGGATTCTTGGGTGCCAGAGCCACAGGGTGTTATGCTCCCGCTGAGAGCTCGTCCTGTTGCTGGAGAGGTGATGGAACACTTGTCATACTTTCCTTCAGTATGGCTGGGACTGGTCCTGCACTGGTCTTACAGACATGAATGTTCTTTCTGGAACACCCTTGGCTCAATAAAACAGCTGGACAGGAATGAAAATCCCCCCTAATGAAAATATGCCTTAATTGTCCATAAGTGAATCATTACAGTTTTAGAGGAACGTTTAAGAAAAAAAGAAAAAAAAAAAAAAGGAAAGAAAAAAAAGAAAGAAAAAAGAAAGAAAAAAACCCGAAACAACTGCTCCATAATGAGCTTCAGCTTGATTTCTCATCATGATTGGCTTAAATCCAGAAGTTAGACACTTAATATTCTTGCTGAATTTTTAACTGTTGCAACTCTGGACAGCCTTTTGATCTGTACAGATGTCATCATACACTTTGTGAAATTCTTACCCTCAGCAGCCTTCAGCAGCCAGTTCTACCATCATCTGCATATTGCAGGGAAAAGTGTTTCCTTTCATGAAAGTAGCCAGTAGTATTTCTCAAGGCCTGGTAAGCCTTGTTTTAGTTTAGATTTGATCAAGTTGCAGATTGCCCAGTGTCAGGCTTTGTAGAGATTGCAGAGTCATAGAATGGTACAGCTCTGTGAACCTAGAATAAAGACACATGCTTTATGGTATTTTTCATGCCCAAAATAGCAAACAAATACTAATCCTCACAACATATGGAAAGGCATCTGTTTTGAATCTGTGAAGCTGAGGAAGGGCGGGGGGAATTCACAGAACCTGGAAGAGAGTTCCACCTTTCAGCTAGAGTTGGTGGTCTGTTAAATGATGTGGCCAAATTTCAAATCAGGCGACTCTTTAAAACCATGTGAAAGACCTGACTCAAGCTATTGCACATAGGATTTCTTTGAAAATTATTACTGAACTGTTGAATATCTTAGATGAACAAAAGTACTTGGAAGTAAAATTCATTCAAAGAATTAAGAGAAAGTCCCTAACCCTGACTGCAGAAGTTTTACCTAAGATGTTAAGGACATCCTATTGTTACACATTAATCAGCACAGAAGAGGGCACATTCTTCAGCTTTGTTAGAGGTGAAAAGCATAGGTGTAGATATTCCTCCTAACTTCCATGATTCTGTAGCAACTGTGACGCACTTACTTATTTTTGGCTTAAAATGTTGTAAACAATAAGCCTTGAAACATTTTTGTTGACAGCATAGCATGGAATGGAATAAAATCTGTTGCATAAGAGAGGTCCTAGTATGGCATGTGTGGATGTTAAGCAAAACGATATATGACATAAACTCTCTTCTTACTCTAGGTAATTTAATCATTGCCCAAGATACGCTGAAATTCCTTTGGTACTTTATGGGCAAAATTGAATCTTATATCATCTACAGTTACAATTATCCTAAAGAATTAATTTGATACTGTTAAATCTTAAGTTATGGCATGCTTAATTTTGTCTGTGTAGCTCAGGCTAAAAGGAGTTGCAGTTGTGTTATTAGAGCTAAAGCTGTGTGCTGAGTTAGGACATGATCTGTGCCTGGGAAGCATGGCTGGGTCCTGTGGGAAGGCTAGGAAGCAGAATAGTCCTTAAATATTCCTTTGACTAGAGCCTAATTTTCATAGATGGAATATATTTTACTAAGCATTTTGGACAGCTTTACACTTGAAATACTGTTTTCCTTTTTTTATACTTCTTGAATATTGAGGAAGCTTTTATCTTTTGTTTCCTGGCTGAAGGTAACTTTAGATGATGCTGTGAATAGAGTGCGTGCCAATCCGTAATGAAATTTCCAAGTGCAATTTATGTCAGGCACACTGCTTTGACCTTTCTGTTTTGTTTTTGTAGGAGATGTGCAACAGAGAGTCTAATCTTCCTCTTTCTAAAGTCAGAGCTTGTTTGGTGAGGTTTTCAAAATATTCCAATCTGATAAATATATCTGGCAAGATTTACGAACCTGTTACTATTCCTTAAATTATCTTCATACATCCCATCATCTTGATAATTATGCTTACACAATATCATGCTGGCCATTAATTTGATTTCATATCTAACTACACACAGCCTTTGAAAAGTTTTATGCAACGCATGCGTTTGTGTACTTTTATCTGTAGTGTTGAGCTACTTACATGAAAATTGCTTTTGGCCTTATCAGTTCTTGGTAGGGCATGACATGTCTGTATGTACTGTGTGTGATGACGCCGTGTTCCTTCCTACCTCTGCCTCATCTTCACTCTTCTGTAGCACAGCACAGAGCTGGGACTCTTCAGGAAATATTAAAGAGGGAGGACTGTTGTGTATAGGGAGTTGTTGGTAACTGTCAGCTTCAAATAACACATAGAGTCTTTCAGTAAACAAATACTAATCACCAACAGAACGCAGATTCCGTAAAGCAGAGAGTAGCATTTATTTGGCCTAAGTTTTACGTGAAGGCCTCCGTTGAAAATATTTTGATACAGGCACAATCTTACCCCTGTTTTGCTGTTAAATATTTACATTAATGCAAGGCTTTGACCTGGTAGTATATATCTCAGCAGGCACATACAAATAGTTTCCATGCAGTGATTTATCGGTCTATACAGTGTTATTGCATGAGCATACACTATGCAAGCAACACATCAGCCTGACTTTGGAGCTTGGGCCTGGCACGATCCCAGTTCTTCCAAATGGTTACAGAGTCCAGTAAACTAACAATTTATCTGGTGTCTCCACAGTGGAAAGTTCTCTGTGCCTGATCAGTGACTGACTCAAACAGTTGCTAGTGAAGCAAAAACATCTTTCAAAAGCCTTGCTAAGCTGCTCTTGAACAGCAGACTCATCTCTGCAGCTGGGGCAGAGCAACTGTCAGCCCTGCAGAAGCTGCTGCTGGAAACCTGCTGGAAAACTGCATCCTTCCCTCCAGCCCTGACCAGCTCAGCTATCATAGGGGGTGGTGGGGCAGGGCAGGACCTGTGACGAGGGTGGCCCAAAGTAAAAACATCTGCCAGAGCTTCAGGAATGGTTATCAACACCAGTACAAGGCAGTAGTTGCCTCACACAGGTTTTGTTGAGGCACAAGCCCTTCTCAACTGAGCCACTCTGGTTTGCTCACCACAGGACAGGTGGATGAAAGGTTGGACTAGATCCCACTGCTCCTTCCTAGTCTCTTCTCCCTGCTGAAGCCGAGCTCTCTGTTGAGTGCGGGGCTGACATGTGTCCATGGGCTCTTTTTAAGGACCACACCTGTGTTTCTCTTCAGCCATTTAAATGTACGGTCACTTAAATGAGGAAAACCAGGCTTGCTAACCTTCTGCTTTGTGGTTATTATCTAGAGTTGTGTTGGGCCAGGAAAATTGGCTTTGGGAAAACTTAATGCAGTTTTAATGGCAGCTGCGCACCATTCCCCAAAGTTTTTTTTTCTGTTTGTTTTTTTTCTGGTATGTATGGAACAGATTTTAAACTGAATGAACAAAAGCGATGCAGAGCTTAGCCGGTCTGAAAGGAATCATAGGTGTATTAAAAACAAATGGGAAATAAGACATTGACCAAAATCTAGAAAAATATGGACTACAAGTCTCCTGTGAGTTGCCTGGCTGGCTTTCCACCTCTAAATTATTTCCATGCAGCAAGTTAAGCAGGGATAGACCTAACAGGCATTGAGAGTTGCCAGGAATTCTTTGTATGATTGTAACTATTTTTAATTTCCATCTTAGAAAAAAGTGTGCTTTTTATTGTTAGCAGTTTTTTGGCATGATAGAAGCTTTACAGAGATGAGGACTATGAAAAGGATATACCTATCTGTGCCTAATAGAGATAAACAGACCCTTTTCCTGCGGGAAAAGCACCGTTCTTATTCTTCCGTGGTGATGTGCCAAATGGGCTGGATGGGAAGAACTTCACTGCCCTGTTTGCTCCCGTCTCTGCCGTGGCTCTCGCCAGCAGGCTCAGCTGCTCTTGGCTAGAGGTGCTCCAGTGCTTGCAGCAATGATACCCTGACAAAACACTGTTGACTTAAATCACACCAGCCTCCTCCCTTTTGTAAAAACAAAACTTTCAAGCGAGGAATAAGTCTGATTGCTTTAATCCCTTTGTGTCTTCCTCTTTGCCTTCCCTTTTAAATTAAAGTGCACATCTCGATGTTCTGTCTTACTTGGAAATCTGAAGGAGTGGTGGGGGGGAGTGGAGAAATAATGATGAAGGAAGAGATAAATGTAGCAAAGGTGGAAGTGATAGGTTATTCATGGCGTTGCATCTCTGTTATCTTGATCTGGCCTACTTGAAGACTGTTTTTTTCCCATCCAGGCTCCTTTGATGAGTGTTGATAGTTCTCTCCCACTGCTGTGGCCGCAGCCTGATCCTCTCGCCCCACTTCCCTCACAGTCAACATCCACAGGATGTATATTATAATTTGTGTGGATGGAAGTAGAAGCAGCAAAAAATAACCTTCCCTGGCATAGTAGGCAAACCATCCATCTGTTTTCTACCAGCTCCCACATCTCCTGTTTCTGAAGTGGCTGCACCTATTTTGCAGCTGACTGCCAGGCTCCAGCTATCGTGCTGGAATCAACAAGCCAGAGATTCTCTTCCACTTTTTATTACCTTTCCTTCTGGGAATGGCTCCATAAACCAGCGTAGTTCTGGAGTTCTGCTGATTTTAATTATAACCCTTTGATTTAGAGAAGTATGAGATTTATGTTCTTTTGTTCATTTGAGAGACTTTCAAAGGCAAGCCAATGTGGAGATAGCTTTCCATTCTTGCTGCCAATTTTCTCATGCTGTTGAGGAATTCATTTAGGCTTAGTTTTTAGACAGGGTTTGTTGGGGCTTTTTCACCTCTCTGATATGGCTTACATGAATTGTTAAAGTCATGAGCCAGTCTGTAAACATCACGATCAGCTTAAAGATCATGAGCCTTTAATAAACAGGTTATTTTCTTGAGGCTTTGTAGCCTACTCGGGCTTTTTAGGCTTTTCTGTAGAAGCTCTGCTGGAGGCCTTCTTTAATGTCAGCTGATTCCAAGGTAATCAGTTGTTTTCAAAAGTTATGACTTTAAATAGAGCATCATGAGACTTGCAATAAAATTTCAAGGGCTGGCAATGCTGAGTCTCCTATTCTAGAAGCTTTACAGTATTTTAATTGCTTTTGTGAGACATTTAGAGTGGCAGTCGCCCTCCCCCCACAGCCGCCTCACTTGAAGCAGTTCATGCAGCTTGCAACATGGCTCTGTCAAGGTTCACAGAGACTCCGGCTTCTTTCCTATGTGACCCAGACGTTCTGTCCCCTGAAATGTGCCAGACGGACAAGAGGTTACTTTGAGAAATAGTTCGCACTTTTCCCAGACTCTGCTGCTCAGCCTCTCTAACAAATATGTACCCGAGGTAATGTCACTGTAGATGGTAATTTGTACATCTTTTCCAGAAGCTGAATGCCTAAGATAATAAAATCAAGAAACTGTCACAAACTCTTTTTTCCCCCCCATGTTTCCTTCTGTCAGTGCTTTAGGAGCATTAATTTGAGCTGTTTCACAGTGTAGAACTGACTTTTTCCTTTGACTGAAGCAGAACCAAAGGACTTCCCTGCCAGTGTATAAAGCATTTGCTTGAAGGTTTTCTGACAGGAGCAAAGCACATTACTTCTTTTTTTGCAGCTGAGCATGGTTGTATTTCCACTCACTTGCATTGAAAAAAGTGTTACTTACTGCACAAATACCATTTCAAATCATGCTGCCCTGTTTTAAGGCATTTCTCATGGCCCTTATCAAACTGTAGTAAAATCTTTTCTTTCCAGCTATCTTTTCCTCAGTTGCAATGTAACAGTAGTGGCTGCATGATTCATTACTCTTTGCATGGTGTTTTCTGACTATGTTAAACATTTACAATGGAACAAGGTGTTCTGCTGTAGTTCATTACCATGTGCTTTCTGTGGATTGGGTTGGAGTCAAGGGCAGTTGAACCTACAGAAAGCTCTTAGGAAAGAAAACCAAGGAAACACAAGAGCTGCAGTGCAGTGCCTACCTGAAGATCTTTTCCTAGATGAAGGTGGAACTGGAGATGAATCAGGTTATTCCTAGTTCCTTGGATCTACTGCATATCCCAGCAGAGCCTCACATGGGGAGTCACCACTTGCCCCAGATCGTGTGTCTTGTTCTTGCTTGGTGGAGTTTCCACTTTGAGCAGGCACAGGCATCAGCAGAGGTGAGCAGAGACACTCTTGTAACCTGACAGAGATGCTTGGGGCAGCCCAAGGTCAAGCGTTTTCTTTTTAAGCTGGCAGAGGCAGTTTTCCTTACTCAGGTAAGTGCCCTCTGTTTTGGAAGGGGATTTTGTAAGCCTTCTCTGATCAGCCTCTGCTTCTCCTCCATTCCCCCTTTAATTTCTGCTTAAAGGAAAAATGTTTTCAAATTCTTCTTTCTGGGTTTGTTAGTGATTTATAGTTCATATTGAAAACTTAGCACCTTTTACATGCACTGCAATTAGAAACAGGGACAGAAATTCTCTGGAGATTAGAGTGCTGTGTGCTAGTAAAAACTGAAAGAAGTCAAGGTAGAACAGAAAACAAGTCATAAAATGGCCAGGCAACCTGAGTGCTGAACAGCTGCACAGAAGTCTTCAATCTTTGCCACAATGTGTTGAAGTGAAAAAAATAAAGCAAAACAAAAGCAAAAATCCAAGATGAGGAACACAGAGGGAAGGAAACAGAGAAAGCAAAGTGATTTTCTCACTAACTGCCTGACCACTAATGCCAGCACCTGATCCAACCACTGACTTTTACCCTGCCCCGAGATCAGCACCATACCAAGATCTGCAATCTTACACTGAAAAGTGGATTTGTACATAGCAAAAACGATGATTTTCCCAGTGACACTCCACACTGCATAAACAGATGTCTCCTTTGTTAGTCATTTCTTCTGTATCCTTGGTGGGATGGTCCTGGCTGAAGTACAGTGTTAATACCTTCCGAGGGACTCCTGCTTACCCCAGCTGGAGGTGGAGTTGAAATGGCAGGCAGATGTACACCAGCTCTTCCCCAGCATATCCTGTTTTTTCAGAGATTTAATCTAAGGCACAGTTGTCACTTGGGATGAATGTGAGACATTCTGCACCAGCAACAGGGAACGTTTGGCTTTGATTTAATTTAACCAGACTTTGCGATAGACTGGTCTCAGGGGCTTGCACTGAGGCACTGGGGCTTGCATCACCAGCTCTCTTGGCTTGCATCTCTTGGTTAGAGATGTCTCCTCAAGGACTCTTCTCCTAAGCAGTGGGTTATGGTTTCCTGAAGCCCATCACTTCTAGTAAAGATGGCAAAGACTATAATTGGTTTCATTTTATACAAATTCAGTGCTTCTTGGATGAATTGCAGATTTGGTGAAGCACCAAGTACCTCAGTGCTATAAAGAAACACAATTTAATTTTTAACTCAAGTTTAATTCTTTTGAAATATTTCAGGTTGATTTTTCTGTCTCTTTTTTTATTTGTGTGTTTTTTAAGTTGTAAGCTGCCTCAGCACGTTATATATGCTACTGTGGTGGCATCTCTTAGCTAAGCTCAAGGGGACTTTTAGAGGTTGCTTTCTCCTGAGAGTGTAACTCAGTAAGACAGTGGCTTCCTTGGTGCAGCCAGCACAAGAGCCTTCTGGCTCTGCATTTGCCTGCCACCACTGAGGTTTTGGCAGTAGGGCTGCTGGCAAGGCTGAACTGCTGAGCCATGGCTGGACAGATCTGTCTGGAAAAACAACTCTACGGGAAAAAACATGCTGGATATCCTTATTCTGGACCAACTCAACAATGTGTTTTGTAGGGTGGTGGCACAAAGAGTTGTGGTGGCTAGCTGTGGTGTGAGTCCACATGAGTGGGACCTTTGAAACCTCAGCTCAGTGCCATAGCCAGCAATGTGTCAAACACCACACGCTACTCAGACGTCTGAGTTAAAGTGCTAACAGTGAGAGTGTATTATGAAAATATCTTAAGCCAACCAAGACACAATTACAGGCATCTGTGACTTCCACCAGTTGTCACGTATTCCCCAACTTAAAGTTTCCATGTTAAAATACGTAAATGTTAAATTAATCAGACTGATTACTGAATTCATTTTCAGAAAGTTGGTTAGCTGATGGTATTTGTGGATTGCTGATTCATCTGGGAGATGCAATGCAGCAGGGAGTGTGGATATGTCTGTTGGAAAAAGAGGCATTTCAGTTGTGTCCTTTAAGGCCTTTCTTCTCTTCAAATACACACATAACAAAAACACTTTCTGAAAGGTATTCAGTGGTGGTTAAAGGCAGAAGATGTGTTTATGCTTCAGGTTGTTAAATGTATTTACAGCCTTTTTTTTGGAGCTCAGTGGGAACTTCACTGTTGTTGTTTATTGGTCTGCTTCAACAGCTGCTGGCTGAAATTAAAGGAAATCCATTGCCTTGATTTGCAAAAGCATTCTAGATTGCTTGTGCTGTGATGAGGTATGGGAGGCAATTTGAGTGAAGCCCAACACATGTAGCATGTCATGAGAAAACATGTAGTTTGCAATATTCAGATAATCAATATGAATGGATCTGCAGGTTCTTAAGATGTAAAAATAGCTTTGTTTGAACTGATTTCTTGATTTTCTTTGGGATTTCTCAGGCCTGGCCAAAGGGACTGAAGACTGGTTCCACATTTGAGTCAGTGGTGGTGACTTCAGCTTGAGCTGTTCAGTCACTCTTTCCTGTCCTGAGCTGTGCAAATGCAGGTGTTTTCCACTACAGTCAAGTATTTCCAGGAACTTATTTGGCTAAAAAATAATTCGGAAAAAAGCAAAGATCATTAGAGCCAGTGCTGATCAGTCCACATACCCAGTAGTTTAAGCAGACACCTCTCCAGATTCCCGTTTTTCTTGCAGCTTGCAGTTCTCAGTCCTTCAGGTTCATCTTTGAAAGAAAGAGATGAAGTTGGCAAAAAAACCTGTGTGTGCAAGTCTCTCTGACCACTGGCAGTGTGCAATATGGGAAGCCCTATGAAAATAGAAAGACCTGCTCCCAAACACCTGCTTATGTTAGCTCATGGCAGCAGTGAACCTTTGGCACTTGGCCCACATCTTTTCTGTTCACTGGAATCCTTGCTGCTGGGTGTCTTGCTCTCTTTTTTCATTTCTTTCCTCTGAAGTGGCTGGAGGGGCCACGTCTGAAAGGACAGTCCTTGCAGTTATTGACAGGTGCAGCTTTTGTCTCATCCGGGATGTTCCTACTCAGTCTCCTGACTGTAGTGACAAGGTCATGGCACACAGCATTTCTGAACAATGAAGAATGTTGAATAAAAAGTACCTAACAAGAAATGAAATTTGTAGGTCATACAGGCAGCTAGCCAGATTATAATGTGTGTGAGAATGTGTGTGTAATTATGTTGTTTCAAAAGTAGAGCAGGGACTTTCCTTGCATCATGTTTAATTTTATTCTCCACATAAAAATATATTGTTGGAATTCACTCAGCGTTTACTGTTGCATGTAAGGATAAATCAGCTGTCAGACAATAGAAGTCTTTTGCTGCCATGTTTGGTAGTGATCCTCATCAGTGGGATACTGTGTTTGGTTTTAGTTCCCTCCCTTCAGGAGACAAAACTGAAGTGGAGAAAGTTCTGAATTATAAGAGATTTCAAATAGGTAACCACAGAGAAAAGACTGGAAAAAAGGAGACCAGAAAGGATGTAAGTCTTTGATATGAAAAATGTCTGTATTTAAGTGTCAGTAATCAATGGCTTGCCATAATTTCTAGAGGAAGCAAAGAAATCAATTTAATATGCCACGGAGCCGATTTAGGCTAAAAGTCTATATGATCTTTCCATTACTGAGATGATAAAACATCATCAGTGGCTACCTGGGGGTTACTCAATGCAGTATCCTTACAAGAGGTGAGAACAGCTTAGACAATCATCAGCCATGGACAATGTGCATGTGCTTGTCCTTACCTTAGAGTAGGAGGGTCGGGCTAGTTAATATGTGAATCCTTCAGTCCCATATTTCTATGTTTTTATACCTGAATTTAAAAAACCCCTACAGCATGCCGTGGCTAAACCAGAGGACTTTGTTAGATCACTGTCCCTGTGTCTAATTTTATCTCTGTCTGCACTTGGTCTTGCTGTCTACCTCCGGCCACATGTTCTTGCCCACTTCCTTGTGACAGTTCTCCTACAGCTGTTTGGTGACCTAGACTGTAATGCTGACCCAACAGGAAAGCAGCCCAGTAAGAGATTAGTTTGCTGCAATTTATTCAGCTTATGTAGCCATTCAGTAGTTATAGTGTCAACATTTATAGGAGTGATAATTAATACATACTTTGTCAGGAATGTTGATTAATGGATAATGGAAGTCACAGGATAGGGTCTTCTGAAATTTTCTTCAGGTCTAGGAATGGTTTGGAGAAGTCACTTTAAAATTTTATCCTGTTTCCTTGTCTGCAAAATAAAAATATTTGTCTAACTTGCAAGAACTGTTGTACAGCACTTAAAATTAAGAGTGAGTGAAAGGCTGAAAATACTGTATTTTTTTAAAGGTCAAAATAGCATTTTCTGATAATTGTGGTACAACATTAACTTGACACAATTTTTTATCTTTATATGCCAAAATAATTTGTCTTCTGTGAATGTAGTTAGTAGAGTCAAAGTATCAACTCAAAGAGGAATTTCTTAGACATTTATTATATTGAATGCAGCCTGTATTTTCTTATTTTTATTCTCACTGCATAAGGAGAGGCTTAATATTTTCCCAACTGTTTTTGCCTGCACTCTGGAGCAGCTTTTGGTCAAAACGCATTGAGTACTACAGAAATGTTGCAACGATTTGGACATTTGAACAAAATGCAAGCTGTAATCAGGGGACTGTGATCGTTGCTGTCTTTCTTCTGCCCAGGGAACTGGAGAGTTCAGAGCTGCATGAGCTGTAAACACACTGTGTCATCCCTCCTTAGGCTCTAACAACAACATGAAAGCCCTGATTGGCGGTCTTGGCACATTCTCCTGAAGTGGTATAGAACCTACTAAGGCAAAGGAGTAAACACCTTTTGATCCTGCATAGCTGCAGTGGGAACGAAAGTCTGGAATACAAACACGAGTTCAGGTTGGTTTTAGAAGCAACACTTGGCAGCCCATGGGGAAAAGTGTTGTGCTTGTCCCTGGTGGCCAAGGACTGTGTGATGTGAAGTAGGATGTGTCCTGTGAAGGGGTCTGATGAAGTGTAGGCTTCCTCCTGAGCTGCTGGAGCATTTAGATATGGATGACTGAGTAAGGTCACCGAGGGGTTGTGGTACACAAAGCAGTCAGGTTGACCCTTGTATATTAACCCTGGTGTCAAGTGCAGCTGTAAATACTGAGCAGCTTCCAGTGGCTGCCTGTCCTCTAACTATGCACCTGTATGATGCTCTGTCTCTGGTTTGGCCAGCACGATGCTGACACTCTGGATTACAGCTGGAGGCTGACACTGTTCAAGACTTCTCTGAAATTTCGCTATTTGATTCTTCCTGAAGTTAATATCCAATTTATGGTGTGTTGTCATTACTGGATTATAGTTACCAACTCTTACAGTCCTCCTCTGTAGTCACACATTGATTTGTATTTTCTTCAAAACCTGCCTTCCAAGGCTACTGATTATAGAAATACTTAAGAATTTTGGTCTTGCTGTAAAAAAGGTTAATTTCCAGCTCTCTCAGTTGCAAAGAAAAGCTTAAACATATGATCCCTGAAGGCTTTGAAACTAGATAAAATTAAAGAAAAAAGAATATTTAAGCTCTCCTGATATAAGTGCTGCCACAGTTTCTGAATAGTTTGAAGTGGTAACTCATGTTATGTTGATTGATTCCATATAATATTAATTTGTTAAATATCTCTCACTGTGTTTGACTGTGTTTTTATTCAGTGCCACTTTCAAGACCTAAAACAAATGATTCCAGGCTCTAAGTAGTTTTTTCCATTGATGACAGTATGTTCAAACGCAGAGAATAATATTGTTAATGAAAAGTTTTTTCTTCATGATCTTACTGATAAAGCCTGTAAGTACAGTGGTAATTTAAAAAATAAATGGTGTTTTCTTAATAATATGTTTAAATGTAATCGACAGGCTGCTTACCCCTACTTCACAGTCTCTCCTGTAAGTTGCTAACCAAAATGACTTGTTAGTGTAATCTCCCCAGCATCACATCTGAGCTCTGTATCTTATGTCATAACTGTTCTTGAAATACAGTTGAACGCCATCTGGATTTTCCAGTTACTTGTTTGCGTTTATGGTGAGCGCTAGGAAATCCAGCAAGAACTTTGTGAGACTGTGGTGAGACAGGGCCAGCCCTCTCAGAGAACTGCACAGAGAAATGTGCAGTTTTAAGTATTTTCAATTCAATTTTAATAACAGAAGATTTGCTAAATTTGAACTAATGAGAAACAAATGTAGCTTCAGAAGTTACTGACAAATCTAACTAAACTCAGTCAAAACCTCTTAGTTCTGCTAAACTGTAGCCCAGTATCTTGACAGTTGTTCTTCTGATCAGGAGTTCTTATTTAACACTTTTTGCAAATTTTTTCTAAGGGAGAAGAATCAAGAAGTTTAATCACATGTAGTTAATCTACAGATATCAAGATGCAATATGAATGCTAAACTAGTTCAACTTGGCAGCACCTTTTTGTTAGTTATCCTGTGACTCCATTAATATGCCATTATTAACTTGATGATTTTTATGCAAGCCAACTTCTCTGTTTTAAAAAACTGAAAAGGTGATTGTTCCTGAGTAGCTGTATTTTTTACCAGGCAAGTGCAAACGTGGTAATGCAGTGATTTGGCTTTCCTGGTTTTAGTGTAAGGTCTCCAGACAATACTTCTGTACAGGGTGTAGACATGCTGTTAGAGGATCATGTTTCCATAAAACAACAGAAGCTTAAGTTAGTGCATTAGGTTTGCTAAAACACGTTTGCTTCCCCATCTTAATATTGTTTTCACTGGATACAATCAAATACTTTATCATTCAGATAACGAAGTGTGTCAGCAAGTAATTGTATTTGCAAATTTCAGGATGTAATTATCTGAGCATATGCAAAATTATGGGCAAGGAAAGTTGGTAACCCAGTTAAGATGAGACTGAAAATTTGACTTATTATATATACATGATGTTTGAAACAAAGAGGGAGAGGCAGTGCTTTTCCTGGAAAAAAAGAAGTGAGTATGGTGTTGGCATTGCTCTTTAATGTGCTCTGCCAGTACAAAGGACTCAAGGGTTTTTTTTAATTAATTTAATCAATTTCCAATTAAAGTTTTCTTTTTGGGAAAGTGACAGAAATAATTTGAGAACAAATTGAGAAATAAGAGCTATAATGATAATAAAGCTTTTCTTCTGCTTAGAAATTAATGTTTAACAACTGAAGAGGCTGGGAAATAGGCAAAAACCTCAAAAGCAGGAAAATAACCTTAGCTGTCATTAGTATTCAAGTGAGTCTACAGCACAGGACCTTTGTTATACAGCTGCTTGTGGGAATAGTAAGTTAGTTGCAGACCCCTGGCACGTAACCCCAGCACAATAAGAAGGTAGATTTTGAAGGGTGGTTTTTTGGGTTATTTTTAGGGTAAAAAAAGATCTATTTCCTAAACACAAACACATCTCTCTTTAGTTTTTTCTATCCTGGCTCCAAGCCCCATGACCAGAGCTGAGCTTCTGTTCAAGGCAAAAAGATGCTATTCCATGGATCTTGTACATTTTGCCTCAGAATGGGTCAGGGGAGTTGTTTCAGAAGGATTGGAAGCTGGCTCCACATGCCAGCTCCTCACCTAGCCCCAAGCTAGCAGTTGAACTGAAATCTCCAACTTCAATTCCATGCTCAGTGGCACGGGTTATGCACTGGGTGGTCAGTTAGGGTCTATTTTTAGGGTATGAATAAGGATTACGTGTTTCAGCTGTCTGCACCTTTTGTGTAACACCAGACTTCTTTCCCCATTTAAAGTCTGAGCTGATGAGGAAATGTGAGTGGAAAAGGTTTCTGAGATCTGTGGTTTCTTAATGTCAGAATAGTAAGGTTTGGGTTAGGTTGCAAGGCAATCTGACACAGAAGGCTTGCTTATTGCAGAATAAGCCCCTGGTGTTTAATTTTATTTGCATTCCACATTACTTAGAGCAAATAAAAAGTGTGAGTTTTGAAATGGTTTAGATGGACTTCTCCCAAACCTCAAAAAAATCTGTGATCTCATTGTTCATAACTCACTTTGTTAAATTCCATACTTGGTCTATGGGTGGTGAAGATTGCCTCTGCACTTCTCACAGCTCTGTTAAGTCTACATAAATAGTTTATTCTGTCAAAGATGGATTTTTCTCATCAGGGCTTGTTAGTGCCAGTATACAGTTCTCACCATCGTGCCAAACTGTTTTTTAAGGGATTATCTGTTGTGACAGCCTCAATCTTCACCTGTTTCTCTGGTGAAATCTGGCATAGTACATTTTGACTTCCATCTGATTCCCTGATGATATTCAGCCCTACTCTCTGCTGTGCTACTTCATGCTGCTTTAGCAGGAGCTGTTGGCTTGGGCTTTCCATCTCCAGGAGCTGCTCCTCTGCTATTCCTCTTCTGCAAGAAAGGAATTGCAAGGAATATCCTGAGACTGGAGCCTGCTACAGAAGGAGCAGTGCAACCATATACAGAGAGGCTCTGTTTGGCCTGAAAAGGTTGCAATCTGAAAATGAGCTTGATGATGTCTAGACAAGACTGTAGGTATTTAGTACCTTTACAGAGCTTTGCAGCTTCAAAGCACTCTGCAGACATTAACTGATTAACATAACTGCGCCATCTGTTTTGATGTTTACATTTTGTGCAGGCAAAATTCCTGCTTTGTTTTATTACCTCTTGCAGGTATGTGGATGTCATTATTATGGCCCTTCAGAGGATGGTAAAGTCAGGTCCACACATGTCTCTGGTAACATTTTGCCTTAAAACTCAAGCCAGTGCCATTGGGGCCCTGCTCTCTGACCTGGCTATGACAGTTGGGATTATTTCCCTCTGAAATTTCAGCCTCTAGTCTGTAGAAATTGTTGTTCCCATGGCTGCCGGAGGCTGCTGCCTCTCTTGTCACTTTGCTGCTGGACTTAACTGTTTTCTCCCCAGCCGTGGACAGGCAGGGACACATCCAGCAGTGTGGGAGCTTCTCTGCAGAATGCTCCCAGATAGCCAGCTGAAATACTGTCTCAGGCAGAAAAGGTGGTAGAAGCCATAGAGATAGTGAAAAGAAGGGGAAATCTTAGCTTTTGGCAAAAGGTTGTTTTTCTCTCCAACTTTCAAGAAATGTCACTGTATTCTTATTTTTCCAACTTTTTATTGAAGATTTTGTGTGACTAAGGGGCTGTACTGATGAGCCAGTGTTAATTTTCCATTTCAGTCAGTTTAATTTCTTACTAAAGATTTCAAGACTGTTTCAAGACTGATTTAAATCAAAGCACTAGTAGATTCTTTGACAAGAATCAAAGCTGAAAAACCTTAAACCAAACCAAAACCACACTCTTAGTTTTTGTCTTTTTTTAAAATTTCCTTTTATTTTCAACTCCTTACCATTTCAATGTTTCACTGCCTGAGTGATGTTTCGGGTAGATCACACAACCTAAAACCACCTTTATTTCCAAGTTACTGCAACTTGGTTTTGCAGAAGAGCCCTAAAGAAACAAAGTGCTCTGCTGTCAGCAGGGAGAGACCGGTAATGTTTTGATCCAGGGAAAATTGCAAAGGCACTCGGTGAGGGAAGTGAATCGTGAGAGGTGTGCAGCGAGGCAGTGGGCTGGCAGACTTTTGCGTCAGTAAAGGAGTCATCGCTTGAAATCTCAGATTAAACTCAGATTAAATTGTGCCGTGCCATCTTGTGGGAATCAGTCACAGCCAAGAGGAGACACGGCGGCTGCTTGGGGAAGGGAAGGGAAGGGAAGGGAAGGGAAGGGAAGGGAAGGGAAAGCTGTAGCACCACTCTGCACAGAGGGGCACACAGCACGCACAGGCCCCTGCACAAATTCCATGTCTGGCACAGTTCACACCATGTTTTTAAGTGTGACCTCAAGGCATTCACAAGGAATATCTTTATAAAGACTGTAAGGAATGTGCAAGAGGCTCTCACAGACAAATTTTCAATTAATAAACCAACAAACCTGCAACATGAGGATATAAATGCATTAAAAAGATGGATTTGGACAGACCTAGACAGTGGGTGTGGCTTTCTTTCACACTGAATATTTTTGCAGCATTTTTTTGTTTGTTTGCATACTCGATCCTGGTAGAGACATTTTGCTATGTTTGCAGGCTAGGAAACAGCAGTTGGGAACAAAGCTCTGACAAAATGGAATTCTCCTTTGTCAGACTGTAGCATCAGAAAAGCTGATGTCAAATGCCACCAGGCTCTGACTGGAAGCCTTTAAAGAAAGGTCAAACTTTTCATAAAAGAGACACTGTGGAAGTGGTTTGGGAAAGGACTGTGTCCTGTAGTGTCCCTGGGGTGAGGTGAGACAGCTGCAATTATTCCCCTCAAACTGAGCCCCTCATTTGCCAGAGCAAGGCTAGAAGCAGCCAGACACAGCTGTGAGCAATTGGCTCTGGGTGGCCCTGCTTGAGCAGGGGCAGGTTGGATGAGATGACCTCCAGAGGTCCCTCCTTCCCTCAACCCTTCTGTGAGCCTGCAGTTCAGAGCCTTTCTCCTATTCCCTCCTAGAGTTTCCTCCTGACAGTTCTGTTTCTTTCATGTGCGTGCTGCAGTCCCTTCAGCAGGTTACTGTGAGAAGGAAGAATATGAATACAGAGAATTGCAGACGTTGTAACAAAGTTATGTGCAGCCAATTTTACACGATGGAAGAGTGCCTCCTATGAAATGCTGAAAATTCCATCCTTCGCTCAGATGGAAGGAATTACGCTGGGAACATGAAGCATTCTGTGGACTCAGTAGACTCCAGGTTTATGTAGAGAATCCCACAGCAATCAGGGTGAATTTTGCATCTGACTAACTCAATAAAGAGGATATTCTATGCCTGCCTTCCCTATGATTGCCCTTATTAGTCTAAACATTGCCCTCTCGCCCCCAGCCCAAAAACAACATACTTGATAGCATTTTTATATTCTGTAAAGGAAAATATTTAATATTATCTAAGTAGATACTTCTGTCATTTTAAATGCTTCTTCCAGCATTTTCTATCCTTATGGACCCATACATTGCCCTTCTTCTTAGTTGTAGTCATTAACCCCTAAATTTTGGGGGATGAAACCACATTATCTGTGTCTTCAATTAGACTATAGCAAGATCCTATGTGTTGTGGGGAGCTTTATATTTTTAGCCAATTTACAAGTAATTTTCTTCCATAAACTAATGGTGATAAGCGATCAATGGCCTTACATTTACATCTCACATGCACAAAAAAGGAGGAGGTCTCTCTTATTGCAGCACTATGATGAAGATACTGGAAGTCCATATAAGATGAAAATTACTTGCATGTAGGCACAGAGGGAAGCACTGTGCAAGCATCTAATTGCAGCATTCCCTGCTGACTGTTTTTAATGTGTGTTTGTTTTATTAAGCATTCTTAAAATGAAGCTAGACTTTTGCTGCAGCAAAAAATATAAGAGAAACAGTGGTTTTAATTCTCAGATTACTGAAGTACATGCAATTGGGAAAACCAGTCTGGATGCAGCAGATTAGCTGAATTTTTTCCCCCTGTAATAAATGATAATAAATTGGTTTTGTGGTCCTGCATTGCCTGACTGGCTTTTTGTGTTGTGTGAGTGTGAGTGTATGCACAGTATGTATGGGCTCTCTTATATCTTGAAGTTTTGAATTCATTTGTTATGCTATGCATTGCTTATGAGGGACAACGTTTGCATGACAAATTGCAAACCCATATGGCATCGTTTTTTAACATCCTGTACTTTTAGGTATTTTCAAGGAACTGTGCCTGTGGAGGTGAAGAGGGGAATCTGCTGGTGACTTCTCACTACAAGTGATGTCTCTTCAAAACGCTGCTGTCAAATAAAAATGGTCATGGTTCAGTCCTAGATCAAATGCAATACAAAAGTGACATAACTTTGTATATTGATATATGGTAACCATATGTAATTTGATTCTATGATTTATCCCACTAAAGAGATTCATAGCTTTGCAGAGAAAGAGACACACGTTCATCTAGTATGGAAGAATCAAGATTTACAAGTCTTTAATAATGCACTATTTCTGGTTAGGGATAAAACTCTGCAGATCATTATTAGCCATCTTAGCAACTCCTCCTGAGCTCTTCACAGTTACAGCCTGACTCTGGCCAGGTCTGTGGCTTTACTAAGGATAGTAACTAGTAATAAAATGCTTTCTCTCTTTAGTGCTTAGCTCAAATAGTTTTTAGGGGCATGAATGAAGCACAGTGTAGCACCATACAGATTTATCAGCTTTCACTTTAAATTACTTTTAAAATGCATGCTTGACTTTGTCTTCGTAATTAATGTTTCCATCCCCACTTGTGGCTCGGAAATCTTTATATTTAGCTACATGATGACTTACTTGTTCTACACAAATCTTATGGTTCAGTTCTCACAACAGGCTAAATATTTCGCTTAAGGTAATTACCTGAACTTCAAAGGAACTTTCATAGAAAAGTAATAATATCAAAAAGAGCCTATATGCTATAAATAGGGTATAAAATTCCACATTAAAGATGTGTGTATATTACAGGAATCTTCAGAGCAGTGTGAAATATAATTAGGGCCTTCTACTGCGGCATAAAATTCTCAGTAATACATGCTAATCTTATTTGCTTGGAATGAGGTGGGAATATACCTATCAAGACATCTTTTGAAATATTTGAAATCTTTACATCTGAGTTTCCAGTTATACTTGTCTGACTTGATCTTTTCTTCCTTGTCACTTTTCCATCCTGAAAGGTTTATTTGTGAATAAGCTTCCTCCTCTGCACAAAATCAGAAGAGTGAACTTTCAGTAGGACAATTAGAATTTTAGTGAGATGTAAAATGCTTTTTAAGAAAAGAGGAAGAAGTGCAATATAAATAAGTTTGTTTGTGATTATGTGCTCTTCACAGTGTGTTGACTGCCTGAGAGGTTATATTGTAGTTTAAGGCAAGTCAGGTCCTTCGATGTAGTGCCTGTTCTTTGCAGCATCTCATTCTTCCTACAACTAGAAGTCTCTTAGAAAAGAACATTTCTAATTAACATACAGCTTTTCTGATGAAAACATGTTTTATTTATGTCCTCATTTCCCTCTTCTTTCGTCACCCCACAACTGAAGTACTTGTCCAGAGCACATTTTCAGAAATAATGTTTTAATGGAAAGTGTTGATTGGATGAATAAGGATTAGTACACTTTCCTTGTGATTCCTGAAGGAATGGTCTGCTCCCACTGCTGACCATGCAAGCAGCTCAGGAATAAGGCAAAGAATTGTTTTTGTACAGAACAGAGACATTTCTGGGGTTTGATCTATGGAATCTAAAGCAGTGCTTTTTGCTTGGAAGGTATTGTTACAATTAATATTTTACAGATGGACAAACTGGGACAGAGAAGGACTGGTGATTCATCCAGCAAATTGCCCATGTAGGGAGAAAGGGACTGAGCCGTCCTGTCCATGCTGGACTGATGGTTGCCATGTCTGGTTTAGGTGGCTGAACAGAAGATGGTTTGGAGCAGCACTGCTTTGGGTATGGTTATGTATCAAGACATCCAAAATGCAGTCACTCAGCAGAATACTGAGTTTGTAGACTGGCTGTTGCTTTACTGGGGGAAGGAGAAACAGAGTTTGTGAGGAGCTGGTATGTGCACAACAATTAAACCCAGAAGTTTACAACTGTCTTGTGATTTATTACAGGACATGTAGGAACCTAGAGTGAAACCAAAACCAAGTTACCTGAATTACTGTTTTACATTAGTTCTCAGCTCATTTTCATCTTCATATTGCTGGGCAGGCTTTTGCCATTCTAGTAGGGTGTAAGAAGTTCTGAAGTGTTCCTCAAGGTGTGCTTCCCACAGCCAGTTGCCATTGGCAGTCATCTTTGTAACTTGCTGCTAAAATAAAATCATAGTCAAAATACACTCACTGTTTTCCTAATAATATGTTCTGTGTAGTTCCAGGTGTCAGTAGCACTGCTGTAGGTGAGAGGGAGAGTGGCCTGGCTTCAGTGGCGTCACTGCTATGCCAAAGCTCTGTGAAATATTTTTCTGTTGAAAAAAAAGGATTTGCAATCTAATGGTCTACCATGTTGACTGTAAAAATTTCTGGGAATCTGGAAACTTCCAGGAGGAGACTGAGCCAATTCCCTCCCAACGTGCTTGCAGATAGTGCAGTGAAGGCTGGGACCTGCATTTGCAGAGCTCCCCAGGTTCTCACCTGGGCATCTCCCCTTGGGACATCCATTGGATCAGGGGGGCTCACAAGCTTGGGGGCCTGCAGCACTGCTGGGATGCCCCAGAAACCTTGAAAACCAGCCAGGGGAAGTGATTAAGGAAACCCAGCTTCTCCATACTCTGACTCCCTTAAAGTCAAGAAAGCTAACTTATTTTGAAAACTCTGAACAGGACCCCTGTTATGGACAGCTATGCTTCTGAAAACCTACTCTCAGTACCACAAAAGATAATTTTTCAAATTAGAGTTGACTCAAAAAAGTTGTGTGTGTGCGTTTGTGTTCATTTTGAGGGGACTGAACTGAACGGGACTGGACCGAATTTTTAGATAAGGAAATTCCACCCACACTTATTATGTGGGTGTGATGAGATACTATTGTCAGGTTACCCCTTATTCCAGTGACTAGACGTATGAATTTAATACAGGACTTTTATTTTAATATAAAAAAAATTCCTTAAATGTGGTGTCAGCAAGCTTAAGATGCAGAGGGACCTTTGCAAATAAATTGTTTTTATTGTTGAACTGAAGAAAAGCAGGATGATTGGGACCATTCGGGACATGTGTGCTTTGAAGTTCCTCCTAAATTTTTTCCTTCTGACTTAAGAGAACCAAATCAGGGGGAAAAAAAAAAAAAGCAATAGGTTGATGCCATGCAGACATAATAAATTAGGTTCCATAGCTGTTTTAATTTAGACGGGTTCTTCCATCTAGGCATCACCGTTGCATTGTTTACTTGGGAAAGAAGTCACAGCGATAAACAAACAAACACAAAGACTTACGGCCAGCGGCTGCCTGCATATCACTTAGCAACATCAATATTTTTGTGCACAAATAAAGGTCTCCTGCACGGTGCCTGCTGCCAGCATGTGTGCGTGTGCGAGCGTGTGTGCCTCTGTAGTGCTGACCTTGTACGCAGAGAGATCAGTCTGTCAGTGATTGGTCACTCCTTAATTTGGATGTCTAGACATTTCAGCCCGCGCGAGCGAAAGGCAGACATCTAAAGACGTGAGAAGAGATTCTAAGGGATACTAGGGCCTTAAAATAATTCCCTGTCAAACTGCAAATGTATTTTGTTCATTTTAAAAATATATGGGTGCAAGTGACTGAATGGAACGCGTGACTGAAGGCTTTATTTTTTATTATCACTATTAATTAATGTGCTTCTTGGATGTTTTCATGGCTGTGATATAAATAGTAAAGCTTCCTTAAAGGTTATCGGCAAGTGTGAGAGAGTTAATATTATGATCAGTCTGCTGGCTGGAAATATGTTTTCTTAATTTGCTGAGAACTGCAGTCCAGAATCTTTAGAAAATAAATTAACTATGTTTAAAGGAAGTACCAAATCTTAGTTTATAATGTCAAAGCTATAGTCAGGAATGTAATCTCTGAAAATGTCCAGATGAATAGGAAATTATTGTCCATCTGCGTTTTATTCAAAACCTCTCTGTGTGCAGGCAAATGTGTTTATACCCACATGTAAAAAGGCTCAGTTCTGCCAAATGCTGAAATCTCTCAATTCCCACTGATGCCATTGGGCATTTGAATGTTTCCAGGGCATTAGTCCTATGTTTGCAAAGCAGTGGCATGCACATACATTTACAGTGGCCCAAATTTTCAGCTGCTCATATGTACAAATGAGGCAAATGATCACCTAGTTATCATTTACATGAATTGTTGTTTGGGATGTGGGATATTTGTATAATGAATTGGAATTTACTTTTTGGTAAAAAATGCTTAAATTTAGAGAGCTGTAGCTATGACCTTAAGAATATTTTACTGTAATAATAAGATCTAGAATGTGGCAGAGCTCAAAGGAGCTATTAGTATCCTTTAGTGATCTATTTTAGTTTTCTTTGGTTTTAATTCTTTCAGTCATAAATCCCAGAAAACAGCAACTGGTTCTTGAAGAGCAACCAGCATTCGGAAGCAGGCACTCTGCAGCAACAAATTATTTTGAAAATAACGTGAGACAATTTGATTTCACTGATTATCTCTGTCCACTGTCAGAGTATTCCCATATGGGTATAGGTGTAGCATCACAGACAACTGTAAAGGTGTCTGTATTGTAGGTGTGCTGCTGTACACCACTTACGTAGGACTCAGGCCTGTAAATGAACAAAATGTTCTTGTGCAGAAACAAGAGCTCAGATCTTAGAGCTAGTTTATATTGTGAGGATCTTCACTACAGCATTAGCAGAGTGGTTACCCAGCTGTAGTTATATTGATGTGACACTCACCCTCTGCAACCTCCCTCTCCCCCCAGATCTGTGGGACCAATTCATTTCAGCATAAAAGTCAATTTATTTTAAGGTAAGTCAGCTTCAGTTCTGTGAGGAAATTGTTAATCTATAGTAGCTCCAGGTTTTCTTTCCTATGAGATTGCCCTGTTCCTTTCTATTTTTCTTCTTCTTCTTTTTTTTTTTTTTCCCTCTCTTTCCTAATGTTTGGCTCAAGTAATAGCAAACTGCATTACCTCCTGAATTCTGTATTAGATGAAGAGCTGCCTTCCCTGGGCAAACATGCCTAGATTTCTGTGGATGTGGAGGCAGAGAAAGAACCCACACAGACATGTGATAGCAAAGCACTAACACTGACAGGTCTCTTGATGTTCTAAGTACTGTCCCCTCTGGTAAATCTGTCCCATTTTTAGAGGCAGGCCACAATTACTGTATATTCCTTCCCCTGTCTCTTCACAAAATGTCTCTATGTAAATAATTAACATACAATCAGACCCTAAACCTCGTCTAACTTGTACTGATGGAGGTTTTCATGGAGCCCATTTAAATGTGCCAGGAGGACATTTAAAAACAGGAAAGAAAGTGAGGTATTCGAAAGCAAACATTCTTTAAACACTTTGATAGAGCAAATTGTACTTTAAAAATCATTAACTAGGTAAAATAAACAGCAGTGGGGTTCTCCATCACTTATTACGTGCTAGTGTGTTAAATTGTTTGCAGTATTGCCTGCTAGTTCTTGTGATTTTATTGTATATTCCACAGTTTTCTGCAAGTTTCAACTCTGAGGTTCTAATGATTATTTGAGAAGCTCATGTTACTTGTTAACACAAGAAAATTAATGCAAAAAAACCCTCAGAGATACGTTATGGAAAGAGAAGGTGGTATCTGTTTTAAATAAAACTGGTTTGTCCCACACTTGCTTCTTATAATTTTCATTCCCACTCTCACAGCCCTCATGCTTTTAAGAAGGGGGCTAAGGGATGTGTGCCCAAGATGTGATCTGGCCAGGATCAGTTTTGTCCTTGGAGAACACCCACCAAATTCTCACCATGTTGTTTGACTTGTGCATCTGTGATGCCTTGTTTTTTGTGTAGGCCTGCTCTTTGGCAATCAAACACACTATTACGGTCCATCCTTTCACCTCTTCCTCTTGCTTACCTCACCCTAGGTGAATCTCAGTTTCCAGGCTGTTTCCTGAGTTTGCCTGCTGTGGCTGTCTTCTGGGCTACAGTCATCCTCCCTTTTGGGTGAACAGGAAAAGAAGGGGCACATAGAGCATGGTGCAACCTCACTGCTATCCTCCCCCTGTCAGGGCACAGGTCTTCTGCTAATCCATGCTGTGGGCTTCCTAGGGCACAACTTTTTTGGTGGTGCAAACACCACATTCCTCAGTTCTTCTCTGATTGCTATCAGCGTGTCTGTGGTTCTCAAAATGTTTCAGGGTTTTTTCCTTGACTTTGCTCTCTTGCCCTTCCTGTTGCTTTTACTGACAGACTGTTTCTGTTCTTCAGACCAATATTAATATTTCTGCTATAAATGCTACAAAACTGAAAAATCAATATTCTAGTGAGAAGTATTTTAAACTGTGACTTAAAGAAGTACAGATTTAGGTATCAGTTGAAAAAGAAATTGCACCCAGTGTTTTTGTAATGGTTTTATCTGTCTGTCTTTTGGATTTGGCATATCTATAATTTGGGTTGCCAGTATTACAGCTTAAACAAGCCAACTAGGACATTCTAAAACATTACATTTTCTTGTAGTCTAGACGTATTTGCACAGACAGTCCAGCTGCAGCTAAGGGTCTCTGTAGGTCTAATACCATTCAAATGCTTCTTCTTCTGGGACAGTCTTAGAGCTTACTGGCCCTGAACACGATACATGAAGATTACTCATTTATTGGCCAGATTGGCAGAACTGAGTGGTTGCTGCCCCCATTCCTGTGCTGCCTCCTGTGCTTTGCTGGCACTCCAAAATTGCTTACAATTTCTATGATCAAGTTTGCTGCATGTTGCTTCTCAAAGGTTTCTACCCCTACATCAGAATGAGTACAGCAAGATAAGGGAATACCTGGAAGCTGCTCATCAGTCTGTCCTGGGATTTTCTTATCTATGTCTCTGGGTGCATTACATCAAGAAAAAAGGTACTGAATATGTGCCCAGCACTCGTAATGCAATATCCTGATATTCATAAGCTTCCATTAAGGTCTCTTGTTTTTGAATCTTTGGAGACACATCACTAGGAATTACCCTATCTTCTGAAACACTAGTGCTGTGATACGAACTGATGAGAATTTGAAGAAATTGTGTTTTTTGAGTGCTCTTTGTGTTTTCACATATGATTTGACTAGCTGTATTATTTAGCTTGGTTAACCTACACATGTAACTGAGCCCATGTTCCATAACTGGTCAGCTTTAACATTTGTATGTTCTATTTGTTAAAATTATATTTTATGCTAAGAGACATTTCTGCATTCATTCAGTAAATCTGCAGTGTGTTCCTATATCAGGTCCTTTGACAAGGTATTACCTAAATGAGCTTCACAGAATTGTTTTAATTCCAATTCCTTTTTTTTTTTCTTCCTGTCTGTAGTGTTCCCAGCAGTGCAGTAGCCAGGATTTGATTTCTGTCAGAAATGATACTGCTTCAGTCTCGTCTCTGTAAGTCTCCACAGGGAGGTTAGAGGGTGGTTATCCTCCGGCTGGTCTGGACCTGGTCCAGCATTCAATGAGAATGCAAATCCCCTTGAAAGCAGATACCTTCTCTGCAGTGATACTGCCTTTATGCTGCATGTGCTTCAGGAAGCTTGTGATAGGTTTATATTTGCATTGAAATACTGTTATTTTTTAAAGGTACCCAATCTTTTGCAGTTATGGAAGCTTAGTAAATGGGCCTAATTCTTTCCTCTCCTTTTCAGCAAGGCAAAAAAATAAAAGATTATATGCAACACGAGTCAGGGCCTCGCCACAGCAGTGTAGGAGATTATTGTTAGTGCTTTGCTGGAACATAACTTTGATTGTCAAGGCATTTGCTGCAGTTCAGAACGTTAATTTTTCGACGAGAGGATTCCACATAGTCCTTCTCTTCTAAGGTACGGTGTGGCAGCATGAGCTTGAGCAAGCTGGGCTTAGTCGCACATCCCCACTGCCCAGGTACAGAGGCTTAGATTCGAAGAGGCACAGCAGTTTTCAGGAGCGGATGCAGCGCTGACTTGCAGGAGGGAGGATGGGAATCCCACAGCCAATTTTGTGGCCCAAGACGCCTATCTGCTCCTCTCGTAAGAGGGCTGGCAAGCCGTGTTGGCTCTGCAGGCTGTGAGCTGGAGGCACGGCCGTGGGACAAAGCGCTGCCAGCTCGGGGCACGGCCGGGGCTGCTGTGCGGGCGGCGGGACCGCGCTCCGCTCTGCCGGCACTGGGAGATGTTCGGGCGCAGGCTGGGGAGCCGGGCCGCTCCTCCGCAGCCAAGCACGCAGCTCTCGGAGCGGCTGTAAATCAGCCGCGCTCCCCCGATTCAAGTTTTGTCTTGCTCGGGCCGATCAAAAATAACCCGTGCGCGGAGGGGCGGCCGCGCTGGCCGGGCACGGCTATTTCCGTGCGGGCTGGCCGGCAGGGCGGGCGGACACGGGGCTGTCCGAGCCGGGCTGCGCCTCCCCGCGCCCCAGCCCCTCTGTTGATCGCTCTGTTGTCACTCCCTTAGCGACCGTCGCCACGTCGCGCCTCCGCGTCCTGCCGGGCACCCCCGGCCACCTCCCTTTCCCGGCTCCCCGCGGCCGGCTGTCATGTTTCCAGAAAAAGCCGGCCCCGGGGCTGCGGGGCGCTGCCCGTGCCCGGCAGGTGTCCCCGGCGCCGGACGGGAGCGGCTCTCGCCACCGCGGGGCTCCCGCGCCCGGCCCGCCGCGGGTCTCTCCCTGCCTCCCTCCTCATCCAGCCCTTTTCCAGGCTCAGGGAGAGAGATGGGGGCGAGCCTGAGCCGTCACCTATTGGCAATAAATAAGCATAAATCAAATTCTTCCTATTGTTTAATAATTTGATTAAAACGCAGATATTTCATCACTAAACGGTTGTTTAGTCCCTTTCTCTGGCCCCCCATCCCACCCCATTTGAAGGCTTCCAACCAGCTCCTCAAAGCTGCCGAAACTGACACGCTCCCCCTCCCACACATAGCACTTGAGGGGAAATGGCAGAGAAAGCCTCCAGCTGTGAAGGCTGCAGTGAGGACCCTATTTTCACCAACCATTTTCCATCAGCAGGAGACGGACATCCTGTAATCCAAACAGGGAGGCTAAAGAGGAGCGGACAGACATCACCTATCTGAAATGTCGGTGGTATCTATACTAGCTTGCCAGATTTTCTTCTTCGCTCCTTGCCTGCTGGCATCACATTTCACCATTTCAGTCCCTGCTCAGAACGGTGTGTCCCAGCTCACCAGGTTGCCTGGAGCACCTTCTCATCCCTTCCAAGAACTCATGATGCAGGTGTCCCTCAGGACCTGCCTTTGCCCCTGTCTCAGTGGTGCCCCAGGCACCTCTCCCCAGCTGACAGCCCCTCTGCTGAGCCTGCCAACACACCTGCGGCTGAGCTGGTGGGGCAAATGCTGCATTCCTTTGCATTCACCACAGTGGCTGTTTTCTTCTTGCCAAATCCTTCCTAGCTGCAGAACAGATCCTTCACTTCATTGAGACATATCTCTGATGAGCTGCTTTTTTGATTGCCAATATATTAAAAATAGCCAGATTTTTTAGGATTTTTTTTTCTTTTAATGTTCATGTGTAAACACAGTATCTCTGTGTACACAGTTCCATCCTGATCCATTCTTTGGTTTTGGAAGACTTTGACTTTTGTATATGAGCAGAAGATGTCACCCCAGTGAGCATCAGCTCAGTGCCAAAGTCTCTATGGCCTAGTTTTTAGAGATTATGAGGATCCACTGTTACTTGAGTAGCTAACAGGAAACAGAGTGATGGGCATCTCTGAAAAGCTATTGAAAAAATTGTTACTTAAAAAAGTGTACATATGTGAACACTAGGCTGGTAGAGTACATGGCTGTAACTGTGCCTTGAGCTAACCAAGAGACTCAAAAGGTCAGAGGCACCATAAAAATTGTTATACAGAGCTGGTACAGACCCTGCAAGAATTTCACTGCCACTTGCTGGGAAGGGGCATTTTAGTTCCAGGAGAGATTTGGGTTTAAATTTTAGTTGTTATTAAAAACTAGAACATAGTTTTAAACTTTTTTTTTTTCCTCTTTTAATGGGGGGAGAAGATTCAGCAACTCTTCTTATTCTGTCTGTTTATCTAATCTCCAAAGAGGTTACCAAGGTTAGATTTTTGAACAAGACAGATGTGTAGATATGTCATTACATATTCAGAAAATGTGTGTGCTGAGCTCTTTTAAAGCTTGACATTTCTGGATGCTGAGAACTTCTGAAAATGTGGCCCACTATATGAAATTACTGTATGTCATTAAAAAAAAGAAAAAAAAGAAAAAAAAAGTGTCAGTCCAGATAACTCAGAAGATAAAATGGTGTTCTGCACAGCATGGGAATAAAGAAAAACCAGGAGTGAGAATTGCATGTTGAAGGCTAGGAATGCATCATGCTCATGGCTTCTCCACAAGTCAGATTTTACAACTGTGTAGACACAGCCATTTCTTTTTCCTTGGCTTTTCCATGTGCCTTCAGCTGGTACTCAGGGCTGTGGCTCGTCTTGCTGTGCCTATTACTCAACCTAGCCTTTGCCTGCATCACCCACCCAAACCTTAATTAGTTACGGCCGCACGATGTGCGTGGGCTGCGTGTGGCACCGCAGCGACTTGTGGGTGCAGTGCTGCTACATGCAGTGGTGTCAGTGTGGGGGTTTCCTTTCTTTGGTATCACTGAATTTGAAAACCTTCTTCAGCTCTGTGTGGGTTCTGCATGTGTAAAGAGTGATTGTAATAGTCACCTTATCTCACAGCTGAAGGACTGCAGCAGAAAGCTGTTAAGAGGGCTAAGTTATTGGCAACAAACATTTCCTGTCAGTTTGCAGTTCCTCAATCTGAAAACTTAGCCAGTTTATGTTCTGCTTGATCAGATTTACATCCAAGGTATTTTCTCTGTTGTTCAGAACAGATACTTTTCAGGGCAGAAATCATTCTGTCCTTTCCTTTGCCACTCTCAGTTTTGAGGATGCTGAGTTGTTAGCAGTTCAAAATGATGGATGATCCCTCTATAGAGATGATGGAGTAATTACCAGAACCTGAACGTGTTCATGCTGAGAGACCATATAACATCGAGAAACTAAAACTGTAAAGCCGCCTCATGTGAAGAGTTATTTCTAGGACATAGGAATACAGAGCTCTTGTTTAAAATTTTTCTAGTGTCTGTAAAGCACTTTTAAAGATAAGTAACTATTATGGCCTATCTCATGGCCAGTGGAAAGTGGAGGCGTGAAGGTTGGACTTACTGTGACAGAGGTACAGAGAAGAATGGAAGAGACTGGATTGCTTCCATGCTTCTGTAGATTTCCCGTCCATTGCCATACTGGTTGGATCATGTTGCTAACCACCTAATGTTTTTGTCTCTGGTAGGCTTTGAGTCTGAACTGGTGGTGGCTTGTCATGCCCTAGTGTCACTAGCATGTTTGTTTGAGGGGAGGGAAACCTGAAAAATGAATGAAGAGGTGTTATCTCAAGCCTTTCTTAAATGCCAGTATTCATTCTTAAATGAGCTTGCTTTAACTTGCCTTAGTACTTCTTTTGTTTAGTGAAGAGTACTTCAGCATATTGAATTTCATGCTGTTTGATGCAGCGATACACATTAACACATGGTGAGGAGTAAATGTAAGTACACTGTGCTCTTCTGTCTTCCATAAATAATAATATCGGCCACCTTAATCTCAGTTCCTTCCAATTTATTTCATTTCAGTCACAGGGAGCTCATAACATCCATGTCATCTAGCCTATATGGCAACCAAAGATCCCATTTTACCCAGTAAGCTGGCAGTGTTGGTAATGGTCTTCAATACCAGGTCAAGAAGGCTTAAGCACAAAACTTGCGTGTGGTTTCTTTTTGTGCAGTACATGCTATTGAGAGTGAATAAACATTTCTTTGTTAATTCTGTTAATATACTTGCTTTTAGTGTAATCTCGTCTTGCATCCATTTGAAGCACAATACTGACTAATCTTTTCATTTGTTTAACCTGTTTACTAAACCCCAAGTTTCCCAGAGCAACAAGGGTAAGACATGAAGGGCTCAGGTACAGTTTAAGAATATAGAATAGCCTGGAGTAAAGGGCTCAAGAATAGCAAGTGGGAGTTATTTACAGCAATTTAAGCTAATCTGTCTGTGTGTGGAAACTGAGCAGAGAGCCCTCACATGAGGGGGCAGTGATATTCAGCATGGGAGCAGTGAGCAAGCTTTGCAAGAGGAGATCTAATACTCCTGTCCTCTGGTGGCCTTCCTTTTGAAGCAGATGTCACTGAAAGACAAAATACCAACCACATTAAATTCCCTGAAATCTTTTGTGTAGGTTTACTCATCATAAAGCAGCAAGAGCTTGCTCTCTTTCTTCATAGACAATATTAGTTTTTGGTTTGTTTTTTGTTGTTGTTGTTTTTTTTTCTTTTTAATAGATTTTGATTGCTGCTCAAGGTTTATGGTGTTCCAATAGTCATGTTAGTGTACAGACTGAACTTCAGAACCTGTGTTTTATATTTACAGATATCTTAAGATTGACTTTTGGGGATGAGAATGCTCTTCCCATATCCAGAAATAAATTACTTTGAGAAATGGAGATAAACATCTATTTAACTCTTTTAACCCGTTGAGCTTAAGTAGTATATCTTTCTTCTGCAGAATATTTTTCCAACTATTTTTTTTGAGCTCAGTTTACTCAGAAACTTGGTTCTCTGAAAAAGGGAGACTGGGAAACTTTGGCATTTGTAGAAAATACGGTTATAAAATAACAGAGGCATAGGAGGTTATTATTAGTTATAATTGCTGTTTGTTTTCCTGGTTTCAGAAAATCTACCATTGCTGCTTTTGTACATATGGATGGTTTTATAACGTAGGGTGAAGGCTCTGGCAATGTTTATGTGCTTTTGCATTTTTTGTTAGTATTCTAATTATCATCAGTTTCTCCAACCAGACCAAGCCATTAACATTCCTCCTACTTAATGCTTAATGGGAATCAGAGTTGAAGTTTGACATGAAACAACCGTATTGTTCTTTGTTCCTGGTTCTGTGTCTGCATGTGTAAATCACACACACATCCACATATGTGTCCTTTTTAAATTTGCAGCTAACAATTTTTTAACAATTTAACAGTGTTAAAATGTTTTGGAAAAATGATAAGAAGGTGAGAGAAAGTCCTTAACAAAGTGACAGGGACACAGCCCACACAACTGAATGTCTTGGTGCAGAGGACTTTTGAACAGACACACACAGACAGTATCCATCACAAGTACTGCCAGCACTTGGATGGCTCATGTAAATGTTGTATTTCTTTAAAAACCAGTAATACATGACGAAAAGCGAAGGTGTTTTCAGCTTCATTTAATTGTTGTCTTCTTTCTTTGAATGACCTGCCTTCGGTAGCTCGTTAGTACCTTTTGTGTCCCCTCAGAATGTTCTGTGCTGTGAGCTGTGCCCTTACAAACGATTTGAACTTGTGGAAGTGGCAGGGGCAACTTTCGGAAACATGTAGCTGCCAAGTTTCCTGTGATGTGATCTTAAAATAGACCAGACTGGGAAAAGAGGGGAGGACTGTCACCAAGTGTGCTCCGCATGTCAGGACTGTTTTTACTTGATCTATATCGGCTGGCGAAGTCCTTTGTGAGCAGAAGAAAGAACCTCACCCCCACCCATTTCCTCCTTTCAAGCTATTTTGGGCTTCCTGTGAAGTTCTCAGTGTACTTTCTCAGCCAGAGCAGCATTGTGAGCTCCTTCTGGTAAATCACATTTTCGGGTTGGGGTGGGGGTTGGGGTGATTATAAGGAGAAGACAGGAATTTGTCTTTAAACAGGTTGGGTTTTTTTTCTTCCCTTCATATGTTCAAGAAAATTCTCATTAACCCACTGCATGCATGTAAGTTTCCAATATAATTTTTTTGACCAGGTCTACCTAGGCGGCTTTCACTCATGCTAGTAGGTGGTGCAGTCATTTTCTCTTTTCTCTTTTAAGGAGTCATTAAATTTAACAAAGAGCTAGTGTCAGGAAAAGGCAGCAGGATCTTAAGGAATTTGTGGAATATTCAAGCTGAATGTTCTTATTAGTTCATGGTTGAAAAATGCCACTGCATAAACACACATCACTGATCTATTTCTGTAGTGAAGCAATAGCCTAGTTCTTTTTTTTTTTTTCGCTGAAGTTTCCACCAAAATAACTCAGTTGTTTTCACTGAGCTTGTCGTTGATTCCAGCTATTATGGAAGAAACCAAAATTGGAGCCCAATTTCCACGTGAATGTAAAGAGTTCTCCTCTCCTTAGCCATATTCCCAGAAAAACATAGAGAAGCAGAAAAAAAAGTTCTGAATGAAGAAATAGAAGTATGGAATAACATGCTCTCAGATTTCTCTGCATTAAAAAATTCAGATTATATGAAACATGCATGTATAAAAAGAGAAAAAATGTGGGAATTGGATTAAAGAGTTTTATCATGTGTTTGGTTGGGGCTTTTTGCTGTTTTTTACAGAACTGCTCAGCCCTACAGTTCCTGAAGTCCTCAAGACTGTTACTACTTGAACCTACTGAAGGCTGAGCAGTTTAGTGAAGGATTTGCATGCACTGCAAAATTTTCTCTGTATAGTTGTAAATACTGGCCTAATCCTAGGGAGTGTTTTGTTGAAAGGCTACACTTGGTTAAATATAAGCATTTTTCAGAGAACACTCAAAAAAAAGTCCTCTGTGGGAAGGGAAGAAATGACTGATTTAATTTTTTTTCCTGATATCATTTAAAATTCAGGAACAAACCAGAAAAAGATTATTTGTAGCTTCCTGGACAAGAAACCCACCAAAACTATACCTCACATTCAGTATCTGAAAATTCTTTGAAGTTTTTCTTTGGAGAATCCCTCCATGTGCAGTCACAGTGAGGTCAGTTGACAGTTCCTGACATCTCAGCATGAACTGATGTGTTACTTTTTAGTGCTGTAAACACAAGCAGTATTCTGAGTCTGTGCACACTCCAAACAGGTGCTTTTTGCAACCATTTTAAAAGGGAATAGGTATTTTTCGGAAGAATCAAATGTCTTTGTTCTTCCTCCAAACTATAGTTCACCATTAAGAAATCATCTCAATGCATTAAATGTCTTTTATGCTTAAATTAGACCTGAAGCCTTTGGGGCAGAGTTGAGAAGGCAAGGCCTTGGTAATTTTTAATTTCTACCCTTACTCTTGAGTTTGTTTGCTCTGTATTAAAATCCTAAGTAAAAGTCTGTGTGTTAGTGTTAATCCATGAGAATGTTTTGCAGATGTAGAAACTTGGAGTCAGTCCTGAAAGCACCATATTCTCCTGGTACTTTTATCTTGTCCCATCTTTTCCCCTGTCTGCAACATCTTATTATTTTCATGGCAGTGGCAGTTCCTTAAACTCACTTGCTGTTTTTTCCATCACCTGATGGGCTAGAGCAGTACACATTGCTAGTATTTTTCTCAGAAATATGTCCTTGAGTCTCACTCACTTGTCTGTACACCAAAATCAAAGTATGTTTTCTTCAGGCATTGCTACTTTTTACGTAAAGGTTCAGGATAACAACTTCCTAGCTTTTCCCTTAAAATATGGAAAACTACAGCAAAAACCCAGAAGGCTTGGTGGGGTGGGCAGAACAGTCCAGCTTAGTTTTTCAAACCTGGCTTTCCCAACATAGCTTCAAGTTTTCCTATTTGCCTGGCAGGACTAGGTCTGGAATCAAATGTATTATATTTAAGTTGTCTTAAAGCTTACTGCACTGTTGTTATGAGTTGTTTTTGTTAGTTTGTTTAATTCCTTGCTCATGAAAATCTTTTCTGCAAGCTCCTGCTTCTCACTTCTGGCATCAAAAAATTTAAATCAATCACATTTTCGTTTTGCTATGGTGATATACTTTGTTAAGAGGCCAATCTGGTGATCTTCATGGGTGTGTTTTGGGAACCCCAGGCTCAGATTCTGGTAAAACCAAAAATCATATTAAATAGCTCCTTGTGATTTTTTTCTCAGGATGCAGCTTGTTTTATGACGGTGGGCCATGGAGAAGGATAGCTGTCAGGGCTGGGTACAGGGACAAACACAGAGGGTTTCTTTTCAGGGCTGGGGGAAGCATTTCTGCCCGGGTGAGCCCGGCACAGACAGGCCAGCCTCTCTTGTGCTGCTGTAAGCATACAGAATGTGGAGGGTCATAAATTCTGGGAGCATCGAAGTTCCAGTCCGTGCCAGTCTGCAAGCAGGAAGTTTTCTGAGGCAGGCGTGGTTCCAGGTGGTGGGGGGCAGGACAGGGCTGTGCTGCTCCAGATTGGGACCACTGCACAATAGCCCTCGCTTGCAGCAGCTGGGCTGTGACACTGGCAGGAGATACTTTGTGCAGCTGGGCCATGCCAGTGCCAGATACGAGTCCCATGGTACGGGCTGACCCAGCTGCACTGAAAGTCTCATTCTTCTCTCCGTATTTATTTATTTATTTATTTATTTATTTTAGATCAACAATGCAAAGTGGGGGTTACAGCTAATGTGCTCTTGCACCCGTGTGCATAAAATACGTAGACATTAAGCAAATACAATTCACTTCTTTCTTTCCTTCTCTTTAAGCATTGCAAGAGTTTCTTAGACATCTGCAGTTGTCCAAGCTGCATTTCTTGCTCTCCTAAAGGCACAAAGTGTGGTTAGAAAGAAAACAACCCTGCTTGTATGTGTAGATATATACATGAAAATAAAATATATCCCTGTTTGCTTTTTCAGTTCTGCTTAGGGAAGAGCAGTTTTGAGTATTCAAATAATGCAAGCCGAAAATTTTTCTAATGAGCATCATTTTATTTGAGTTGGAAGTACTGATAATACACATTTCACAGGTCAGCAACTAAAGCCCAATTACATAGTGATTTGTAGATTGTCCAATTGTGAAGGGGCGGCAGTCAGCTTTCTTTCCCAATCTAGAGTGTCTCACAGGTATATATTTACAATTCCTACACCAGCTTCATAAGCATAAAATAAGATCCAAGTCTCTTAGTTGCCTTGAGGGCTTTCTAGACTGGGAATGGGCTTTGTTTCCCAAGTATGTCTCTAATCCAATAAAGCAGTTTAAAGCATTACTATAAAAGAAGATATATAAAATATAATTAATTATTGTTGGATAATGCTGACAAACAGGTGAAGAAACTTTTTTTTACTATTCAGTGATGACAGTCTGAATCAGGATTTAGCTCAGAGCAAATTGCCATTCTAAAGCATTCAAAAATAATTTGCCAAGACATTAAAAAAAAAAAAGAGAGAGAGAATTGCTTAAAATAGTGATGTTAAGAAAAATCATCAAATTACATTTGACCAAGGGAAACTTCCAGTTCTTTTTATTTGTTTACTGGCATTTTATTTTCTCTTGGGAAACTCTGAAGCTAGATTTTCAGGCTATTCTCTGCAATTATGGGAACCCGGAAAGTTCAGTTTTTAAAAGAAATCCAAGTTTCTCAAGAAGAAAAATGACTGCAGGAACTGGGACTTCTAAAAGGAGTGAGCAAATGCTGTGGCATTCGAGATGGTTTTGTTGTCTTTCAACTTTCCCACAGACCAGAAGAGCAATGGTCCTTGACAAATAAAGACCTCTGCTTGCAAATGGCCTCGTGTTGGCAGTCCCAGGTGTGAAATGCTGGGTGTTACCATCAGAGAGCTTTGAGGGGCATCAGTAACAATGACAAGAAGGCATAAGAGGCCAGGTTGTCCCTGTTTTTTAAGTAGCAGAGCATGGAGTGATGTGAGAAATGAAGGGTGGAGCTGAGTTACTTGCATGAGTAACATCTGCAGGACTGGGCCTGATCTCCTTCCCACTGAAAGCAACAGGCATCTTGCCAGCCCCAGCACTGGGACCAGGATCTGTGCCAGCAAAGAAGAGGAAACTGATCAGGCTTTTTCTATGGCCTGTTCAAGGAGGAAGAATTTTTAAAAACCACCAAAAACAAACAAATAAACAAAAAAAACCCAAACAACAACAACAACAAAACCACAACAAAACAAAACATTAAAAAAAAAAAAAAGAGGGAAAGGCACAAATAGGTGAAAATAAATGATACAAGTAAAATAGACTCTTTGGCTGATATCCATAGGGCCATGTTTTGTAAGCAGTGTCTTTAGTCCTGCCAGTCTTCCTTCAGACATGTGGGAAGCTTCGCGCTTGGTTGGAAGAGTCAGTCTCTGGGTTTGAAGGTGTGGGATACGAAGAACTGGAACAGGAGATAGATGGCCACTGGCATTTCTGTGGTAGAGGTGCCATGAGGGCAGGGAACATGTTTTTCTCAACTTGGGAATGTTGCATTGCAGCTTTAATAAAATTGGAAATACCATCCTCATGACCTGGATCTTTTCCCTAAGCTTTTGTTTTCTTCTTTTTTATTATAGTTAATCTTATTTCTAAATGCCAATTTTCCTTCCCCTAGGAAATTTAGTAGGTAATGGCATCTTTACCTCTTTCTCTAGCCCAGTTAAGTTTTGAGGTGGTTTTTCATTTCTGTAGAGGAATTTTTGGGTTGTGTGTTTTAAGTGTGGTAAATGAGAGTAGAAATAGGTCAACCGATTAGTAACTGCTGGTTTGCCTTTAAAAGCAAATCACTTTTAAAATTATTCTTCATATTTCTCAGTGTATATGCCAGCTATGTGTAATTTTAGCTTGTGTAAGTGGCAATGGATCATTTGGGGCAAGGGAAAACAAACCTTCTGGAATCAGAACAGAGCAGACTAAGTAAAATAATGAAAGCATATGTAATTATTTCCTAAAAAAATGTTGTACTGCAGTGAGGTTTTAGGAATCCCACATGTAGGAGGAAGTTGCAGCTTTGAACCTAGTGTGTTTGGAGAGTTGCTTACCTTGGTAGCACAAACGTAACTCATTGACTGATTTGAGAACTTTTCTGTTGAAATTAAATAAAGAGAAAATTTTCCTATTTACTGTTTTGTCCCTGGAAGCTTGTAGGCTGTAAGCAGAGCTGTTACAGTACTGGTGCACTTGAAAACATGAATTTATATTACCTGGAGAGTTTTTAAGGTATCACATCAGCTTGTAGTCGTACTACCCACACTGTGTGTTTATCAGTGACTTGTTTGCTATACTTCTAAAAATTAATTGCTTGGCATGTTTCTGAACTGGTTGGGAAGTTCCTTTAAACTTGTACTCTGAAGTTCTCTCTTAGTTAATGACTGCAGCTTAGTCTGCACTAGAAAATGGTACATCAGCAAGGGTTGTGCGTAAATCACTCTCCTAACACATTCAGCTGTGCCAGCAGAACCCAGAAGATAAATGAAATTATTTTTAAAAAGCATTTCTGCCGGTGTAGCTTGTTCCTTCCAAGAGACAGGTCTAAAGTGCACTGTCTGAGGGCTTCTTTGCACATGTAGTCTGTGTAAGGGTAAGAGACAGTTACTCACATAACTTTATGAACTCTGTCAAAGTGCTCTTATGCTAGAGGTATTTTCAGTGACCAAGATGTCCTGTTTTCAGAAACCCTTTCCAACCTTACTTAGACCCAAACAATACCAATTTAATGCCTTTTTAGAAGTGGACTCATTAGAGTTAGTGGAGTTCCCTTCTTGTCCTGAGGAGTTAAAGGGTATTTTTTAACAGTCGATCTGATCAGCAGAATATAAATTGCAACCTGATCTGGACTCTAGTGCTGACCTGGCTTTGGGCATAGCATCATATGAGGCACCTCCCAGGGCCACTCCAGCCTGAAGGATTCAGTGGCTCTGGGCAGGGCTGTGCCAGTTCATGGGCAGTGTATGCTGCAGTGTGTGCTGCACACATCTGAATGGCTTATGTAGCTTTCATAGGTGCTGGCAAGGTTAGCCAAGAAAATGGCCTGAATGGGTGAAAAAAGTTATTTTGTATCACAGGTGTTTTCTAAGTGCCTGGATCTCTCTTCTGCCTCGTATTGTGACCACTGTGGTTCCTCTGCATTTTGCCATCCCTGGCAGGTTTCAAGGGGAGAGGTCTAGCAGTTGAAGCACTATTAAACTCTTAAAGGTTGTTATGGTTCCTGTTGTTTTTCTGATGCTGTGTCTTTGGCATGCACTGGTGCATGGCATGCAGAACAGTTGTGGTTGATCTACCATCCCTCCCTTTCCCTCAGTAACCTTAGTGAGCTAGCAGTGTGAAGGAAAATGGTAAATGGTACAAAAATTCCCAATTCCTCTTTCAGTGTTCAGATTTTTTTTTTATTTTGGGGGGTGATAATTTTCCTTATCTGTGGCACAGAGGTGGTAGTCCACGTGGATTTGCTGAATGTGCTCATGGGGCATTGCAGAAGAGATCTCTCATCTCCTACTTCTTTGTCGCTGTGCTGGCACCACTTCTGTTCCCAATAGTGCGATGCCTCTCCAATTTCCTGTCTCTACATGCCAGATTATGGGAGTTTGACAGTCAGCAGTGCTGTACTGGGGCCAGAGCCAAAGAACAGGAGCAAAAGACGTGAGCAAAATGCTTTCCTTGGGAGAAGCTCTGTACTAGGGGTCTTAGGTTATTGACTTGGAATGACTGACCTAAGTCTTTCTAGCAATTTGAAGGTGGGGCTTGTAACTGGAAGCCTTCCTGCCCCTCGTTTTTTACACTATCCTATTCCAACATTGTTGCCATTTGAGTCTTTGAATTCTGTGGAGTCTGCAAGGCTGTGAAGAAAATCCTGGAACTCCTGTCTTGCTGTCCCGGTGATCTACTGTTCACTCAGATTTCACATTTTGTTTGCCAAGTCATTTTGAGACCAAAACCAACATAAAGACCCAGAGTGTTCCATGTCAATGCTCAGATCCTGTAGGAAAAAGTTAAGCAATCCAAATTGTAATAGGAACGATGGCTTCTTTTGGGACTTTAATGACACTCAGCAGTAATTTGGAGACTGACTAGTCTGAGATTGCTACCACTGAACTTGCAGTAGCCGTGCAAGGTTCTCTGCAGAGCTGCAGTTCTGGTCAGCTGGACTCTTACATAAGGAGGAGTAAGAAACCATGGAGTAACTCAAAGTAGTTGCTTATAAGCGCCCCACATTGGCAAAATTTCAGTTTTTATTAATGGAACTGATTGGTTTTGTGACCCAGTGAAACTTGAGAAACAGCAATTATTGTGCTTTCCACAGTTTTTGAAACTCCCTTTACAAGATCACCAGCCACTGCAGAGTTGCTTTCCAGCTAGCATGGCACAGGCAAATTTTACTCTCATTACTGAGGATTTTTTCTAGATCCTGCCTGTTCCTCAGAGGTCTCCTCTAATTGCTGACAATCCTGCTGGCCTTTTATTTGATGACTGCCAGACTGTCACCAGATCACTAATCTCAAATCCATCAAAGGAGCAGCAAAACCCAGCTCACTTACAAAGACTTGTTCCATCCTTTCTTTTGTGACCTGACTTAAACCAGGGGTTTCAGTATGGAAGACTGGTTAGCAAATTTTTTGATGCCATGGGAATGCTTGTCTGAGAATAAGTTCATATTTATGCTCTTATGATCCAAAACAGACAGAAACATGGATATATATGTATCTGGTTGCAAGAGGAGGCTGTAGGGCTTTTGGTTCATTTGGGTTTCAGTGGCGTGGCTGGTTTTGTTTTACTTCTCAATGTCACTTGAAAAGAGATTTGTCCTAATTTAACAGTAATCCATGATCTGGAGGCAAACTATGTTTGATGATGCCCTAGAGTTTAGAGAATTATTAGGGTTTTTATTTTTGGCGGGTCTTTCATGTGATAGGATCTGTGCTTTGGGGCTGCACTCTTTGCAAAACGGAGAATGGAGCTCTACAGGGCTTAAGATAAATCAATCTTTTTCCTCTTGCTTCCCATGGTGAATTTGCTCCTGTGGTGGTTGCATAAGGCAACCCAGCTGAGCAAAGCCGCAATAAAAGAGAAGCAGCTTGCTACTCACTTTCTGTCAAGTTGCCACACTCCTTCTGTACATGCTGCTCTACACCAGTTGCAGATTACCGCAGCAAATAGCTTCCAAAACTCCAGCAGCCCTTTCTCCCATGTGCCTCTGCTTGTTAGCATGGCTGAAAGGCTTTTGTGCAACTGCAGCACAGCTTGTCGTCTGATATGGCACAAGAGAAACCAGTTCATTATCAGTGTCCCTTTTTTATACTTTAATTGCCCTGGCCGGTCATACATTTCTGCTCCTGGAAAAGGAGTCAGTTCAGTATCTGGAAATGTGATCCATCATGAGCTTCAAGTTGGGCAGCCTCACTTGAGATGTTTTCACTGAGGGACAGATTCAGGACTTGGAAGTCTTTGGCAGGAATCTGGAAATTCTTTGCTGGAAGAACATGCAGACATCCAAGGCAGCTTTACTATTCCAGGGTGCTGGATACAAGTAGCCCATCAGAAAAAGGAACTTTTCACCAATTGTCATTTACCTTATGTTCAGAAATCAAGAGTGTACTTTAACAGATTGTAAATGAGCAAGGTTTAGGCAATTTGAACCAGGTGGTGTGCAAGGCTCACCACATCAGTGGCACAATCCCTCTTCCAAGTAGAACTGGCTCACAGCTGCCCAGCTCCTCCATTATACTGTGCAGGTTTCCTGCTGTGTCACAGTGGAGGTAGGAAGGAGGAGAGCATGACAGCTCTGCCTTACCAAGAGCTCCTTTTTTGCTGTTTCTCCATTGTTTGCTCCATTTGGGTTAGTGAGATACCTGTCTTAGAGCAGCTGGGTACAGCTTGAGCCTCCTCTGGCATGTTCTAGCTATCTTCCTACATACTTGCCTTCATCCAAGTTGTACAGTATGAGGAAAGACGGCATTGTCATCCTGACTTACCAAATCTTGTATTAGTCATGTCTTTGGGAGATGGTGGCAGTTCTTCACCTCCCACGCATAGCCTAGATATAGTCTTTTACCAGGCTCGATATGGATTAAAAAAAAAAAAAAATAAATCCTAATTCTTTGGCTCCTTTAACTGCAAAGGTCTTTAATTCATAAATTTTATCATTTTGTTTGTCTGATGAGAACTGTAGCCTCTGCTAAGGACGGTATTTTTTCTTCCCTGCCCCCTCTTGCTGTTGTGGTAGGGTGAATTGCATCATTTCTAATAAGATTAGAGCTATTTGCATTTTAAGGTGTTCAGGGTATTAGCTGGCAGTGTGTCAGTTTAGTCTGTCTGAGCTGGCTTTGGTCACCTCCCATAAAGGTTAGAGAGTTCAGAAATATTGTGCCTGGTTGAACTGAGAGTCTAGACATGTCTGGAGAGATCCTTAGTTTTCAGGGTTTGTCTAAGCTTTGTTTCAATAGGGGTGTGAAAGCTACCAAAAAAATGACAAGCTAACACAAAGGTTTGAAAGTCATTTGAGTACTGTGTGGGTGAGAAATGCCTGTATCTGTACTCTCAGTCAAAGAACAGTAAAGGGCACACATAGATCAAAATAAAGAGCACTGTCAGGCAAATAAAAGGCCTTTTATGTATGTGTAGAGATGGAGGAGTCCAGGGTTGCTCCTGGTTTTAACTGTAGAAACTTAGGTGTGCCACTCAGACCCCTGCATGCCAGGCTGTAGTCCTCTGCATTCAGCCTGATCCAGCCTTCCCTGGAGGTGAGCCAACAACTTTCCTGATGCTCCAGGAGTGAAAGAAAAGAACAGGCAACAACCTTCCTGATGCTCCAGGAGTGAAAGAAAAGAACAATAAATATCAAAGTATTATTCTGCACTCTTTGCCACTCCTGGAGGCCCAGCTGCTGCTGGTGGTGGGTGGCCCCGTGCTCCGTGCAGCTGTGACCATACCTCTGTCCAGTTTGGGGACCTTCCCTGTGTGCCACCTTTTGGTTCGAGAGAGCTTTCCCTGAAGAGCCCCAGTTCCATGCCTTGAAAAGGTCCCTATCATTTTCTTCTCCTATTCCAGTGAACTTCTTCACCTACTGAGCATTGAAAAACATATTGTCCAAGAACATGGTTTTCATGGGCAAACCAAAACAAGGAGCAGCTTTGCTCCTATACCAAAAGCTGTCCCGAATTGTGGAAGATTTAATGGGTCTTAACAGAAGTTGGGCAGTAGCCTGACCCCTGACAGATGCCACTGTGTGCTGTGTTCTGTCTGGAGGAGTCACTGTATGCTGGGGCCATCATGCCTATTTGGAGCTGTGGTGGAAGTAGGAATGCTAAGGATAGGGCATGGAGACTGCTTGTGCGGTTGCTGACAGGTAGACAAAACACTGGAGTTACACACCGGTGTTTTTTTGGCCTCAAAGCTTGCAATTTCTCAACTAGCAAATGAAGTAACCTGGGAAAAGGACAAAGGAACGGTAACATAAGTGGAATATGCCTGAAAGTTTCCTTGAGAGGAATTAATGCAGAGCAGAAGCTATTTGCTTCTGCAAGTTTCTACAGGCAAATTATATTCTTGACCACTCTTCAGTTCTCATGATAACTGGAGTATTTTAAAACTCTCATTCCTGGAACTGTATAATAAGAATGTCAAGTCTCATTAAAAAAAATACAGTAAAACATGTTTCTAGCCTTCCTGATTGCAACCCAAATCTTTTGGGTATGGCCCGAGTAAACTCAAATATTTCTAAACCATAAGAAACAATGGCAATGTATTTTTGCAGTCTTGGAATTAACATCAAGTGGGCAATACTAGAATTATCAAACCCTCATCATCAGTAGTGCTAAAGGCTCTTGAAGGATATAACCACCTCAGCAGTTACGTTTAATGTGAAGTGTGGAGGAGAGCAGCCATTTCATTTCCCTAGTTATTTAGGCACCACTGGTGATATATATGTGGGTTTGTATATTTAAAATAGGCTTTGATGTTTTCCCTTATGCATCTTTTTATTATATAAATAATGTCCTTGTTTCTTGGTGTTTGCTGTTAGTGTGTGCAAATACATTCATCTTTTGTTTCACCCTTCCCTAGTGACCTGTTACATTTAGTTATGGGATATACAGAAAGGAAATAATTAGTCTAACTTTGATCTGCCCTTGAAATTGCGCTGTGCTTTTAAACCACTGTAGAAGAAGAAGAACAGTAAGTTTGTTTCTGCTCTCCTCAGCAACAAAGCACAGAGTAAACCTAAGCACAGTAAATTATCGTATTATGATAGCCTAAAGAGCCACTTTTTAATAAATGAGTTTTAGATGCAAACTTTTCTTTCCAGCATGGAGATGCTGCAGATAGGGCAGCGGTGTGCCAGGAGCTCCTGAGCTGTGAAATCAGAGGAGACCATTGGATCATTGCTTCCGAGCACCCACGTGGGTGCCCGTTTCATCTCAGCCCCTTACTCTCATAGAGTCCCTCACCTTAATTTATTTTTCCACTTTTTAAAATTGAAGCTTAGTTTGTTAGTGATTCTTTTTTTTCCCCTTTCTTTTTTCATCTTCATATTCTGCTTGGCACTATATGAGCAAATTATTAAAGCCTCCCTGCTCCAAGGAGCTCTAGGAAGAAAAAAAAATCTGCCAGAAGTTATTTGAAATGGGCTGTGAAATTTGCAAACTGTTACAGGAAAAGCTGGTATAGTTTTCTGTTACAGGAAAACCAGGTATAGTTTTCTATTTCTGATCCCCATAACCTAGAAACAAAGCAAAAATTGGGTGATGGAGCAAAAATGCAACAGCTTTAAGATTTGTTCTTTCCAGTTGCTGGTGGTGAAGGAGAGCTTTGGGTCCAGTGCCTATGGCCACAGAATTTGAACTGTGTGTCCATCTAGTTAATTGACTTATAGTTGGTCTTTTTGGGTTTTTTAAATCTTCATTTATTTCCTACTGTGTGTTGTTTTTTGAGACACCAATACTATTAAAAGTTAGGTAATAGGACAATAGGAAACAGCGTTATTTCAGGTAGTATCTGGACCTTGTTTTTACAGTTTCTTTTACTGCTCAGAAAAACAGAGACTAGGAAGAATTTGGAATACAGAAGTACAATGCCAATTTTTCCTTCTAATCCCTTTAGTCTGCTTGTGCATTTACAGCATGTGTCTTTGTGGGGGACTGTCCCAGTGCAACAGAAAACTGTCTTGGTGATTCAGTAAATGGCCCCTTCCACTGATCCATGGGAAAGACTATTTGCTGTCAAAGGCTTTCCTTGGAGTGTTTTTTAGTTTTTTTCCCTTTTTTTTTTTTTTTGGTAGGCAGATGTTGAGCTAAGAATACCCAGGATTTTTTACAGTGGATGTGAGCATTTTACGCCTTAATCTCACCTTCTTTTTCATAAGCAAGTAATCTTCTTTGTCATAGTTTCAGACCTCAAAATCCTAGGGCTGTCTTTTTTTAATTGTGCAGTGAGTGCTCAGGCCACTGAAGTTGTGATTCTTGATTGAAGGATCTTTATGTTCCTGTAATACAAATAAATGGTGAAAATGCACTAGTTTTACCCAGATGTTGTTTAACTGGCCTGGGCGAAATGTGAAGCCAAAGTCTTTCTAGTGAGCCATAATTAAAGTTGCCACTGTATTTTTGTACTATTTTTTGTACACTGTATAGTTTGTACTATTTTTATTTGATTATCTAGTATTCCTATGTGATATTTCCCATCCAGTGCAAATATTTTTGTTCTTTTTATCTGTTAGCTGTTTTTCTGCCCGAAGCCATTGTGTGTTGCTCCTTTAAGACGACATCTCCTGTGATGTACCCCAGAGCTAGAAGTAGTAGTATATAAAAGTGTCTTAACACACTTCACACTATTACAGTGCTAAATTATTTAGGTTTTTCAAAAGGCATTTAAGTCTTTGCTGAAAGAGGGTTCAAATGTGTACAGCAGTGGTGGTTATTATGCAATGTATGTTTGTCCAGAAATGCATATGAAAGGTAGAGATGTTAATTTTAGTTTCACTGAGTCTCCCTGTCTGGAAACAGAATGTAAATCTGAGTATGTATCTCTCTCTTGTGTTTTGCCTCTGGCAGCCTTTAGAATCACAAATGCACATTTTTAATGACTAAATGTAACATTAACAGAGACCCATTCTGCCCCAGTTATTTCAGCGGAGAATGGACTTGCTAGAGATTGCTTTTAAGTAGCCACATCTACCTAATCAAGGTTTCCCCCTTCCCCCTGGAAAAAAAATACTTAAAAAGCAGAGAAAATAAGATTATTCATTTCTGTGCAAGCTTCAGAGTGGCAGCTGGGATGTGAAGTAAGAGGTCATGGTGTATGGCTGCACAATAGACCCTTCCCTCCAGAAGCTGGTATTTTTGTCAGCTGGACCAGAGGTGGGCAGGAGGTTGTACAGTGCCCCTGGGGCTGGGACCCAGTGCTGGTGTCATGGTGAGTAACCTGCTGCATTTTCTGGGCATGGCTGGAAAACACTGCCAGAGGTGGAATGTTGTAAAGGATGAAGGGGTATCTTTAGGTTATATTTTTCTTCCAGGTTTTAAATAAATCCCTGCACCATTTTAGGGAATTAGGAGTAAAACAAAAATATTTTGGAAAGCCAACTTAGCCTTTCTCTTTGTTTTGCATTTCTTGACTTCCTGAACATGGAATACTGCTTTGCTGGATGTTGGGGCTGTGAGTGCAGGCTTGGCAGCATTGCTGCTGTGTGCGTGCTCCTTGCAGCTGGCATTTGGAGCTCGCCCTACATGGTGGGATTGGTCTTGAGCTGAGGCACCTGGGGAATGAGCAGCTTTCCTATGTGGGGACAGTGGTCCAGCATCACTTTCCTGCCAAAAAATGCTGCAGCAGGGAGCTTGCAGCTTGCATAGAGTAGGAGGATACTTGGTGTTATCCTGCCTGTACCTCCTGGCAGTTTCTGCAAAGAGCTAACCTATGGCATCTTGCTCCTTTGTAAGGGATGGGTGAATCTGAGTCCTGTTGGACAGGCTTTGGGATTTGAAGGAGTCCATAAAGAGAAATGGAGCTTGGCCATGTGGTATCGGCTCCTGGTACCTTCCTATTCCTTTCCCATTAATGTGAAACTGGGATTCATTCCCCTTAAATGAAGTACTTAATGTACATGATTGAAAAAAAAGAAAAAGTACGCTGCAAGGTGCACATGAAAAAGGCAGAGAAACTCAGGACCAACCCAAGGACAAGGGCAATTCAGAAAGCCTTGCAGCCAGCTGGTGATGAAACAAAGCATGAGGGATTGTCCCTCTTCTATCCCCGCTGAGCTGGCAGGCTGGAAGGTTTTTCCCTGGATGGCTGTCCTGCCAGCTTGCTGAAAGGAAGGCTTCCCAGGAGGTCAGGGCTTTCATGCTGCTGCACCTTCTGACTGGGTTGATGTGGGGAAGGAAAGAGACCTGGGGCAAGAGGCAGCACAACAGCTTTTAAGAGTATAACCTTAAAGGAAGAGGAGTTGGAAAAGCCAAAGATAAAGACAGCCCAGAACATCCTCAGGGCTGCCAAGCCTAAAATTAGACACAGGCTAGGCTTTGTTTTCCTTGCAGGCTCACATGCCACATGCGTCTTCCCCCAGTTGGCCTACTCCATGAGGACGGCGAGTGCTGACGCCAAGGAGCACTTGACTCCCTGGGAATAGTTTTCTTGTGACTTTTTGTAGTCCCCATCATCACACAGTGGGAGCAGGTGGGCGACACGGCAGAGCTGCTGTCACGTGTGGGCACACGTGGTGCGGCGCTGCTGACAGCAGCTATCCTGGGACTGCTGCTGTTGACAGCCAAAGCATTGTTGATTCCAGGGAGGGTCAAAATTATTATTGGTGACTGCATGAGGTATTAAATGCAGGGTTGACATTAGGAGTTCATACACAGAGCACAGCTCACCTTGTCACTTAGGTGGTGGTTTAAAGTGTGGGCAAGTGGATCGGGAGCAGGCAGCAGAGGGATGCTGGATACCACATCCTACATGTGTGTTACAACTCTTCCCTTAAAGGCTGCTGCTTGCATTTTGGCAGGGCACCTCTGAACAGTTATGCCCAAAAACTCCACTTTTGCCAGATGGAAAAAAGCCCCACAAAATTGTTTGGGCATAGCTTGGCCATTCAGGGTGAGCCAGAACAATGTGTAAAGCTTATACTTGGGGCTACACCAAATACTCTTGGATTCTCATGTCAGTGCATTAAAAGGCAGCAGAGTGACCATATAGTCACTCCTGTTTGAAATGGTGTATCTCTTAAGAAGACATGCTGTTAAACCAGACTTACTCTGTGAGCTCTGAAACAGGCTATCTTAATTTTATTTGGAATTCGCTTACCACTGTTGTATTCACATTATGCATCAGAAAAGCCTGTTAAGATATGTGCTTGCCAGGGAGTCCTGCAACTGAGCAAGAGCCTTTCTGATCTCTTTGCCAGGTTGTTACCAACTCTGCGTGCAATTTGGGCAGGTTTGGAGTGTAGAAGTACAGGTAAATCAGACTGCAGTAGTACTTTTGGCATCTCTGCTAGCTGCTGTACAAGGGACTGATCAACTCAGGACATTTCAAGAATGCAGAGTTTCGTTTCTATTTTGCTTCTCCCTGCCTCTCCTTCTGTTTTGTCCAGCTGCTTAGGAAAAGCAGCGGTTTTTCAGCTGCCTTCTTTAATCCCCTTTGACTGGGCTGGAATTTTAGCCAAGCAGTACCTATATTACAAGAGGGGAAAGGCACTGAGTATAATGCTGCACTAAGGGTTTTACGCTTGTCTCCTTGCTCGCTGCGTAGCCAGGATAAATCCTAGCCATTTCTCCAAATCCCTGCGAGTTTTTCTTCAAAATGAAGTGATTAACTTCTGCTGTAAACTTCCCCTTGTCTAGGGCATCCAGGCCTTGCGCTGAGCTTGACAGCATTCAAGATCTCCTGCCCACATAGACTATTAGGTTCTGCTTATCCTTCGTTTCCACTGCCTGGTGAAATATTAGATAACGGGGAAAGAGCTTATCTTACATGCGTCTGAACTGACAAATATGGCAGCCTTTCAGTAAAAAGGCTAATGCAGACGAGGCCTTTTTCCTGGCTAGAATAAGAATGAGGCCGGCGCTTGTCTTCTGCCGCTGACAACGGTCAGATGCATGCAGCATGATTTCCATAGCATCCAGACAGTCGGAGCACCTAATATCTACCTGTCTAGTCAATACATCAGCTTTGCTAGAGCAGGGAGCTAAAGTTTGTCATTGAGGCGGGTTTCTAATGCAGCACAAATGGATCTTTCAGCTGTACTCCAGGGTAAACATTGTAAGCCGTGCAAATTTATTTACCAGCGCTGACAAATAACTGTGTCAGTCACTTTTGTTTTCTCCCCAAAATAAGATATTCTTTATAAATGCCCTTATGGATTTAATTTTTGCAGCTTTGTGCATGGGGAAGGGGGAGGGGGGAACTTCTTGCTGTTTGAACAGATTATTAGATATTAGTGTTTTTTTCCCTATGTGTTTCTGCACATGAAAAATTAGTTTGTGTTTGGAATCAATAATCTTAAAGGTCTTTTCCAACCTAAATGATTCTATGATACAAATAACCTTCAGATAGACCCATTTCAGGATTTAACAGTTTGATGGTAGCAGCTGGGAAACACTGTCCTGATAACAATGTTGAGGGGAGTTTGGCTTAACAGCACAGTTGAGAAACTTTGCTTTGCTGTGCCAGGGCTACCTGGAGGGGCAAGGGGAGCAGGAAGGAAGAGGCTGCTTTGCACACAGGGTGCTGAGCAAGTCCTGCTACTCATTTCAGAAGTTTCTTGGCTCATCTGAGGCATAGGGCTGTGCTAGAAATTTAACACTTCCATTTTGAGAAGGAATACTCACTGTTATAATGTGGCATATTTCTGCATTGCATTCATACAGATATTTTGGGAAATTGTTTTCCCAGCTGTAAATTCTAAACCATACATTCGCTTTTGAATTCTAAGCCACCAGCTAAACCCCAAAGTGTCTGACAACCCAAAAAGCTGGGGATGTAGTGGGAGAAACTGGTGTCCTTTTTAGAAAAGAGGGAGTAGAAGTTTATGGGTGGCTTTCTGCAGTACGGTGAAACACAAGTGTGCTCTGCATGGAGGAACTGGAAAGAGTTGTTAGTTGGGCAAGCCAGACACACCTAGACAGCATCCTGAGCTGCTGCCAATCCACACGGGGGGTTTGGATCTCTTCCAGGCTTTGTTCCTGAAAATGAATTGTTCAAGATGGGAAAGTCTGAAGATTGCATTGACCAGTGAGCCATGCCTCTGGGTGTGAGTGTTAATAAAGGGAGAGAACTCAGGTTTCGGATTTAAGCTAGAGGCTCACAGAGAAAAAGCTGTGATCAAACTTTAGCCTATATTTCATTTGTTTGCAAGAGGTGGCCTACAATTTTTTGGGGTGTTTTGCCCAAAAATGTTTATAAAAATGGGGTTTATTTTGGCCTCAGAAATTTGAGAAAGGGCTTTGATCTGATTATTTCGTTTAGCTATTAACTTGTTTTGTATCCACAATTTATATATAAGAGATCACCTCTGTATCTGTTCCACAGGAGCGAAGAAATTAGGTGCCATGTATAAACCATGCAGAATTTGTAAGACAATGGATAAACGCTAACTATTATGTTATTTATTTAGTGCTTTGATAGCCATGTTGCAAAACAAATGAGGAGGTGGGGATGTCTTTTGGAACAGAATATGCTGCAGCGCCCGCCTTGATCTGCATTAGACATCTGCACTGTGAAGTACAAGCGATGCTCAAAGGCGCACTGAGAAAACAAACGGGTTACAGAACTGTCGTGTTAGAAATGACAAAATGTGTAGGCAATGGAGAACCTAAAACTGCTTCAGTTTCAGGCAGGATGTTAAAGTATTAACTGAAGAAACAGCGGAATATAGCAGTAAAGATAAAACATGAACATTTTGGAAACTGGGACTCTCTTCTTTATGTGACAAAAATTCACACTGTGCTAAAAAAAAGAAAAAAGAGCAAATTTTTTTTTTTAGCAGAAGAACAGACCCTCAACATTTTGTGATTTAACACTGGGAACCACAACTCTTACCTCTAATACTGGGAACCACAACTCTTTACTCTGAGAGTTAAACCCTCCCCCCTGCCCTCCCCCAAAACCTCAAGAGCAAAACAACAAAAAAACCAAACCCCAAAGCAAAATAGAAAACCACCTTCCTGAAAATTTTTAAAGATGTTCAGGTTTAAGTTGGCTTTGGGTAAGGCACTTACAATGAACAAAATGTCATAGTCTGAGCTTTCAGAGCAAGAAATGTGAGAAGAAATAAAGAAAAAATTACCAGAATCTTTTAAAATTCAAAATGTCTAAGCTGTTTCTGCCCAAAAAAGGATAGATTGAAGCTGAGAGCCAGTTTGGGTTGTATGACAGATTCATGCTTCTTATACGTGCAACTTTGGCTTGAGCAATTCCCTTCTTCCTGCCTTAGGTGTGTAAACCAGAAACCAGATGCATTAACAGCAAGGTATTTGGTGTGTCTAAAAAAAATCCAGGATAAACTCTGGAAAGGGTGTGCCTTTTCTAATTCACTTAGCAAAACTGTGCTAGTATGATGACATGCAGTTTTCAAGGCAGGAAATACAGCAGGTAAGGTGTTGGCAGCACCTCAGCCTCACCATCCTGAGTGTCACACAGCAATATTTCTGACTTTATCCATGAGCCATCAATGATTTCTCTCAGGAGACCCTTTTGAGTACCTACCACAGCCAGGGGATTGGATCCCGGAGGGCAGAGGTGGCTGGGAAGCTCTTGCTGCAGGGTGTAAACTTTATAAGGGAAGCAATTGGAAGTTTGTGCTGCACTTGGTCAAGACTACAGAAAGCAGGAATGGCGTGGGATGTACAAGGAGTAGCTACTGCCCTGCCTGAGGGCAGGGGCTGTGTGGCCAGGCCTTTCCCATGTGCCACATGTGTGGTCCTGGTGGTGTGGTGTGCCCAGCGATCGTGCACAGCAGAGAGGGTGCACACATGCACACAGGTGCTGGGTGAAGTCTGGCACGCAGTGCGTGGGGGAGGCTGGGATGCCGTGTGCAGGTGGCCAGCACATGCCTCCGGTGTCAGACGCATCCCAGACCCCACGTGCTCGCTGGATATGTGCTGTGCTGGCAAGCTGCACACTCTCACGAGTCATTTGTCTGGGACTTATGAATGGCAAAAAGCCTGGTCTGAGCTGCTATGCAGATCAGGATGCCGGCATCCTGAAATCCCGGACAAATCCCCTTAGTGCTTTTGGTAAATCTGCAACTGGGATTTAACGTTGTGACAGCACATCCTAAGTGTGGTAAAAATAGCCTGTCTCCCAGCAGTGCAAACCTGACTCGCACCTCACAGTTAATGGGTGAGCAGTCAAGGCAGTTTCTGGAATCACTGCACGAATGCGTGAAGTGGCGCTGGTGGCAGGGGATCACAGAGCGGCGCTGTAAAATGCTTGCCTGGCTCAGGCTGATTCTCTGCAGCTTTGACTTAAAACTCAGCGGACCAGAAGTGTGTCAGAGACCCCTGATCCCAGACTGGAAGGGATGATGGAGAGATCTCTCTGCCCTTTGCTTCTCCAGAAGGCTTTGTCTGCCCTGACTTTGCCTGGAGGCAGTCTGCAAGGTGTGCTGTGTGGGCAGCATCCCCTCCTAGGCTGGGCACAAAGCTTAGCCCTCTCCCTGAAGGCTGCATAGGAACTTGGATTTATTTGGTTTTAACACTTTACCTTAATCCTAATGAAAATCCACATTTTATATTAAAAATTAGGGCTGCACCAAATGTAAAGCATCAGTAGTTTAGCTGCCCCAGTGGGGTAATTGGAGAAGTGAGAGAGAGTGGATGTTTTTCCTGCTCTGCATGCACGCATAGATCACAGTTTCTCTGTGACCCTGAAAACAAGTATCTTACTCTTAGAAAACTTCCTCTCCAACAAGTCAATTCACCCGAAATCCTTGCCCCACCCAAATGGGGTGTAGTGTTATCTCTTCAGTGGGCTGCACAAAAATGCTACCGGTGAGTCAGTACAATGTTGGATGTACAGTTGTACAGAGTGGGAATACAGGATGAAGTAGTTTGAAATGCAGCCTCCCATCCAAAAATACCAGCCAACCAACTGTAAGATGCATTAGCTATCATTTCCCAGTGTGTCTGGTAAGATTTCAAGCAAATTTTGGTTTTTAGCTGTCGCACACAGGAAAATACCATTGCAGCCCCCTGGGTCCAGCCTTTTGCTAATTGGGAAAAGGCACCCATCCACTTACCACTGGGCAGATTTTGAGAATGCATGTTTGTGATTTAGGTGCTCACATATCATCTTCAAAAGTGGCTTAGCAGCCCAAGTGATATATGGTACTGGTAGTGGACAGCATTTGAAGGCTGAGGTGAGTGAGGCCATGCTCTGTGGAAGTGCTGCGTAGGTGCTGCTGTGGTACCAAGAGAAAGAAGAATGGAGATGACAGACAGGAAGAGCTGAAGGGACTTGCCTTAGCTCACTGACAGGTCTGTGACAGAGTTAAGGAGAGAAACTCAGTCTCATTCTGATCTCGTAGCTAGTAGATGATGCATCTCCCTAAGCATCTATGCCGTACCTTGTATGCAGTCTTGTATATTTTGTGTGCAGAGTCATTTTTCCTTTCTTGGTACCTGAAGTCCTCCTATGAGACACTTCAAGTTTAATTGTATCCTACCTGATCCAATATTATGTTAGAGCTACAGGGAAAAAAAGGATGGAGAAGCAGTATTAGAAAACACTCTCAGCCATCACTGAGATCCCAGCTCTATTCTGAATTCTGTTCAGAAACATCCATCCCTCTGACTGCCTAGGCTCAGTAACAACACAGTAGAGTGGGACTCTGCTACTCCACATATGAGCTAGCACTGCATGGCTGCTGTTTTTGTTCCTGGCTCTCGGCTTCTATCCTAAAATCATATTTAATCTGCCTAGAAATACAAAAGTTAGCCTGCCCTTACACAGGGTATGAGCAGTTGATGGTCTTCATGGTAAATGGTCAAGCTGCCTTCCTGTCATGTATAGTGTCTCAGAACTATCTTGCGTTTATAGATACCATTAATTCTGCTGAAAATGAGAATACTGTCATTGCATTGGGTGGGACTGGTCTCATTTTATGTAAAATAGATGCAGATTTAAGCTTTGTATTGAGTTGCTAGGGTGCTGTCCATCAAGCAATGTTTGGAAATCATTTTTTTAGAAGCTATGCCAGTTTTGACATGCTGCTTTAATATTTTTCTGGCTGCAATAGGGCAAGACATAGAAATCTTATGTTGTCATCACACAGAGCTGCAAAATGGTATTTTTTTTTTGTTCTCTTTTTTTTTTTTTTGCTTTCTCTCTCTTGCACTCTGTCATATGGAAACCAGATCAAGATTATAAAATTATTGCCCACAAACTGTGATCTTTCTTCTCTTTTGTGGTGAGAACTGACAAGTCAGTGATGGCTTGGTGCTGTTGGTACTAGCTGTTCATGCCGCACTCATTTGTATGTATCGGGAAGTGCCGAACTTGGCGTTCTTCTCAGTTGGCACACAGGCTGGTGAAACGTCAGATTTTTAATTGTGATAAAGTTCACGAAAGAAAAAAATTATGGCAGATGTTTCCTTTTGTCAGAGCGAACTGAATCATTAAAATGTGATATGATGTACTATGAACAAGTCAATGTAAACACCATCCCTGTGAACATGTCAGAAGACTGAAGAACTTAGACCATTCATGGTAATGTTAAAAACCATGTGGTCTGCTGAATGCTGTATTACCAAGCTTTTCTCTTTAAATGCAGAGCATGAATCTTATGAATTTTTATTGCCTTTCTACAAAATGAAAAGATAACATATTCTGCTGTGGTAAAAATAGCCTGGTAGCTTCTGCAGTGTGGTTGTCGTTTCACTGGTGGTTTACTCAGAGGTCTGCTTTTCACAAGTAACAGTGAGGTATCCCATTCCCATTGAGTGCTGAGCTTGCTCGCTTAATTTCCTCTTTTCTAGAAGATGTATTTTTGGGAAGTCTTACTCCTTTTCCAGTCTGAAGGAAGTGACAGAAACGCTGCTGCTTGCTGAGGAGTGCCTGTGATGATGCGTTGAAACTGGCTCCTGATAAGTGGTTATGGAAGAACTGCAGGAAGCATCTGACAACTGACATTCTCTGTGGACTTTTTCTCCTATTTCCTTGTCATGTCTCCTGCTTGAGGATTATTGCCCACACACTCACTTAGGCCATTAGTCAGAAAAGAAGTGCATTACAAACTTCCTGATACTTCCCCATGACCTGAGTACTTTTTATCTGCAGTTATTCTCGTTCTTGCCGGCCTAAGAAATCTTGACTAGATTCTGATTCTTATTCCCAGTGTTGTCCTTTCTCAAGATTTTGCCTTAAATTAAATTATTTTCTTAATGCTTCAGCTGCTGGAATCAAGCATGAAAGAATACCTTAATTTTGACATAAAAGGTCAAGGACACCCTGGGAAGATAAGATCTAGGTGGATCGCACAGGGATGTTTATGTCACTCTTCTGATTTCTGATTTGAGGGAGCCTGACTTTACTGTTTTGGAATGCTGTGGATTGGGAATAGATTACTCTGTTATATCTTAAAGAGGGTTATAAACTAGCGCAAATCCAAATCATTTTGCCCACCAAAAATCTCAATCCTCACCTCTTTTGGGGGTGCACTGCAAATGAGGTGAATATGTTTTGCAGACACATTTAAATACTCGTACAATGTGATCAATTACATTGATTTATTGGGGAAAATTTGTGTTTCTGTGCATAGACATACATGAATTGTACACCAGCCATGTATTTTATTTTAAGTGGGCCTGCAGAAGCCAGAAGTAATGAATTTAGTAATGTGATAATAGTTGTTAATGGTAGAGTCTCTATAGTTCTTGCACCATGGCAATTTGTGGAAATGCAGTGTGCTTTTTAAAATTGGCATAAGTTTTTAAACCTCTCTTGCACCATAGGAGCTTAATCCATCATGAAACCTCGTTAGAAGCTGCACCATTGTATCCTGAGGCAGATGTGAAATTTGTGTGAGTCACCGATCTGCAATGAAGCTGAAGGAAACTGAGTCTGTGGTTCTTAAGAAAGAAGGCGCCCATTTGGGATGCATTTACACAGCTCCTTTTGTATAAATCATTAGTGCTATAAACTATCCATTATTGTTAGGAGAAGAAATTTAACAATGCAAATAAAACAAAATACTGTGGCAGAGCAATTTTATGCTTGATTGTAATGTTTAATGGCATGTTCTCATAAAGAGATTTTTCTCATCCTTCAGACCTATCGTGTCTGTGACTCACTTGATTTCCGATGGTTTGAACATTCCTCATTTTATTCCTAGAGTTGTTTTCTCTAGAGCAATTTCTGTAAACGTGCTGCAGCATGGGGTTATCCAGGGTTAATTTCCCTTATGATTACACATCCAGACAGCATGTATGTAAATGCTGCAAGACAAATAATAAGAAAACTGCAGGATGAAAGAAAACAAATTCCCTTGTTTTGCATGTAGATCCATTTACCAGTATTGAAGTCTTTCCTTTGCTCACTTTAAAATGTTAACACTAGCTTATACTGGCATTGTAGTTCTTTGAAAGCATTAGTTTTGTGTCATCACTGACCTCAAATTTTGCATTCTGTTGATTCCCTTTGTTCACCCCCATATCTCTTTGGATACTTTTTCCAGGTTCTGTCTTCATCCTTTACTTTCAGGTACAAGACAGCACCATCAGTGAGGCAGAGCTTTGTATCTATAAACTAGCTGATTATATTAATGTCAGAAATAAAATACAGCTCTTCACATTCTACTTGTATTTTTAGTACTGCACTGTAATGCTGGTTCTGCTTTCCCTTCTTATCTCTGTTCTGTCTTGCCCTTAGATTTCTTTTTTTTTAGACCAGGGCTTCTGGGTTTCCTTGTGATCTTTCTGCACTGTCCAGCTTTTTGAAGTCTTTGCACACACCTTAGTCAGAAAGTACTAAAATGTTAGATAGTCAGCCTGCAGTCGAGTGCCTGATGTTTTCTTTTCCTGGCTGCCAGGGAGTTTGCTGGCAATTGAGATTCATGGAGCGAATAATCCACCTGGCAGGAGACTCTCTGTAACTGAAGTATGTTCTTTAGTGGACGAATGAACGTTCTTTGTGTGTCTAAAATACCACTAATAGCTTATTTAGCAACCTATACTTCTACAACAGGGCTTTCAGTTTTGTGTTGGAGGTGGATTTTTGCATATGCCTAATTCTAGCATCCATGCTAATTCTATCCCTCATTTAACTTTAATCCATTCCTATGGCAGGATAATGCATGATGTGATCTCTCAGCTTTTTAATGTGGTCCTTAGTGCATTTCTTCTAGCTCCTGCTTGAACAGAAAAAAAAATACTAATAATGAGGGATGATTCTTACCTGTACTTGCTGGGAATTGCCTGAAAACCACAGGGAGCTTAGGCAGGGTAGTCATGCTGCAACCAGAGACTCCACAGAATCTAGTACCAAGTACTGATTGCAAGTACTGCTGGGAGAGCTCTGAATAACAACAGAATTTAAAAAAACCCAAACAAACAATACTGTGATCCTTTCTTGCCTTTTCTCTTACTTAAATAGCTCATTTTTGCACTTAGTTGATTTGAGCTCAAAATGTGACAAAAGCTGTGGAATGTGATCAAAATTAAGGATGGAAGGAGGTGTGGTATTTTCAGCACAGCTGATTTTGTTCACTAATTTTGGACAGAACTAAATGGAGGATTGAAGTAGCCAACGACTGAAACACATGGAAGTCACTGTATCACAATATTCACCCTAACAGTGAATGGTTCTCAGACACCCCGTTAGTTTGCTCCCTTGGGGATGTTCTCCTGGTCTGAATAGTCCAGGTTGATTATCTTCCTCATATTTACAGCTGTCTTTCCCTGCCCAGAGCTTCTCATTCCTCAGGCATCAGCACCAGGAAATTCTGTACCTGTTTTTCAGCAGTGGCAGGGGAGCATCAAAGTTACCAGCAGTGTAATCTCCAGGGTAAACAGGGCCAGGGCATTATGCTCACTGTACCGTTTAACCCTGCTGGAAGAGAGGACTGTAAATTGGCTATGTCGAGCCAACATGTGAGGACTAATAGAACTGCAGTGGGGATAATTCATAAGTAGATTTTCTCACTCACCAGTGTAAACAGAGCCAGTGCTAGTCAGGTCTGAAATGGTGATTACTTTTAAATCAGCATGTTATAATTCAGTGTCCCTGACTGAACCCTCCTTCCAGTACAGGAAAACAAACCACTGCATGCATGGCCAGCACAGGGATCATTCAGGCTGTGCAACTAACTATGCATATGAAGGACTGCTTGAATTTCCTAATCCTTCCTATTACTGCAGAGTAAAGAACAGCTTTAACAGGGAGTTAATTTAGAGGCTTTAAATACTGTGTTCTTCTCCACACCAACTTTATTTCTTTTGGGTTGTGTTGCTAATCTCTCCACAGTGCTCCCATCTGCTTGTTCCTTGCACCTAATTACATAAAACACAGCATAATACATCTGGATACATACTGCTGGCAGATCAGTTACTTGGAGTTCACTGCCTATGAGAAAAGCACTTTTTCTTTCCCTCGGTTGGTGATGTTCCTCTGTCTTTTTCTGACAAACTTAAACTCCGGATTTAACCAGAAAGGTGAAAATTTCCCCCAGGTGATGGCAGTTTGAGAGGTGGGGGCATGGTGCATTCAGTGGGTGCATCTGAAGTTGCCTGAAGCCTTGAAGTTGCTTGACAGTGCAGGGAGGGGGAAGCAGCTCTGCACACACACTCACTGACCAGGTTCCCCAAGTGAGTGACCCCAAGGGGCTGGCTGCAGGCAGGAGGAAACACCCCCTTATTGTCCAGTTTCAAGACTGCGGGTTTTCTCTTACTCTTCAAAGTAAGGGCTGGTCAAGAACCTGCCCACAGTCAGTGTAATGTTGTTAGAGAATCAGAGAAAAAAAACGGAGAAGTAGCAGAAATGCAAAACTCATATTGAGAAAGCAGCATCTGTGCAGTTTTGGTCACCAAAGCATGACTGTTTCTTTACACTTGAGATTAACATCTTTACTAACAGTAAAATAAAAAATTCAGGTTTTGTTTTTGTGGGTTCCAGAATGAGTCTTTCATTTTCCCAGTAATGATCTGAGGAGACAGATCAGTGAACATGTCCTTCATAAAATTTCACCTGTTACCAAGTTTAACTAGCCCTTGGTTTTATCATTAATATGCTAGACTTGTAATGGCCTGTGGAGAAGCATTATGACTCTGTGCCAGAACCTGCTTTAGGAGCTTCAACCCTGACGCCAGAGCAGCCGTCCTGCTCAGAGGTCATGGTGGAGCCTGCTACTTGGAATTTTAGCAGGAAGCTGGTCCCCCATTCTTGTTGACAGAGAAGCTTATATGGGCTCTCTGGCACAGGGCTTGATTCACATTAAAAAGTTTGTGATAAATTCTTAATAAATAGGTGATGAGCCAAATACTGTTCTGAGGACGTTCTTGAGGATGCTCATTAGGTGCACTACTTATGGATACAGAAGCCTGTAACCATTTTGCAGTCATTGTGCCTGCACTTGTACAATAATAGTTGGTAGGTATTGGGCTAGAGAGGGAGGAAAGTGTGTTAGTTACCAGTCTATATGCCAAATCCCCAGTCTTGCCAAAACAATTATTTTATGTCATGGGTTAATGCTCTTCAGGAAGACACTACACATCTACAGTTCAATTGTATGAGTAAAGTAAAGGAGAAGGATTAATGCCAATATATTAATTTGGTTTGCTTTCTGCTTTCTTTGTAGTCTTTAAACTGCACTCATCTGAAACCAACTTTTCATTTTAAACACAAGGTTGGGGAATGATGTATGTAGGTCAGTCTTTGGCTCGGAAACTTTGTCTTACAAAGTCCTTGAAAACAAAGAGTTTGCAACAGGGAGATAATTGGCCTCAGCAGCATCTCTGTACACATTGAGTGGGTATGCCTACACAACAGCCAGGTTTAGAAGTCTGGTCTGTTGAATTAATTGTTTTCAAAGTAGTTTAAGGACAATCAGATTGTAATTTTGAAGGTCCTCCACATTGGCTATCTGTACTGAATTACTTCTCTCTGCTGGTAACAATGCTGTGCTTGGTTAATACTCCACTTGCACAAAAACATTCCACTGACATATAATTAAAATTCATTCTGCTCTTCTAGGAACTCTCAAAGGATATTTATTTACAGCCCACAATCACTGTCCCCAGCTTGACTGTTGTGTTTGGATTGAGGCCTTAGACCTTGCAGTATCAAGCTAAACGTCAACAGCAGTTTAATAAATCCAGACAGTGGGGATAGCCTGTAACCAGGAGAGGGGCCCTGCTGTGTGCTGTGGATATATATAGCAGGATATGTCTCCCTAATATTTTTAACCCCCTGGCTCTTCAAAGTGCTAGCTTGATAGGTGACTGCAAGCAGAGCCACTCCTCTCAGCCTCTTTCCCCTCCTGGCTTTTGCTCTTTGACTTTGAGTTAGGGCATCTTTTTATTTGAGGTTGGTCCGTGGGATTTAAAACCATGAAAGGCATGGGCAGCAGTGCATTTGCCTCCATGGTGAGTGCCAGAGTGTCCTGTGCAGTGTGTGGGGGAGAGCAGTGCTGGTGTGAGCTGAGCTGAGCTGAGCCGAGCCAGCCACAGCCCGCTGGGAGAGGGGCATGGAGCCTCGCCAGTGCTGGAGCCCATCTCCTCTGCTTTCAGGAGCTCCAAGGCTCTGGCCAAGTGTGGACCAGAGGGTGGACTCGCTTTTCTTACTCACATAGACACATTGGTCTTATTCAGTGCTTTGGGGATGCCACCATAGTCCAGAGAAGTAACTAGGAACGAGAGGAGTCTTGGCCATGATGGTGAGGTCAGTGGAGAAGGAACATCCTGGGAGTTGAGGGACACGGTGCTAATGGTGCTTGCTAACATGGCAGAGACACTGTGGGGCTGTGCTGCTCCCATACACAGTGACAGCAGGGACAGCCCTGAGTCCCTGCTGCTGGCCTCCATTGTGGTTCTCTGAGTGGGAATACAGGTGGGGACTGGGATGAGGAACCCATCTGGCAGTGTTCGTCTGTCAGAAAGGCTGGCTCAGTGGCAGGGCTGGGGCAGGCATAGGGGTTCAGGGGGGCCAGAGGGGTTGAGGGACAGGCACAGGGGCTCTGGGGCAGGCAGAGGAGTTTAGGGGCAGGCACAGGGGCTCAGGGACAGCAGAGGGGTTCACTGGCAGGCACAGGGCTTCAGGGGAAGGCAGGCACTGCTAGAGCTAGGAGTTCTGCCAAAGAAACACATATGCGGTTGGAGCCCGGTGTTCGTCTTTTCCCTCCTTTTTTAGATTTTTTGGTTTTTTTAGCTTGAGGTTACAGGCATTGTTTCTTCTGATGGTTATGGTTTTACAGTACAGCTCCAGGATGCGACTCCCTAATATTGTACGCGCACACACACGACTGCCCGTGAAACTGTGGATAAGGAACCCGCGGCCGCGCAGCTGGGAGGATCCCGGGATCACTCTCGCTGTCTGTGTACCGCTGGGGGCGAGATGCGGCTGCCGGTGCCCTTTGAAGCGCCCAGGGCCGGGAGCGCGTCCGGCCGCGCGCGGTGCGGTCCCGGCCCGGCGGGCGGGGCGGGGTGGGGCGGNGCCCGCCCGCTCCGGCTGCGGGGCGGCAGCCGCGCTCCCGGCGCCGGGAGAGGCGCGGGCGGGGGTTCCCTCGCAGCCTGCCTGTGTCTCCTCGCTGGATGGAGCCCAGGGCTGCCGGGGATGCGGGGGCTGGCGGAGCGGCTTGAGCCCCCCGCCCGGCGGAGGCGAGCATGTCCAGTGAGCGGCTTAACAAGACAGCGGTGAAAGATGCGCGGTTAAAAGACCTGTTGTTGGAAAGAGGTACCGGAGCGTCCGCCGGGGCAGGGAGCTCGGGGTGCGGGCCGGGCACCGCACAGCCCGGCCCGCCCGGGAGCGCTCGCCGGCGGAGCTGCGGGGTCTGTGTGCGGGGAAGGTTCGGGGTGACGGTCCGGTGTGGTTGCTGGTTATTAGGGTTGTAAATTACGTCTCTCTTTTCGAGCTCTTCCGAGAAGGTGGTTTGATTCGACGTGCAGTTGGTTGACTATTCCGTGTTGGGCGTTTACTCTGAAACGTTGTGTTTGGTTTTAATGTTGTTTTTTTTCTTTCCCCTGGAGAATTTTTATTAGAAATGTTGTTTCTTGCGTGTAAAGAAATGGATATATTCGAGTGTGACAGGCTCGGGGCAGTAAAACCAAAACATTTCTCTTCCTGGAGCTTTGCCCGGTTTCTTTCCCAATAAATTTATAGGAAAAGTGGCCAGGAGGAGATGCCTGTCTGGAAGGCAGTGGCCCTTCACGCCTGGCAGGTGTTCGGCAGGGGACGTGGTGGAGGCCGGGGTGACCCGGTGCCTGTCAGCAGCCGCTAGGAACTATTTAAATAGCCTTGATCAGTGCCAGCAAATACAGACTGCTGCAGCAGTCTGCCTTTGCTTTTTACTGCTAATAACCTAATGAGCAGCAGAAATGTCGCTCAGGAGGAAGAGATTTTAAAATACTGTTCTTTTCTCCGTGCTTTCCGTTAAGGAAATCCTCTTGAACATCAGTAAGGTGTTTTGTTGCAATTTGGTGTGTACGATATAAACTGGATGTGGGAAATCCCATATGGTCACAGCTGTGTGCTGTGGTTTTTATATTCTTTATTGTATGGCCGTGTTTTAATTAAGCATTTTCAAATTATTTCCTGCCATGGGAAGTGCTCACAGACCAAATCACTCATCTCTAAGGGAGAGGTACTGTCCTTTGCCACTGAGATGCAGGGGTCTCGATAAATTTAGAAGACTCTGCCGTTGGCAGATGGAGAAGTAACATGTCATTCTAGTGATCTGTGCATTCTAGGAAAGCCTAAATCAACATTGCTTGTTTTGCATGTTGCCCTTTAGCAACAGTCTCTCGATTTCCAGTCTAAAGTGTGGCATGTACCCAAAAAAAGTTTGGCTAAAGAAACCCTTTAGTATTTCAGTAGCCACAGAATGTGAATTGCAGAAGTTGTCAACTGTGTAAAGTCTGTGTTCTGTGTTTCTGAGCCAAGAAAAACTGACTTTTAACTTAACTGTGGTTTGGGTGGGTTTATTTTTTAATTAATTCTGTTCTTCCGGCTTTTTGATCTTTTGGTGCCGACATTGTTAGCTCCCAGTGACGCAAGAGGGGGGAAAAAAAGGCTTGCTGCCCTTCGTGTGGGGCTGATAGCAAAGCACTGACTAACCAAATTCATTGAAAATGTTGGTGGTCTTAATGGTGAGTGGAAAGTACTTAACAGCAAAGAGTGATAAAGTGATAGGCATATTTTTCCCCTTTACTCTTTCCTTAGCCTTAAGTAAGCTTAGTTACTCCCCTAGAGACGATTGTAGACCCTCAGCACTTTGGTGTGGCTGTGCCTGGTGGTAGCTTGTGACAGACAGCTGGACCTTGGCACCAGCCCCCGCTGGACACCAGCACAGCTGCAGCTCCTGTAGTCTGACGTTTTGTTTGCAAGAGATCGTAGAATAATGAAACAGCCTTGGGTTTCCTTTAGCTCCACTGCAGGTTCATCTTGGATTTTATGTTTGAGTGGTGTTTTTCTAGCTCAGTTTCACAGTTGCGTTGTGTCTGCACAAGTGTTCTGAGGGTGGCTACAAATTAGAGATGGGGGCAAGGGGGTTTGTTTTCTGGTATTTGTTCTGTCCTTTCTTTTTCATGTTTTCTCTCCTTGTTAGCTTTTTAAAACAGAAATTCAGTATCAGTTCCCCTAAGTTCATGTTTGCATCCAAAAAGTAGTACCCTTTTTGGACAGTACTGAAACAGAGCAACTTGAGCTGCTTCTTTTTCTACCAGCCTAGCAACCAAAGACCTCCTCCCATTAACTGGAGTTGTCTTTCAAGATGAGAGCATCCCCTGTGAGCAATGCAGTTTCCATAGAAATATCATCAACTTGGTAACTCCAAAGGGCAATTTTCCCCCTTATGTTGCTCATCCTTGCTGCTCCAGTGTAGCCAAAAGAGTGCAAGAGTGACTCATTTCTAAATTTATTTAATATTTGTGGTATAGGCAGGGCTTCAGATAAGATGATGGATTCTGACGGAGTTCATTGTAATTGTATCTCTTGCAACAAGCAAGGCCCTGGCTTCATTTTTAACCGTGATGAAACATATCTTGTTTTAGAGTACCAGAGCTCTTTTTAGATTTTTACCTGACTGAGAAAGTCTCAGAAAAGTTAGGGTTACACTAGTTGGAAATAAGGCAGTAATTCAAAAAGACACTGCATTTAGATTCAACAGGCTTCAAGTTTTCCACTCTAGTTAAATAGCTTTCGTGCTATTTACTTGATAGAAAAATTAAGGGTAGTGTACTAGATAAAATTCCTGATTCCTCTCAGGCTTTGAAGCTTGTGGAAACCTTTGAACTCTATTGGTATTACAGGTGGCTGTTAAAATAGAGTGGGGTTTGTGTGTGGTTTCTTCAGTTTTTCGTTCAGTGAAATTGTTTTGTCCAAAAGGCTCGTCTGTGGTGTTTATGTTGAAGAGTTTATTACCTGTGGAGGCTGCAGAGAAGGATCACCAAGAAGCTTCTTAGTTTTGACCTACAGCCACTCAGGCTGATCAACTTGCTCTGGCGAAAATAAAATAATTTTCGTACTTTTTAGAACAGTTTTCTTCACAAAACTTTGCAGAATGGACAGCAATAGTATCTCAAGCCAAATCAATCTCGGAGAAATATTGAGGGTCTTTTCAAATTGTTGCTTTGATGGTTAACCTTTTGTGTGTTGATGACACATTTTCCTCTTTTTTTCTTTGTTTTAGCTGAACTGGAGTTTGTTCAAATCATCATTATAATCGTGGTTATAACTGTTATGGTGGTAGTGATCATCTGCTTGTTGAACCATTACAAACTCTCGACACGCTCCTTTATCAACCGACAGAGCCAAAGCAGAAGGCAGGAAGAAACTCTGCAGACGGTGAGTGTGAGCCCGTTGCAACAAACTCCTTTTCCTTGTGCTGTGTGGGCCTGCAGCAAAGCTTCCCAAAGAGCTCTGGTACAGGCAACTGCTGGAAAAACTTCTGAGATCACCTCTTAATACTCCCTGTAGTTAGGTCTTTTGCCAAAGTTGTGTTTGTCAGTGAAAAACAGATTTGGAACACAAATTTAAGATACACTGTCTTCGATTACTTTTAGACCCTGCTATGTTTTATGTAGCCTATATTCATTTTGCATTTGGAGGCTTAGATATGACATTGTTTGCTGCTGCTGTAATTTGAGAGGGGTGTGAGGAAGGGGAATGAATGGAGATTAGCTGTGGTGCAAAGAATTGAAATACACGTTGTTATGACTTTCCATGTATTGTCTGATACCCTGGAGTTTTATTGCTGCTACTGTTCCGTGAAGCTGCCACGGCTGTTCACTGGATCAAAACCACTGTCCTGGTAAGGGCCCAGCAAAATGTAATGTTTGTTTCACTAAAACAGCAAGAAGAGACTAGGAAGAGGATCTCTCCAAGGACCTGGAATGCTTAAGATGTGTTGCTGCAGAGTCAAAGGCTTAAGATGGAATCTCAGTCAGTACTTGTTAAACTGTATTTAGTCAACCCAACAGTAAATGGGCACCTAATTTGCTTTGTGAGCCAGGAGTTTGCTGGGTTAACCACAGTGTGTCCCTGCCCTTAGGACATCCCCCACAAGCCTTGCCTGGAGGACACAGGTGTCCTGTGGTGTTGCAAGGAGGTCCTTTCTTCTGATGTGCTTTTCCCAGAGTGGTGCCCTTGGCCTCTTTGCTGACAGCGATGGCCAAGGGGCCATTTATGAAGTCACTTTTTGATGCATTGAATTCCTGGTAACAGTCTGGAGTTCAGAGCTTCATTTTGCTGTAAAAAAAAGTTGGATTGTAACTGAGAGATGTGATCTCATAGTGGTTTGCACCAGTTCTAACTCCACAGTCTCACCTTTTTATCCATTCCAGTTTTATGTTTCTTCCCTCTTTGTGCTCCTTTGTGCCAGGGTCATGGTGAGAGGCCTCAGGGGACTGCTCTGGCCGCACACTAATTGCCAGCTTTTTGCTTTTGCTTTTTTTTGTTACAGTTAGATTTTAGTGGGGAGGCAGCACTGACAGGGAAGGAGGCAGAGATGCCACAGTGGCTGCTGTGGAGCTGCCCAGATGTCAGTCCTGGGAATTGGGAGCTCCCTCCTGAAAGTCAGCTGTGCAATGTGACAACGCAGGGTTCCCAAAGCTCTCTTAGTACATTACCTGTGCCATTTTGCTGGGGTGAATTGCTTTTTCCTTGGAGGCTGCAGGGGGAGGAAAAGAGCTGCCTCCTCAAGGAGAGGCTGCCTCATTGCCTGGCACTTCGGTTGTGTACAAATGCTTAGCTCTAATTCGGTTACAGATGAAACTGGAACTTGTCAGACCTTAACCTCGTGGACTTGAGGGCTGGAAAAATCGACTAGATTAATTTGAATGTTGCTTTGAAATGGACACTGTAATTCAAGAACCACAATTCTGTCTGAAAAACGTTAGCTGTAATTGCTACAGATGCTCCAAATGAAATAGTTTGAGATAAATGAAATGCATTTTCGTCTTCACAAATCTTTTTAAACTGTAGTAAGCTGTCAAATACATGAAATAACCCATTATTTCCTTTGTATGGTTCATTACTATTGTCTGTTATCAGAGGCAGTGGTATTTTTTTTTCTCTTGGGCACAAGGGAGAAAACTTCACCTTCTTGTGAAGAGCATGCAATTTGGCAGCAAGGACTTGGGAGCTGCTTTAGTACCTAGAACTGATCTTAAATAATTTTTAAAACACTGACTCAGTTTCAGTTTGATGTCACCATTATAAGTAACAATAATCACGGCCAAGTGAGCACTTCGTGGGAATTGATGAGGGGATGGCAAGAACCAGTTAGTAATTTTTCTAAAAGCCTTTGGTGTAGGTTTGTCATCACTATTACTCATCTGAATTTCTGATAAGCTGCAGCTCTTCTTAGAAGAAGGTCATACTTGTGGGGAATGGGGATTTAGATGTCTCTGAGTTCAGATGTCAAAAACTTTGAATTTTCCTTTGTCTCAGGTGTTAGAAGGAAATTCTGCTAAATTGTCTGTGCAGTGTAAGCCTTAAAAGCAATGTGCAGAGAATGAGGGTCAGAAAACTAAAGTAAGTGCTCTGGGGTGAGAACCTGCCAATGACCAGTCTGTTCTCATTGTCCACAGTGGAGTGACTTGCACGAGATAATAGATAGTGTGAGTGGTGAGATGCAGGTTACACGCTTCTAAAATTCATTTTTTGTGCCAGGCAAGCCTTGTTCTGTGTGCGCATGCTATCCAAGTGGATTTTCTTGCAAGGGAATATTTTTTTAATGGTATATAGGCTCTGAAAACAGTTATAAATGTTTGCTAACCACAATTGTCCGAAGAGAATATTACTGTGACTTAAGTCTTCTTTTGGTAGGGAAATAGTGAATGGAAATAGAGGTGGTTATACAATATTTCTTGAAAGAAAATGGTAAAGCAGATTATTTGACTGCTGGTTAGTTGTGTAGTGAACTCTGAAGTGAACATCCCTTCGTGTAACTGAGGTGGAAGGGCTGTATCAAAATGTAGAATCCAGCTTTTCCTATTCAGATGAGGCTGGTTTTATTTTTTTTTTTGATCCTTTTGTTACCTTCAGTTTTCTTTAAGCCTGTCCTATTTCTAGATAATCATGCCTTCCACCAGCTGACTGGTGGCTGAACTGCACAGGTTTCTGGCCTCGTAAAGACCAACTATTGAACAAGTGATCTCTCTTACTCTGGTTCTACAAAGTGTAATGGGAGTGATCAGGTAAATGATCTAATGCTTTTGTTACCAGCCTCACACCTGTAAAACTCATGGGTAAGGCATCAGAAATAATTAAATAATAGATATTAGTGGATTTATTTTTCTGGTTCAGCTTCGTGGTTATACAAACAAAAACCCTAAACAAACACCCTCAAATAAAACAAAAATAAAAGAGGATGATAATGAGAATTTCAACTTCCAGGCCAAGTCAGAAATTAGAATACTAAAAAGATGAAATCACTGCAATCACAAGTGTTAACATTTGAACTGATGTTTGAAGGGAGAAAATAAAAAGACCAGTCACAGAAAACAAAAAGGCTGCTCTTAGACAAGTGCAGGCTAAATGTTTGTTACATGCCTGTTCTGTAAATACACTTTTCTGTGTGACCACCAGTTCATATTTATCATTTTTCTTTATTTTTATTTTCATTCCTTTGGAGTATCATCTTCCAGTCTTTCCCATGGTCTTTGGTATTTTATTACCTTGGTTATTCTGCCAAGGCCTTAAGTATATCATAGCCAAGGGCAGGAAAAACGCTGGGTGCCCAGGAGCAGTGGGTGCTTCTGCTGCAGTGCAGAGGGCGCTGCCTGCCCCCTCCTTGTGAGGCTATTAAACATTCCAACCCTGTTTTAACATAAGCAGAAATAAGAGTTTTGGGGTCATAATTGTGAGAGGTGGAAAGATGGTGAGTGATAACCATGTTGGCATGAGCAGTAGCCTGGAGTGAGCCTGCAAGGTGCTGAACAGTGCCTGTATTATATTGGTTAAAATATTGGATGTTTCCTGCTGCTGGCTTATCCATCATCAATGTTGGGCTTCACAGCTGGGAGCAAGCCAAGGGTTGCAGAGCACCTGAGAGGGATACAAGACCCATAGGCTGTGGAGTACATGCCCAGGGGCTGCTTCACTTTGAAACAACAGAACCTCTTGTGTGGGAGCAACTGATGCTGCTGGCAATGCTGGGGGATTTTGGGGCAGAGCCGTGTGGTAGCCTTGGAAAGGCACATCCGTGCACAGGGTATGTGTGTTTGATATTCAGGGGGAGATTTGTGTTGCAGTGTTGCTGGCTGTGCCTTTGTTGACCCTGTATTGGGAGGGCACTATTGCTGGTAACCAAAAGCATCCCTGCTGGAATGTAGGTAGCTGCAGCTGAGCTGCTGCTGCTCTGGCATTCTGCTGTTTGCTGGGACAAAACAAAGATAAATCTTGCTTCCCAATGATTAACTCTTAATGTCATCACCAGTGATTTCCACAGGGACATTGAGAGGAAAGAGAGTAACTGACTTACAGGGAGGTACTTAATGAGTTTCTGATGTTCCTAATTTCATTCTTTTTCCCTATCTTGGTGTCTTTGCATTGTCTTCTTTTATAAAGTAGACGTTTAATGAATGCTCTACACTTGGGCTGCCCCAGGCCTATTCTTGGCAGCAAATCCCTGCATCCATCACACAAGATACTCACCCTGACCAGCCCCTGCCTCCCAGCATCGAGGGCAGCATTGCTGCTCAGGCTGGTCAGCCTGCATTAGAACCTGTGTTAGGAATGCCAGTCTTGGATGCCAAGCTCCAGGAGCACAGCTGTAAAAAATACTCCCTTCTGCTCTGCACCAGCTATTTCAGAACAAAAGGGGACTGTTGGGAGGGTGACAGAAAATACTCAGTAATATTGATAGCTGAGGGATTTGTCAGTAATTTCAAATGTTAGTCTTTCCTGCTGTTCTTTTAAATTATTTCCTACTGGCATTGGCATTATTCCGTCTGTTCCCTGCTGGTGTCCCTGGGCCACTCATTCTCATTTTCTTACTGACATATGCAAAAGAAAGAAAATCCCACTGGGAACAAGAACCCAGTCTACAGCCAGGAGAGAGTGTGAGTGCTGTAGACCACCCTGCTTTGCCAAGTCTTTTTGTTTGTACCAGTCATCATTTGGCAGGGGCTGGATGTGCACTGTATTCTCCTGCTGTCTCCTTGAGGGACATGGGCTTGCCTCTCCTCAGGGAGTGCTGCCAAGAGGGACAGCGAGCTCGGCTGCTGCTCTTTGAAGTCTCCCACAGTAAAGTCATTATATGTTTAATAAGGGCAGGATCGTCCAGGAAACCTGCAGGTAGGACTAGAAGCAAGGAGCGCTGGCTTTGGGTGGCACCTGACTCAGTGTGTCACCTTGGGCAGCTTGCTTCATCTCCAAACAAAGGAGGAAGGATAATAATACTTACTCCCTTCAGCTGAGAAAAATGAAGATTACTTAAAGTGATGAAGTGCTGTGAAGTTGGGGAAATAAAAGTTTTAAAGCATTAAGTAACAGGAATAATTGCAGTAAGTGTAGGGAGGCAGATTGTGTGAGCAATTTGGCACTCTCTGTAATTCTCCAGTACTCTCCTTGGTACCATCCACTGCTCTGTTAGACAGTGTCACCTTTCCTGCCCTCGAGGAATAGGTTTTAAAGGAATAAGCAATCCTGCTGGAATACTCACCATTCTGTTGGGGACAGCACAATAGTTTGTTTTGCTTGTGTTTGTTGCTAGCTTCAAAGCTGTGGTGGTCTGTATCACCCAGGAAGATGGAATGGAAGGGAGGAATGAGCCTCTGTGCCTTGCTGGAGTGTTTTCAGCAAGCCACTGCTTTAATGTGGTGTAATGTACCACCTAGGGCCAAAATCAGAAACTACACTGCTATCTCAAACATTTCACTTGCAAAAGAAGTATGTGTATTTGAGTGTGTGTATATGGTTTTCGTATAAAAATAAAAACCTGTGTTAAGGGGAAAAGTGGGACCTTCTTAATGATTGTACTGCATTTTAGACAGTGGAAAACTTACTTCTTTTTCTCAGAAAACATTATTTCAGGCAGAGTTCTATTTTGCAGACACTTAGTGGAGAAAGCCTGTACATCTCCTTAACAGTCAACAAAAAAAAAAGAAAAGTTTGGATTATATGGGATTGTCATGGTTTAATCCCAGCTGGCAACTAAACACCATACAGCCACTTGCTCTCAGCAGGATGGCGGAGAGAATCAGGAGGGTAGAAATGGGAACTTGTGGGCTGAGATCAAGACAGTTTAATAGGGAAAGCAAAAACAAGGAATTAATTCACCACTTCCCGGGGACAGGTGTGTGTCCATCCATTTCCGGGGCATTGATGCTCCGTGGTGTGTAACAGTGACTTGTGAAGACAAATGCTCTTGCCCTCAAAGTCCCCCTTTCCTTCTTCTTCCCCTGGCTCTACATACTGATCATGCTGCCATATGGTCTGGAATGTCCCTTTGATCAGAGGGGTCAGCTGTCCAGGTTGTGTCCCCTTCCGGCTCCTTGTGTACCCCCAGCCTCCTTGCTGGTAGGGTGAGGTGAGGAGCAGAAAAAGCCCTGACTCTGTGTAAACACCGTTCATCAATAATGAAAATATCCCTGGGTTATCAACACTGTTTCCCTCACAAATCCAAAACATGGCCCCATACTTGCTACTATGAAGAAAATTAACTCTATTGCAGCTATAACAAGCACTGGGATCCTTCTGCTTTATTACAGTTTGAGGAAAACTTTTTGATGAGTGTAAATTTTTACCTGTAATTTCTCCTGCGTTAAAAATTATTCTTCTGGTAGATGTCTTTCCTGCTGGCTGTTAATGGGCTGATGCTCAGCTAAGGCAGTTGGATGACAATGTGTGCTCCAGCGTTTAAAAATGTCCTCAAAAAGTCATCTTCCTACACTGTTTAATTCTAGAAACTCTAAAGCTTTGTAAAATATGAAATAGCAAATTGTCCTAGGCTTATGGAGTCTCCTAAGCTCTAAATACTGAGTTAAATAATCATCACCATGATATAATTAAGTAATCACTCAGCTGGATTTCTTGAATGATGCTGCTATTTCAAAACCTAATCACAAAGTTAATTTCTGTAAATTATGGTGAAACCCAAGAACGGCAATGGTCAGCAAAAGACATAGGTGGATCCCTAAGGTTTTTCTTGCTTGATGTTAATGGTAGTGCTAGGATTTTCATTCCAAAGCCTAACAATATTAAAAATTAATACACTATAGGGAGTGAATGCATATGCTTTCTCTCCCTGTTACTTTTGAGTATTGAAGCTCATGCCTGAAGTCTCTTGAACAAGGAGCAAGTTGAGGTGGCCTAGCTATTGGCAGTGTAGGAAGCAGGTAAATGAGGTACTGCCCTCATCAAAATATGGGTAAATTGCATTTGCTCAGGTTTAGCCTTGTTTGCACGTACCTGATAACTACTTGTACAAATCCCTAATACAAATGCTGTTAGTTCTCATCAGGTTTTTACTGATATGAGCACAGGGGAAGTATTTTGTCTTTCAAAGGAAGGTCTGTAAGCACAGGGACAAGCAGAGAGCAAGAACTAACACTTTCTCTCAGTGTAAGTCACCCTAGATTGGTCAGGATGGTCCCAGCACATTATTCCCTAAATCTGCATCTCAGGGTGGAGGAGTGTAGTCATGGGGATGTTTTTCTTCTGCAACACTTTCTTTTCATCTCCACCTCTTGTCATCGTGCCAAGATCAATGGAGTTGGTGGGCATCAACCCTAGGGTTAGGTGGTATCTACCCCATTCAGGGAAGGGGGAATTTCCCTTGAATAAAGACTCAAGAAAGGTAGGTAGTAAGTCTCCTGTGGTAGATGCAGTGATTTCAAGAGGGCAGAAATTCTGTGTTGGATCAGTTAGCCTGGCCTTGGTGAGGAGAGAGTTCTGTGCTGTGTCATTGGACCAGCCATGATGAGGTTGGTCTGCACGTGTGTGAGCCTGATAGTTTCCAAGTGTGGGCATGCTGAGCACATGTTACCCAGCCATCTGCTTGGGGAGTTATTCTGGCTCCTGGGAGAGAGATCTTGCTGGGGGTTGGCTGCTGCCAAATAATTTATTCAGTCTGCTGCTCTGTCTGGGGGAAACCTTAGGGAAGGGAGCTACTGGTGAACTGTAGGACATACAGTCACAGGAACAATATTGTTACATATCCTTGCATCCTAAGGATCTCACAGGCTCGGAGTTCAACTGCATCCCAAGCTGTTTACCTTCTTAAGTAGTTATCCCAGAGTGGGGAGAGCTTTGGGCTCCTTTGGTCTCATCTTGGTGTGACCATCCCAGTGCCCTGGTTACACTCAGTGGGATCCCTGTAACAGCTGCAGTGCCTCCGGGCAGGGCCTTCGACTGTTCTGGGATTCAGGCATCAGCAGTAGAAATAACAGGCAACTCCTGTCTTTTAACAAGTTATTTCTGTTAGGCATGGCTGGTAGCAGATCTGGGAGTCTTGGCTCAGTGAGCAGGTCCTGTTCCATCTCCATGCAAGGAGTTTTTCTCCATATGCTCACCATCTCTCTCAGCTCATCTTGCACTCTAACCTTTGGGAGATGGGCCCTAGGATGGAAGTAATTTCCACATCCTCATCAGCAACTCTTTTTCATGAAGGAATTTAAGTAATAAGAGTGGTGGAGGTAGATTTTATTTCTTTCTGGGTTGACTTGTTGGTTTTGCTTTTTTTCCTCTCTTCTGAGCCTGTAACTCAGAAGCAGTTGATTGAGAACTTTAGCTTTTAGAACTTTGACCAATATGTTTTACAAACAGTTACAAACAGTGGGTTTGGAGCCTGCTGATAATCTGATTGCCTTTAATTGTGCGGACATACCCTCAGATACTTCCAAATGAGAGCACCTGGGTGCTTAAGGGATGGAAAGGAATGTGTATACAAGTATGTATATACATGTATGTGCATAGTTCCAGTTAGTTTCTTCAACTGACAGAACCTTATCTAGGCACTGAAATACATGAATTTGCATAAGATCTGTCTTTCATGTCTTTGCAAAGGAGAATATTTGGAGAAGTTGTAAATAATTGCTATTGTCAGCCTCTTTCTGTCTTAGCTCTCTAAAGCTACAGGAGAGAAGTGTACCAGTTTTGTTATTCAGAGCATTTCCCTTAACAGCTGAATCCTGTGGGAGAGTCCTGTTAGAGCAGCTTTCCTCTGCGGTGGACTCTCCTGACAAGATCACAGACGGCTTTTGGTCTCTGAGTGTCATGATGAACATCTAGTTGGGTCTATTTTTACATCTGAAATATGTTGAAAGATGCTATGGTGAGAAGAAGCAGTACAGTAAGATTTGGAAGCAGTCTATACATGGTAATGCTTTTGGGGACAGTACGCGTTTTCCTTCCAGTTCCTGAAATTTCGTATGTCTGTAAAACTTGAATTAGCATCAAGAAAACAGTCATGACTATACAATATTTTGATTTTCTCTTTATGCACCAATACTGAAGTTCTGTGCTTTATAACTGCTCTGATATGTCCTTAGCAGCTTCAAAATTTTCCAATAAAATAAATTCATTGGGAGTTACTGCTACTCTAAACAATTAATTAAGAAGAAAAATAATGATGCACCTTAAGCTATTTTTCCCTTATTGACATGCTGTTCTTGACCCTTTTATTCTGCCCTGAGTGTTGGTATGATTCAGAACAGCATTTCAAGGCATAAGAGAGAAAATATTTTGACCTGAGAAGGTGATTGGAGAAGTGGTTGAAAAAGTGGCTGAAACCTTAGCTGCTTTAACTACTGTTTATGGTGGGAATTGGGCAACTGACAGTTTTGACCGGATTATCCCTGGGTTTAGTATGTCTGTCACTTCACTGAGATTACAGATGCCAGGTTTTGTTGTGAGCTGTTTTGCCTGTGGTGTATAATGGGGATCCTGGTTGGCAGACCTTTGTCAGACCTGCCACCCTTGCTGGTTTGGGAGGTGATGGGTACCTGCTCAGCACACAGGTGCTGAGGTGTCTCATGTCATCTCCATGCATTGCCACACTCTCTCAGCCACCACCAGCTTGCTGCATCCTTGTGGCCTGTGGGGCTGGATGCTGTGGATGACCTCTTGGCAGTTGCAAAACAGACCAAGCTTGACTTGCTTGGGAGCAGAGCTGCTCTTCGCTCATGTCTTGGAAAAAAAGGGGTGGGATGTTGCTTGTTTAGCTCCTGAAGACAGCCAGTCCTTAGAGGATGACTGCTGGTAAGAGCTGTGATAATGAGGATGATGATGTGATCTATTAATTTTTCTTTTTTTGTTGTTTTCTTCCGCATTTCAGGAGGGGTGCTTGTGGCCTTCAGAAAGCTCAGTTTCACGCCAGGGTGCTTCAGAGGTACTGACAGATTTCTGACTATCTTCACCAAGTGCTTTCTTTTTCTGTAATGTATATTTGGTTCCTTTCAAAAACTTGCCTCTATTTTTTGTAAAGAGAGCTTTTTCAGTGTAGTTCACGTCGTCATCTAAGCCTGCCTTAACATGCATTTCATAAATTCCTGAGACCTTTTCATAAAAGAATGAAATTCTGCCTACCTGACACATCTCCATCAGCAGCTCCCTGTGTCATAGTAGGCATTCACAAGTAAATGGTGGAGGTGTGTCTCTTTCCTGCAGTGGCTCAGTAATCTGATTATTCATTGGAAGCTGGGAGACCAGTTCCTCTTGTCCCTGAACTTTTCTTGGATATACAACACATATCCTATCACTAGTGTCTCCCGTCTTCCAGCTAGCACAGATCTCTTGTCTATGTAATAATTTGTGGGTGTAATGCTCTGAGTGGTCCAGCTGTCCTGTGACAAGCAGCAGAACTTCCTGGTGTTGGCCCTGCATCTGTGAAGGGGTTGAAGGCCCTGCAGGGATCCGAAAAAGAGAAGAGAAGTTTGATAGATCTAGATGTGCGAAGCTGCTGGTGTCTGTCCAGATCTGGGATAGACCAAGTGAGGAGCAATAGCACCTCACAGAGTATCTTGAATGCTTCCTTTTGTAAAGCCTGTCCTGCTCCAGGGCTTAATATACCAGGGACATATTTTCCATCACAATGCAGAAGCTTTGTAGGGTCTCCCCAGAGGCTGAGTTCTGGCTGAGAACTGAGGGGGAGGACACCTGATACACTCTGATAGTGAAGGTGTGAGATATGCCAAGCCTTTACCAATAGTGCTAAAATGACCATCTGAATTTGGGGATGCATTAACTCTGAGTGGGAGGGGGAAGCTCAGACTGCAGCTGAAATTCAGTATTGGGACATTGTAGTAGAACTAGTCAATTATCGAGACTAGAGGGAATTCATTTCCTGGTTTCAGAAACAGAATCATTTGTTTTTGCTCAGAATGGTTTAATGTCAGAAGAAGCTGTGTGGGGTCTTGGGCTTCCTTCGTGCAGCTCTTCTCAAGTGTGCTGGATCTTTCCTGCACCTTCTGCCTCTTCACCTGCACTCATGTGGCCACATGTGTGCCTGGTGGCTGCTGGGTTTAAACTCTAAGACAGGTGGCAAAAAGAAGCATTCTGTGTTTTACCAGTTTGTTGTAAAGATTGGAGCACTCACAGCGCTTTGTGTGGATGTGGAGTGACGCGTGTGTCTCTTCCTGTTTCAGATCATGTACGCCCCAAGGTCCAGGGACAGGTTTACCACCCCATCTTTCATGCAGCGGGACCGTTTCAGTCGCTTCCAGCCCACTTACCCTTACATGCAGCATGAGATCGACCTTCCTCCAACCATCTCCCTGTCCGACGGCGAAGAGCCGCCGCCGTACCAGGGCCCGTGCACCCTGCAGCTCCGCGACCCCGAGCAGCAGATGGAGCTCAACCGGGAATCCGTCAGGGCGCCGCCCAACCGAACCATTTTTGATAGCGACTTGATAGACATCTCGATGTACAATGGGGGTCCCTGCCCACCCAGCAGCAATTCGGGCATAAGTGCAACCAACTATAGCAGTAATGGAAGGATGGAAGGACCACCCCCGACATACAGCGAGGTCATGGGGCATTACCCAGGCTCCTCTTTTTTCCATCACCAGCACAGCAACATGCCTCCTTCCTCGCAGAGGGGGAGCAGACTTCAGTTTCAGCAGAACAATTCAGAGAGCACAATAGTCCCCAGCAAAGGCCAGGACCGGAAACCAGGAAACCTGGTCTAAGTTACTCGCCCAGGTGTGTTTGGACTGAAGACGGGAGATCCCAGCAGGGCGGTGGAGGAAGAGCCCCGTGCTCCGATGCACAGTGTTGTTACGTTTCACGTGGTACAACTGAGTAAAACCAAACGTGCAAACCAGTTCTTTGTTTCTGATTCCTTTCAGGGGAATTGCATGCAAAACAGATTGAAAGAAATACAAACTTCCATTCAGTTTGTCTACGAGCAGTGTTTTAGGGGAGAGGGGGGGGATATATTATTTTTTTTTAATAAACTATTTCAATTATTTAATTCTAAAAGTTAACTTAGCACAGAAATGAGGCTTGTACAGCCTGTTTTATACTCACTGAATGGCAGAAGGAAGAAGGTGGTTTTGCTAGATAAATGGGGGAAGAATTGGCCAGTTTGCTTTTTTTTTTCTCCCAGGGTGTGAATTTTTTTTAATATGAAACAAAATTCCTGTTCTGTGTGCCAAGGTATAAAGTTGAGAACTTAGAAGAATGCAAGGAATTAATTTGTGTTGTGATAAATGTGTTTTAAAAAGTTGCACTATCTTACTGTTTTAAAAGAAATATATATGAGGGAACTGTTTTATGTGAAGTTCTTCTATATGTTGTCGTTTCACCTGTGGAATAATGATAGAACCCTAGAAGTAATCTGGAGGAGTTTGCCCCCTCCCCCTGGGTTTGCTAGAAGGTGGGGACAGGACTTAGCCTAACATCTCTTGACTTTTACAATTCAAAAAATACAGGGACACTTGTCTTTGCAATAATATGCATTCAAATAACAGTGTATCAGTGAAGTGTCTTGGAGACTTTTGGATGGAAGAAGGCAAATATGAAATCCCAGCATTTTCTGTCACTTAAGGTTTAGCTATTTTGCAGTGTAGACTATTTCTTTCATAAATGGCAAAGCTGAAATTCCCAGACGCCTCGATTTGTATTGATTCTAAGTGCTGCCATTCTTTTCCTTTTCATAATGCAGTATCACCAGTACTTACCGTTCTAGAGATTTTTGTCCTCACTGTAGCCTGAAATGTATTTAGTCGCATATCATGACATTATGCAATAAATGGTGTGAAAACACAGGGTGGGATTTTTTTCCCCCTGCAGTGCTGTTCAAGTTCGTGAGACTGCTGTGGTTTTCACTCTCCATTTCATCCCTTCAGATGCTGAGGTTCAGTCCTGGAGGTCTGTCCTGTTGAAGTGAAGGGGGCGCCTTGTGGCAAAACCCCCATGGTGTTTCTGCAGCAGTACCAAGAGCGCTCATGGCAGTGGTGCCGGATCCTGCCGCATTCCTGGCAGGGACGCAGGAGCACCAGGAATTCTCCCTGCAAACCATTTTGCTCTGGGCCCTGTTGCAGAAGCCCTTCTGGGTGCATGATGTCTGTGTGGCACCAGCAGGACTGTGCTCATGGGTAAAGGTGACTTGTGTTAACCAAGTGTCTGTAAGCCCTGATTTTTGCTATACTGGCCTGGAGAGTAGTTGGAAAGTGTTGCCTGCCTGTGTCATGGCACGTGGGGTGTTTCTTCACTGGCTGTTCCCTTGTGGAAGCAAGCGCGGTGCCGGAACTCAGTTGGCAAAAGGTGATAGTGGCATCACAAGCACATGAAAAAGCACAAATTGCACTTAAAATGCATTTTGGAAATGGACTTAAAACTAATAATCTTTAGAGTCTTAGCTTGAATAGTTTCTAATATATAGGTGTATGAGTGTGTCATAGACCTTTTCACTTTAAGATCTTTTGCTTTTTTCTGTTTTCCTGAGCCTTGTGCTTGGTTGCAGGCAGCAGGTGCTGAGTGCCCCAAGGGCACTGATGCCCTGGTCCCATGGCTGGAGGCTGGATTTCTGCAGGACTTCTGTACACGGGGGGCTCTGATAACTGAAGTGCATCTTTGATCTATGCAGAGTTTTAATGCCAAAACTGTGTGTGTGTGTGTCTGCGTGTGTGTGTGTCTTTTGAGCCTCAGTGTAGATTTGTTTTCTTCATAAGGTAATTTGATTTTATTCTAGTTCAGAAAACATTTGTATAAGTGTTAGTCTGAATACACAGCCCCATTTGTCTCTGTAATTGTTATTTTGGTCTGAGTCATGCTGGTAATGCAGAGTAAAGCTGCCTTTTATCGTGTGTATTAGTTGAAGGGAGAGATAGAGATTCTGTGGTGGGATTCACTTATTTTTTTCCTCTCAGACCCACAGGACAGGTGTTTAGAAGATGAATAGGTGGCTTTCAGTCAGCTGAGGCTCTCGTCACTGTCTGGTTCCTGGGAATAAAAGCTGTGAAGTTAGATTTTTGCAAACAACCTACGTACGTAATCCTTAGTTAAATTCCACAAACAAACAAAACCCAACCAGAGGACAAAGCTGACAAATGTTGGTTTTGGTCTTGAGTGACTTTTGTCACTTGAGGAGTGAGCCCTTAAGCCAGAGAATGCGTGTGCCTACAGAGATACTGTGCTGTTGCCTAAATGAGGATTGTTTAGCTGAGAAGCCTTCAGGTGAGAACAGCTGGAACTCAGTTGTCATGGCAGAGCACACCTGGACTGGGCCCTGGGCGTGGGCTGGTTGATGACCAACTTTCCCCACGTGCGGATCTCAGCAAAGTGAGCCTTGAAGTTGCCTTCCAAGTAATATTTTGGGAACATACTTTCTTTAAAAAGAGCCCTTTACCATCTTTTGCCCTCTCTGCATGCCAGTGGATTTATGCACTTCCCATTAACATTGTCCAGTATGCTGTCTCTTAATTTTTCTTGGCTGAGAAAATTTTTCTGCATGGAAAATGCAGCCTTTTCCAGTTCTTTAGAAAAGATTTCTTTAAAAATAATTTGGTATTTGCTCACCCAGTAGTTGCATCTCCTCTTGCATCTTTGTCTTCTCATCCTAGAATCAGAGAATAAGCTGAGTTGGAAGGGACCCATAAGGATCATTGAATCCAACTCGCAGCCCTGCGCAGAGCCATCCCCAAGAGTCACACCATGTGCCTGAGAGTATTGTCCAAATTCTTCTTGAACTCTGGTCAGGCTGGTGCTGTGACCACTTCCCTGGGGAGCCTGCTCCAGTGCCCAGCCACTCTCTGGGGGAAGAATCTTTTCCCAATACCCAACCTAAACTGCCCCTGGCATAGCTTCCAGCCATTTCCTTGGATCCTGTCACTGGTCAACAGAGTGAGGAGATCAGTGTCTGCCCCTCCTGTTTCCCCCATGAGGAACTGCATTGAGGCTTCCCCTCAGTCTCCTCCAGGCTGAACAAACAGAGTAACCTCAGCCACTTCTCATATGGCTTCCCCTCAGGACCCTTCATCATTCTCGCAGCCCTCCTTTGGACACTCTCTAATGGCTTAATGTCATGTCCTGCTTTCCCAAATGTGATGTGCTGACAGGGCCTCTCAGCTCTGTGAGTGTAGCGACTAGTTTACTTGATGTAGGTGAGCTTGCAGTCTTCTGTTTTGGGGCCTCTTTCAGCAGTAAATAAGCTATTTTCTGATGGATATCCGTGCTCTCCAATGGGAAGGCAGTCAACAGTGTAACATTGAAACACTTTGGTTTTTTATATTTTCTTCTGTTGGCATGGTAGAGAATCTGCTCTTGATAACAGAATAGACTTGTAAAAGAAATACCAGAATTAGATTGCACTATCAGTCTTTACAGGCTTAGAAATTAGGGAACTCTGAAGATAGGTAATTGAAGATAGGTAATTTTATGAAGCATTTATGGAAGACAAGCTTTGAAAATATCCAGAATTGATAGAATGTATTCCAGAGCTACTCAGTGAAACTTTGTATAAGTTATAAAAGATTTCTGCAAATATTGTAACTTTTAATTGTGTAGATTTTGCCTCCATACTGATGCTCTGGTTTATGTGTCTCAAACACAAAACCCACATAGTATCTGTGTGGTGTTTTTTTTATGTGATGGATCATATTTGCCTGAATTCTGGTTGCATCTTCTGACTTTGCCCAGTAACTCGTGTTCCCAAAATTTAGTATAGTGACTCCTTTAGAAGTTTTCAGGTAAAAAGATTATTTTTTTCTTCTAAATGGACCTCTATGAAATAAAGTTTTGTGACTTCTGTCCTACTGCAAAGACTGATTTTTTTCCTTACATGTCTTGGCATGGCTTTCTTCTTGATGCTAAATATGCCCCATCTTTGGTGTTTTTGTATGACCTTTCAGGGCTAGAAAAGGCAGGGGGTTTAGCAAAAAAAATAAACAAAAAACCAGTTTATCTCCCAGTTTACCAATGGAGCACTTGGCATTTAGCTCTAATTCTGTTCCTATGTCTAGGACAGTTGTGGTTGGGCTCCTCTCAAGTGCTGGACAAGCAGACTGAGTGTGATGCTGCTTAAAAAATATGAGTGAGGGATAGGAAGAGGGGCACCCAGCCAACAGTGCAGTGTTGAGATCCCTTTTCTGGTGTGTGTGGCACACGCAGAATTCACAGGACTTTGCATGATAGGAAGTTTTCATCAGGGAGGATCTAATTATGCTACTCCTGGTCTTGTCACTGATGAACCCTGCACTTGGGCCAGTCTCAGGCTGATGGGACTTTATTACAGCATGGTTTTCCTTTGGAAGTATGAAAACTCAAGTATATACCCCATGTACAAGTTCCTGATCGCTAGTGAGGAAGATGCTTGCATTCCTGCACTCATGGAATCTGCAGGAACCATGGGTTAAGCTATGCTTCATTTGGCTTTTTATTACTGCTTGCCCACTTCTTCCACCAGTTTGTCCCAGCTGGAAGCTGCTTCTGTTATGCCAGATCTCTGAATGTTCTTGTTGCAGATGTATTTTTTTAAAAAGTGTCATTGTATTTTTTTTTTTTCTTCTGTGAATGGGGTGCAGGGATGGGTAAGGAGCAGAATTGTATTGTTTATTAAGGAATGTGCTTCTTTGCAATAGAGAATAAATCCTTGTCCTTCTGAAGAACCCCTTGTGGAGGCTGTCTGGAGCACTGCTGTCTGAGGCAGTCGTTTCTAACCCTGCCAGGTAGTGAGATATTGGACCTTAAAACTGACACTCTAATCTATAAAGGATGTTTGAATGCTTTGGAGAAGATTGATTGCCAACCTTTCTCTGACTCTATCCCTGAAAGCTCATGGTAGCTAAGGTAACCTGATTTTGTAGGAGAAGATAAGCAAAATATTAAGTTGGTGAAAAATAGATGTAATCAGTATTTTCTTTGCCCTTTTTTTTTGTTGTTGTTTGTTTTGTTTTTTTTTCTCTAAGGATAAACAATAGGCTTGCTGGCACATTTGAAAGTATTTAGGATTACTCACAGATTCTCTCTGGTCGTTACTGTTGAGTCATGTCCATGCACATACAGACCTGCATGCAAACTTGTCCCCTTGATTGTCTCTGTACTAGTTGCTGTTCCATGATCACCTTCCAGAAGTGCTAAATGGCTCTGTGTTGTGCTCTGAGGAACAGCGGCAGGTCACTTCTCAAACAGCAGGAAGCATGAGGAATATTTGCTTTTCAGTCCTGTAAATGTCATGACCTATGTTTTTATCAGTAGGGAGCTTTCTTGCTGCACCAATTCTTGCCTGTCACCTGGTGTGCTAGTGCATCTTCCATCCAACAGCTCTCTCTCCTTTTGGGTGAGCTTTGAAAAATCTTCATGCTTTGGGATAACCCCAATGCAAACCTCATGTATTGGTGTACAGGAAGGAATTATATACTTAGTGTACCCTAAATCTCATGAGCATGTTCTTTCAGACTAGCTGATGATGAGAATACAGAGGTCCTTCTGTGCAGTGGGTTCAGATGAAGTCTGGCTTTTGATTATATCCTTGCTTTTTAGATAAAGGCTGTCACAAATAATTTAATTACACATATCTGGTTTTCCCTGCACTGTGTTGCCTGCTTGCCAACCAGTACAATTACAACTTTTCTCCTAAACTAGCGCCAAATGTGTCAATCATTTCAATCCCTGGAAAGAGGCAGTCCTACTGAGTTGTCTGAGACCTTTTGAGGCCTTTTAGGACGTGGAAAAGTCCCTTGTGAGGATGTGTTGAACTTTTTTAGAGAGGTTTCCCACGCAAAAACTGTTCTGTATGTTTCGTTAGGAAATTCAAGTTTAAGGTTCTGAGAGTATGCTGACTGGAAATGTTGGTAGAATTTTTTTTATCGTTGATATATTGTTTGCCAGCCTGTCCTCAGTAATCAGGGGTGTAAATTACCTTTTGAGCCACCTCTGATTACATTGTTGGGCTGGCAAAAGCCCCATTGGGCACACTTGCACCAGCAAAAAAGAAAGAGTAGTTTTCTTCGTACAGCTCTGGGGAGTAAACAGAAGCTGCACCACTAAGTTCATCCTCAAAAACAAACATGAGACCTGCATTGCCCGTTCCCAGCAAACTGAAGTGTAGGTGTTTCAATGGAGTGCTTTGCCACACTATTTAGTACCACAGACAGGCAGTGGAGGGGCCTACTGATGTTTCCTTGAAATTGTCATTGGCATTAAATGTATTTCAGGGATGCTGATGCTGCTTTTGTAACCACCCAGTACAATTATCCTGCTTTTTGAAAGGGAAATCAAGGATCATTTTGTGTCACAAACTCTCCTGGCTCTTACTGCTGCCTTGCTGGTGTCTCTTCTGTTTTTAGACTGAACACAAGCAACCCAGGTATTGCTAGCATTGCTTTCTAGCTATAAAAAAGCTTACCTTTTTATGTTGATTAATGATAAAAAAATAAAACTGTAATGCAGATATACTTCCCCTTCCATCTGACAGACGTGTGATTTACTGCCAGAGATGATGCTATTTTCTTTGTTATATTGCTGCTGCTGCTGTTTTAAGTGGTTTGGTGTGTGAGCTTTCTGAAACAACATGGTGTGTGTAGGATCTCGTGGGTGACAAAGCTGTCTCTTTTCTTCTTCCTTTCTCTCCTTGGTTTGTGCTTGTCTGTCTGCTGTGGTAGGCTTACTAATAAATTAATACATCCTTATTGGATATGATTTTGAGGAGGTTTGCATGTCCATAGTTTGTAAGCAACTAAGGTGCCTCATGTTCAGGTCTGAGCAGATAGGAATCCCCTTGCACTCAAGAGGGCCTGATCCAAAGCCTGCTGAAGTTGGTAGAAAGACTCTTGCCAACTTCAGGGGGCTTTGCATCAGGCCTTGCACTCCCACCTTTGTTGTGCCTCACTTAAAATGGTGCTTTTTCAGTTGTCTGTCTTTTTTTCTGATTTTTTTTTCTTTGTATGGTGCTGTGTATAACTTGAATATATTATGCACATATCCTACCCAATGGGTAGAACAAACAAACATACAAAATCAAATAGATGTTGTTAATACTGTAAGATAGTGTACAGATGATACCAATTTTAACACAAAAAATGGCATAGACTTTGTGAATGCCAATCTGTGCTTGGTCCTTTTTTTGTAAGAAAGTTTGCAAATTAATGCATACAAATTACAAAAAGTCTATGTATTTTATTTTCCTATTAAATATCAATATAATATCATAAGGGAAAAAGGTTAAACAAATCATTTTTGACAAGCCTGTGTATAGCAATTAGTCGTTTGATGCATCTTTGCTGTGAAGATTTTTTTTTTAATGTGTCACTTTAAAAAAAAAGGAAAAAACCACAAAACAAACAAAACCTCCACAGCTTTACCCTTGCAACTAGATGCTTCTTGTTTTGGTTGTTGCTTTGCTATTGCTGAGTTGGACCAGTATTAGTTACTACTTCTCCAGCAGATACATTATTTATTACTATCCTTGATTACCTTTTTTTTTAACTTAGAAATGGGCTAAAACTTTTCAAACCTTTTTAATCACGTCCCAGATTTGAAGTGAAGCTCAGACAAGTGGGAACTGACCCCAACCATCCCTGCAAAGTCAAAACTAGGCCAATGAGAGTTCTGTGACAACAGCCGACTCTTGCTCTGTGCCCACAACTGGTGCACCATGCTGCCACTACAGACTGTCCTTGGGCTTGGGGTGTGGATGGGCTCGCTGGTGACCTGTGCTCTTGCAGGGTGGACAAGAATGGCTGCAGTTCGTAGCGAGCTGAATTCAGGGTTTGAGCGGGAGCTTTGAGTTGGCAGCTCTGCTGCTGTGTTGGCTTCTGACAGCAATGGCTTAACCCAGGTTCATATTTAAGATTACAGAGAAGTGCTGAGACCTGTTCAAACCCAACCTAGGAAGTGGTGTGGGAAGTAATTTGACACTTCAGCTTCCTGCCAGGCTCCCTTGGCAGTTTGGTTCTCCCCTGGCGTCTCCCCATGTTTGGCGCTCCATTCCTGTGCTCCTGCATGCTCTTTGGTAAAGCAAATACCTCAGGAAAACTCAACATGAAGTTCTGGTGTAGGGACTTGCAGATGCTGTACTTATTTTTCTAAACTGGTTGTTCTAACTATCCCAGGACAGTAGGTGATACAAAAGTTTATCGGTCCGAGACAGACTCATCCTCTCATAGATGGATACCAACTAATCTTTCATAGATACTCCTGTCTGTATGTAGCTTTTTTATACTTGCCAGGCTTTAACCACAGATGTAAGGTAGCAAGGTGTTGGGAGATGTTTGAGATGGTGTTTTGGTTTGGTTTTTCAAATGTTTAGCAAAGCACTGTGCTAAAACTCAGGGGGCCTTACCTGGGGCCAGTGAAGTCAGTGGTGGGGCTTCCTCTGGTTTGAGTGGGCTTTCAACCTGGTCCGTCACGCTGGGGGATGGTGCCTTGGGGCACAGTCCTTCACTGCTTCTCTGTCAACCTGAAGCATCTACACCTTTGTCTGTAAATATCTTTTTAAAAGCCCTCACAGGAGTCCTGTATCTGAATGTTGATCATGGTTGTTTTGGATTTTTTGTTTTGTTTTGTTTTGTTTTTGTTTTGAAGAAGTGTGTTAATTTTTTTATGGCCAGTTCTGCATCATCATGCCCTTACAGGTAGCTTGTATCATCACATCCTTCTATATGTTGAGCTGTTCTGTCAGTAGGCGTGTACCGTAGGTAAATACGCATATTTTCGTGATTGTCACTTGTTAATTCATTTATTGTTTGTCAGGGTGTGCAGTAATTGTTGTGGAAGTGTGCCTTGCCTGGCCACCTTCACATTTCTGTTTGCACTGCAGTACCACTTCTGTGCATGAAGGAAGAAAAGCAAACAAAAAACCTTGGGCCTTCACTAGGAAGACTGTGAGAGTAAACCTCCTGCTGGAGGAGTCTAGAGTAGGATTTATCATAACAAAACATGCATATTGAGTGGACCAAACACAAGTATGTCTCCTTTTAGAGGCACTAATTTGCTTTGAAGCTGCAGTGGAAAGAGCAGACTATCTATTAAGTGTATTCACAGCTGTGTTCACGCTTTTCCATTTACCACAAAGCACAGCAGGCAGCCAAGATTTTAAAAGGACTCTGAGCAGAAGTTACGAGAGCCTCAGGCATCATAGACCTGGACAGAAAAAATACTAATAATAGTAATTTTTAAATAATCACTTTAGTATTCTTTAACAAAGCTTTTCTACTGAAAATATAAAGACTACATAAGCGTCGATAGGGGTTTTATCTTTGTATAACTCCCAGCTGCCCAATGCTGCTGTGCTCAGAGCATTTAATGATGGTATGTACATCAGTCAGGCTGTTACACTCAAAATTAACCATCAAATGCCTGTTTTTAGAGTGTTACCCTTTCTTTGTTGTTTCTTGCTAGTTAATTTACAGTGTAAAATGCTTTATTGCTGTATGGATTTTAATTTTTTTGTGTATTTCCAGCATAGTGACTTTCAAGATCACATTTTCAACACATCTCTTATTTTTGTCCATTTTCTTTCAAGCTATTCTGAAATATGTACAGCACTATCAACAATATTTAATCTTTCTTTTAAAATTTATTGTTGTAAAACAATGCTATTAAAAACAGTAAGTCTTTTTACAACTGTATTGGAATTTCTCAGTAGCTGTTCATGTGATGCTATGACAAACCTGGCTTGCTCTATTTTTTATTTTTTAAATCTTTATTTTCTGTTTAACACAATTAATTTGTTGCTTATTTTCCACCGTAACTCACAGTTATATACAGAAGAAGATTTCAACTGTTGTGTATCTGACTTTTAATTGAGCAAATGGTGATGTCCTAGTTTTTAGACCTAAGGTCTGTTTATTGCAATACTTTTAAAGGAAGATGTTGCTCTAAGTGCTGTTGTTAGTTTTAAATACAGATTTTATGCTTGTTCTTAATATGCTGTGGTTAAACCATGGCACAAAATTATTAAAAATTATTAAATGCATTTGTCTCCTGTTGGATTTATTTTCCCTTTGAAGTGAAAAAAACAAAAAAGCATGGAACACTAGAGTGGCTTTGGTAAAAATAAGTACTTGTCTTTTTCCCTTGCTGTTTTGCTGCTGGCAACCAGGTAGCAGATCTTTAAGGAATCGGAGAGGACTCAATCCTGGAAGCATTATATGAGGCCCCCGGGAAGTGGGTGTCTGGTGAGGATTTAAGATGAGCGTTCTGACCCTCACACTCTGGTGATTAATGCTGGGATGGTTCTGGGTGTTTCTGCCCTGCCTCTGCCATAGGATGGGCTGTAGCAGGAGACAGCCTGTCACACGCTGGAGTTAAGTCTAGGCACTTAATCTAAGCCAGCTCGTGATTTGAATTCCTTTAAGATAACAACCCCACCTCAATCTCATTTAAAGCCCTGCTGTTGGTGATGCCTCTGGCACAGCAGCGCTGACTGACCAGCATGGGGATAAGCAATGCCCCCAAAGCATTGAGTTGCAGAAGTTCTTTAAAAAATGGAGATGCAAAATATGGCTTGTGGGAAGGAGATTCACAACCTGTTTTAAGATAACTGGGACCTGCTTTGGCCAGTGCTTAAAACAAGAGCAGTTGTGGTCCAGTAATGGGATGAAGAGAGGGATGTTACTGTTACTAAGAAAACAGGTAAAAGGTCCCGTGAAACACTCAAGACTTGTCTTTGGTGATAAAGATCTTTGCAAGGTAGATCAAATTATCCCTGCCTGGCACCTGCCACTTTGCCATATAAAGCTTGACAAAACTGGGAAAGAGCAGGTAATTTCTGTTCCTAAGTGTATAAAGTGATGCTTTAATTAGCATGATTATTAATAACATAGTTATCTTGGTTTATATTTTGTACGTGTGCTTGCTGGAGTTTGATATCTGTGTTACTGCAATGTGATGCTGAGTTTGATACTTCAAACGTGGGGATTTCTTGCAGGTCTTTTCCAGGAAGAGGTGTGCTGTGGGAGCCGTGGTCCACCCCACTTCTGACACCCTGTTAGGGAGATGCCTTTACATTCCACTCAGAGAGGAACCAGGGGGGTTCCCCTTGCTGCTGTTCTTTTCAGTTCTTTTAGTTCTTTAAATGTTACCATACTTATTTTTGGGTCAAAAGTAACCATATTTTTTCCTATAACCATCCTGAGTTTGCTCTCCTCTATCTACAGCATTTTAATTCCTCTTTAATATTTAGAAAATTGTTAGTTCCTTAGTTCTTATCTCTGAGCTTCTGCTCCTCCTCTACTGTCTGAACCCTGAACTCCCTGGAAACTGCATTTTTGAGCCTGCTTTGATCTTTTACTTAATCTGGTTTTAATTGTATTTATATTTGGTTTATAATATGCCATTCTGTTTGATTGTGTTTTACTATCCCTGCCAATGGTTGCAACTCAGCTGTAAATGGGATGTCTCATCTCAGTAGGGTTACTTTTTTCTGCTGAAAGATTAATATAGTGGCTGCTGCAGTCCTGTGAAACCTCTAGGTCTGGCTTGCAGGCTCCCAGCAGTATTGTGTCTCATTACAAACACCCTGTTTTTAACACTGCAAACCCTTTTCTTCCAAAGACCCCTCTGTAATGAGACTTCGTTACTTAGACAAAAATTAATTAGGCTTCTCTCATTATCACTGTTTTGATCAGTGGTGGTTTAAGTGAGTTCTAATTAAAATGCACATTTTAAAACCCTTACTGCTGAATCCTCTTCTAACAGCTCGCTTCTACTGCGGCAATGCCCTGCTTTTTGTGTGGTTTGCATTGTGCTGCTTTTGCAGAACTCTAGCATTGACTAAGAAAACTAAAAACTTGCATGATTTTTTTTTGCTTGTTTTCTACACTTTTTTCCAGACTGCCAAATGATTGCTCCAGAGAGCCTGAGAATGCGAATTAGAGCTGAAAAACTGAATTCTTTATATGTGGTAAAATTGATGAGCTGAGTTTCTCAGTGTCCTGTATGGTCAATAACCCTACTTGTCCCCACAATGTTCCAAAACATTAGGGAGAAGCTATATGCTGCACTCGTTACTATTTAACTGCACATTTCTGCTTGCCTTAGGTGTTCCAAGTTGCCTTAAATACATTATTTATTTTTGCAGGACTGCATGATCCGTCCCAGGGATACCCTCCACATGCTAAGCCAGTGGATGCTCTGCTATGGCTAGAGGGGGACGTTTGAAGGCTGGCTCTCCTTAATAAATGGGCTAATCTGTAAATGGGATAAAATATTTTGTATCGTTTAATGGTTTCCACTCTGAAGTGTGTTGCAGAAAAGCAGCAGAAAGGTGCTAAAAGTATTTTGAAGATGAGGAAACACACATGAAGAAGTACATGCCAGGTCTCAGTGCAGTCTATGGCAATGCTGGGAATAACCTTTCCCTTGCCACCATTCCCAGTCCCTCCACTTGAGAGGTATAGCTTCCCTCTGCTCACTTCCAACACATCCCACTGTCTTGTACAGAGCTATTTTCTGTTTGGCAGGGCTTTGAGCAAGCAGCCAGGACATAGCCACCCCTTGTTCAGAGAAAGAGGGCATCTTTTTCATGGAGGCCAAAATGCCACCCTTGAGCCTCCGTCAGTGCCAACACCAGATCATTCCAGCTTAATTTAACATTTGCAGACATTATAGTGATTGACAGCTGAGTTGAGTGGAAAATTCCAGCTTAATCCTGCTCTGTGTGCCACAGACATGGGCTCAGACAGCTTGACCTACATTTAACCCTGGGCAGCAAGAAATTCTAAGGGGAAAAGAAAAAAAAGTAGTTTTCATCTCAAAGCAGTGAGAACATTCCCGCTTATTACACATCCCTGTATATATGCATACACGTGTAATTGTATTACAGCACTGTGAATATTTCATGAGCTGAGCCAAGTTTGCCCTGGTTGGCTTTACTTGGTGAAGAAGACATGTAAGTCAAATGTAAAAGCACAAGTGTGCTTGCATAGCCATTCAGCAGGGTTTATGGCAACTGCAAAAGGGATAGGAGCTAGTTCTTTCCTGACAATGGGGTTAGGACTGTAAGTGCTATAAAATTTGCTTATGCTGCAAACTTTATATCTCTTGGCGGAAAAGTTGATGAGCTGGTAACTTCAACTAATGTATTGTCAGGAAAAGCCTAACAGGTAAGGCTTGACTGAGGGACTGCAGAGTCAGTCTGGCTTATTTGACCCCCCTCCTTCTTCAGATCAAAGGTGCTGATAGTGACTGACTGTATTTGTTTTGGGAACTTAACTGGTGCAGTACTGGGTGTCACAGCTTTTCAGCAAGAGGTGCATTGGCAAACATGAAAAGCCCTGTGGCTGAGTGATAACTGCATTAAGTACTCAGCATGCAAGCCCTCTCACCTTCTACAGTCAAGCTGTATATTATACCTATAGATAATATGCATGCTATCTCCTGCCATACGCTAGGGCAAACAGGCACTTTACTATAAAATTGTGCTCTGTCAGGGAAATGGCATCAGGTGCACTAAAATCACCATCTGACAGTGACACAGAAGTAAAGTGCCTGTCTGCAGTCAAACTACTCGAGAGTAAAGAGTGCAGCTGTAGCTTGAGTGCTGCTTGTGCACTGGCACTTCTTTTTCTTGAAGGAGATTGTATGTGGGTACATGCTGTGCAGAGGTGTGAGGGCTAGTGCCCAGCACTCCAGCAATAGAAAATACACTGTTAGCACATTAGGCAGATCTTCGAGTACTCCTTGTATAAAATGACACTGTTACCTTTTTTTTCATGGCTTTTCTAATCTAATCCAGGATAAAAACTAAATTCAGGTATTTGGCTAACCATATCATTAGTCATCAGTTAGCCAAGGCTGAGAAATTTCCCTTTTTCCACTACAACTCATCCAAAGGTGGTCTTCCACATAAAAACACAGCTTCCACATCTGGGAGATAGCTGGAGGCCACAGCTGTGTGCAGGCACCTGTTTTTGGGGGAAAGGTGCTCCAAGGCTGCTCTCAGGCAGTGCCTGGATGAAGAGTCGATGCAAATGCTCTGGTGGAAGTGTTTTGACAGTGGAAGCTGAGGGGACTGGGCACCATTTACTGCAGAGTCTATTCAGCTGAAGGGCAAGTACAGCATCACTGCTCATCTCTGCCTTCCCATGTTCTCTCAGATCCACGTCCTTACAACGTCTGGCAACTCCTTCTGCACCTATGAACAAATCCATGTGAAATGATAACAAAAAAAGATGTGTGGTAAACTTGCAGCTTGTGTATTTAGAACATAATGGTGGAGCTGGATTTTGTCTCCACCTGCTTTGTGACCCCAGATGGGAGGTCACTAGTAAGCACAAGGGCCAGGTCAAGACAGTGTTCACAAGGAGCCTGTGCTGTCTCTCTGTGCCTGCTTTAGGTCACCAAGGCAGCCCACTGAAATTACCAGTGCTGGATCTGTTCCACTACCAGCTTCCCAGAAGTACAGTTTTGATTAATATTAAATGTAGGATCCCAACTGCATTTCTGATAGATTCAGCATAGCATTTCAAGTGGAAATTGCATCAGTTTTATGACTTTATTCTGATTACAAGAGTACATAAGATTCTTGATTCAGCATGAGTTTGAGAGGACATAGACTATTCAGTACTTGACTGGCAATGGAGTTGACTCGAGAACTGTAGCATGTTTGGGCATTATTCCTGAACAAGTTTAAATATCCTCCCCTGTGTTCCCTCCTCTGTGATTGTCCAATCAATTCATCAAACTCAAGCCCAAACTTAACACTACATGTTACTGTGAAGGCTTTTGAAATCAATATGTATTCTTTCTACTTAAGAAGATCATAAAAATAGGCAGCTAATTGCCGGGGGATAATTACAATTGTCTAATTATTATTGTTGTTGATGGTAAGTGATAAACTAGGATGAATGTGATGCAATGCCCTAAGCTGACACCCAGAAGGGGATACAATCAGAAGAATTTGTTTCAAGTTTGGCTCCAGCACCATCTTGAGTCACTATTTTTGCTCTGGCCTGTTACCAGGTCACAGCTTTGGCTCCAACCCTGTTCAAAAGGTTCAGCTGCACCTTCAGCTTGGGCACCAATTTCAGCTGTGACTGGCTCTGGTCCTTTTTCAGGCTGTTATTTTGAACGGCCCCATTTTCACTACTGCTTCATCTCTAACCATTGCTTAGACCAAGATTTCAGCTCCTCTTGGGCTGAGACTTCAGCTGTTCCCCTGTCAGGCTCTGACTTTGGTTTTGGGCCCATCTTGGGCCATGATTCTGACTCTGGGTCCTGCTCAGGATGTGAATTCAGCTTTCACCCAATATTGAGCTGCTGTTTACACTCAGCTCCATCTTGGTCTGCACCTTTTTCTCCTGCCTGTTTCAGACCAATACTTGAGTGCCAGTCCAGCGTTGGTTTGGCTCTGGCTGTGTATCACTCTTTAAGCTGGGCTCCAACCCCTGCTCCTTGGCCCTGTCTCTTCATCTCCAACTTGGTATCAGGCTTCAGCTCTGGCTCCTGGCTGGGCTATGATTTTGGTTCTGGTCCCATCAGGCTGTGCCTGCAGGTCTGACTGCACCTCTGTTCAGGCTGTGAGTAGAGATCAGGAGTCATCCCGGGCTATTATCATGTCTCCAGCCCCATCTTTGGCAATGGTCACAGCTTTGATTCTGGTCCCATCATGGGTCATGAGCTTGTCCCCAGCCTGATACAGGGCTCCAACTTCAGCTCCAGCTCAGGCTCCCATGTCTACTCTGCCCCTGCTTGGTCCTTGATTCTGCTCTGCCCTTCTCTGTTTGTGACTCTGGGTCCTGCCTGATATTGGGCAGCACCTTTGGCTCTGGTCCCTGCTTGGGCTGTGACTGGTGCTAGACTGAGCTGTTAACCTCAGCTTTCTAGAGATACTGGAATGAGACTTTATCTCCTCCCATCTATGGCAGCAATTTGAGCTCTGGCTTACCTCAGGCTGCCACTGCAGCTTTGGCTCAATACTGGGTCAAGATTTTGCTTCAGCCCCATCTCTGGCCATACCTTTGGCTCTGGCCATTGTTCAGGTGGCTTCTTTGGGTCTGCCCAGGCTTTGGGTATGACCCCTCCTCAGGAGGCTGCTGTGACTGGGCCACTGTTTGGGCCATGGCTTTGGCTCTGGCCCCGTCTTAGCTTGTGACTTTGTCTCCAACCACATCTTCATCTGCAACTTTGGCTTAAACTATAGGCTCAGGCCACAAATTTGGTTTAATTTCCATCTTAAGCTCCCACTTTGGTTCCAGCCTGATCTCTGATTGCAGTTTTGGTTCTGAATTGGTATTGGGCTGTGACTTAATCTCTGGCCAAATACTGGCCAGATGCTTTTGCCAACAGCTTGATGGAAGGTCACAGCTTTGGCTCTGGCCCTGATTGGGAAGCTATTACAGCTCTTATTTGGGCTGCTCCTTCAGCTTCAGTCCTTTGTCAAGCTGTATCTTTGACTCTGGCCACCTCACCATCCACATCTTTGTCTCTGCTTTGATACTCAGTTGCAACTTTGCCAGTGGTCCCTGCTTGGTTCATGACTTCTGCTTTTGCCCGTTTCAGGCTGCAACTTTTGCTTCTTGGGCAGTAATTTCAGCCCTGTCCCCTGTTCAATGACTGGTGGCTGTTTTTGAGCCATGTCTTCAGCTCCTGTCCACTGTGAGGCCATGAGTTTGGCTCAGTTTTTGGATCAGGCCTTCAACTCTGGTCCCTGCTCCAGCTCCTGCGAGGATCATGGCTTGTGCTCCAGTCCCATATTGAGCTGTGACTTTGGCTCTGGCCCCATTTCAAGGCACCAGTCTGGTTCCAGCCCTATATCAGACTGATTTTAGCTCCAACCCCATCCTGAGCTGTAACATCAGTGGTGGTGACATTTTTGCTGCATCTTTGGCTCTTGCTCAATCTCAGACCATGTCTGTGGCTCTGGCCCCTATTTGGGTCACTAATTTGTTCCTTGTCATTTCTTGGGCTGTTACTTTGCCTTTAGGGGAAATCTTGGGCCATGGCTTCAGCTCTGGCCCCATCTCTAGATGTGACTTTAGCTCCATTGCAATTTCAGGCCATGATTTCAGTTTCAAACACATCTTGGGCCTCTAAGACAGGTCTGGCCTAATACCAGGTTGCTACTTCAGCTTCAGTACCTGTTTGGTCCGTGACTGTGGCTAGGGCTGGATAGCAGGTTTTGGCTGTGGCTGTAGCCCCGTGTTGGTCTGTGGCTTCATCTCAGTGGCATTTCTGGGCATGATTTCAGCTCTGGCCCAATACTTGGCTGTGACTTTGATGCCTGGAGAGGTTACCTGGAACAGAAGCTAGACAGAGTAAGAGAAATAAAGTAGGTATTTACTAAAAGGTCTTCAAAGGATTCACCTTGGGCAGTACAAGAGCCTGGTTGAGGCTACACCCAAGATGGACAACGAATCATGAGTTTTCACACTTTTAAAGGTTTAGTCCATTTGCATATTGGAGTTAATTGTCCGATACAGCTTCAGGTAATGAAGTCCTATCCTCCCATTTTGCCCTCTGTCCCACCCAATTCACCTTTGTTTATACATTTTGGAGTCTGAAGCTGCTGTCGTGACCTTGGTTCACAGGCTGGAAAAGGATTGTTTTGTCTAACTAAACCATGAAGAGAACTTGCTAACACTTTATATGAAGCACAGCATTATATACTAACGCAGTACAGAATCTGAAAAATATGAGAGCTGAAACTTAAAGCATCAACTTCAGTTCTGGCCCTGTCTTGGACCACTACTTGCCTCCAACTCAAATTTGGCTCTGGTCCATGCTCAGACAGTGAGTGCCACAGCAGTCTGGGCAGCAATGTAGGCTCTGGCCCCCATTTCTAGGCATGGCTTTGGTTCCAGCCCATCTTGGGTTATGAATTTTTTGGCTCTGGCAGTACCTCAGGTGGTGACTGCTGTTTTGTCCTGATACTGGGCCATAATTTTTTGTTCCAATCCCGCTAGGGATGTTATCTTGACTCTGGGCCCACCTTTAGCTGCAGTTTTGGCTCTGGACAGTGCTTGGGCTTTGATTTTGTCTCTTCCCCATCTTGAGCCACAGCTTAGGCCCCAGCCAAGCAGTAACTTGTGATGTTGGCTCTGGCTCTGCATTGGTTTGCAACTTCAGCTCCAGTCCCATCTTGGGATGTGATTTCAGATCTGCCCCCTGCTTGGACCTTAACATCTACTCCAGTTCCATCCTAGGGCCCCAGTTTTGACAGAGATTCCCTGCTTTGATTGAGCATGTACTCCGGACTCATCCTGGGATGCCCAACTGTGGGCCCAGCCTGCTCAGGCTTACAGCTGAGCACTGTCCCAGTTTCAGGTCCAGCCCCATTACAGGTTGTGACTTGAGGATGGTGTGCAGCAGTGTTACAAGTGAAGCAGGAACAGACAGCAGCGAGGGAGGGTTGCCAAAGCAGCCATTTCCCTGCTGTACACATAGTGAGGGATGTCTTAGTCCTGGTCTCACCAGATTTCTGAAGCTTTGCAGAGGTGGAGGGACCCACGCCCCTACCCACCCTCTAGCACCTGAAGGGACAGCCCTTTCCCACAAGGATGCTGCAAGAGATAAAAAGGCAAGCAGGCCCTGCTAGCCCTGACTGAATGGTTCTGTGGGCAATGGAAGGTGCTGCTGGGCTTCTGTCTGGGCCTTCCACCTCACCAAGGACTCCTGGTACTCAGTGGGCACTCCCTTGCTGGGGTCACTTGTGGGCTGCCTCAGGGCCTCTTGGTGCTGCGGCCAAACCTGGCTTTCCCAGGCCATGGCACCTGGTCCCCTGTTCCTTCTCTGCTGCTGAAGGTACTCACTGATGCTGCTCCACCGTAAGGGACACTGCTGCCACATGAGTGTGCCAACTGTGCTGGCTTGGAGACCAGGAGACCCTGTGCTGTCCCCAGGTGCCCCTTGCTTGCCCCAGTCTGGCAGCATAGTACAGGTGCACTACCTCTCCAAAGGGTGGTGGCCCCTGGCTCCCAGCCATGCCGACTCATGCTAAGGCTGTCACTAACAAGAACTCCACCTTAGCATCATGGCAAGATAATTTATAAGTGAGATACAGAATGAAAGTCAACTTTAACCTAGTTAAAATTGCAGCGTGTCTGGGTACCTGCTGGGCACCAAGTGGCCTTACAGTCATCCCCTGGTGGCCCAGGAACCTCCCCAGGTGCTCTCTGCACTAATGAGGCAGAGGTTCCATGTAAGGCCAATTTGAGAAAAGGTTACCAGTACAACCAAGCACGTGATTAATTGTCACAAAAACTCTCCAGGTCAGACTTCCAAAGTCTTGAAGATTTCCCCTCTCACTTCCTATAAATGGATCCACATAACTCTGTGCTTTGTTAATTGACATGCTGGGTGGAGGATGTGGCTGTCCCAGAAACTCCTCAAGCTTCTCCATGCTGCAAAATTGACCACCTACACAGAGAAGGCACTTTGCAAGAGTCACTGTGAGCTGTTTCTGTGGCTGCAGAAATGATCATGCAGGACAGTCAACTCCAAGTCAATCAGCTTTTGTACTTAGCATTAGTAGAGATGGATCATATAAACACTGGAGTGGTCACATGCCAGCTCAACAAGGGGAAGGGCAAGAAGAGGTGGTGTAATGAACAAATTCTAGCATGTCTAAGGGCTAAAAACTGATCCTAGGACATCAAGATGTCCCTGTGCAATCCCTGCCACATGTAAAGAGACGGATCCTCTGAGTTGCATTGAAAGGGTCCCATATGTGGCCCCAGACTGAGAGTGACCATGCAAAATTACTGGGGAACATTTCAGGCCTTGCAGGGTTCTGCAGGACATGAGTAATACTGCCCCCAAAAGTGGGAAATCAGAACAAATGCCAATATCAGAAGAATGTGTGCATGGGGACAGCAAGGAAAAGCACACTAAAATAGAAAAACAAAATAGCATCTATTAACTTAGTCCTACAGTTGTACTTAGCAATATAAGAATTCACAGAAATGTTTTTTTAATAATATTTATCAGAAACATGGCACTTTACATCTTCAAGTCACTGACTAGACAATGATTATACCTCACAACATCCCTGTGAGGTAGGCATTAGATTGCAGTTACTATTTTACACGTGGGCAGAGGCAGAGAAGTATGTAATCAATCCTGCACGATTAAGTTAATGAAGTTCAACTCACTTAAACATGGAGAAGCCCTCAGTGACTTGAATGAAAATGCGACAATGGGGCAGAGCTGATACTTCATCAGCTATATTTTTTCACTCCAGTCAATTGCAATGCTCAGGGTCCAACTCTGCTGCTTCCCCACATCCCCCTGCAAAAAAGCACCTTTGTTAAACAACTTACACATGCTGAGTTGCTCCAGATTGAGATCTGTAGTAGAAATAGGAAAAACACACTTCAATTTAGCCTACATTTGAATAAAACTGAGAGAAGTTTGCCTGCCCAGCCAAATAGAACAGTTTCAACTTTAGTCCTTTATGACATCTGAGACAGCATTTCAGCCTTCAGGTATGAATAAGTGTTTGCTTGACTTAATGTAGGGAGAATAAAAGTTTGATAGACTGTGATCACTGTCTCAGACATCATGCTAATTTTAGTGAAATTGTTTTACTGAAGTCTGAGGGAGGAGGAAGAAGAACTTTGGGGTTTAACTTTCCATGTGTTTAAAAAGCCCCTTAGTATAGCAATTTCTCAAATAAATTTCTCTTTCAAATTTTTTTTGTTTCAAAAATGAAATAGAGCAGGTTTGTAAACTTTAACACAATGAACAAATCCTAGTGTTTAATATACAATTATTGATTAATTTCATTTAATGATTTTGTACTGTAAATCAACTTCAGGAAACAAAGTATACTTTGACACTATGGCTATTGTGATTAACTCATCTTCCTATAGCTTTCAGTTGAGATTTCTGAAGAGGTGCACTGTCCAAGAAAGATTCATAGTCTCAACCTATAAACCACTGCAGCCTGGCAGAAGCCATTATAATTAATTCCTGCTGAGTAGCTGATCCACCAGTTCCTTCATGTGCAGTATCAGTGACAATGGTCTGCTCCAAACTGAGAGATGATCACGATTGAAGAGGCTTGGGTCCACGTACTCTAAAAACCTAAACATGCTGCTCTTCCTAACAGAGAAACCTTCATTCTCATTTAATGGAAGGCTCAGTCTAGCGGGACCATGGCTATGCACTGTGATGGGAGAAGAACCGAGTAGTGGCTTTTGGCAGAAATTGCCTTCATTTTGAGGAAGAAAGTGTGTAAAGAAACAGAGTGAAGAATAATTGTTAACATCATTACCAAGGGACATGTTAACTTCTACTCTGAGATTCACTTTTCCTTCTGTAAATTGCAACTTTGTCACAACCTCTTCCCCAAGTAACTTTAACCTTTAAATCCACCTAGCAATTGTAGTCTCCAGATAAAGGAGAAAAAAAGAAAAAAAAAAAGAAAAAAAAAAAAAAAAAAAAAAAAACTCAGAAGGGCACTTTGCATATCCTGCCTCACAAAGGGTTAAAGTGCTAAGTTTGCTATATCCAAAAATTAAGCATTTCTCCTACTCCTTTATTTTTTTAAATGAAACTTTATCTTTGGTTTCTTGTATCTTCTCTGTAATTTTATCCTTTGTTTCCCCCATCTTCTCTGTAATTTTATCCTTTGTTTCCCCCATCTTCTCTGTAATTTTATCCTTTGTTTCCTCCATCTTCTCTGTAATTTTATCCTTTGTTTCCTCCATCCTGTCTTGTAGGTATTCCTTTACTGGTGGTGGTGTGGACATGTAGCCGTGCTTACGTAGGTATTTAACAGTGACGGATGTTCCTCCCAAAGTCACAGTGTATCTGGCAGGAGTTGCAATCTTAAAGAAACCAGAGAACACGCCACATAGATAAAACAGGAAAATAACATCCAGCAAAAAGCATTTTTTTAATGCTGAAAATTTGTTCTGACCAATGTCAGATTCTAAAGATATCTTCAATTTATAAGGGAATAACCCAGCATACAGTGCATCCCCTAGAAATGCATACCTTTTACTTAAAGTATAATTTTGTCAGAGCCAGCAAGGGTGTTAGACTTCCCATAAAAAACCTGATCAAGACACAAACCTTCCCTGGGCAGCTTGTAGGACAAGCATACGGCATCTTGATGCAATTCAGAACAGACTGCATGTGAACACTGAGCTTCTTCCAAAACTGTGCAATCTCCCAGCTATAACAACATCTTTATATTTAACCATATTTATTTATTGGTCTCTTTTAGGCACAGAAAAAACTGGAAAGAGTCGTACTTTCACATTTTATTTGGAAAAGTAAACCCTTTGAAAACAGACAAGAAGCACATCACTTTTGAAACAAAACAAATGAGTGGCATGTTCAGCAAATACTGTACCTTGTTTTCGAATGGTCTGACATGCTTCAAGTTTCCCTAACACAGACTTTGCGTATATAAAGCAATAAAAGGAAACCCAAACCTGAATGTAAGTAATTGATTTAAATGGACAATGAAAATACTTGAGAGTGATGGACAACTCAGGGGAAGACAAAAATTTATCGAGGATAAAAATAACTGTACTTTTATCTGGAATTCAATGAGGTGTTTAGACTTTACCTCTTTGTCCCTGCTAATTATGTCAGGGATATAGAAGAATAACTTAATAACTTAACTGTCATATCAAAGGGCTGCAATAGTTCTGCAGCAAAGTTATTTTAGAAATACAGATAGACTTCTTGAAGGAACACACAACACATATTAACTTGCATGGGACTATTTTTACCACAAAATGAATGCTTAAATACATGTAACTATTGAAGAAAGCTAATTAATTATTTCTGCTGTAAGTAAGTAAACCCTGTTTAGTTCACCGGTCAAGACTTACAAACTATAATTATACTTACTTTATACAAAGCATATGCAGTTAGTGCATTTCCACTCTGGGAATTTTTCAGGATGTCTACTACGCTGTCTGGTAAGCCAATCAACTCTAGGAATGGAACAACATTCACCCCACTATAAAAGAGAAAAATATTGGCAACTTGAATGGGAACTTGTAACCTGAACAGTAATTTAGAGTACTATTTCTTTATTACACAAACTTGATAATTTGAGAACAAAATGTTTTTTTTATCTAAGCAATATACTTACAGGATTTATGTTTCTGACCACAGGAAAATTAATGTCCTTTTCAGCATTTCAAAAGGTGACCCATTTATATTATCCCTGTTAGGTGGAATAGTTTCTAACTTACCTGCATCCCAGTTTATGTTTGGAGGTAAGTAGATGTAATGGTGGTAAGACAGCCACTGAGGCTCCAGCTTTGCACGTTCAATTTCATGCTCTGTTTTGCCTAAAACTACGTTTTTTTTCTTCTAAAATTTGAGACAATGTCTCCACTTCTAAATATATCAAACATGGAATGTGGCAAAAGAAAAGAAAGCAATATGTTATACAGACAAGACTTCAGGGGCTTTGTGCTCAGTTCTTCTACTGTGTCAATATAAGGCATCAAGATGGGTGGAGGGAGCTCCTATCATGACTTCTTTCTACTTGAAATCCAGGGAAACACCAAAGGAGAAAAGAATGCTCATCTTTATATTACAGAAGAAAGCTACACACAGTTATAGAAGACCTGAGTTTCCAATATTTAGAGATTTTGGATTATCCATTTCTATCTAATATTTTAAGCATTCTTCTGAGCATGCACTTGAGCATCAGGAACAGAAGCAGGCAGTGATAACCAACAGTTACTAGAACCCATAGTCTGAAGGCCTATTCCTAGGGTAGGAAATGGAGACCTAGTAGGAGCTGAAAGACAGCACTAACTGTGCCATTTCATAAACCACTGCTGTTTAGTCTTGTATGACCAGTCATTCTCCAAGCTATTTTTCCAATTCAAGAGGGTGCTGCTCCTGTGGCATAACAAACTGAAGCTTTGTTATAATTAGTTTAATTAGTTTCTAGTTGAATATTTCAGTTGTTTTCATCTGCCAAATACCTACTTTAGCAGCAGGCTTTAGAGTTTCAAGAAAAGTAATCTTCACTCTGAAATGTCTGGATGTAAGCATCAACCTGAATTCATCCAAAGCAAAATATTTTTATAGCTCAAGACCTTTATTCCTCTGACATGAGCTAAATTTAGAATGACATTTGGATCTATAGCTCCCAGAAAGGGCAATTATGCCAGCTGGTTAGAGTAACTAAAACAAACACTTGTGCAGTAAGGCATTCTGATGTCAGAGTTCCATCCTTGCCACCACAAACTGTCGTTGTTTCATGCTTTCTATTATTAAATATACAACACCAGCACTCCAGAGATAAACATTTGCTCATATTTAGCAAACTATTTCCAGATAAATACAACCTCTTTCATCTGAACTAGCAAACTAGCAGCTCATAATTGATGTAGTAGCTTTTTCTGATAAAAGCCATTTTCCAGAATGGTATCTAGCACGTACTGTGACTAAAATAAACTAAAATTAGAATACTTAGTTAATATAGACTTTTTTTAAACCACACAAATATTTTATTTCCAATTAAAAAGTATGGTCTAGAATAGCAATTTTTTCAGTGGATGGCAGGAAAGACAAGAAGCAGAAACAAAAAAGGAAGGGATACACATAGATTGTGAACAGCTAAGTGAGCTAAATCCATGAAGTGAAAATCCAGTTATGAGGAAGGACTGGGGATGAAGCAGGGAAGAAGTGGTAAAATACCCTGAAGTCCAAGGGCAAAAAAAAAGAAAAGGTCTACAAAGATCTCAACTAGCCATTCATAATCAGGATTCCAAATCCCTATCTTTACCTTTTGAGAGGTTACTAATCATTTCAATGCTGTTTACATTCATGCATCATTTTGGAGAGATGAGGATTCCTTTAAATGTTAGCAACATACCTGGTACACAGCAATAAGTGCATGGTAATAGTATATGACACTCTCATGAATCCTATATACTTTCAATCTTATGCTTTAGTCAAAAATGTACTCACATTTCTCTTTTAAACATAAAGGCACTTTCAAACACGCAACAATAATTTATGTGTCCTTTCACTAGTAGATCTCACTGCAACAAAATATCAACTTACTTCATTGCTGCATAGTAAAAGGATCCAAACCATACAGTGGAAGTCAGAAGGTGCACTGGAATCATGACTTTCCCATACTGCTTAAAAGTCTTCTTGAATCTCTGAACAAGACTAATTGATTTATCTTGTAATGGATCTGGTTCTGAAGGATCTGACTCTGCAGGGCTCTGCTTGGGTGCATCAGTGGCTGAAGGCAAAGGATGTCGCTCTCCTGGTACTTTGTGAGAAGCGTCTACTGGCTGTGATGAAAAAGCAGTTTTCTTTGAGGCCAAGTGAGCTGCACCTGCATGAAGACATCGTTTAGGAGGGTCCAGTGCCAGAATCACTTTGCATCCCACATTAGACAACACAGACTGTCCTTTTAAGCACTGAAAGACACTGGTGCGAGGGAAGAACCAACACGTCCCATGTCCCAGCTGAGATGCAGAATGTAACAGACTCCGCTGCATTTTGATGAAGAGTGGATGAAGTTTCTATAAAGAAGAAACAAGAGTAAACAAACTGCATGTCAATGGTGTGATTTCTACTTGCTCCAATGCCACTTAAAATTCTCAAATTTTAAATGGCTTTCTATTCTACTTTAAAAAGGTTTTCCTTATCTTTCTTTGCAGAGATGGTTACCTTCCAGAATTAAGGAAATAATTTTCTAATTTCTTCAGCATTCTGAACTAAAATAGCCCCTTCACTTAACACACTCTGCTGCTCACTGCTAAAATGATCACTCTAATCCCAAAAAACATTCTTAGGAGCTTAATACTATCTGCTGCTTTTATCGACATAACCTGGCACAGCCATTGAAAAGTTACCCTTAAACTTCACTTACGGTAGCATCTGATAACTTGAGTGATACTTTGAGCCTACATAAATGCATTATAAATTCACTGAAGTAAGTGCAATTAAGATTTATTTTTGGTGTCAGTGCATTCTTAGTTTTGGTAAAATTTTTCATGTTCTATACTATTTTCAGTAGAAGTTCATACAACTGACAAAACCCTAGTAGAAATAAATATTAAGAATCAAGCAATAGCCCAAATAGCAACAAAAGTAACTCTAACAGTCTGCCAGTAACACCTCTCAGGACCAGGGAAGGTACTGTTGAATATCATATATTAACATGATCAAAATTGTACTGCAGTTTTCCAAACGTTGCAATGCAAAGAATATTTTAAATTGGTGGAATAAGCCAGTTAACTTTATGATTTTGAATACTTACCAGTTACTCCTGAAAGTTTGAAATAACTACTGAGAGCTTCCCCACAAAGAAGAAAGGAATTAAGTTTTGCATGCATAGACATCAAGAAATAATTTTTACCCCCCAAAATGCATGCTTTGAAACTATGAAATACTCTCTCCTTTCCTTTATTCAATGGTTGCAAGTTACGGAACTAACGTTCCTTCCCTCCAAAAAAAAAAAAAAAAAAGGTGATACTAATTGATGTAACAAATGTCACTTAAGTTAGTTACATTATAAGTTTTGTGTATTACTAAAGCTTTTCCATGTTTAATTGTTACAATTCTTTATCCAAACTAGAAATCATTCAAATTTAATTGAAATGCCGTATCTGCTTTCCCTTCACCCATAGCCTTAGATATATGCCAGGTGCTTTAATAGTGACTTTTTCTAGGCTGCAGAAAATGATCAATACTTCCTAACACAGGAAGAAATTTTAAAGAATGAAAGTGAAACCATACATACCCTTTATTACTTTCTAGATATGGTAAGGTTTATATCTTCAAAAAGTTGCAACTCTTCCTCTAGTTCACCACTTTTCAAATATATGTCTTGAACACATTGATGCCCCTGCTAAAGTGAAAAAAGGGCACATTTAGAGAAACAGCAACAGCAAATTAATCATACGAAGATTTATTTCTGGTCAGCCTGAAACCTTGCAACTGAAGAAGTTATATTCCCTTTTGAATACTGACATGCTAATGGGAGATTATTTCCTGTGTCATTTTAGAAGTTATTCAACTGTGAATTACTGTTCTCTTCCAAGAGAGGAAAGTTTCATAATCCAAATGCATCTCTTGGAGCATTCCTGTCTGTATGTTTTCTAGGTAGTTTTATGCTACTGTTGTACTTGAATTAATGGCAATTACTAGAATTACAATGTTTGATGTGGGGAAAAGAGGAATTCCCAGGTTTCAAACTCCCTGGGAACCTCTGCAGTGTTTGTGACACACAGACACACACTTTTGTTGAACTCCTACTAACAGGAGTACTGCATCAACAGAGAAAAAGGAACTTGTGTCTGTGTATAAGGAAGCAGTTAGTCTAGCCTGTTGAGTTATGAACTCGGTGGGAGTCAAGAAATGCTGCCAAATCAGCTACAGGCACTGGCCCTCCACGACTCAGTTTTCTGTAGGACTTCACTAGAAGCAGTAACTGCTTGTAATATCTCTGGTTTAACAAGAAGCAGAGATTCTTGCTTACTTCTGAAATCCAAATGCAACTGCTTCTCAAAACAAGAAGTGAAAACACTCAGCAAAACTCAAGCACTCAGATGGCACTCTGTCATATGCCAACTACTTAACTGATTTACAGAAATTGTAACAACAAACTTCGAACATGGCAACTGCATTCCTTGCCTATTGCCACTTACAGTTCTTTCCTGAGGGATAACATTCTCCACAGATAACTGTTTTCCCCTCTCACTAATAGTACACAGCACTGAGCATCTGCCCTAAGTAGATTTTCTCAATATCCAGCCAACAGACTCAGCAAAAGGCATCCATCTATGGAAATCTGGAGGCTCTTGAGTCAGACTTCTACTGTTCACCAGTACCCTATTGAAAAATACCTGTTCCAAACAAGCTTTGCAAATTGCCACCATAGAGCATGGGGGAATCCGTAATTTTGAGTCATTTATATTATTAACAGGACACTGCATTCCAGCAGCCTTGGGAAGAGATCATTCTTCACCACAGGACTAAGAAGCTGAACAAGTATTTCTGAATTTTTCCATTCCTTGTATTTACAGTAGCATTTCTCAGAGCACCATTTCTAGGTTTTGCATTCCAGCACTGTCCAAACACCTCTGACCCACTGCAGTGGCTGCAGAACACTGGGGCAGGAAATGGCTCCATTCTCCTGAGTGTGGATCACCACTGTGCCCAATGCTCCTCAAGCAGCACATAACACTGCTGTGATCAGTAAATGAGTTTCAAGGCCTTTGCTCACTGAGTTACATGTACCATGTAAGACTTAAAATAGAATGTCACCAATGGCTTTAGAGCAGAGAAAGTTCTGGGACTATTACAAGATTTTCCATGCCACTTTTTGTTCCTATATTCTCAGATGGGTTTGAAAGTCATTAATTAAAGGCTTTCTTCTCCATGATGCACAACCTGGCAGGTCAAAAGGAATGTTATCTAAACATCTACAGTAGACCCTGAAAAGGTTTTGCACCTTGTAAGCAGACAATATGGTTCTAGCTGATATTCTCCACAACTGCTTACTGTTTATTCCTCCACTTTAAAATGTGGAGAAGCACAATAGCTTGATAGATAAGGAAAGGCTAAGACATGATAGTGCTTATGTTCAAGAGGATAAAAGAAAACATGTTTTTTGAAACAAGCTTAACATTTCCCTAATGACCTTACTGTGTTTCACAGGTATGTGCTTTGCTTATTTAAATGAACAAAGGAGAGACCCTTTGAAATGTTGGTACATTGAGTATTAAACTGCTATCCAGAAGCACTGGGACGAGGGAAGTATTATAATGGTTAGAGCATGACGTAGGAAAGGGACATGAATAAAGGAACAGATTAATACAAATTTACTTTGTAAATTCCTTTTAAAGAAACAAATGTTTTTAAAGGGGTGATGATGCAGCTGCTCAATTGTTATACTTTAGTTACTTGGCTCAACAATGCAAACAAATCTTTAACAGGACAGATAAACTGCACAGTAATTGTGGTTGGAGGTTCAAATAAATATTAAACTAGCTGTTTCATCCATCTAAAACATGACATGAATAGAGAAACTTGTCCCTTAAGACAATTAGTGAAAGGAAGTTCCTAATACCCTCAACAGGCAGCAGGAAGTGCGTCAGCCTATGGATTTGAGACACAAATTTCTTCTCTAAGCATAGTATTTCTCAAAGAAATTACTGGAGCTATGCAAGCTACACAATTGCCCCTGTAACTTTAGGTTGTTAAAACCGCTCAGATTCTAAGGAAGTCAGGACAGTAACCTGAATGTTACCCACAACTGCACCTAGTGACTTTTGAAAAGTTGCTTCTTCATTTTAGTGTGTTTAACATTTTTCCTGCTGTTGCATCATGCTGCAAAGGTACAGGAAAGGACAAGAAGGTACAAGCTCCAGATATCAAGGTGGGAAAGCACTTGTCTCTGGGATGGAGGCAGGGGGAAAGGCATTTGAAAGCATCTTAGATTTCTTTATTAGTTTTCCCTCAAAAATGCCACAAAGAAAAAAAAATTCTAACGACAAATATAACTCGAAGTTCTCTGCTCCAAGAATCCCATGAGGTCAGTGACTGAATAGGTATTAGCTACATAAACCATGGAATGCTATACAAATACTTGTGATGCAGTCTCCTCTTCAGCACTGTCACATCCCAGCTAACTATTTAGTAGGATCTTCAGCGGACTGTAAACTGAGCTGTAGAGATCTTGGCTGTTCAAGACAAAGTCCTAGTTGGGATTCTTGGACATCCATTTAGTTCCTGAAGGCACATGGTGAGCTGTTAACAAGGCCTCTGACATAAAGAGAGTGCTCTAGGGGCCTCTTAAGGAAAAGTATAGATTAGCTTCTCATTGCAGTGCTGGAGGTTTTATTTAGGACACTTCTGTACTTTGCTATAATCCAGATCAGCTTTGGCATAAACCTGATATACTGCAAGAGCATCCTAGCTCTTGCATTTACTGTACTTTTCAGTGATAATTAGGAAGTAGATATCAGATTTGTTCTTTGTTCCTAAGGGCAACAGAAGTTCAGAAATTTTACATTCCACAGCACTGGTTTATGTGACCATCACAAAGTCATTGGCTTTGCATGTGTGCTAACATTCTATGCCAAAAAACTCCAGGGGATGTTTGGAAAACACAGAAGTAGCAAGCCTGGCCAATATAGGTATGGCAAAGGCTGCTGTGGATATTTACTGTTGGAAAGTGAAAACATGCCAGAGATATTTTCAGATGAAACTTTCATCAGGATAATTTGTATAAAAATGCTTACCCTGTTACAATTAATGTTTTTTGAGTTACCAGGAAAATTAAAATTTGAGAAGGAGGAGTGCATAAAAGATGGCAAAAACTTTAGTGTTAAAATACCCCAACCAAAACCAACAGATTTTTCTTTTGTAAAGAGGTCAGAAAGCATCTGAGGGAATTGAGGGTATAGTATATGCAGAGAACATTGGATTATTTTCTCAGTTATACCAGAAACACTTTGGATACAATATGTAAATATGGATGACTTTAAAGCATTTTCACTTGTTCTATTACTGTTTAAAAAAAAGAGCATTAATTATACCACAGGAGAGTTCTCAATGAAAATCCATGAGCTTTTTCCAGTCCCAAGGCATCTTTCTACGGAAACAGAGAATTAATTTACATTCTTGTCAGATTTAGTGCAAAATCTAGAAAACTTTGAGGATTGTGTGTGGCAGAGTAGAATTTTGAAAGGAAACAAACCAAGTTTTCAGAAATACTTTTCAATTCATCTTTCAGATTGCATAAAAAGCAAATATGGAGCTCACATCCAAACAGCTCAGTTTAATCAACACCAACACCATATTGCTTACATTTTTACTAAACATAATAAAAAAACCCTAAAGCTTGTTTTCAGGTTTAAATAGTTCAAGAACTCATTGACAGTATATATAAAAAAAACCAAAAAAAACCCCAACCAAAACCAACAGATTTTGCTGAGCTCAAAAATCAAAATAAGAAAATAAGAAAACCACAACTGAACTGGAAACATATATGGGTGTCCTAAAAATCTGGGAATATATTTTAAAATCATTGTAAGACTATTGCAATACATGCAAAGCATTGTTTTTTTTAAATTCAGTGTAAAATAAAACTATAAACCTCTTGGTAACTGCAAAGAGTTGGCACAACATGGAATCACTAACCACAGATGGGAAAGTGGAAGCGCATAGGGAATTTTTATGCTTTGTATTAATACCTTGAGTGCATGAATGAACATTTAGAATTTCTATTTTGACCTTTACTACTTTTGCAGTGCCACTCAAACTGTTACTCAGTCTAAATTAAGAAACTTGCTTATAATTTGAAGTTTGGGCATCATTAGCTGTGTAGTTTTGTCTACCATTCAGAACTGTCTAAAAATATAACACCACATTTTAGGTTAAAGGAAGTAATACAAAATAAATCACAGTCGAATTTATTTAAAACTTGGTAAAATCATGTTAAAACATATAAAAGACTAAACCCTTGCAGACAAATTACCCTAAAGCATTAGCTCCCCCCACCTCTACAATTTTTTAAATTGATCATATTATTACAATTCAATATTGCTAAGTGGAGATAAGCCAACAACTTTGTTACCCTTACTTTACCTAAACTACTCTTCTTGCTAAAACACCCTGAGCAAAATCAAAAAAGTAAAATAAACTTATCCATGGTCCTTACACACTGAGTAATCTTCACTGCTACAATCTTCTAATACTCAAATATTAGAAAAGACATGAAGAAGTAGTTCTAGGAAGAATAAAAGATATTGTAGACATGTATAAAGTCTGCACACTGGATTCAGAAGACAAAGCAGAACGTAATGCAATGCCTGTGTGTTGAATTATACATCCGGAATGCTCAGCAGGAGCCTTAACAGCTGATCTGCACAGAGTCAGCATGTCCATGGTAACTCCATTTTCCTCTGTGATGGAAAGTACTGGATCTTAAGATTGCATGTAGCTGACCATTACATGAAAATGTGAATGTTCTCTCTCAAATGCTTCTAAAAGGATCACAATCAGCTGTAGTGCTTTCTGCTCTTCAGAACTGTTTTTAATAACTGGTGCTATTCCATCTGTTAGCACTGGTTCCCTCTTTCCTAAGTTTCATTCTGCCCTCTACTGAATTTTTACGTAAGTACCACTCATACTAGTACTACAAAAGATTTCTGCTCTCTATGATTCCGTCCAACAAGTGTTGCTGGATCATCCTCTATATTAGTTCCAGAGCCTCTCAGATTATAGACACATACCAAGGAAAAATTTACCTTTTAAAGTGTTGTCTGGTTTGATTTTTTTGTCCATTTGTCACTCTACAGACATGTCTGCAATAAGCAAGGTAGAGAAATTATGCCTATAGATTTTAACTAAGCTTAAAAATAGGCATATTATGTATCTATGCTAAAAACGGTCAAAAAGCATTATGTTAGTTCAAACCAGGGCTGTATTCATCTGCTTCTTCACACTACCTTCCACTTTAGGCTAATGATCAAAATAAGATCCGATTCTCTTTCTATTCCACTTAGGCAATGACTTTCTGAATCCTAACAGCTTCTTCCATCCTTTTATCTCCCAAGGTATCATTAGTTAATTTCTCCTAAAACACTTGTGGTTTTCAGCCACAGGGCCCTTGACATGCAGGTGTGGGGGATGTAGGGGTATATGTGTAGTGGTATGGTTTACAAAGCAGTGGAAAGCTTCTGCTGGAAAGGGACTTCACATAAGCAAGCCTCAGGTCTTCAGTTTCCTGCATATAACTGAACTCTCTCAGAAAAATAAAAACAAAACCAACCCACAACCGAACTGATGATGGTTAGATGCTAAAACATGAACAAATACACAGACCAGTTTTCTACACTTAATCAAAACATTGTTTGAGAATCTCTTAGAATCTTCCCTCCCAATAGTACATTGTATTTTATTTGACAAATTCCTCACCTCTTTCAACTGCCACTGAGCATCTCAAGTGTTCTGATTACACTTTAACAAATGCTGAAATTTATTGGAAATATGGTTATTATTTCTATGTCCACAGCTCAGATATTTCTTTTATGATGAAATTCAGAGCTGCAGTACACATCTCTTTTCACTAATAGAGTCATCAATAAAAGTCAAAAGGTTGCTGCCAAAAATTGAACTCTTGCTTAAGACTTCCTGCTACTCACAACTTGGATTCTAGTAGCCAAGCTTGCTTTTTAATTCATAATTTTTCTGGTCACTCAGCACTTCACTGATATAGACAATGTTGGTTATAATAATTAATTTTTAAAGTCTCTGTAATTGTATTTATTAATGAAAAACGTAATGAAACAATTAGAGACACTGCAGATACAGTGACTTTTACTAAAACAGATGGTGCTAACAAATAAAGTTCAGTCTTTTTGCCCAAATCTGTTGGGTTTGTGCAGCAAGGTTCTGGTGGAGGGTGGGCTATAGGGGTGGTTTCTTTGAGAAGCTGCCAAAAGCTTCCCCCATGTTTAAGACAGCAAATGCCAGCTAGCTCCAAGAGAGACTCACCGCTGGCCAAGACTGAGATGGTGGTAGAGCCTCTGGGACAACGTGGCTAAGAAGGAAAAAAAACTTGTTGCACAGATATAATTGAGGCCAGGGAAGAGCAGAGTGAGAGCATGTGAGAGGAACAGCCCTGCAGACACCAAGGTCAGTGAAGACAGAGGGAGAGGTGCTCCAGGCACAGGAACTGAGACAAGCCACAGCCTGTGATGCAATCACACTGAGGAGCTGTGTCCCTGCAGCCCACGGAGGTCCAGAGAGGAACAGAGGTCCACCTGCAGCCTGTGAAGGACCCCACGCCAGAGCAGGTACATGCCAAGAGGAGGCTGTGACCCTGTAGGAAACCCACACTAGAGAAGGTCCTGTAAGGACCTGGGGCAAGAGGAGTCCATGCTAGAGCAGGAGGACTTGCTGGGAGGATTTGTGATTCCATGAGGAATCCATGCTGGAACAGCCTGCTCCTGGAGGACTGCACTCAATGGAAAACGACCCATGGAGCAGATCATGAAGAACTTCAGCTCATGGGAAGGATTCATGTTGGAGAAATTTGTGGAAGACTGTCTGCCATGGGAGGGACTCCATGCTGCAGAATGGGAAGGAGTCCACCCCCTGTGGAGGAAGCAGTGACAGAGACGTGTGATGAACTGATTGCAACCCCCATTCCCTGTCCTGTGTCACCAAGAGGAAGAGTAGGGAGAGAACTGGGAGTACAGTTAAGCCCGGTAAGGAAGGAGGAGTGTCAGGAATTTTTAGGATTTGTTTTACCTCTCATTTCCATACTCTGATTTGATTGGTAATAAATTAAATTAATTTTCCCACATTGAGTCTGTTTTGCCCATGACAGCAAGCAATGACTGATCTCTCCCTGCCCTTACCTCAACTCAAGAGCCTTTCATTGTATTTTCTTCTCCCTGCCCAGCTGAGGAGGGGAGGGATAGAGCAGTTTTGGTAGGCACCTGACATCCAGCCGGAGTCAAACCACCACACCAAACCACAGAATATGACCTTAGGTATTCAAATACTTTATCTTGACTAATTATAAAAGGAATTTATTAGGAATATGCTTAAACTTAGATCTTAGAATCAGCTTTATACAGCCTTCTGCCTCACTTTCCACAGCGACTACCAAACTTGTTTCCTTTCTAGCCTTGATAAATGCCGTTTTTGCCACCCTGGATCTTTACAGGTCTTGCCTCATTGTTGTGTTCCTTCTTTCCATAACCCAACAGCAAGCAACAATACCATCTGTAATAATACATTAAGTGCAAATTATATTTTGTAATAATTTTATAAGACTTAAAACAACCTTGAAGTACCAAGTTTTTTACTTACCAAATTCACCCAAAATGCTTCTAAGGATGTCCAAAAAACACTCTCAAGGAAGAACTCTGAAACCTTACAATTAGAAACAAAGTAGGACTAAAAGTAAACCAGTGTAAAACTGGAAAAAAAAAAAAATCCCAGCTTCCATGAAAACAAAATTCACAGTGGAAGCACTGGGTTCAAGATTTTTCTTTTATTCTCTCACCACATTTATTTCACACTTTTAAACACTGAAAAGCTGTCATTTTTCCCAGCAAAAAATACAGAACATTCATCTTTCAGCAGAATTACTGTTGGCAGACATTCACTTCCACTACAAATCTTTTCTGAATATTCAAAGTGTTGAATTCTCTGTTGTGAATTCAAATTTCTCCATATGGGGAAATATGTGCAGTATCAATCAGAATATCTTGAAAAATTATGTGTGAAGAGGCTGATCATAACATTTACAGAACACACACACTCAAAACCAGAGTCTTCATCTAATTTTCAGTAAATGCTATTTCCAACATCTCTACAAACGAACGTGAACAGTTATTATGAAAGAAATATTATTTTTGTTAAGGTCTTGATATCTGAGCGGCTAAACCTTTTTGCCCACTATTCAATTTACTGCCTTACACATAATTTCTTCCACAGAGGACATGCAAACAACAAAATGACACCACCTGTAAGTGTCTGAATGTGCATCAGATTCGGAGAGCTGTGTCTTTACACAAGAAGGAGCTCCGATGAGACTTCAGTACAGAACCATAGTAACATTCCTATTCACAGTCTGAAGCAGCAGCATTACAACACTGCTGTATTCAGATTGAGAAAGGAATCCTGTGACTGCAACACTGCAACCTTTGCAAGCACACTGCTTTCTGCCAGTTGTCACCAACAAGGCCCAAGGCTTGTGGTTCAGCACGGAAACATCCCTCATCAGAAAGTACTATCATATGGCTTGAGACAGCGGGAAGCAAAGGATGCCATCTAATTTTAACATCAGCAAAGCCAGTTTTTAAATCTACAAAATATTAAGACTGAATAGTTAACTGCCTGGTACACACTGGAGCTAAGCACTACCACTGCAGTTAAAGGTAAGTGCTGTCACGTTTTACTAAAATCTTTCACCAGCCACTTTTGGAAGAGACTCACTGAATTCTTGTGAAGCCACTCATGCATTTTTATTTCCAACCAACAAAATATGTCCATTGGAAAAAAAAGCTACTGATTTGTTTTATAATTTGTTCATGAGCACATGACTGTATTAACCACCACTCCCTTCCCCCATCCCCCTCCCTCAAGGACAAACTCGGCAAGTCCTGAAGAGCTGCAGGGGGTCATCTGCTACAACATCCTACAAAGCCACAGTCACAGCCACACAACTTCTTGTGTTGTTTACACAATAACTGTTACACAGGGTCAAGGTCAATTCTTGGGACAAAATAAAACAGTAGATGCAGGGAATTAAAATTTATAGCCCAGCTAAGTGTCACCCTCATTTTCTGATGTACACAAACAGAGCTTTACCATTCAGATAAATTTGCTTAGAAAGGCCATGGTCACGTCTGGAAATATAATAAAACGTGGCCCGTTTGAAGAGGATGAGAGGAAAACTGAGTGATGGAAGGCACTGGGCTACAAAGGGGTGAAGATTTTTAGAGGAAGCACAAAGTTCTAACGAGAGTAAAGCCTAAAGGAAGATGTGACTTTGGTCCTTACCAGACAAAAAGTCCTAAGTAGGTACACCGCTCTGGCCTGTCAGCACCTGCCTAAAACACAATTTTCTGGACGAAATTTAATATGGACAAAGTGTGTCAAACTTAACACACCTGTACTGGTACCTTCAAAACTGAACTAAATTTAGGAAAGTAGAATCATAATAGATCATAAAGATTTTTAAACTGAATAATAACATTTTACTCTCACTGGAATTTTATTACAGCAACAGAGACATGAAGAATGATGTGTGTTTTTCAGAGGTGTCATGATTCAAGACTCAAAAATTAAGAAAAAGTTCTGTAACTTGAACAATGCTCTTTTTTTCTTACTGCTTTTGTCATACTGCACAAGCCGCTCATCTCAAGTAAAAAAAATCCACTAGGGGCACATAATAGTAATTAAGAATCTCTGACCCCAAGTTTGATCCTTGATCTAAAGTGATGGAACTACGTAGTTACCTATCAGAATATCAAGGTAAAATCCTTATGATCTATTCTGATGACACCTGGCTGTATAGGAAGATTGCCATCAGATTTTGGGCCCAGGTCTCAGTCCTTTCAGTGATTTTATTCCATTCCTAATACTGAAATATTGATAATGATTAATTTGTTTCAGCATCTAATTTTGAAAATAAGTTCAACTATCTGATTTAACACCAAAAAGAACTACGCTGGATTGTCTTCCCAATCTGCAGGACTAAACTGATTACAAGGAATTTGCTGAGATTCCATTAACAGTTTTACATTTTTAAAAATCAGTGTTCTTCCTCTCTTTTTGTTGATTTTCTCATGCCCTTGTCTTCAAGACTAGACAAAACCCCCTACAAATCCAGAAATGTGCCAAGACGCAAACTGAGGGCTCTTATCTGACATTAGGGGACAACAAAAACTCCCTGTCTTGCAAAAACAGACTTCAGTTTCTAGGCGATGCCTAGGAGCATACACACAGAGCTGGACCAGTTTACCTGCAGAAAAGCCCATCTACAGCAGAACTACACAGAATCTTTTAAAAACCAAACCAGATCAAAACTTTTCTTACAGCTGCTACAGCCTGCGAAGCAGACCTGCAGTCACACCAGACAAGGAATGTAACTTCTTACATTCCTTACATACTCCTTAACAGTCTGAATTTACCTACTCAGTTTTTGCCACGTGCAAGCCACCCGATATCTACCTACCCAAATCATCAAATGATGTTTTTTTCATTCCCTGATGGAAGTGCCTCTTAGGCAGTGAGCGCAATTCAGTAACGCTGCCACAAGGGTCAGTCATACCCTTTTTACCTCAAACAGCCATTGAACAGAAAAGGAGATAAACACCTGCTGTCACCCCCATAGGAGATGGATGGTGGGGACATCTGTGCATGCAATTCTCACACCGAAGCAGCTCCAAGTCATATAAGCACAGGCAGCAAAACACATTCCAAATGAGGAATCTGCACCCTATCTCTTCCCAAGGCAGCAAAACTTTGGCAAACCGTTTTATGCTCCTACTTGTAACAGCAAGGACATCTTGGGGTAAACTGAGGAACACTTTCAGTTCAAGAACTGGCTTTGGTAAGGGATTCTAGGACACTTCATGTACTACTCTCCAAAATCATGTTTTCTCTTTCAGGACAGTTTGTAGAGGAAATAGACATTAGTGAGGCGGAAGTATAGTTTGTAATAGCTGACATAGACCCACGTTTCACTGAACAGCCTTAATAAAAATTCTGATCACAAGAATTACACCTTGTGATTGAAACTACTGCCAAACGCTTCTTGAACTCTGTCAGGTTGGTGCTGTAACCACTTTCCTGGGGAGCCTGCTCCAGTGCCCAGCCATCCTCTGGGTGAAGAATCTTTGCCTAATATCCAGCCTAAACTTCCCTGACACGCTTTAGTGCCGTTCCCTTGGGTTCTGTCACTGGGCACAAGGGAGTCGGGATCAGCGCTGCTTTTNAGCAGCGCCCGTCCCCACCATCACCTTCAGGCCCGGCGGCGCACTCCCACTGCGCAGGCGCGAGCACCACCCCCTTCTCGCACGGCCCCCTGGGACTCGTAGTCCCTCCGGCGCGGCTCGGACTCCGCCACCTTTCACAGAGCCAAGTGACCTTTAGGACCACCCTGCCCAATCGTCACTGCCACTGTGAACCCCTAACCCAAATCACCCAGCGCCATATCCAGACGTCTCTTAAACACCTCCAGGGAGGTGTTAAACACCACCACCTCCCTGGGCAACCTATTCCAATGCCTGAACATCCTAACAGTGAAAAAGCTGTTCAAGTATCTAATCGGAATCTCCCCTCTCTCAGGTTAAGGCCATTTCCTCCGGTCCACTCAGTGCAGGCGCGGTGGAAGAAACCGGTCCCAGCTCACTACAACCTCTTGTCAGACAGTTGTAGAGAGCGACGAGGCTCCCTCCGAGCCTCCTTTTCTGCAGGCTAAACAACCCCAGCTCCCCAGCCGTTTCTCACAAGANACACGCTTTAGTGCCGTTCCCTTGGGTTCTGTCACTGGGCACAAGGGAGTCGGGATCAGCGCTGCTTTTCGTGGGGAAGTCACAGCCTGAGATCCCATCCCCAAACCCCTTCCTTTCCACCCAGATGCTGCAGGAGCAGCCCATGAAGGGGCAAACAGGCCCATGCAGCGTCATCTCCCCACCAAGAAACCAATCTCCCACCCCACTTTCTTGTGTCGCGGCGGACACGCTTCAACGCGGAACAAGGCGGACTCGCCAGAGGGAAGGCAGCCGAGAGGAGGGCGCGAGCAGCCCAATCCCCCCACAAGCCGGGGCGGTGGGGGATCCATACCGATCCCNTCCTAACAGTGAAAAAGCTGTTCAAGTATCTAATCGGAATCTCCCCTCTCTCAGGTTAAGGCCATTTCCTCCGGTCCACTCAGTGCAGGCGCGGTGGAAGAAACCGGTCCCAGCTCACTACAACCTCTTGTCAGACAGTTGTAGAGAGCGACGAGGCTCCCTCCGAGCCTCCTTTTCTGCAGGCTAAACAACCCCAGCTCCCCAGCCGTTTCTCACAAGACACCGCGCACGCCGCCCTGCTTTCCCCGCTCCCTTTCCCGGCGGTCCATCCCAGGACGTGACGCCCGCCGTGGGGGTTCGTCACTTCCGCAAACAGGGATGGCGGAGCGCTGAGCCGGGTGAGTGCCGGGCAGGGTGAGTGCAGGGCCGCCCTCCCTGCCGCCTTCCCTGCCCCCGGGCGCACCGGGAAGGGGGGGCCCAGGGCTCTCGGCCTCGCCGGACGGCGGGGCCGGGGTGACCGCAAAGAAGCGACGGGCGGCGCCGCCCGGTTAACGGGAGCGGACGCCCTGAGGCCTCCCAGCCGCGTCACGGGGGAAGGGAAGGAGGGAAGGAAGAAAGGAGGAGGCGGGAGCGTCCCGAGGCCGGCGGAGCCATTCCTATATCGCTCCACACGTTTTGAGCTTTCCGCTGAAGGAGCTGCTGCTTCCGCCGGGCACTTGGTTGCTGTCGCTAGTTGTGAAAGTCGGATCGTTTCACAGTTTAGGCCTTCAAAACATCTGCTTGGAATAGCCGAGTGAGGATAAGGTCTGCTGCTGCTGCTTCGCAAACCAGTCAGGTGCTGTGCAGTAGTGGAATAATTATTTTTATGAGTCGTACTTTGAGGCATTTGTTTTGAGGAAAGCTGCTCTGGTGCCTCTGTGTAGTGGCCCACTCAGTGGATGTGTTCTGGCCCTCATTAGGAGGCGAGCCTGGATACGGTGGACTTGAATTCGATTTTTCAGTTTTTTTTTTTAGGCTGTTTTAGGCCACTGTTTCAGAAAAGGAGTTGCCGAATTGCCCTCTCCCATGCCTTGTTAAAAGGTAGATGCTGTGCTTCCCAGTGGTGATGTAAAGAAGGCTGGGATTTGCTGGAGATGAAATGAACTATGTGGCAGTTGTTTGCAGTCCTGCAGCCTGTGTAGGTATTTGTGAGGTAGAGATGTGGAAATGCAGATGCCACTGAATATTCCATGTATTAGTTAAGCTCAGAGCATAGTGGATATTCTTGGCAAACTGGAAAATCCACAACTGGTAAGATAATTTGCTCATAAAAACCCATCTTGTTCTTTTATTTGAAGACATCCATTTCAAAGCATATCAGTTTAAATAACAAATTTACTAATTTGAAAGAACTTGTTTGTTTGTGTTTCTAAACATAAATTGATTTGTAGGTTACCTTTTATGGGAAAGGAAAGAGAAAAAAACAACATTTGGCAGTTGAGTCAATAAAGATGTGTAAGAATGACTCTAAAATGAAAAGTAACAATTTGTCTTAATTTGAACTTATTTAGTAATTACTTTTAAGTTCCACGTATTTTATTGAGCTATTTTTATTAAACAACTAGTCAAATTTGAAGTCTGTATGTTGCCTAGGGTGAAACGCTAGTGTTTTGTTTGAAAGTCACAATCGTAACCACGAGTAAGTGAAATTCAGCACTGAAAATTCTTGGTGGCTTGTTTCTTTTCTCTCTAGATTTCCCTTCTGACCAGTGGACTAGTCAAAATGGCTGAAGTAACCAAGACAGAAGAACAGCAAGTAAAGAAGAATTTGGATGAAGAAGTGGAGAAAACACCTCATGCTTTAGAGTCAGCTTCGGGTGTTGAGTGTGAAGGCAATAGTTCTGCTTCAGGTACAAATCAGTCCACTGAAAATGAAAAACAAGTTGATAGTGGTGATCAGGATGGCAGAGCAAAGAGGAAGAACTTAGACTCTGAAGATGAACCTGCTAAGAAAGTGGTGAGTATCATTTGTTTTGAGCTGTTTTCAAATCCTTGTTTTGAAGCCTTAGCTCAAGAAGAGATTGAAAATATTTATTCTAGACGTGTGTGAACCAGCACGAAACACAAAGTATGGAAATGTTTCCTAGGGAAGTAGCAGGTGCACAAGTGATGTTGGGCTTCACAGAGGAGAAAGGAGGCTGGCAATTAGAATGATAATCTCAGCACATACTTAGATTAGTCTGATTAGTCTGATTCTAAGACTGTTCTATCATCCATGTGGTAGCAATTTGGTAGTGTAGTGTAGGGTTTACTGGCATTAGTCGAGGTTCCGTATCTTTAACCCAGATCTCATGTATGTTGTTTATCATGTATGTGTGTTAGTATAGTTACCTGTGCTTCGGATATTCTTCCATAAGGTAATTTTGTGCTTTTATTTCCTTCTTAAGGTACTGTATAGTTTGCAAAATTCTGCAGACTGCATCCTCTGTGATATAATTTCAGTATGATTTGTTGACAGAGTGGAGCAGTGAAAGACTTACAGGTGGTTCTTTATGTTTTAAGACTACAAAAGCAGCAGAAAATGTATGCCCTTTTATATGTCCACCTGGGAGGGTGAAAAGGGTAATGTTTTACATGATGTTGTCCTTTATTATGTATGAGCTTGTAGAAGCTGATGCTTTAACATCCAGCCTAGCTCATCTTTTTGGGATATTTAAATACAATTTGAAAATGTCTGAGCTAATGTTTTGTTTCTTTGCCCAGAATTTTCCCAGGATAATACATGGCTTAGCAGTCTGCCAAAATAAAGGGTGCCCTTTGTTGTGGTAGAAATATTATTAACCCTTTCATCCTTTTAATAAGGCTTAGATGAACAAGAATTATCTTGGGTTTGTGTAGCCTAAGGGTGTAGAGAGATGACTGAACATAGGTGCCACCACCTAGATATTGTTGCTGATGGCTGTTTGCAGCTGAGATGTGTTAATGGTTTGTATGAGTATGTCCCCACACTTGTCTGAGTCAGCTGTTCTGGCTTCTGTCACCTTCAGTGGTCATTCAGGGAGCCATCTGTGCTTACCCTGAAAAAGAATAGAAGTTGTTAAAATATGTTAGTATCGGTCAGCCCGGTGTGGTAATAAACAGATGATGAGGTTACAGAGATTTCAGATAAGTAAGGCTGTGTTTATTCTGAATGTTACTGAAAGTATATGAAACACTGAAGAATTCATGTATGTCAGCCAAACCTTCTTTTCCCTTGAGGAGCTGCTATTTGAATAATAAGATGCAGGGATATTGACTTCAGTAGTGAACTGTTAGGAATGCTTTTAGTGGCTTAATTCTGGTTTGTACTGTTATTTCAAATGCTTTTGTACCTCACATAGTCCATGCTGATTGTCTCTGTTCTGTTACTTTGGATTTTATTGATAATTTCTTTTCACTTCATGTATATAGTTGAGGATTATTTTCAAGGTGAAGAAATGTTGGGAGCATAATATCTGAAGGTAGACTGCTTATCTGTGTAACAGGGAAGAGAAGTGTCTTGTAGTACTTAAAGCTAAGGGTGGACAGAAATCTCTTGGAGTATTTTGAGTTGAGGCTAAATCAGAGACATTTCTACAGCTAACTCTTAAGCATTAGATAGAATTTGTTGTCAAATGATTCCTCTCATTCCTTTATCATGATCTGTTTAAAGCTCTGTCAGTGGGGTCATCCACTTGGACTGCAATGTGACATCAGCCAGTTGGTATTTTGGTTAAATTGGCAGTTTACACACTTCTGTCAGATGAAAACACTGAATTTCTGAAACAGCCTCTTTGGAAAGGAACATCCTCTTCTTCTGTCCTAGACTTAAGAGGAATGAAATGTGTTCTTTGACAGGGGTCGCGAGTATTAGAGAACTGAAAGTTAAGTATTTCTTTGAAGGAAGGATGCCGGGCAGTATCTATCATCCGAAAATTGCTTGAATGAACTGAAAAGGGGATTAAATTTGTGAGTATTGCTGTGATAATTGAAGTATTGGCATCAGTACCAGGACAGATATGGGAAATCTCTTTATAATGATGGTGCTCTTCATAGCATTGCTTGTTTGCTTTTTTAAATCCTTGAAGTGAACACATGTGTCTTTTGATTAAATGACAAAGTAATAAAAAGAATTCACTGCTTGAGTCTGTTCCTTCTGTGGTGTGATTTCTTTTCTGCAGCATGTGATTGGCCATGGGCAAGCTGTAGCTGCACATTATAATGAGCTTCAAGAAGTCGGATTGGAAAAACGTAGCCAGTCTCGCATATTCTACCTCCGAAACTTTAATAATTGGACAAAGAGTGTCCTCATTGGTAAGCTTCCTTAACTGATTGCTCAGACATTATTAAAATGTAACTAATTTTTGCATCAAAATGTAACTTCTTCTGTTTTCTGATATTGAGTATGACACTTTGTCTCATAATACATAGTAAGTTTTTGAGCTGCAATAAAATGTCTATATTTCTTTTGAGTCTCCGTGATAGTATTTTGTATTGTTGAAGTGCCAAGCATATGCTTAAGTTTTAAAGGTCAACTGACTTTAAAAGTTCATACTGGAAACTGTTCTTCTCCATGACATTTTTAAAGAGAAAAGTACAGTTTTAAATCATAAATAATTTAAGTATTCTTAGGTTCAAACAAGAGCACCTCAATCTATCTCAAATAATTTCTGAGGCATTTTCCCAAGGCAGTCTCTGGTCAGATCCTGCTGAAGCAGCTCTGCAGAAGGCTTGAACACATAAATATTTTTCATATTACCCATAGTCAGTGGTTGAAAAGATGGAAGGCTAAAGCATGTAGTTCTTTAAGAATCAGTGGGTTTTTATTTAAAGGCAAAGTCTGCTGTTCTACAAATTAATTCCAAATTGAGGAAACAAAGCCATCAGATATCTGCCAACAAAGAAAAGAATCATCAGAACAGCACCACAGGTTCATGAAGAGGGATCTGTGCCAGGAGATGTTGGCACCATTTGTCTTAGCATGCTGCTTTTTGTTGTGTTGTATCAGAACAGTTAGAAGCAATATTTAGGTTTCTATAAAGCTGTTCCTGAAGCCTGTGTTGAAGCCTTTCTGTCATAAAGAATTTCAGCAGTGTGGCTTTATAGCAGTTGTATCAAAACATATTTCATGTCTCCTACTGTGAAGAAAAGTTGCTAGCATGCTGATATGTTTTACATAATATGCCAACATCAGTCAGAGCAGAGACAATCTAGACAGTGCAGAGAGAGAAGAAAAAATGTAACTGGTGTATGTAGGGTAGAAAGACAGCAAAGGAGTAGCTACTGTTATTGCGAGGCCTGTGAGAGTGAGTGAAAAACATGCGTTTTTGTAAGGTGACTGGGAGGAGATGTTGTGGCTGATGCATTTAATTGGCTTTTACTGTTTGCAGAAGGCTTTCCCATGCTTTCAAATAACATCTGCCTTCATTATAATGCTAATGAAGGCAACCGTGTTTCCTTCCTCATGTATGGGGTTTAGCCATGTGCAGTTTTGCCTTAGCCAGGGAAACAGCTCAGAGCCTCAGTCAAGTTACATCCAGAGCACATTGAGCACAGAAAATATTCATCTCCACAAATTTAAAAGTTTACGGTTCCTTTCATCCTTCTAGAAAGAAAAGAAATTTAAGTTTGTAATGTTAAGATTTATAGGCAAAGTAAGGTCTGAGGTGTTTTAAAATTCTCAACCTCTTTTGGTTTTTTAGGCTTTTAGGTGCAATACAACTGCAGAGATTAGGTGCAGAGGTGTGTTTATATGCTCCTGGTTTTTTCTAGGTGAATTTATAGACCGGGTACGACAGAAGAAGAGTGATATAACTGTTTTGGACCTAGGATGTGGGAAAGGTGGAGACTTACTGAAATGGAAGAAAGGCAGAATTAAAAAACTCGTCTGTACTGGTAAGAAGATAACTTTCTAGGGAAGGTACATCAGGTTTTTAGGAAACCAAGTACATGTCCAGTATTTTATTATTTCTTTTTTTCCAGTCAATGAAAGAATGTAATGAATACCTTTTGTGTAATAAGGTGTCTTTTGTCTTTTAATCTGAAGATATGGCTTGATTGCCAGCAGAAATATAAGAATCATCAATATTTAGCTTTCAGTTCAACTCCTAAATAAAACCTAATATCACTAAAGAAAAACACCAGTGTCACAGGTTGCGTTGGGCAACAAGGGGGCCTGGGGAAAAGACTGACATTTTCTATTTTATGTCTTTTCTCCCACATCTAGTCTCCTGTAGTATTTTTGATTGTTCTGAAACACATACGGGAGAGTTGCATTTAAAAAACCAAATAAACCCCCGATGTTGTGAGAAAAAATGATCTTGGGTGTTACAATTAACTAAAGATTTTCAGGCTTCAAAATGGGGAAGAGCTGAAAGCTGGTTTAAAAAATTTCTTGTTTGAATAATTGGCTTAGATGTTGGGAGAATGATACCATCTTCCCTTTTCTTAAAAAGTATCCCAAGGATAATTAGAGCAAGTATTATTTAACTCCAGATTTAATTAGGTACTAAAATTCCTTAAAACTCTTTCAGTGGGAATTATTTTGGGTACTTCACATTTTACAGTTCTTTCTTGCATTATTCAGTGGGCAGTATTCAAATACAACTAATCAATTTACTTACAAAGTTCTTAGGTAAATTTACTGCATATTGTCCGAAACTCAATGACTGAGAAAGAAGCAGTCTTAGAATTTAAAAAAATTCCCACAGTGTGACATACCAGAAATAATTGCATTTTAACATCTTTTATATTTTTAAGAATATTAAGACTCCCAGGGAACTGAGCTGTTTTAATGGAGCTGAAGATAATTTTTTTTTATCCTACCATATTGTACCTTCTGTGTTCCAGTAATCATTCCAGTTTTCTTGTCTGGGCAGCAGTGTACACACTTCTAAAAATTTCATTTATTGTATTTATTATCTTTCCATACATAGACATTGCTGACATTTCTGTGCAACAGTGCAAGCACCGCTATGAAGAAATGAAATCCCGATGTCGGTATAATGAACATATTTTTGATGCAGAATTCATACAAGCAGATAGTACCAAGGTACAGTTCCTGTGCTTTGTAATATTTTGGAGATTAATGTTCTTTATGGTAGCGCTGTAACATTTTGGATGTATTTATTTTTAAGGTTGGATTATTCTCGTGTACTAGGGTTATATTCTCCTGTATTAAGGTTATATTATTCTCCTGTACTGCTAGGAGAATCAGCTGTAGGGGTTACTGGAAGGTTGCTTAAGATTACCTAAGTGCATTTTGCTGCTGTTGTATAGTGTAACATTCCTGAAGCCTTTCCTGAATGTCTTTTCCGGATAGTAAATCTAGTGCTTTCACTATCCTTTACTTGACAAGGGGAACAGAATGACTGTTTTGCTTTGGAGTTCTGTGAGACAGCATGGGGTGTTGGAAACTATTTTGGTGAATGCTGGAATAAATAAAGAACCTTTTCTGATTTGACTTGTACACTTAGAATTTTTTATTTCTAGTGGCATTTTGGTTATGATAATAGGTGTCTTTAAAAACTTGCGTGGTAGAGCAGGTTTCTTAGACTGTCTGGAGGCAGTGGTGAATGCATGGTTGACTGACTTAGGAGACAGTCTTGTAAGCAGAACTGCTTTTGCTTCCTTGAAGTGCAGGCTGAGAGTAACCTGCTGATGAAGGCTGAGAGATGGAACCTGCTAGGTTCCGGCATATCTGTGGAAAAGCTGAACCTCTCAGCCTTGCATAAAGGGTTGTTTGCTTGAATTCTTGGTTGCCTTTCCTTCTTCTGAGAAATAGTCTGTTGCAGGTTCATGTCATCTCTCGACTTGGGGGAGATTCAAGGAAAACTTGGCCAGGAAGGAAAGGGATATTTTCATGTTGTTTTTACAGCTCAGTCTTACATGCATATGTATTTTCTGTTGCATGCTTTGCTCTGTCTGGCCTTGCACACAAAAGTTAATTTCCCTGACTTTGGGTCTCTATCATGAATGTTGTATATTCTGCAAAATCTAATTCTGTCCACCTCTTTTTCTCATTCTCCTGTGTCTTTCTCTATGTCTGCTGAGTACAGAGTCAAAGCAAGCTTTAACCTGACAAATTCCAAGGGCTCCAGGTTCTTCAGATTTTAGTTACTTGGTCTGAGATGGGGAAGAGTATGTTGGTGATGAACATGGCTGAGAATACAGACAGGTACCACTTGTTGGGCAGTGCAAACTACCATATTTGAAACAACCCCTTCTCCTCTCAAGTGCATGTTTAATGGGTCAGTTTTCATTACAGAGACTTAGCAAATGAAATTCATTTTATTACGGATTTTTTTTTCCAGCCAGATGGTGGCCAGTTATAAAACCCCAGCAGTAAAGTACTTCTGGAAACTATAAGTTAACTAACCTTGGGATTTGGTCTTTCAGGTGTAGCAGTGTTACTTGACAACACAAAAAAAAATTGAGGATGTTATAACTTTGAAATGTGTGTGTATTTTTGTTGTTTCTAAGTGTTGTGTATGGTTTTCTGTGTAGGGGAGACCTTTTTCTTATTCTTATACTTTTCATCTTGTCTTTGTTGAACTTGTAAAGGAATGGGAGCTGAAAGGAGAAACTTCAAAGACTTAAGAAGTAGTACATTTGTTAGAAGATTTAAATGAATCATGCTTGTTTCTTTTTTCATTTTTATCTGTTGCAGGATCTCTTGTCTTCCAAGTACAGTGATCCAGATATGCGCTTTGACATTTGCAGTTGTCAATTTGTTTACCACTATTCATTTGAGACGTATGAGCAGGCTGACATGATGCTTAAAAATGCTTGTGGGAACCTCTCTCCTGGGGGTTATTTCATTGGCACAACTCCAAATAGCTTTGAACTTGTGTAAGTATTCTTACGTCCTGTTAGTCTTCCAAAACTGTGAAGCATTGTTAAATGATAGGCATTCTTGCAGTGCTCCAATATGTTTGTGCAGACAAAAGCAATTTTTTTGCAACAATTTTGGATTCTAGTAAAAAAAAATCTCACTTGTGAACTTGACTCAAACAGATAAAGCGATTCTAACCCTTGTCTCTTGTCCTCATGGCTCTTATACTTCATCCCACTGTCATGATTTTAAGAGTGTCATAATGGCCACAGCCTGGGGAAAAAACTGTCAAGGTTTTGAGGTTGTTTCCAGAAGCCTGTCTTGTCCATGTAGATTGTCTGTGTGACCAAACTAAAGGCTAATCTTCTAGGTCCATTTAGTCCTTGGTATGTTCTATGGGAATGATAACCTGTTAAAACCCAGTATTCTGCTTCATTTAATTGTTTCATTGCCTATGAGATAAGGGAAGTGGGAAACTAGAGAGATCACTGATTATTACTGGGAGAAACACTTTCAGTCTTCCTATGTGTAATTTTCTCTGCCTGTTAAATACTGGTCAATAAATGTTTGTTTATATCTCATTCTATAGAAAGAGACTCGAAGCTTCAGAAACAAATTCATTTGGGAATGATGTGTACAATGTGAAATTTGAAAAGAAGGGAGAATACCCCTTATTTGGCTGCAAGTATGATTTTCACTTGGAAGAAGTGGTTGATGTCCCTGAGTTTTTGGTTTACTTTCCCTTACTGGAAGAGTAAGTTAAGTTTTAAATTCATTATACGATAAATGCTGTGGAACATAATAAACATTTGTTTAGTTTATGCATCATTGCATAATGCTTGCAGAAAATTATGGTTTGGCTTTCTTACTACATTTTTCAGTTCTTAATTTTTTGTTTTTGCTTCGAATACAGAGGTTTCTTGCATTTCCATCCACAACTGTAAACTGTCCATTGAACTTTGTTGAAGGTGCTCTGGTCAGAAGCTGTGAGGACTTAGACTCTGTCTCATGAGGGAGCATCTAATATATTGGATCTGTCAGCAAACCTTTAGAACTGCCAGTTTTTTATTCTTTAATTGTAACTTTTTGAGGGGTTTCTTTCTACCCCTTTTTTAGTTTTTCAGTAAGCATTCTTGTGTATCTTCATCATGGTGCCTCTTTCTTGTCTTCTCCACTTTTCCTTAGATGTTCATAGGATTTTTGCTATGATGAATTTTTTTCTTCCTCTAAATGATCTTTATCTGTAAGCATATATTTTGCTGTTACCTCTGTGTGACCTCAGATTTGGTTTTGCCAGCTGTATCCTGAGGTACAGACAAATCTTTCACTACTGGGTTTTTTCCTGCCATTGAAGCTCAGTATGGTTAAACTGTATTAAGCTTTCCTTTCAAGCCTGTTCAACAACTTCATTTGTAGTTGTCTGTGAAAAATAACAGTATCTGTCACTGACAGCTGTAACCACATATAATTGAGATGTTAGCCACTAAATGCAATAGAGAGAAGTTCTCTAAATATATTCATAATATCTGACATGATAGATACTGTAGGGAAAAGTGTAGTCTTTCTGGAAGTCCACATGGAACTTTTGTGTTTCGGGAGAAGAGACCTTTTTTATTAAAATCTTTGTAAACTACTTCTGTGTAGATTTTTGTTGTCCTAATTAGAAAAAAAAAGTACAGTTTGTGGTGGTACTACAGCTATTTCATCTAAATGTCTTTACTAAGAGAAAAAAGTTGTAAAAAAGTGTAATCCTAGTGAATACCATAAGATGTCACTGTGGCTTAAAATTGTTCCTTTGGAAATAAAGCTACAATAATTTTGTGGCTTCCTTAATAAAGCTGATTATTTTGACAGAATGGCAAAGAAGCATGGTATGAAATTAGTCTACAAAATGACATTTCGGGAATTCTATGAAGAAAAAATCAAGAATGAGGAGCATAAAATGCTGTTAAGGAGAATGCAGGCCTTGGAGGTAAATTTGGAGTTGACTTGATTTTAATAGCATTTTACAACTTGTTATTTTTTGTGCAATAATTGAAATTCCCTTTGTGAATTAATATTGTAAATAGTTTAGGGCTATTAATAGAAAGCATTTAGTTCCTGGGGCTGAAAGTTTGACTCTGGTTTTTGACCTTGACTGGCTGCCAGACACCCACTGACCTGCACTCTTGTTCCCTCTTCCCAATGGGATGGGGGGAGAAAATAGAAAAAAAACTTGTGGGTCAAGATAAATTCAAGGAGATTGCTTAGCAATTACTGTCACAGACAAAACAGACTGAACTTGGAGAAGGTTAATTTAATTCATTGCAAAAAATAAAATAGTAGAAAGGTGAGAAACATGAAACCTTAAAACATCTTTGTCCCACCCACTGCTTGTTCCCAGGCCCAGCTTCATGTGTTCACTCCTGACCTTTCTACCTCCTCTCCCTTTCTCTGCAGGGGAAGGGGGACTGTGGTCTGTTCATAACTCTTTGCCTCTCCTTCCTCCTCACACTCTTCTCTTGGTCCAGCATAGGTCAACCCAATAGATGATTCATGTTTTGAAGATAATATTTCAATATTGAGGCAAGTTTCTGTTCTTGTGAAGTAGGAAACAGAAGCCCAAGAATCATGCCAAGACTCAGATAGTGGTGACTGTAATTTCTTCCTCAGCAGAGAGACTGAAAGCTGGATCTTTGTGCAAGGAATATTGACTGAAAAGACAGGAATTTTGTAGGAATAAAAGGACAGTCTGTGTTCATAGAAGAAAATGGTACTTAACTGTAACTGAGCATATGGTTTTGCCCAATGTTTTTGCATTTTTTTTTGTCCTCAGGCTCTTACCTTTGATAACTTTAGCAGCTCCAGAGAAGCTTTTCCAGGCCACCTCTGAGGCTTTGGTTTTACTTGCAGTTCTCTGTGCTTCCCTCCTCCCTCAAACAGTAGAATTCTTCAGCAGAAAGCTCTCAAATCAAGTAATTGGTGACTTATTCAACTGAGTCACACACTGCAGCTTGACTGCACTTGTTGACTCTAAAAGTGATGGTGCTGTGTATGGGCTCACACCAGCAGTAGCACAGAGACACAGCTTTTGACTTACCATCTTCTTAGGAAAGTGAGAGTTGTCTTAAGGTAGTGGCCACTTACAACTGAGGACTGAATTTTTACAAGCAGATTTATTTACAGAGATCACTGGTAACTGGGATCCTTAATAAGTAGATCTTAGTTTTGAAGAACCTGTTGTATACTTATTTTTCAGTTTGTGTGTTATTGAAGCATTTTAATTGTTCTTGAAATTGTAGTTGCCTATTTCTTAGTAATTCTGCCGAAGAGATGCAGGTATAGCTGCTCTTCTAAAAGAAGGTATATCTGGGTAATGCTCATAATGAACTGTACATGAAGGAGAGTGTTTAAAGTTACTTTGTTTCCCCCGCTTTAGAGACATAAACTTAATGTAATAATGGATTAAACTTAATTTATAATTATTGGGTGTCAGATTTTCTGGTAATTAGGGAACATCAGACCTGTTCCTGAGGATGGTGTAAAGCAGAGACCTAAATTTAAAATATTTTAAGACTTACTGACCTCTGTCGTGGACTATGTTGTGACAAACGCTTTACTTAATGTGATTAATGTATCTCACTACTCAATGTTTTGTTCTATTTTCTTTAGCCATATTCTGCATTTGGTGATTCCAGGCTTGTTTCTGATAAACCTGATGATTATGAGCATGCAAAAGAGTTTATCAAAGATGGCAAGGCAAAGTTACCATTGGTAAGTTCCTTTATACTTCAGCTGGAGATAATGGTGTCTTAAAATTGAGGTCCTGGTCTTTCAAACTGTGGTGCCTTCTTTATTTCAACTGCAGTGAAGTGGGTATGAGTGTCTCTTTACATGTGAAAAATTGTAGAGCTGCAGGGCTGAGGGGTTCATCTAATCTATATCCCATACTCAGAGAATCAAATTCACCTAATTTGGTAGCTGTTAAGAAAGTTGTAATAATGCAGAAGGGAAAAGATATTTTTTCCATCTTACTTGACAGCTGTTCTTTCTAACTATTCTTAATTTGAGGAATCTTCTTATATTTCTGGATCTTCACAATACTGATTTAAAGCATTAGTTCCAATCCTCTGATGGGAGATTTCAAAGCTTTCTTCATAACTCTGTATATATTTGAAATAATTCTTTCCATTTTCATCAATACAATATGAGGGTGATCAGCCGAAAGTTTTTCCACTTGGTTTTGCTGTTTGGGTTTGTTTTTTTTTTTTTAAATCATTGGTTTACTGTTCACGTTCTGAATTCTTGAAGATGTAGTCCTCTTACTGCATGTATAAAAATCCTGCATCAAGAGAGAAAAGAAGCCTGCTCTCCACAGTTGAAATTAAAAAGTATTTGACAAGAAAAGTGCTTGTTTTAAGAAATAGGCTTGAGAACATGAGAACAGCCAAGTCAGACCAAAGACATCTGTTGCCAAGTGCTGTTTTAAAAGGTGAACTATTTGGTCAGGTTTGGTCAGTGGGTAGCATATGGGCTAAACTATGGCCCTGGTGAGGACTCCTTGGATGGGAATGGAGTGGGCAGAGCAGAAAATCAGCTTCTTGTCGTTGCCTTATGTTTCTTAAGTGGTGGGGTAAATGGCAGCAGCTTTTTATTTGTGACTTGCCCTGCTTTCATCTGATCACCTGAGCTGGGAGTTTCCTAGGCTGGAAGGCAGGCTGTTTTTCCAGAATGTGTGAGTGAGGGTGAGAGTTAGTCTCTTGCAAATAGCCTTTCTGTGGGCTGTGGTGTGTTGTTGGGTGGAGGCAGGCAGTGTTCCTAAGGAAGGTGGCAGCACCATGATGTAGGGCCTTTCCTTTACTATGGGGCCTTTTCCTGACTTCTGCAGAATACTGGGCATCTCGGTCTGAACAGCAGGCTCCAGCTGCTGTTCAGACCGAGATGCCCAGTATTCTGCAGAAGTCAGGAAAAGGCCCCATAGTAAAGGAAAGGTCACACTGTGTATTCCTGGTGTGTGGTAATGGACACAGGCATGCTCTGTATTGCAGAGGCATCCAGACCAACAGACTTGGCCCATTCTCTTGTACCTGTTTAATTTAGGTGTGTTCCATTATTTGAGTCTTCCAGACCATCATAGTTAGTCAAGTTATAAATATCTGTAGTCTACAGTAAAGCTTTTCTTGCCCCTAAACAGCCAGTCATTGTGGGTGGTTAGACATTGGTCAGTGAAAGATGGAGCTAAATCAGTGTTTTATTGTTTCCTAATTTTTTGTTGAAACTGTGGGTTTTTTTGTCCCCTTCTAGGGAACCTTGAGTAAGTCTGAATGGGAAGCAACAAGTAAGTAATGGTTTTGAAAACAGTAACGGCTGAGTGACTGCTTTGAAAAGTGTGTAAAATAGCCTGTTAGTCATGGAAGAAAATCTGGATTTTAGATATAATAAGATGTTGTTATTTGTGTAATTCAAAATGTCAGTGTATAGATTATGTAGTGTGCACATCTCAAGAAATTGGGAGGGAAATGCCTAAGTGCAGCCAACCAGGATTTGCATTTTTGCAGGCAATTATACTGGTTGTGTTAGTAGTTTAAAAACAAAAAATGCTATTTACTTCACGGGTGAGAAAAATCTTCACTCTGCTTTCTTGAATTATTATCTAATTTTTGAATTTATGAATTATAAGGTAGACATAAATTCCAGCAACCTAGAAGTATTATCTCAGTTACCTGAGGGGGACTTTTAATTTAATTTTATACCTTTTCATACCTAAAAAAAAATTTATACCTTTAAAAGTTCAGTGATTACTGTGTTTCCTAAGTAGTCTGTTCTTCCAGAAACATTTGGACTATTTGAGCTTCTGATAAGAGTATAAGCACACCTTGTTCCCTACATGGAACTTTGCATTGTCGCTGAGGAATGTCTGATAAGCTTGTCTTGAAAGATTTGCAAGTAGCTATGGCACCTCATTCATTAAAATAAAAGTTGAATTCAAGTGGAAATCTATGAATGTTTAATTAGACCTGTGGTCTCAAGTAGCTGGTTTAACATACCTGTCTGGTATGGAGCACAGGAGCATCTGGCATAACTGGCATTGATTATATACTAAGAGTTTTCCAAGGATGCTGGTGTAGACTGTACGAGTATCTAGTAATAGAATCATACTATTTTGGACTTGAAAAAATGCTATAATTTCATCTTTGTCCATCAAAATTTAAAAGAGAAAAATTGATAATATGTATCATTGATTCATTCACTTTTCAATTAAAAAATGACTTTCAATCCTGATTGTCTATTACTGCATATATGAAGGAGTCTTTAAACTTAACTTGCATATGACTTTTTATATGCTAATGAATGTTCATTATATGCAGAATGGCACAGTAATTTATGAATTTCATTCACATTTCTTAAAACATGTAAAACTATATTAGAGTGGAATGCTAGAGTTAACTCACTAGAAAATCATAAGATCTTTTGTAATTTCAATAATCTGCTAAGAGGTCATTTGGGCGTAATGTCAACCTGTCATTTTTTAAACTTAATTGAGTCACCAAGAAACCTGAAACTTTAAATACTCCCATTTTCTTTTTTAGGTATTTATTTGGTATTTGCATTTGAGAAGCAACCGTGAAACTTCACAAAGTGGATGCAGCAAGAAGAGATCATATCCATATGCAAGTTGGAATGATCAGAAATCCATTGTGGCAACTATTTTTTTATTTTTTATTTTTTAATTGTCAGACATGTGCAGGACACTACCAAAAACTAGAGCAAGCTCGTGATTCAGAGTTACATTGCCTGTCTGTGACAGATGGACTTGTGTGTGTGTATATAAGAAAGATTCTGAACCAGTCTTTTTAAGCATTTGTAAGCAATCTGCATACTCTCAAAACCTGTGTTTGAACTCACATAACTTTGTTAGAAACAAATGTTTTGTTTGTAGAAGTAGCTTTGGGATTACAGGCCTGACCCTGCACTTTCTGAAGTTGGTGGAAGAATGTTGACTTCGATAATGCAGAATGAGGGCCTAAATACTGTTCTGCAGAGATTAGTTAATTCATAATGAGATCTGTTCAGCATAGAGGGTATGTCTACATTGCATGCAGAACAAAAAACTACCTGAGTCAGTTTGAGAAGCTCTGTGCTGTGCTCAAGCCTGCATTGTAAATCTACCTTTGTGGTATTCATGGTGTAGTTTACATGGTAAAATGCCATGGTGTTCTTGTTTTTCCTGCTTGCTGATATGTAGTGTCATTTCATGGTGCTTTTAAGATTAAAGGAGTTTGTTCTGTAAAAAACTGCTCAGAAAGTACTGAATTTCTAACGTTTTAAATCTCTACTTTGTTTTCCAAATATGGCTATGCGGTAATCAGTAACAGCTGCTTAAGTTAGATTACTGAACATTTTTTATTGTATTAAAGACTCTCCTGACTTTTCAATAGTTTTAGTGTTTCTTGAAACTTACTAGACAGATCTTAGGACGTCTTTCTTTCTTGTTTCATAAAATTACAAATGGGCTTGGCAATAGGATGAGCTGTTGGTGGTGATGGGGATCTCATTGCAGTCTTAAGGCATTAGAAACATGGTCATGTCATGGATCACGAACCAAAAGCGGAGCCTGTGTAATATTTGACGATACCAGCAGTTCCCTCTGGAGGGTAGGTCTGTGTATGTGCATATACACTCTGGTACCTGTGGGTAACGATCCCCAAATTTGAGCCACATATTTTGTTTGAGAATGTAATCAAATGATACCAGTAGGCAAACTGTACCTAACTACCATCATAACTGCTTGTTAGTCACTTAGAGCTGGGTTAGGGATTTCTGTACAGTGTTTGCTCAACTTTCCATGTGCTTGTAACCACCTATTACTGAGAAGGCCTGAATACTTCATGTTTTTTCCCTCCAGTTTTGGGCTAACAGTAGCTGATGGGTGCTGTTGACTAATAGATTTAACATAGAGATAAAATGATGATGTTACATGAGTATTTTGGAAAGCTATAGCAAACCTAGGAGAGAACATTTCTGTTAAGACTTAAATGTTAAATTTCTGTTTAGACTTAAATGGTCAAATTACAAGTTTTTAGCTGTATTGCTTTCCCCCTGTGATTAGGTTGTACTTTCCTCCATGACTTCTACTCTTTTTTATTGTCTAGAAGAACACCTGTAACCTTCACTGAAGCAGTAGAATCTATCAGTTCTGCTGCTGAAATTGACAAGATGTTCTTGTCTGCTAGATTAGTACTCATGAAACTAGCTAAAAATGATGGCACTTTAGAAGTGCTGAAATATTTCTTTGAAATTTGTCTGCATCAAAGCTAGTTTTGTTGGATTTCTTGTATCAAATTTCATTTAAAAATACATTGTTATGCTATTTTTGGAAGAAATAAGAATAATAAAAATAGAGGGAATACGATGGAGTATCTTTCCTCTTTTAAGTGAATCTTAACGTATCAATCGCATAATGATAGAGTTACGAGGGACCTCTGGAAGTCATTTGGTCCAACCTCCACCCCTGCCCAAGTATGTTCACCCAGAACTGGTTGCCCAGGACCTTGTCCAGACAGCTTTTAAACATCTCCAATGGTGAGGACTCCACAACCTCATGGGGCAGCCTGTGCCAGTGCTTGGTCACTCTCACAGTAAAAGTTTTCTGATGTTCAGAAGGAACTTCTTGTGTTTCAATGTGTGCCCACCGCTTCTTGCCCTGTCACTGGGCACACAGCAAAGGCCCTGGACCCATCTGTACAAGCTCCCTTTGCGTATTTGAATGCATTGATGAGATTACTGCCCTGAGCCTTCTGGCTCCTGATCTCCCAGCCTTTCCTTGTATGAGAGATGTTCCAGGATTTTGCGTGCAATTAGACCCAGTGTCAGTTCCTGGCATATACTGTTGGTGACCTCCAACTAGACTTTGTTTCACTGATCACCACTCTCTGGTACTGGCTACTCAGACAGTTTGCCATCCCCCCTCACTCTGCATCCAAGATGGTGTTAAAGTAGACTATCCACTGCTTTTCCATCATCAAGCCAAACATTTATTTTCTCATACAAGTTTGTACTGTTGGTTCACCATGACTTCCCTTTGATGAATCCATGCTGACTATTCCTGATAATTTGTGCCTGGAAATAATTTCCAGTGTCTCTTGTTCAATCTATTGTTCATTGAGATGATGACGGTTGTACTGTTCCTTGGATCATTTTCCTTGACCTTCTTGAGGATAGGAACAGCATTTTCTTTCCTCCAGTCTCTGGATGCTTCTCCTATGAGTATTCAAAGATCCTTGAGAGTGGCCTCATGTTGACACCTCGTACCTCCCTCCTTACTTTTGGTTGTATCCCATCAGGGTCCATGGACTTACACAGGTCTAACTTGCTTAAGTATTTCCTGATCTGATCCTTTTCAGCTGAGGACACATCTTGCTTGTTCCAACCTTTGGTTCTGGTCTCTGGGCCTGAGATTCTTGAAAGGCCATTGTTCTTGTAAAGACAGAGGTGATGAAAGCATTTGGGACCTCTGCTGTTTCCGTGCTCTATGGCACAAATGCTCCTGTCCCATTCTGCACTTTTTCCCAGTCTTCCTGGTTTTTTTTTATCCATACACTTGTAGAAGTCCTTGTTGCCTTGGAAGTCTCTGGCCTGATTTAATTCCAGGTGGGGTTTTGGCTGTCCTAACTCCATATTCCTAGTAGGTTACCTGTCTGTCCTTCCACCCCGTGTATGCTTTCCTCTTGTGTTTGAATTTAGTCAGGGGCTCCTTGTTCATCCACACAGGTGTCCTGGCATTTTGCCTGGCTTCCAATTCATGCGGATAGACCTCTTGGTCTTGGAGTAGGTGATCATTGAATAATAATCAGCTTTATTGAACCCCTTTCCTCCAGGGTGTTATCCCATCAGATTCTACAAGGCAGACATCTGCTCTTCTGAGGACTGATGTGCTTGGTTTTTGCTCTGCTAATGTATCTCAGGACCCTAAACTCCAGTATTTCATGCTCACTGCAGCTGAGGTTGCCTTTGACCTTCACATCCTCAACAAGCTCCTTGTTGGTGGTATGAGGTCCCAAAGAGCATCTGTGGTTCCTCTATCGCTTGGGTCAGGAAGTCATTGATGCTCTTCAGGAACCTTCTTCATTGTTTTTATCTTGCTGTGTTCCTCCTGTAGCTCTTGAGGACCAGGGCTGTAGATGTGGAGCTGCTTCCAGCGTAGAGAACTTCATCCACTTCTCTCTGTTCAGGTCTTGTAGCCAATAACCACTATAATGTCACCTGTACTTGTCATCTCTTTAGTCCTTACCCTGTAAAAAAACCTCTTCAGTGCAGCGCTCCAGTCATCTCACCGCTTCTCCATGATTCCAGCAAGATCATAGCCCTGCAACATTTCCTGATAAATGTGTGTCTTCCCAGGAAAACCGTATGACTTTAGAGAAGCAGCTAAAGGTGAGCAGAGCATTTAGGTTCTCAGGACTGCAGATGAGACACTGAAGATGGGGGAGTGCTAAAGTCATCTGAGCTGGATGATTTTTTGCAATGGAAAGAATTTTGGTAATCTCCTGAATTAAGAAGCTGGAGGAGTGATACCTGGTGCTGCATCAATTAAGTGGTTCCGTTTTCAAATTCACTTTACACAATAAAGGAAATCAGAAATGGTAACTGTTATAAATGAGAGACAAAAGTCTCAGTATTTAGCAAAATTTAGATTTCTTTATTGGATATAGACAGAGCAAGCAGCGCNGCTTCACTTCAGAGCTTAGTATTTTGGTTTATACAACCCCCAATACTTTTGTGATTAACATGAATCTCTTATCAACTATTACAAAACTAGACTTTGTAGGTCATTTTTTCTTCCCTCAACTAGGTGGTGAAATGTATCAGTTGGGAATAGGAGCTAGAAAACATGTAACCTTTTTCTCTACTTTCTTCCCCAATGGCAGACAGTTGAGAACTGTGCCCAATCCGAGTGGTTTAGCATGTAGTTGCAGAGGAGGGCCAACAGAGCTGAGAAACTGTTTTGTGCTTAGGTCCTGGAGATTCCTTGCTGCAGGAAATGCCTCAGTTTGCTGTGAAAACGTATGTATAAAAACCCTGTAGTAAAGAAGAGGTAATTGTTCCTTGTTTAGATATTCTGATAGTCCTCGCTCCTGGGCAGAGAGTGATTCGTTCTTTCGTGAGATACCCACTTCGGCCAACACTGGAGGAAGGGATGGGAGCCACGTGTGGTGATCCAAGGCAAAGTCTATTCTTCCTTGGAGGGGTCCAGGGACGAACTGGCTCGAAGGGTCTGAGGGAGCAGGGTTGATATAGGAAAGCCAGGGGGCGGGGTAGAACAGCAAATGAATCATCTGAGGGCGGTACAAAGGGGGAAGCGCCAATGGGGTACAGGCAATTTACATGAAACAGAGAGGCATGCTGGGAGTAACCTGATTGTAACCATTAGAGTGTCTAAGGGCATTCCCTCCTGGAGAGAGAGGCAGACTCTTACTGTTAGGCTTTTGGCCTCCACAGCTCTACCCTCACTTCTGTGGCCTGGAACACCTTTCACTAGAACAGGTTGTGCAGACTTCCATCCAACCTGGCCTTGAACACTTCCAGGGATGAGGCACCCATAAATGCTTTGGGCAGCCTGTTCCAGTGTCACATCACCCTCAAAGTAAAGACCATCTTCCTAATACCTAATTCAAATCTACTCTCAGTTTGAAGGCATTTCGCCTTGTTCTGTCACTACATACCCTTGTAAAAAGTCCCCCTCCATCCCTTTTGTAGACTCCTTTTGTGTACTGGAAGGCTGCTCTAAGGTCACACCAAAGCCTCTTTTCCACGTTGAACAATTCAAATTTTCTCAGCCTTTCCTCACAGGAGAGGTGCTCCATCCCTGTGGTCAACTTGGTGGCCTCCTGTGGACTCACTCCAACAGGTCCATGTCCTTCCTGTGCTGGGGATCCCAGAGCTGGATGCAGCACTGCAGGTGGGATCTCACCAGAGATGAGCAGAGGGGCAAAATCCTCTCCCTACTGGCCACACTGGCTTGGATGCAGCCCAGGATTCTATTGGCTTTCTGGGCTCCTAGCACACATTGCTGGCTCGTGCCCAGTCTCTCATCCAGCAGAATCCCCAAGTTCTTCTTGGCAGGGCTGCTCTCAATTTGTTCCTCTCCCAGTCTGTATTGATGCTGGGGCTTATCCTGGCCCAGGGGCAGGACTTTGCCCTGGGTCTTGACCCTCATGAGATTCTCATGGGCCCACTTCTCAAGCTTGTCCAGATTCCTCTTGATGGCATCCCATCCTTCAGGTGTGCTGCAAATCTTACACGTTCTCCTGTTACAACACTTGAATAGTTTAATTTTTACATAATGAACATCTCAGTCCTTTGACTACGAGTGTTTTCCTTTTGAGTCATAATCTATTCAATGAGGCACTCTCTTGTATAAAATCTATTTTTATGAAAAAGAGTAATTATATGCTGTGTCCTAATTGCTAAATTGTGTTTTTAAAGACATTGAAAAATGATAATTTCAGGAACATTTGGCTGAAGAGCAACAAGTTTAAAACATCTGCAGGGTAGTCAAGGGGCTAATAATAAATCCACTTTTGCAATCCACTTATTGCCAGAGAGATAATGCTTCTGGAGGAAGCAGGATCTAATATCAAGCAGGATTAACAATAATCTTGTAATCTCAGTTCCTGGTGTTCCTTGTATGCCACAAATTAGAACCTCTGTCTGTATGGAAATAATGAAATGGACATCTGTTATTGTTACTTGTGAATGTAAATAAACATCCTGATTTTTCAGGAATTTGAAGCACAAAAATCAGGTCATTTCAATGCCAGAAGACATGGAGACAAATGTCTGAGTGATTTTTGAAAAAGAAACCTCACCTGAGATTTAAAGAAAAGGTCTGAAATCCTTGTGCTGATGACATTATGAATGCTGTGTACTGAACTAACAACTGTCATTACAGTTTAGTTTTTTTGCAGCTTCATTTTACATGGATGTGCTAGTCCTGGTGAAATGGCTTTCCCCTAACCTCCCTTACAGCATACCCCATCGTAAATTTGTGTACTGCCTTGAATGTTTCTCTTACTTAGAGAACAGATGTAAGAGAAAAAAATTAGGTTTCGCTAAGTTGAAGGTTTTCCCATGCCATTTTAATGGAAGCTGTCATCCTTTCTTCATTTTATTAAAGCTGGTTCTCAACATTGCTGTCTTTTTATTTGAGTTAATGTGTCTCCCAGCAACTGAGGTCCATTTGCAGGATAAAGTGTTTGAACATTTAAGGTCTGACTGAACTGTACTGTTATTAGTTTGAGCCTGAAGAAAGGATTTTTTTAGTTCATAGGCCATGTTGTTTCAATGGGCAGCTGTCTCCCTCTGCATCTCACAGTACTGTGTGAATTCTCTGAAGTTGTGTTTCTGAAAGTCTGATTTAATCACTAATTGTGATTAAACTAGAAATTTACTGCTCTTAGCAATGGCGTGAACCATGGGATTTAAAATAACAGTGTTGACATTGCTGAAGCCATACTTTCTCACTTGATTCTTAACTTTTATGGCTCTCTCACAGTCTTGGAATAAGGCTACTCAGCTGATGACTTCCTAGCTCCCAACTAGTAACAACTTCCTTCTCAGTTTGCGCTCACTTCCAACTGGACAGTGATGGAATTATTCTGATTTAACGGCTAGTCTCTGTAGGTTTTAAACTACAAAAACTACATGAAATAATAAGCACAAAGAAAGCCTTGATTTATATATAAAATGCAGCTTTTAAGTCTCTAATTTTTATAGTCCAAGGACACTTCTGTGTGGAGCAGTAATTTTCTGGTAGCAGAATTACTGTGAATTCTTTGGTTCAAGTAGCCTTTTTCTTTCTCTAGTTCACTTTGACACCTGCAGTGTACATCTCTGCAACAGACAGCTGGAACTGAAGCCTGCTTCTTTATAAAAGAGTTGTGAGCTGAACAAATAACAATAATTACAGAGTTGGAAAATTTTGGCTTCTTTGTATAATTTATAAAAGATTTAATTAAGTATTTCTTCAGCTTGAAGCAAACCACTGCTTCCTCTTAACAACAGCCTCAAGGAAGAAATGAGCTGCTGTTGAGTGTGCAGGGCACCCTGCACCTTCATTATAATGGTGTACTGTTGTATCTCTCTTAGAAACTGGGGGATCTGGGCTGGCTACAGAGAGTCTGAGCCCACAGGTGGCTTTTAGGCAAAACCATGGAATCCCAACTGTGGTAATCAAGATGCTGATTACATAGTTTGCCCATTTAAGGTAAATTTTATATATAATGTAGCACAAATTGAGCGGACACTCCTAAGGTGCCTCAAAGATATACCTCTCAATGATTAAATTTAGTGGTTATTTTTGCTTGTGGGTTGTATCACTAGCTTGTAATGTGATAACACTTGCATGTTTGATGCTGAGCAGACAGGTGGAAGAATGGATTATTCTCTGAAGACCAGTCTTTAAATCAGAAGACAATGGTTTTCTATGTTGCCCTTCCTGTACGGACATTGCATTCACTAGTATTATGATTTTGTGCCCAAATAAAGACGAATTGATGTTTTATTTTAATTCCGTGAGAATATTTTGGCTATTTCATAGATACATAGATTGGCTCATGCTAGAAGGAACCAATAAAAATCACCTAGTCCAACCCCCCTGCTGTGGGCAGGGACAGCTTCACTTGACCAAGTTGCATAGTTAAAATCTGTTACACCTTGTCCTTTTGCTACAGGCCCTCATAAAAAGCTAATTTCACCTATTTTATAAGCCCTCTTTAAATATTGAAAGACCTAATAATGTCTTCATGGAGCCTTTTCTTCTCCAGGCTAAAGCTTTGCTTCAAGCAAAGCAGCAATATTTTATTGTATGTTTGTAGTGAGTTGATCCTGACTGGATGCCAGCTGCCTACCAAGCAGCTAGGCAGGGGAGAGAAAATACAGTGAAAGGCTTGTGGGTCAAGGTAAGAGCAGGGAGACATCAGTCACCAGTTACTGTCATGGGCAAACTAGACTTGCCCTGAGGAAGTTATTTGAATTTATTATCAATGAAAAATCAGAGTCAGATAACGAGAAAAATTAAATATTTAAATAACTTCCCACCTTTCTTCTTCCTGGGTTCAACTTCACTTCTGAATTCTCTAGCTCCTCCCATCCAGCAGTATGGGGGAAAGGGGAATAGGGATATATGGAAATACATATTATAAAATTACTGTTGCTTTATGAAATTATTCTCATGGTGAAGGTGGGGCTGCTGTTTTACTAATCACTAGCAATGTATTAGGAAAAAAAAACAAGGCAAAAAGAGCAAGTTTTATGTTTTTTCTTTTCACAGATCTCAGTCAGCTCCTGAGATAAATGGGAATGAAATGTGTAATTTGACCATCACCTTCACTATTTTCATACACCAAGCAAAATTGTGCCCCTCTTTTCTAAGGAGGGAAGAGAAGAATGTCCTGTTGGTAGAAGTCCATTAATTCTGCAGCATTGTAACTTGTAATTTTTGTGGCATTATTCAGGAATCTCAAGACAAAACAATGGAGCTTTATAGTGATATCACTTGTTTAAAAGACTGTCCAAAATGTTGGTTTCCTAGCTGACTTTCATCTGCAGCCAGCCTGACAGAAGAGTCAGTGTCTTAAATTATTTTCTTCTATTCTAACACTAATTTGTGGTGCAATTTTTAATTTTAGTCATCATTGCTGCTGTTAATTTGTGCTAACTTCAAAGATGACGTAGGTGCACTGATGAAGAACATATGCAGTGTCTGTGCACCTGTGCCTGAGTCACAGCTGGAGCCTGCTGTAGAATTTTTTGGTCTCAGCAACTAATTTCATTAGGTTTTGCCTTAAAAATGTTTTTTTGCAGGGTGGGGAAGTACACTTTACAATAAACAGAAGAGAAGAGAAGAAAAAAATTTTTTTAAGAAATATTTGTATTTCCTTTTACCTCATTGTTCCCTATTTTTCTATAAAATATGCTATGCTGAAAGAATGTTTTTCAAGTTTCCTTTGTGAGTTGATCAGTTCAATTACTGTAACTAAGACTTTTATAGTGAGACTATTTTGGGGAGAAGAACATTTATTAATAAAATGCATTTTCCAGCTTTACAAGAAGAGTTCCTTCAGATTGTAATGCAGAATAACCAGTGCCCATTTCTCTGTTTTACTCAAAATTAATTTCAGTCTTTGCTGGTCAATGCCTTGAATAATCAATTCCTATTGTATGAAACACATCCATTTCATGTGGGAAAATACCATGGATCCTGCAGTACAACTAAGATTTTGATGGGAATATGCATGACAAAGCAATGTAAACATTCTGGATCTAGCAGGCAAGGAGTCTTCCATAAATTGTCCACAGTGGGAAAAATATGACATTCTGCTTTCAGATTCAAGGCCAGAGGAAGTCAATGGCACAGAGAACATTACCTCATTGTGCTTTGAGTAGCAATTTCCCTTAATGTCTTAAATCAGGTGAATATTATCTTTCTTCCCTTCTTGAAGATGCATTTCTCTCCAGACAGTATCTGGTTTTGCTTATCATGTTATTTCTTCTAGCAGCTGCTCTTTCTAGAAGAAATCTCTCAATTATACACTAAAGTATGGCTTACAGAAAGAAAAATGAATCTTTCACAAGGTCACCTTTCAGCCATTTGGTGTGCTGAACCTCCTATGTGAGCATGAACCAAATCCTGATTGATTGAGGGTGTTAATATTGCCCACTTCATCCAGTATAAAGATGGCTGCGCTCAGTGTGGTGGAGAAAAACTAACTCACAGTCTGGATTTCTGTATTCAGCTAGTGGGGCTAACCACATTTCTCCTTAGCCTAAATGAAAAATGGCATTTATTCCCTGGAGGATGTTGTCATTTTTCTCTCTTTCATAACAAAACAACCTGGCTAATCTTGACTTTGCACTTACACAATAAAATACTTGTTTTACTTTTGACACCTTGAAACTATTTTTAGACTTAAGCATGTTAGGTCTGAAAACATAATTTGGTTTGATCAACTAAGGTGATAACATTTATGTAGACACCATGACAGGGTTGCTTGTAGATCAATCACTAAGACCAATAAGAGTTTCTGAAACTTAGCCCTGTGAAAGTGAGGTGAAACTTTGTTCTGTTATTTGGCTGGCTTGGCACAGGATTCTACAATTGACTGGTAATACAGACGTTTTAGATTTCTGAAACTGGACAGAGGACAAATTTTAAGTATTTGGATTTGAAGTTCTGATTCCCACACACCTGCTCAGGAGACTCCAAATTCTTACAGAAACGTCTCCTCTTTTTTAACTCTCCCATTTTTCTTGCTTTCCCCACATTTTGCCTCTTCTGTGTCTGACTCCTTGAGAACCCTTATCCAGGGGTTTACTCAGGCTATGTTGAGGAGAGTAAGTATAGTCGAAAAGAGTATTTTTTTTTCAGAGTTTTTTCATTGCCATCACTTTCAGCAAGGAGAAGGGACAGCATGAAAGCTCGGATAACACTCAGGCAGAACATGCTCATATTTGTACTACAAAACTTACATAACTCCAGCTGAAATACAAACTTCCTTTTAGACACTGGAATCAGAAAGTAGGAACTAAGAGAGTAGTTCAAATTAGCATGAACATTAACTTACTAGTCAAATAAGCAATAAAAGAATTTCCCAGCTCCTTGTTTACCCTATGCTTAATAAAGTGTGAGATAATGAATTAGAACAAATTGCTTATTAACAGGCAACAGCTTTGTCAGGGGGACGTGTTGTCATGAACTACCAGAATGAGGTATAGATGTCTATAAAAATGTCAGGTCCAAGTTGAAGCCAGAGCTTAGAGATTAGCTTATTATCACTTTTGTATTATACAGTGAATAGTTTTTACAAGTAAATGACATGCTGTTCGGTCCTGCTGTAATTAAAGAATGCTAATGAGACGTGCCAGGCAGTGCTCTGATGGGCAATTACACCAATTCGTAAAATGATGTATGGCAGGCAGCAGAATGAATGCAGGGTGGACATTCAGACCACCAGCAAGAGCTCAGGAGTCTGGGAAATCCTGAGCCAGTACAAATACATGAATAAATAAGTGAATTCTGATATCAATTGGTATGCTGATAGCGACAGAGAAAAGTGACTCAGCAAAGGCTTTGTGTGGTGTTGCACACAAAAATGTTTCTGCTTTCCTGTCAAGATGACTGATTTAGCCAGAAAAGAATTTGTAAGGAGCAACAGGGCTACTCTGTAGTGTTTTAGCACTGTCAGAGAACCACTTAAAAGACATTTGATTCAGTTGTAACTGCCGGTTGTTGGCTTTTATGCCTCTAAAACCGCTTTTTTTTTCTGCTTGTACCATAAAGCAGGAAACACTTTTTTATAACATAACATTTTGTTCTGCCTGTAGCTGTTATTATTTCATTGGTAGGTCCAGGTTGGTTCTTGTCTTGCTGTCCTATTCCTATGCATCAATTGCATTTGTATACAGAGCTGATCAGATAGGGTGTCTCTAAAATTTCGTCTTCTTTTCTACAGTGAGTTTCTCTCAGATCCAGTTCTCTGTGGAATAGAATTGCTGTCATTATCCCAACACCATCGGTTTCTGACTTAGTTCTTTGGACAGTGCCTGTACAGATCCAGGCCAAGAGCCATTCTTCAGCCCAAACATTGTAGCTTTTGACCAGAGCCTTCCTTGAATTAAGAAGTGCTGGCAAACCATGTTCTCTGTTGATAGAAATAGGAGCAGGGTGGGAAAGAGAAAAATGAAATCACCAAAAATTTATTTCATGCTTTCACAAAATTTTATTTCCAATCCTCCAAATCCTTCAAATCCTCCAAATGAAAAGTCTTTTCATTTGTTTCCAGAGGCCAGAAAAGAGGAAACGATCAGTAACTTAAAATGAGATTTTGGTTTGAATTATGATTTATTAATCTATTCAGTTGATGAATATTTTATTAAATGAAGAATATAAGATATTTATCATTTTTACTCTGATTGGGAAAAAATAAATCCAGGAGAGGTGCTTCACGGAGCACAAGCTACTTTGTCTGCAGCTGAAGCTTATATGCAGATCTCCAGCTGGTCACTGAAAAGTGGAGTAACTGCAGAAGGGCAGTCTTCTCTGGCTGCAGGCTCGCTGGTACTTGGAAAGAAAATCCCCTGTTTAGGCAAGACATTCTCAAATGGCAGAAGTGAAGGTAGCATGATCATATTGAAATGAGGGGAAAGGGTGTTTCCTTGATATTTAGTAAGTGGCTTTTTCTGTAGTCTCAGGCTTGAAGGCAGCACTTCCCATGCCAAGTAGTGACAACCATGAGAGTTGTGTGAAGGTGAAATAAATGTGCTCAGTGTCACAGTTGTTCCTGATACTCAGCACTGTGGAAAATTGTGGTCAAGCTACAGTTTTACAGAGGGAAGCCTATACGTATTTTTGCAGTAGATCTATGCCAATATAGAAGTCCATTTGTTTGCAGTTCTGACAGTAGTACATCTGTCAACAACTTACTTTTCCCAAAGTTTGTGAGCCTGTTTAAGCTTGAATCGCCTCAAACTTGCTGAAGACCTTTGTTTAGCACATGCTATTGAGATGAAAAGCCACATGAAATGAAGACCAAGCTTCAGTCTGACCTCCACTGCGGTCAGAGGAAGTGTTCCAACGATGTTCTATAACTCACCCCTATTTTGCTTTGGAGGAGAACCTGGATATATCCACATTGGGTGCATTGCGCCTGATTCCAAACTAAAAACATATGCTTTGGAAAGCTCACTTTATACTGTTAACTGTCTTCTTTTAGAAGTCAGTTGATCCCTTGCCTTGCTGATTTCAGGCCTGATTTCCTTGCCATTTCTAGAAACCAGCTGATACCTCAGCACTTGGAAAGCATTTCCATAAATCACGTGGGACTTTCAGGCAAATTCAGAAACAGGATATGCAGGAGCTGTAATTCACAGACAAACCTATTAGTGACACAGACAAATTACAGTCAGACAGAGGAAAATAAGTCAAGCATAAAATAACAGATATTTCCTTAATCACATCAGAACGCTGATGCAACTGGAAGGACACAATAACAACATGTTGTAGGTTTTATTAGTGGAAGACATACGTGGCTGTTGCAGCCCTCAAAATAATGCTCAATATATCTTTAAATTCTGTTTCTTGCATTAACCATTTTCATTTGGTGATACAGTTATTTTTGGGGATCCTCATTACTTGAAAACCTTTAATCATTTTTCAAGTGTAAGTCATCAGGGTGGTCCATGTATCATATAGCCTCTGTTCTGGAGGATATTTAATTCAAAAGGCTTCAGAGTCTCGCATTTGGAGTTTTCTCTTTCCCTTTCATAGCAACAGGAACACTGTGAGTATTGTATGTTTAGGCTATGTATGTCTATTCCACTGTGAGTAAAGTAGTTTTAAATGTAATAATGTAAAGACTCTTTAATGCAAGAACCCTCTATCTTCTTTAACACCTCTCTTCAGCTTCCAAAATAGCAGGGGCTGGAATTTCCAAGGAGACTACAGAGAGCTAGGGTGTGCCCTTGGTCCAAAAGAAATGGTGATTTTTTTCATCCTTAGCTTTTCTAGGCTCCTTTTAAGACTTCAACTTCTGACTGTTCTCAGTAGGGTCCAGGGTGGAAAATACTGTAAAAGGAGTAAAGTTTTGTTACAGACCTCTGGGAAGCAGGAGTAGATGGCAATTGGGACTCATTGTATGCTGTGTTTAGAGGAGTCACTGCCCTTTCCAGTTTCTGATGCTACCAAAGAAACACTTGTGAAATACTGATGCAATCAAGACTTCTTGTGCTGGAGGTGGCTTATTTTTGGCACTCTCAGTGTGTTTAGCTTGTTAGTGGAGCCATTATACCTTCTTTCAGGAGGGAGGCACTTCTAAGGAAGTGGTTTGTAACTGCGTTGTTTTTTTTTTATCAGCCTGCACAATTACTCTGTCAAGCTAGTTCACAGTTCAAGTTGTTCCTTGGTGCTGATTTTGCCCAGATGGGATGTAATCAGAATGCAGGCTCATCACATGGTTGTATTAATTCTGAGGAGCCTGGTGGTTACGCAGATGTGAATCTTGAACGGGTGATTTGTCCTCTTTTGATACTCGTCTTTTTCCCTTTGCTGAGTGGTATCACATGTGTGAAGATTTGTGGAGATAAAACTAGTGATGGTTATCTTGGGGACACCAGGATATGTCAGGGGGTGTCAGGATAGAATGTATTCTTTTTACTCAGTCCCCCCCTTGTTGGCCCAAGCCCTGGGCCAGGTTTCCTCATAGCACCCTTTCATCAGAGTTCCACACTGCTCAAATCCAATTCTCCTAGGACAGGGGAATTTTTTTCTTGTCTCTAGGGTCACCCTGACGAAAACCACTGAGCAATCCGGAGCACTAACAGGTGTAGCACACTTTTCCAAGACTGTATATTAAGTGAGGGAGAAAAGGTGCTTTGTGACCTGTGTGTAGCTTTGCAAGGAGCTAATGCCCATCCTAGTAAAATCTAGGCACTCTATTATTCACACAAATTATTATTTTTATTGATCTTTTTTTAAAAAAAATGGAAAGTGTGTGTTTTATGATGCTGACTACATAATCAAATGCAGAGTTTTAGACATCTGCAGTCTCACTCTTAAAACTGAAGTCATGCTTAGGAATGGCTGTAAAAGTATAGCTGTCCCTTTCTACCAGAAAGAGGAAAGAGAAAGTCCTGGTATGAGGTCTGGCTGGGATGGAGCTCATATCAGCCTGAATGGTGACAGAGACAGGTGGACAAATCATTAATGGAATTAAGTTGTACTAAAACCTAATAGTTTAAGTTTTTCTTAAAGGTGGAAATCCAGTGTCTGGTTGTACAATTAAGCTGTGGTACTTAAGCATTACAATATATATTCTAGTTTGGATGAGGGTATTTTCCAAGTACAGTATTGTAATATTTTAAGCATTTTAAATTATTTTATGACAATTGCTCTTCTACACAGGCTGAACTCCGAGGGCATTATCTTACTATTTATTACAGAAGAGTTAGTTGCAATGCCCAGTGGGCTTTCAATCAGCATACATGCCAAAAAAAGAGATGGAATAGCACAAAGAGTACCTAGACAAATCAGTACTGGCAAAGTCTACAGGAATTCTGGAGAAATCAAATATGGAAAGTATTTGTACAGTGTCTTGCTGGGTGTGACAGATTGGTAGAGAGAAGACTCTTGGTCCAGTGTGAGAAGTATGACACTGATTATGTGGCTGATTATGATTAGGTTTATTGCTTATACAGTATCTAAGTATTACCAGTGCAGTATCTAATACAAGCAGGTCTAGAGGATTTTAGTATGAGCAGGTTTTGGCTAGAAATGTACAGTTTTACGGTCTTTGGCTTTGCAGAATACACAAACAAAGCACCTAAGGAGCTACTTTAGGATTTTATCTCTGTATATAATCAGACATCAGAACTTTTACTCACCCATTTAAAACTGAGTGTTCTTTATCTTCAGGCTGGATGGATCCCTGTCAAGGGAAGTATCCACCAGAAGCTGCCAGCAACCTTGGGAGACCAGTTTGCCCAGTTGTCCCAGTGTCCAGTATCACTTTTTATCCTTTTGCAGGGAGATGTGTACCAATCACCACAGCTCCTCCATTTCTGAAATGTATTCATTATGCAACCATCCAGACAGTTCCTTCTGCAATTCCCACCTGATTTCTTATCTTAGGATGAATCAGACTGCTCATCAGAGACAGAGAGGGCGTGTGTGTGTCTGTGTGTGTCTGTGTGTGTGTGTGTGTAGGACAAACAAAAAGACATGATTGTCTTTCGTTGCTATCACACTGGGATGGAGCCCGTATCAGTGAAGCTGTGCTTTAAATTTGTCACAAGAACAGTGCTGATAATACACCCTTGTTTTGGCCACTGCTGAGCAGTGCTATCCCAGCACCAAGGTTTTCTTTCCAAACCACTCCTGTAAAGGCCAGTAGGCTGGGGATAGGCAAGAGGTGTGAGGGACACTGCTGGTCAGCTGACCCCAGCTGACCAAAGGGATGTCCCATACCACATGAAGTCAAGCTCAGCAGTAAAAGCTGGAGGAAAGGAGGAACAAAGGAAGACAGTTGTGGTTGTCCTGATTGTTATGGTGCTTGTTTTCTCAAATAATCATTGTGGATGCTGGGATCCACCTTCCCTGTAAGTAGCTGAACATCTGGCTGTCAATGGAAAGCGGTGAACAAATTATTTTTCTTTGCCTGTGTGCAGCACTTTTGCTTTTCTTATTAAAATGTCTTTATCTTGATCCATCAGTCTTCTAACCTTCCTGATATTTTATTCAGATACCACAGCAGGGGGATGTAGGGCAAATGTCAGGATGGGTTTTTGGTTGCTAGTCAGGCCCAACCCACCATGGTACAACAAAGCTGGATTTTAAGAAGCTACTGATTTTTGAAATTATGTTTTAAGGCACCTTACTAAAACTAATATTAACAGATCTGACCTTTTTGGCAGTCCTTGAAAATCAGATCCCTCTTAAAATCCTGCAAGTATTCATGAGTATATAAAGCCACTTCCATTAGCTGCTGAATTTGTTTGTGCGCATGGATATTTGAACAGCAGTATGTACCACAAAACAAGGAGTAACATGATAGCAAGATGACCAAGTTTGGAAGTCTATAAGTTACAAAGCTGAAGGCAAGATTATTGCTGGTGACTGCCTTTATATAATGTATTTGTGCTCCACTCACTGAGTAGTAACACAGGGTGATTTTTCACAGCTTCTGCAAACATGTCTCTTCTCGAGCATATGTAATCATTACAGTGATCTACTTCATCATAGCTACACAGCACAAGTTTTTGCTGCCTTGAGACCCAATTAAACACTTGTGGCATTTAGTGAAGATTCTGTTCATCAGTGCATTACTTTAAGTTTGAAAATTGGGTGGCTGTGCAATTAGTGTAACGAAGTGACAAGTTAGAGTGCAGCATGATTATGACTTGTTATTTTGGAGGCAGGTAACAGTGGATGGGAAAGGTGCTAATTACTGTAGCTGTTTGAAATGTACCACTTAGTTTCTTGCCTTTGATAAGCTTAGAGAAGAAACTAGACTTTTGGGAGAGTTTGGTAGTGTGGGTTCAGTGTTAACTTCAGAGGCATAGACAGTTTTGTAGCAAATTTGTCCTTGATACCTCTTTACTCACTGCCATTCCAACTTCAGGAACAGACTTTTTCACTGCTGACTTTGTAAGAAACATTTTTTTTGGCCAGACTTGCATCACTTTTTTTTAGAAGTCCAGAACGAAACAAAGACAACTAAGAGAAAAAAGAAGTATCCAGTTATTTTTTCTTTTACATTTATACATTAGCTAGAAGTTGCTGAGCAGAAAATCACAGGATTATTGGTTGATTTTGGCTGGCATAGAGTTAATTTTCTCCATAGTAGCAGGCATGGGGACATGTTTTGAATGTATATTGCAACAGTCTGATATCTCAGGGACATTTTCATTATTGCTGAGCAGCGCTTGCACGGTGTCAAGGCCTTTTTTGCTTCTCCTACTGCCTTGCCAGCAAGGAGGGTGGTGGGGGCTTGAAAGACTTGTGAGGGGACACAGCCAGGAAAGCTGACCCTAACTGACCAGAGGGATATGGTGAATGACCTTGGGAAGTTGTGATTGAATTTATCGTTCTGCTTTGCATGTGTATGTGTTTTGCTTTCATTATTAAACTATCTTTATATCAATCCACGAGTTTTCTCACTTTTACTCTCTTGGTTCTCTCCCCTGTCCTACCGGGAGCAAGCAGCTGTGCAATGCTTAGTTGCCATCTAGGGTTAAACCCCAAAAATTGTATAATCTAAAATGAAGATGAGGAAGAAGAGCTGTATTACCTCTTCAACACCAGTAAAACAAGCAACCATTGAAGAAAATATCTGATTGTACAATTCCACACTGTAGTAACAGCAGCCGCATGTACCCCTTAACTAAAACTTCAATGTGGTTTTGAGTAACTTTCCATGACTGCTTTCCAAGGCAACTTCCAGTACCCTTTGCAGGTAAAATACTGCTGTGGTGACCTTTAATAATAGCGAAGAAATACAGAGAGGCAAACGGGGTGAATTTCTGGACAAGGCTTCGCTCAGACCTGAAGGTCACAGCAACCTGTTTAGTGCAATATTTCGCTTTCATCTGTTTGAACCCATTCCTTGAAACTTACAGTTTCCTAATCTGTGGTCAAAATGCCCTTGAAGAGAAAAAGTCGTATTCAAAAACAAATTGGTTTGAACTACTTATGGCCAAATTTTCCATTATTGCTTTAAAGACTGGGCAGAATGCTTCTGTGAAAAGCTGAAGGATGGAATTTTCACTAAAGCTGTGCCTTGTTGATATTCTGAGAGTTCCATTGCTTTCTCTGAAATCAGTCAGTATTTCTGTGTGGAAGGATAGGTTGCTGTGCTTTCTCTGCCATTAACAGTTGCACTAGACATGCTACTCATTCACAACTTAAAGCAGATGTATTAAGAGGTATACCTATCTTCCATTGCTCAGAAAATTTTGTCTTAAAATCTTTTCATTTTTTTAAACTGGATTTTAATAGTAAAAGCCCAGTGTGACTTTTGTGGTTTGGAAAGGTAACAGATTACTTCAATCTTGTATACTTAAACTTTTCTCCTGACTGAAAGCAAACAGTAGAATTTAATCTAATAGGAAACCTGGAATTTGCAAAATACTATTAGTTTGTTGATACTATTACTAAGAAACAAGCCCACTCATCTTATGGATCATCTTGCAGTGCAGAGGACACCAGCTTCCAAAATGCTATTTGAAGCAGAAACAATTAATGAAATAACATTTCAACTTGGACTTATGAAAGAAATCTGGGGGCAGTGGAATATATTTCTGTGGATTCCTTTAATTTCTCACCCTTGACCCCTGTGAAAATTGGTCCTCAACATGTATGTCTGCTCCTGGCATAGATACAATACTTTACCTCTTATCACCTTGCACATGGTGCATAAATTAAAAAAAATAGAAAAAAATTGCTAGAGCAGCAATCAGACCCTTGTGAAAAGCCATTGTCATTAACTGCAGAACTCTGATTTTCAAAATCAGTGGTAGTGTTTGTTTGTCTGTTTCTGATTTCCAGCCCCCCTGCCCCAGATGCAGGTGTACTTGCTGAAGGTGTAGTTGTACTGCTCCGACCATTTACAGACAAAAAGACAGATGATATACACAGAAACATCTCTTATCTGCTCAAGTGCAGCTAGGTGTGCCAGTGAAACTCTCCTGGCAAAGATGTCACATCTCTAGTTGGTATTTCAGTTCTGAAATAGATGGTGGAAGCTGAAATGGAATTTGATCTTCTTCTCATGATTGTGTGCATTCCCAATCTTCAAGGCTTTGGAATATTATTTACAGCTTGGTGTTCCAGCTCTTGCTCTTGCCCTGCCAGCATCACTCATTTGGTGAGTGCTGCCATGTGTCCTGGGACAGGAGCTACTAGAGCTGGTCTTTTTAACCTCTGTGCTGTGTCTGACACACCTTCTATCATGGTTACACTGAGATTGGGATTGTAGGTAGAATAAATATAGCATTAGCTGCATTTGAGCCCTGTAAGCATGGCCTTGAGCAGTAAAGGAGATGCCTATCACTCATTGAACAGCCTTGGGGCCCAAGCTCTCACTCAGACCAGTGGTGCCTCCATTGCAGGCACCCTTGGAGTCAGGGGCTTCAACTCCAAAGCCTCCCACTTTCTAAGGAATAAGAGTTGTTCATCCAAGAGACCACTGTAGGAGATGCTGTTTGTTGCGTCTAGACAAAAGTGAGCTCTCTGGATAGGGAAGAGGATCAAACAAGTGTAAGTCATGATTTCTTAATAACAGCTGGTCATCAGGACCCTCCTCTGAGACAGGAGAATTTGGTATTACTGGCCTTCTTCCCTGGACAACGTGATTTTTCAGCACTGGATTCAAAACAGCAACAAACCTCAGAGTGCTCAAGTCTTCTTCCTCTTGAATAAGAAAGTATATGGTCTTTCAGGTAGCTAAATGCTGTGGTTTGTTCTGGGTCAGGAGAGCAGGAATGCAGGTATCATTGTCATCCTTCTGTTGGGGGTGGTCACTTCATTGCCCTTGTCTATTAATTGGCTACCTCAGCTAGTCTGAGTGAACTCTCCCCCTTGTTAGTGGGCTGTGCTTTGGTAGATACAAAAAGCATTTGCTATACATCTGTATTCCTGATAACAGATTCAGTTTGTTAGCAAACACATCGGCAAGTAAGATCAATTGTATTTATTTTATGTATTTGTGAGAAGCATTTAAGGTAGCAGAGTGGTTTTGGTGTCTAAGGCTGTGGTTTGGTAAAGATTTCCTTTGGTGGAGTTAGCCTTTAAGTCAATACTTAATCGCCCAAACATATGTCCTGAATCTCAAAAGAAGTAGTCATTCTGCTGTTAATGAAAATCTATTCTGAAATGTCTTTTGAAAAAAAAAAAAAAAAAGAAAAAAACAAAAAACAATGTTTTTTTTAGGTCAACTTCAAGAAACACAAATAATCAAAAGTTAAGAAAGAAATGGGCTGGCAGAATAGAAAAAAATTGGTCAGGGCTAAAAGGTAAAGATCCTATATATTTTGGTGTTATTGGCTGTTTGTAATGAACACATTCACATGGAAAAAGCCTCATTAACACAATTGCATGTAGTTGGCACATTAGCATGCAACATTAAAATTGGCAAGAATCACAGCTAGAAAGGGTGTAGGAGCTGCAGTTTGAATTTGTAGTGAAGTTAATGTTGTGATCCTCTGTTAGGAATCTGGCTGTGATGCAAAGCTCTGATGCAACACAGGCTCATTCAGCTGGTTCAAATTTCTTTAAACAATATTGATAGCTTAACTTGATAGTGTCACGTTTTAGGGCAGTACTTATTGCCTGTCTGCCCTGCTCTGTGCCAGGTTTGATCATCCCGTTGTAAGGCATAAACTCTGTATTGGCCTAAATCCAGCACAAACCATCAGGATAAAAAAATATATATCTAGTCCACGGAATCAGGAGTCCTGAACCACTTCTCACCGTATCCTCTAACTTGTAGAGGGTATTGCTTCTCAAGCAATTCACACAGCCTTCTTGTTATTCTCTAGCACTTCATGAACCTGCTGTGATAATCTCAAAATAATTTAAAGAGACTCTTCTTGCATCTACTTACTGAAAAATTTATGACCTTTTAGAAGGACTAATGAAGATGAAGGGATGGAAATTTCATTCGTTGATTAGATTGTCTCTCTTATAAATGCTGTAATATTAAACTTTCATTTGCCTTTGTATTTTAATTACTTGTATTATTTATAACCAAGAAGCACTGCATTTTTTCCTATATTCTTAGTCTGCTGAAAATAGACTTTTGTAAACCTGAAAAAAAGAATGTTTACTTGTGTTACTGTTTTGTATTTCTCATGGCTATAGTCACTGTGTTAGTAGCAGTTAATTTTAACTCAGCATCAAAACATCAGTTTATTGCAAACTTCAAATTATCTGAGCGTGCTCAAAGACATAATTGATTTTCTCTAGTTTGTTTCTCACTGTGTATTAAGACAAAGCTCCAACTGTCCTACTGCTAAGCCTGAGTTCTTGTTGCATTGGGAAGTATATTTTGTGTTCCCCGTTTTTTTACCAGAAGTGTTGGTATCATCGAACTTGATAATGTTTGTTCTGCAAGTCAATATTAATTTTGTTTATAAAACTGAGTTGTATACTGACCAAATTTCTTTCTCATTGCTGGAAATGGGGCTCCTTTTGTTTCATCTTTTGGATAAGAACCTGTGAACTTGCTCTCTCTGCAAACTTATTCTCTGGAGAAAAGTCAGGAGACTTCCAAGTTCTCTTTGTCCTGATTGCTCTAATTCATCTAAATCTTTGGATTAACTTGTTCCTTCCTGTTGAATAAAAAAAAATTATGCATATATATGAATTTACTACACAGCTACTACTTTGCCTGAACCCTTTTTTCCCCCTGGAGAGGTTAATTCTTTGCTACAAATTTGTGCATCTGTAAGTATTCAGACTTTAATTGTTCCCTGCGGGTGTTCAGGAAATGTTTTATATGAGCTTATTATTGACAGACCAGGATATATCAACAAAAGTATACTTGGTTTTAGGAATCAGAGCCATGTTCTGTAGCTGTATATGACAGGAATGGAGCTATGATAACAAGGGCAATCCTTGCTCTTTAAATCTCAGTTACAACATTGGTGGTGGGTCTATACATCCAGAGGAGAGTACAAGGAATACAAACAATCTCCAGAACTAAAGGGTCATGTTGTTTTGGTGCTACCAAACTGCTGGTCCATTAATGTGTCTTACATGGGCATGTGGAACAGAAGCTCCTGTCATGTTCTGGTGAAAGATCTACACGATTACATCTTCCCTCTCAGCTCCCCAAACAACTTCTTGGAGGGTGCTGGAGTTTTCTGACTGTCAGTCTTGGAGGCCATGAAGGCTGGCAACTCAAGTACAGATTCACTTGAAAAAAACTGATTTTTGCTTAAGATTAAAGCTTAATTTTTTGCCCAGAAGTTTGAGGGTTTTTTTTTTCATCCCCAAATGGAAATGTTTCAACTCCTGCTTTCAATTAGCCATTGAATTTGATGTGCATGGTAGGTATTCAACATCTTTAATAAGCTCTTTTACAAAGATGCAGGTATTCACCACTTTGAAGGCTGTGATGTTTAGCCTGCATTGACCTCCACCCTATAATTAATGAAGAGCTGAACAAAAGAAAGTAATAAAAATTGTAGATGCCAAGTATTTTTTTTCTTGTTATTTATCAGCCACTAGAGATAGAATGAAGAAATGTAATTTAGTTGAGTAACCATTACATAGTCCATCTTAGCTCTTGCAGAAGTTGATTTCCCAACTGATCCAATAGCAAGTGATTTCTTGGAGACACAAATCTGCCATCCCTCTTAGCTGAGTGATTAATCCATGCACTGGCTCACTGTTAAATTTCATCAGAACCAGAGCTTGCTTGTCCTCTCTCTGAAATAATTTTGTGTTTCTTGTGTTGTGGTTTGTTTGTTTGTTTGGGTGGGTGTAGGAGCTGCAGGTCCAGATGGTTGGGACAAATGGAGAGATCTCTAAAGCAAGGTGTTGGAACTTGTGGTTTATTGCTAAGGGCGTGGGTGAAAGGGCCCTGCTTGGAGCTGCAAGCCACAGCCCAGAGCAGGGCTGTGAGCAGTAGAGTAAGAGAGTAAATGTAAGAGAGGCAAGAGCAAGAATAAGAGAGGTAAGAGAGAGGGAGCAAGAGTAAAGTAAGTAAGAGAGCGAGGTCCCTGTTACAATACAATAAATCTTCTTCTGTGTTGAATATTCTAATTTTCACTAACCAATCTAATACAAAATACAAATCCTATAGCATTTACATACAGCCTATAAGAATCACTACATTACCATACTGTGTTACACTTTAAACCCTAAAAACATCTCTTTGGACCCCTCTGCCGAGCTAGCAGGGTATTTTTCTGACTTTTGGACCTGTCTGCAAGCAGAGGAAATTGTTCAATCATGAGGGGATCACTTCTCAGCTGGCCATGCTATTTTTTTCTAGTTGTTCAGTAACTAAGGTTTGGTATCTCAAAGACGGCTTTCATTTCAACTTTGCTTATAGTTTCCATATTCTCAAAATCTTTTGCCAGGCCGTCATATTTATAAGGTTTTCCATTTTCATCTTCCCCAACAGGTGGGGAGAGAGAAAGGAAAGGGTTTTTCGTTCACCTTTCAAAACATGCTTGAAGGAAATTATTATCTGATCCTTTGTAACCAGGCACTTCGTAAACTCAGGAAAGCCAGAAAGGTGCACCATAGCAGCAACCTCACCAAATCAGTATGACAAGACTTTTCTCAGGTTCTGCTTCACTTTTAATACTGGATCAGACACCAAATACATCAGGACACATAGTTCCTGCTTTTGTGAGGGGTTAATGATGCTTGAAATTTTAAATGCCAGGAATAATGAGAGTCACTTGAGTTTTGTATGTCAGCAAACAGCTCACCGTTGAGGAAAATATATTATTGTAAATGATTTAAGTTCTCAATAGTACATTTGCATGCACTGGTTACTGTGGTATAGAAGATATCCTGCATTCTAATTTGATACTGAACTACTTTCCTTTCTGCAAGTCTCTAACATAATTTACCTTTTTAATTTTGACAACTTTTGTTTCAGCTGTAGCAATACTCCACCCTTTCACTCCTTAGCAGGTGAGTGCTAGAAGGAAAATAAGTCCAACTTTTGAAAAAATATTGCTTATTTTTTTCTGTTAGGACACAGTGATTAAAAAAAATTCTGACATAACAAGATACTGTTTATTGCAAGCCTTTATTGCTGTAAAGATCAGAAAACATAGCGTAGTAAGGGACTGACAGAAAAAATTTGAGTTCTGAGCTAAATGGCTATTATTTAATTCTCCTTTCTGATGCACTTAGGCACCTCATTAAATAGGAAGTAGCTACATTTTTTGCCAACCTGAACAGAGGCTGAAGAAAGAACATATATACAGTACAGAGATGCTAGATTAGCATTGAACACTACTTCTAAAGAGAGAAATGTTGATATTGTTGCCAGGGTGTTCTTGAAAATTTCCTGTGTAGCATATGGATCCATGCTTAGTTATCATGTGCATTAAATCAGAGACATTTACCCTTGCCTTGATAGGAGCAGCATGCACACATTACTGCATCTGCAGTTTTCTATGTGTAGCAATATCTCTCTGTGAGGCAGAGAATTAAGGATTATTCTCACTGTGCATCTCCTTGAGGTTTTCCTTCAGCTGCTTTGTTACCTTTCTGTATTTGTGCTGTGCTAAAGTGCCAACACCTGACTGGAGAGACAGCACAGGACAAAGAGACACCTGAGTTGTCAAGGCTCTCTGCTCAAACTGAGCAGCCAGGCCAGGATGGGGAGTGCAGTGCTCCCAGGGGAGGGTTCATGCTGTGCTCCTCTGATTACCTGGAGGAAAGGAAGATGGAAGTGAGCAGGTTTTCAAGGGATCTCTTTAGACCAGTAGTTTATAAAAAAAATCAGAAATCAGAATTTTGTCACTCATTCCAAGGAATGTATGCTTCTTTACACTCAAAAAAAGTAGATTTGAGCATATGCTTTGTACTAAAATAAAGTGGGGAATGATGATCTAAGCATAGCACACTGTGTTTGGAAGGTTTGCTCTTTGCTAGTAGGACCCTGTTGTATTTCAGAGTATTTTTCTCTGCTTATCTCTTCAACCTCCTGAGGTCCTTTAAGGGGTTTTACATTACTCTGAGGTCTCAACCAGTTCTCCCAGAAAGAAGTATCAAATCAGCACCTCCTGGCTTGTTTTTTTTTTCCTTTGTCCCAGTCTATTTGTAGCTTATGGATTATCTCTCTTTTCTGTCAGAAAGTTTCTGCAGTCTCCTGCTGGTTATCTGTGCCTTGTGTAGACTGCAGCTGCCACTTCTGATTCACCAGGTCTGTACTGCTGACCCATCCTCTAATAAAAAGCTTGGGGGTGATTAATTGCTCCAATTAGTGGCTCATAAAAATGTTGGTTACTAAACCTCTTATTACTCTTTTATAGTTTGGGAGGCTGGTTAAAACATAATCCATTTTAGGTTATTAGGATAAGTCTTTCTTAAATGCCTTTGGTACTGTACTGCATCTTTCTCAGCTTTTTACTCTAATGCAAGAAGCACCGCTGATAGGTACTAACTGAGAATGGCCAGAGATGATCTGAAACTATTTTGAAGGAATTAGATGAAAGAGTTGGTGGCCAAAAGTGCTAGTGCAGTCCTACTAAGTACGGCTGATCCTACCCTATAACAGGGACAGATTGCTTGATATTTTGATGCTGTTTTTCAGACTTCCTTTTTTTTTCCCAAAATAATCAAAGAAAAATCAGATGTTTATTTGAAGATTAGGGCCATGATGTAAAAGAAAATATTCAGTTTGCCACTGCTAACTGCAAAGTCTAACTTTTTGGCTTTCAGACATCCCCTGTACAGGCAAGGCGATGGAAATACCAAGAGTCTGTCATCACTTCATCCAGCTTTTATATTTTAGGATAAGAAGTAATGATGCCTTTTTTTTTTTTTTTTAAATCTCAGTTAATTGGCTGTCTACTAGAGGCTAACAGACTGTTATGCTGAGGAGCTAACAGTGGGGGCCTTGATGGGGCTCAGACAAGGCTACACAGTACACAGGCCAGGACAAATAGTTTTCTCGGTCTGAGAAATTAAAGAACATTTGTCATGTGATTTGAATGCAGAGAAGGCCATGATCTTCCCTTTTGGTTCAACCACAGGTTATCTCTTAGAGCAGTCTGGAAGGATACTGTGTGACTTTGAAATATTATGCTGATGACAACATAGGCAACAATTAGACAGAAGAGGGATTTAGTAAATAGGCCAAGAGCACCAATCCCAGTTATGTTATGTGGAACAAAGGTTATTATCATCAAATAGATAAAAAGAGCTACAGAAAGATACTGTAATTAAATTGCTTAAATGTCTTAGCACTAGGCAAGTTTGGTAAATTTTTTTTAATACCACTAACACTCTTCTCTGAACCTGTTAAAAATAGCATAGATTAATACCAGAACGCATTTGAGTGTAACTGGCTCTTTTACAGAAACTTGTTTGGGAGCATGTCCTTCCATTGGCCTCATTTATCCATATATTGATAAAATCAGAATCTTGCTATCATGCAGGTGTCAATTCCCTGCTGGTTTTGACACGATGTAACTTGCCCTATGTGTCAGTGTAGTTCCAGTGGATGTGCAGGGCGAAGGGGAGCTCTGGCTGAGATCACTGGTGCTGCTGATGGCAAGCAAGACCTGGCTGTTTCTGCCAGTGATGTTGTCATGGCTCCCAGTCTGGTTGCTGACAAAGCCTGAGAGGCAAATATGTATCTGGAGTGGCTTCTGCTCTCTCTCACCACTTAACAATTGAAAAGAATGGGATGGGACTGAGACAGGCCTTGGATTCTTCCCAAGAGAATCCAAAGATCTGCTCCCATACCCCTTTACTTCAAATCTTTATAAGTCACTTGCCTGCTTCCACTCACTGCTGTTTGTGTATCCCTTCAGTTACTGCTTGTCAAGCTGTAACTCTAATGAGCTGCTTACTGAAGCCATATAATGATAAAACTCTCTTTTTTGGAGGGTGAGGAGTGAGGGGAGGGAAGGGAAGTATTTTTTTCATTTCATCCTCTAACATAAAACAAATGCATCTGTACTGCTACCCAGTTTCCAGGCAGGCAGTTTTTCTGCAAGCTTTGTAAATAAGGGAGGTTTTTTTGGTGCAGCATAAGCAATTGTACCAAGGTTTACACCTGTTGTGTCTGGCTTGTGGAACAAGAATCCAAATGCTGATTCATAATTTATATGTAAGAAACTTGACATTCTTAAGGAATATTCTAATGAATAACAGCCAAACCACCCAGTCTGATGTGTAATTTATTTCCTGCAATTGGCTTGTTTGCTGAGCCCTAGCAGGTACACTGAAAACTTTGGTAAAGTAGTTAAGCTGGTCTGCAAAAAACTTTGTTAAACTGAACATACAGAGGAATTTGTCAATGGAAAGAACAGAATTTAATAAGAGAATTTAATGTGATATACAACAACAAAAACCAAGTTGGGATACTGCAAGAGAAGCAATTGGAAGGGGAAAGAGTACAATGTTTGCGCAGTTCTTGCTAGATATAAGAACACAGGAACAAGTGAAATTTTACTGTTAGGGATCTGACTTCTAGGATCTGCAATCAAAAAGGGAAAATCAAAAGCTATGCAAAAGATAACCGAAGTTAACTAAGGTAAGTTAACTGAAAACATACTTGACATTAAAGAACAGAAAGAGAACAGCAGATGCTCTTTCTCTATTATTTTCTTTTGGTCATAGCAAAGAACTAAGAGCTCAGAACTGGCACATAGGCGAGATACAGCAGGGAGTGTGTGTGCTCAGCAGCTGGCATTATCCACTCAGATTTAACAGCTGCGCTTGAGCATAGTTTGTGACCTCAAGCTTGTGATAATCTAAATTCTCTTTCCAGTACTGGAGAGAAGGGATAGGCAAAATTAATCTCCTGACTATAACTCTATAATGCTAAAAGAGCCATTTAACTCAAAATGATAAAAAAATGCTTTTCATTGTCACCCTTGGTGCAGGGACTATTTGTGCATAAAAATATTTCATAATATGGCCCAGGTGTTTCTGCATCCCTAGAGTGAAGGGTTAGAGTGAAGCCAGCAGTGACAATAGAGAAACCTCCTGTGGAATATAGTAATTAGAAATAGAGATTTATCTGCTTTTCAATGATAAACCTTAGCTGAACACTGAAAACACAAAAGTGGCATAGGATATAACAATAAAACTGTGATTTGTTGGTGGTGATGCTTTATTAAAATGCTATGGGTTAAAAAGAACCATTTGAATCTGTTATACAACATGAAAAAACCTGAACCCACTAAGTTTTGGAAAAGTGGTGATTTGGAGAAGCAGAAAATTCCTGTGTCAAGTTGAATTCAAATCCTGCATGGTATCTGACTGTCTGATTAGCAGCTAAGAAGAAGGGCATTTGGCAGTGTCAGGAAGGTGTGTGCTTTGCATCCCCCAGCCTGCAGCTGGAAGCAGAGACCATTTTTTTAGGGACTTGAACTTATTTTGCCACCTTTTGGGTAAGGCCCAGAAGGAACATTGGCTGCCTGACTGCTAGACCCACCGAGGAACTTCAGCCACTGGAATACTGAGCACTGAGCTTAACAAACAGCTCTTGAGCCCCTGGGGGAATTCACATCCATCCTGGGGAGCCTGGGTCCCTGGCGTGATACACTGCTCCTTCCATTTCTACATTGAAATCTTTATTCTAGCAAGGGGTACAGAACACCGCTGTTTATTTGTTCAATTGTTTTAATACAAATTATTTAAATGTATTTTCTATTAGTGGCATGGTGGCTTTGACTGTGTGTTCTCCAAGTTTTGTAACAGTGGGGTTCTTATTTCTGAAAAAACCCCAGCAAAGCTGAATATGAGAAAAATGCTTATAGCAGTAATAAGCCTCTCACTTTAATACTCTTTTGGAGTACTATTGCAGGATGGACTTATTGTCAGTGTACTATAAACAGCAAAGAAAACAAACAAAGGAAAGGAGCATGCCTAGTACATTTCCCCCTTTAATATTATAGAAAGCTCATAATGAATTTCAGATCAGAGTCCCTGTTCAGTTAGAAAGAGAGGGGGAAGGCCACTAGATGGTGGTAAAAACCCAAGCCTTTGCTATGATATCTGTGGAAAGAGAAGTCCAGAGGGGCAAAGAAGGGGAGGAGGAGCCACACTTTGAGTACTGAAGTCATTATTGCTTGGAGTCTATAAAAAGGCAGTTGCACAGTAAGTAATTTATACGCGGTCAGCTTTGACTCTATGGATTTACTAATTCCTTTTCCTCTATTCTTTTTCATCTTTTGCCACCGAGGAGTCCCCAGCCCCAGATGTCAGGGGGGCTGAAACTTCAGCTCTCTGGAGGAAACGTTGCAGCCGATGAAGAGGAAAAGCAGCTGAAGGAGCAGCTCTGGTAAATAGGTACAGTTAATTCTTGATTGCAAATAAAAAGTGGCCTTTTAAAACTGAAAATTGTTTAGCATGATAAGCTCTGAATTCTATTTGCAACAAGTCACTGAAAATCAGCCCTAAAAGTTCCCTTTATTAAAAATGTGATGACTTACAACTTTCCCTAAATATTGTTATTACCAGAAAAACATTGAATAAAATATTCTTGATTTGGAAGAGAAAACTTCTTTTACAGTAGGATTCTACCCACACCGGTTCTGTAACCTTAGTGTATCCTGAAATGCATGGGTTTGCCTTGGTTAGGTGTTTAATACGAAGCTTTTAAATGAACATGTTAACACTGCACAGATAAGCTGTTTATAATACAGTTCATGCCAAATTAAATGTACAAAGGTCAGGAAAACATTTAAATCTCTTACTGAAAATGTTCAATTCTTTATTGTGTCAATAATAGAAACTTCTTTACATTGTATTCAAGTGAGGGGTTTCTGCTGGACCTAACACTACATCCTCCTGCATTTCTGGGGTCTGAGAGCTGGGACTGAGAAAACTGTCTTTTGTTTGGTTTTCAGCAGAATTTCCTGGACATTCTGCAGAAGTATTCCAGGGAACCAGATAGAATATAAAAAACTATGAATGAAGAGATCATGAATCTTTTCACCAGTTTTTGATTTTAATTTCCAAGTAATGACAGGTAGAAAATCTTTGAGCCAACCAAAGTTTAATTTAGAATCAATGCAGGGATGTGGTGTGGAAGAGGTGGGACATGTACAAGCCAAATTAAATAGAGATGGCTGGTATTTATGTTGTCAAATTCTGCCTGTAATCTTCATGCTATATTTTTTTTTCTAGGCAGGATCTTCTGCCTTTCGCAAAATGCATTTACCACACTCCTTGGCAAGCCCTTCAGAAGGAACAGACCGTGTTAACTCCCAGAGATGAACACATCCTCTCAATTCTATGATTCTGAACTAAACCTGAGTGCCTTCAGTAGCAACTTTACTCTGCCTACTGCAAAGAGCAAGTCATTGCCATGTGAGCAAGTGGTCATCGCAGCTGAGGTGTTCCTAACTCTGGGCATTGTAAGCCTCCTTGAAAACATCTTAGTTATATGTGCAATAGTTAAGAACAAGAACTTGCACTCACCCATGTATTTTTTTGTTTGCAGTTTAGCAGTGGCTGACATGCTGGTCAGTGTGTCTAATGCTTGGGAGACCATAACCATATACTTAATAAACAATAAACACGTCATTATGGAAGATGCCTTTGTCCGTCATATAGACAATGTCTTTGATTCCATGATCTGTATATCTGTGGTGGCTTCCATGTGCAGTTTGCTGGCTATAGCAGTAGACAGATATATCACTATCTTCTATGCCCTGCGTTATCACAACATCATGACAGTGAAAAGATCAGGGCTTATTATTGCATGCATCTGGACCTTTTGCACGGGCTGTGGCATTATCTTCATTCTTTATTATGAATCAACTTACGTGGTCGTTTGTCTCATTACTATGTTTTTTACCATGTTGTTCCTCATGATCTCACTGTACATCCATATGTTCCTCCTGGCTCGTACTCATGTGAAGAAAATTGCTGCTTTGCCTGGCTACAACTCTGTCCGTCAAAGAACCAGCATGAAAGGAGCCATCACTCTGACTATGCTTCTTGGCATCTTCATTGTTTGCTGGGCTCCATTCTTCCTTCATCTCATCCTGATGATCTCCTGCCCTCAAAACCTCTACTGTGTTTGCTTCATGTCTCACTTCAACATGTACCTCATTCTCATTATGTGCAACTCGGTGATCGACCCCTTGATCTACGCCTTTCGTAGCCAGGAAATGAGGAAGACCTTCAAAGAGATAATTTGTTGCTATAGCCTGAGGATGCTCTGTGGGTTATCAAACAAGTATTAAGATAACAAAGCCAAACTGGGGAAGAGAATGGAAAGGCAACATCTTCCTGCCTCCTGTAATTCTGGTGAAATGCCTGTGAAACATTTTCTCCATTCAGCTGTCATGATTCCTGCAGCAATCAGAAACCCTTTCCCAACATGTGATTTTTCATTTCTTTCCCTTCACACACCTCTCTCGTGCTGGTGGTTGGAGCTACCCAGTGCATCTGTATTATGGGGATAAGGAATATTTTCAATCTCATTTACCCGATTGAAGATTGGAATTTATAAGAGGATTATACAGGGAAAACCTTATTTTTATTTCTACTTAATGCAATGAGTGAGTTCTGCCACATTAATGAACCCACTAGCCTCTCAATGTATGTTTCTTTTGGTGTTGTCTCTCTAGATTAAAAAAAAATATAGAAAAATTCTTTTTCTAGATAAAAACAAGCATGACTTATTTTGATGCCTAGAATTAACAAGGAGGTTATTTGCTATTTCTTTCTGAAGACGTAAAATCAGAGAAGTAGCTCCAATTATCAAGCTCCACATATGTTGGTCAGCAGTTATGATCAATATACATGCACATATCAGCAGTCTTGTATTTCAGTCATAACTGTTACTGTCATAAAATAAGTTTTGTGTAAGAAGCCAATGCTACCATGAAGTTTTCCAGGCTGGATACAGCACTTTGTTATATATCTGTGTTCAAACCACTGTGAAGAAAGATGTACCACAGGTGGATTTTAAGGCTGAATATGAAGACTGAGCTAATTCTAGTTTGTTTTCTTTATTTGCCAGGGCTAGGGAAGCAAAGAGAAGATAGCCTGTAGATATTTGTGTAATGTTTTGTGGAGATGGAAAGGTTGAATGAGTGGCTGTCTTTGTATAGACATTAGAAGAGCCTTTTGGCTGTGAAGAGCTTGTGTTACTGTAGATTGCATCTTTCAAGTTGGGAGAGAAAAAACAAGTTTGATAATCAAGAGGCATGGCAGGCGATGGCAAAACAAGACTTTTAAAACATCAGGCACATGTAGCTATAACAGAGTCCTGACTTTTGCTCCCCAAACAGTTCTCCTCTTAGTTGAGAGTATTCTAAGCTGAAACCCTCATGCCTTTTGTGTGAGTAGTTTACATCCAGTCATGCTTTCATAAACCTGCTGTTCTGCAACAGCTGTGTAATGTGCAAAATACTGGGCATACCAAAGAGGGAGGAAGTGCAACTGTGGGATTTCTTGATGACCATGAATGGTGCATATCTTGTGGTGTGATTTAAGTTACGATAAGATTTCAAGTGGTGGTAAACTACTGACTAGATATCTGAATATATCTTGAAAAAAAGAACTCTTCCTTCTGAAATCTGGAAGAATAATGTTTGTTTTACTTGGTTTACACATGCTGTAAAACTCTTGTCTATCAATAGAAGGTTTATGATTTATTAAATGAGTTTTAGGTTATACTTTCAAGGTGAAAATCCTTATTGGGTTTTAGGAATTTTTTTTGCCATAAAGGTGGTCAGACGTGAACAGGTGCTCAATGGTTGTCCAAAATCCATCTTAGAGATATTTAGAACTTGACTGGACATGGTCCTGAAAAACCTGCACTAAATTGAAAGCTGACTCTAACTTCGAAGTTGTCCCTGCTTTGAATCACTAGGAGCAGATTATTTCCACAAGGGCCTTCCAACCCAAATTATTCAGTGATTCTATGACACAGTTTGCATATTATGATAAAATTATATTTTTTCCCTTCTAATTTTATCTCTTGTTAAGAAAAATTGGAAAGTATTCTCCTCCACACATTTACAGCCTACTTTATGTCTTAGGAGGTCTCTGACAGGAGAAGTAAGGTGCACCTTTAGCACCAGTCATACATTTTGTCTCCTTAAAATTTACTATTCCCCCAGCTCACATATATCTTCCTCTGACATGAGTGGGAATGTTATTCTCAGTGGAGATACCTTATTATGCTGACTGATATACTGATTATATCAATGCACTAGGGGCTGGAGTCTTCCTTCAGCTATATCTGAAAATGGGATTTCAGAGAATGTTGGTGGTCAGTAGCGAGAATCTTGCCTTGTTTCCGTCCACCTCTTAATCCTATCCATAAATATACTCTAAATGTTGGCTCTTGTAACTATGAATGTAAATGACAAAAGAAGACAGTTCCACTGCATAGTGAAAGGCACCAGCTGATGTAAATAAATAATTAAGTCTTCACTGGGTATTGCAAGTAAGACAATTTTGTACATAACTGTAAATCAACTTAGGGGAAACCAAAACTGCAATAGCTTTAGGTATTTTCTTGAATTGTATATTACTCTTTTTTTGTTTTGTTTGAAGTCTGATGTATAAACACAGATATATGAAGAAACTATTAAACTGGATTGCTGGAAACCCCCATGTTTCTGGTTATTCATTGTAACATTTCTGCTGCATTATTCACAGAGGGAATATTGCATTACAGACTTTCATGTCTCATTTCAACAGATGCCGTCTTGAGAAATATTCTGAATGGGAGTTACAGACTAATACAGTGTATTTACATTCATATCTGTGTTTCCCTGGGTGTCAGCATTGCATCTTCATTATAAGCTTTACAGGTGGGGAGCTGAAACAACTTAAAAGTGAAATGAAAGCATTTTCAAAACAGACTTTGTTTCCTGCAAAACAGGGTGTTTAAACTCTAGTAATGAATGTAAAATACATATCTCTGGGAAACCATGACAAGCTTTAATATGTTTTTTTCTCCAGTTTAGCTGTAGAATAAAAGCAACATTTAGCAGACTTTCACTTCTGTCAGAGCCTGGAAAACACTGAGTGTTGTGATAGACTGGGACAAGCCAGCATTGTGTAAGCAGGACATTTGTTGTCACAGGACAGTAATGAAAAATTAGTTGCTAGACTGTCATTGCACCTTGCCCCTACATTTAATGACACTATTCTTCCTTACCTAGCCAGTCATTTATGGTTTAATTTCTATTGCCCACTGTTTCTTTGATGACAGAACACTGCTTCTAACTCGTGTGTCAAAATTTAAAAGTTCTGAGTAAGCAAGTCTTCTGATCTCCCTCCTACTGAAGGCAGGATCAACTTCTGTGAAGTCATCTGCCTTTTAAGCAGATTAGTATCAGAGGGAATATTAAAAGAAAAAATCTGAATCCTTTCTCCTTTCCATGGCCATGATGAGGTTCTAGGAAGTACTGGTTTCCCAAAGAACCTTAGCATCTCCTGTAACACAGTATGGTAATAACTGGATAGAGCAAAGAAGTTGCTTGTGGTCCTAGGCTTCATCATCCTGCTTTCCAAATGGGCACGAATCTGTCACAAAAAGCTCTAATTACTGAGTACCAGTGCTGCTGAGTCTGGGCTGAGAGGGATGATTTTTTTCAGATCTACAGTCTACAGTCTGCACCCTCTGTGCCACCAGTGCCCAGCAGTGCACTAACATAGTGCGGAACCCTTCTGAGAGTGGGTTGCACATTCATTCCCACTGCTTAGAGTTATACCCTCAGAAAACATTCTCAGAATGTCTCTCTGGAGACTGTAGTTGAATTTTTTGTCAATCTTGAGCAAATAACTGCAGAAACCACAGTAATTTCCTGCACACTCAAACTTTAAGAAGGTAGAAAAGGTTTAAAACCTTTGGGAAAACAACTCAACTCCCTCACACAGCCTGCTCTCTGAAATCTTCAACTCTGTTTTACTCCAAAGTCTTGTTGCAGATTCCCCTGCCTACTTTTCAGTAAATGCTTCTGTTGCTCATCAGCTTCTTGTGCAGAAAACCAGTTCATGGTGACCACTGCTGTGTTCAGGAATTGCAAAGGTTGGTCCCAGTCTTCAGCTGTGTTGGTTTTCATGTACAGTGCCCTTCCTGTCAGGGAGGGTGGGTGAAGAAGTTTTGGGAACATGGATGTGGAAGTGAGGATCCTCACACGAGTGACAGAAAGTCATGCAAGCTGTGGTGGAGCTGCATAAGACTCTGCTGGTTTATCTCCAGGTGAGATGTTCTCCCTCCTTTCCTAATCTTCTCCTGTGTTACAGCCTGAGCTGTGTCCACCTGATCTTCATACAGAACGGAAGAGTCTGAGGGGTGTGTGTGTGTGTCTACAATTTTACATATGTGTCTGCATCAGTTCTTACTCCCAAATATAAAGTATAACCACAGATGACATCAACAGATTAAATGTGAGAATGTATAGTTCCTTTTTCTCTGACTTTTCTGCTCTTTGTTATTTGTAATTTGTTACACTGCTTTCCAATCTGCAGTGTTTCTCATATATATTTCCTCTACCTATGAACAAACTAGCAACAGTCAAAATCTAAAGTAGAAGAAAAAACCTCAAATGCATTTTGCATCTTGAGGTTTTGAAAAATATAACAGATCAGTGTGACAGAACAGAGTTCCCTAAGCACCAGTTAAACTAAAGATCTAGTAAATTTGTTAAATTCTTAAGGTCCCTGAGCATTACTCCCACAACAGTTTCTTTTTGAGCAGCTTGCCTAAAAAAGCCCTAAGAATGCATGACTGAAGGAGTGAAGGGTTTTCATCAAAACAAAAGGCAGCTCTTTAGGGACATTATGTAAAGTCTAGACTTGTGTCTAGTAATCTTCTGGAATACCAGCAGAGCTCCCAGCAAGCTATGGTTTAGGGACTTGGGCAGCAGGTTATACTTACAGATTTGTGACCAACAGCTCTAAATGAATGTGTCTTACACAAATTTACCTAATCACTCTTGGATCTCTTTATTTTAATCTGCAATCTTGTTTCACAAGTTAGATATGTTGAGTGAAAAAATGATTTTTTTTCTCTTATAAAGCATCTACTTGTAAGTTTTCTTCAATGCCCTAAAGTCCTTATGTTGCGAAGAAAAGAAATAATTAGTCCCCATGTAAAGAAAAGAAATAGCTAGTCACCATTCATTTCCCCTGTGACATTCATTATCCTACTCCCTTATATTCTTCTATAAATTTTATCTTTGCCAGCTAAGAATCCTGGCCCATTTGATCTCTACTGGTATCTTCATACCTCGTTGTCATTATGTTGTTTTCCTAGACCTATTATATTGTTTTTGGCTCAGAGGGGACCAGATAAGCAAGTGATAATCCAGATCTAGATGAAAACTACATTTCCACCGTGCCAGATGCTGCTGCCTCTTTTGTTGTCTATGCAGTATACAACAATATACTTCCATTTAGTGCAACACACTCTGTAATTTGGGAAATTTCAAGATCTCTAAAATGCTCATAGGAACAAATGCTCTCTGTTCTCTAAATAAGCTCTCATTTTGGTGGTAAGGATATGCAAAAGTTATGCCAAAAATACGTTGCTTAGGGGTGTTTCTGTCTTTCCAGAACCAAGTATATGCCTTGGCTGTGTCCTATCTCTGTAGCAGAGCTCATCTGCTGGACACAGCTTTAATTTCTTTACCTCTGATGGGATGGAAGCCTGGCCACAGAAGCTGGAAGGGCCTTGTGTCTCAGCCATGCTCTGATCTGCATGGCTGAGGATCAGGGATCCTGAGTTCAGACACAAACCTTCCCTGGAAGCTCATCATTTCCTTGAGAAGGGTGGTAAGCATGTAATTTGCACAGCTACCTCCAGATGGTGATTCATCACTCCTCTCCTTTCAATTAGGCTGGTTTTACACCTGATTAAAGCACGATGAGAGAATGGAATGATCAGCTTTGTATGCTGGCTCCAGATGATTTGCAAAGGCATCAAATAAACTTTTTTGATGCTCTGTTGCATAAATGCCTTAATTAACAGTGACAAAACAAAAGCCCACAAAGAAAATGAGATTAATTTTTCTCTTTAGTTTGCCAGTTTTTAACAGGACACAATTGCTTTTGGCAGGCAATAAATAAAGTTGCTCATGAATTAGCTTTTTCATTGTTATTTTTCACAGAAATTTTGTGCCTACTTCACTTACCCTGAAAATATGACCCTAGGAGTAACTATCATCTTTGTATTATACATATTCTTTGCTCTGAACTTCTTTCTGAAAAGCTTTGCACAGTTTTTGAGTCAGAACATAAGTCGCTGAAATTCTATATCCCCACAGTTCATAGTGCTGGGATAGCCTTACATAGACCTTGCTATTATTTCTACTTCAGAGGTTCCTTGAGCATTTTAAAGTCAGGGGAATCTGTCCAGGATATTCTTCTATTCAAAGAATACTAGGAAAGATTCCTCTACTTTAACCTTGTTTTAAATATATAGCAACATCGTGGTTAATAGTGCCAACATTGACCTAAGCTCAGAGATACTTCACTGAAACTAAAAGTAGCTCCTTCAAAAAAGCTTTTCCCAGAGAATATAAAGAGCTCCGGCTGTAAAAAGGAGAGGACATTCCTGCTCTTTGTTCACAGAGTGGTAGATAAGAGGTGGAGCTTGGGCAAGCAAGAATTTTAAGTCTATTAAGTTCACCCCTGACTCTCACAAAAGATGAAGATAAATAGTCTTTTCCTACTGGGAGGACTAGGCTGCGTTAAAAAGCGTCCTGGTACACATACTTGTGCCAAATTCAGTTTTAGAGCAGTAGAGTCAGTGAGTTGCTGGAAACTTCGCTGAAAGTCTGTGTGCAAGACCTTCACCAGGTGTGACTGAATCCCATTCCACTGGAGTGTCTTATAAGACATCTTCTCCCCACAAAGACATATAGTAGGAATTCAGGATATGGTTCCTCTCAAGCTCCTTCTCCTTCAGAAAGGAAAACAAAAATATTTTAAGCATTAGTGGAAAATCAGTGTGTCAAGAAAGGAATTTTTTTCTTATGTTGCTCAGACCAAGAACCCATCTTGGTGGGCCTCCAGGATCCAATGCTGTGGCTGGGGGTCTCTGAAAAGTCACATCATATGGAATCTGCTTAAGTCACTTGGAAAAGATAAGTTAAAGTTTTGTCTTCTCTTGGTCTAAAGTGCTCTGCTTGGTACTCGTAGTTTGAGAAGCAGGTGCTTGAATAGTCCTTCTTTCAAATGACAAAGAAAAGAGATGGATCGCTTGAATTTCAATGCAGTTCCATCCAATGACAGTTCATGTCCCTGCATAAAGTGCATAAAAAATGAAGAGGTAGGAGGTAAATCCTTGAATGAAATCCAAGTTTTTCATCTCACAGTGAAACTGCTAAATATTAATGTTTTCAGTTGAAAAGGGATGTTGGTGTGGCCACCTCTGAATCTGGAGGTGGATTTTTGAAATAAAACCTTGTGAAGAAAAAGATTGTATTTGTTGTGTGAGATGGTTTAGTTACACTATGGAAGGTTGAATGGTCCATTGATGAAACAGGAGGAGAAACATATTTTGTACTAACTTTGACTGAAATAATTTTTAAGATGGTATCTACAGTCTGTAGGTTCTTGGTGTTCCTGCTGTCCAAACCAGAGGAGCTCATCTTACAGAAAACTGGAAGGTGCAAGAATTTTAGGTATAATTGAAGGTGAATTCTCACTCCCAGGTCCTTATGCAGCTCCTTGGTTTTGTCTGGTGCTGCAGTCATGTGCAATTTATAACTGAACTTAGCCATGGCATTTTAAGCAATACAGTGTATACTCTTATTTAGAGTGGGAGATATTGAAAATATGTCCAGCTTAATTAGAAGGGAATGGAAAAGAGGAAAGCCACCCTAGAGCTACCTCATGGGAGACAGCCCTGGCATGCAGACAAGCGAGGGATCAAAGGCCTGTTGCACAATGTAATGAGTAAATAGATGACAAACACAACATTATCTCTGGTGGACCTTTAGAGGGGAAGGCAGGCAATACGAGGAACACTGTGTGTATTTCAGATGACCTTTTGTTGAAAATGTCAGTTAGAAGACTGCACTGAATTTTTAAAGAGGGTAATAAATAACTGGGCTGAATAATGAAAGGTTTAATTCTCAGGGAAGCACCAAAGTGAAGATGCAGGGAGGCTGGGCACTCGGCACTACACATAGTTTAAAACTTTGCTGAATTAATAATGTCCAGTGTTGTGCCAGCACTTTTGGTCCTGGGTAAAAACAGAAGCATCTAATGACATGAACAGGGCTAACAATAATGAAGGAAATCTGTGGTGAACTAGCAGAGCTGATAAAGAAGAGACACTGTGGAGGCTGCTACCAGACCTTGTCCTAAAACCACTGCCTGCAGCAGGTGCCCCTCATCTACGCTCCAGCCGTGGATGGGGATGTCCACATGGCCCTGGCAGCCATGCAATTTGGAAGAGATATACTTAGCCTTCTCCATAAATAAATACAAAGGTATTTGACCATCCTCAAATTTTTTTTTGTTGTGTTTTGTTTTGCAGTTTATTTTTCAATTATATATTTGATCTTTCAGCTTGACTGAAAAAATAATAACTTCTGACCAGAGCTAATTAGGCAGATATGTAGAATACTGTAGCATCTCCCTTCTGAGAGTCTCAAAGTATTTTTCAAACACTAATGAATGAAATCTCAAACAATGGCTGCAAGATTGCTTGCAGAAGCATACCATTGTCCCGAGGGTACAGGTGTGGAGGTAAAGATGAGGTATTTTTTGAAAGTAGAGCTCTGAAATACTGATTTCATGCCTTTGTAGTTAAGCAGCACTTTTTTTTCTTCTTCTATTTTCTCATCTGTGGCTGGCTGCCTGTGAATGATATCTTTGCAACAGGCCTGGAATGTCCTTGCAATGTGAAAAACTGAAGCAGCAGCCATGATGATTGCTGTTTGAATAAACAAATAAATACATTGCTAAAACATAGGTTAAGGATAGGGAGTAGGACACTGACATTCTGAAGGTGAAAGTGTCTGGAGGCTTTTTTTGAACTGAGACCGCTTTGCACACAAATAATCCCTCTTAAATGCACCCTTAGTGCTCTGAAATTCTTGTCTCGAGTAGGATAGTCCTTTGAAAACAAAACAAATGCAAGACATTTTCTTTATTAATTGCTTTAAACAGTCACAGCTGAGAGGATTTCAAGGCTTAAGGCTTAAGTCATATTCATTGTTACTGTTAGCAATTGTCTCAGGTAAGGTGAGGTTTTATTAGACTGGCATTCCTTTTATGATAAGCCAGACCACAGGGGAAGAACACCTTAAAAGTCATACTTGAGGTGTTTCTGCATTATCCTATGGAGGTTTTAATTTAAATATACTTTCAACATAATATCTGCTTTCATTTAAAATACATTTCAGACAGAAACTTTTTAAGGCTGAGACAGGATAGTACACAGATAGCAAAGTGCCTCTAGCCTGAAGTAACCAACATAGTTCAGCTTGACAAACTACTGATTCTTAAACCTACTAATTGCTATCAGGTACTGTAATTTGAACATTTACATCTCTCTTCTTTTAGTTTTGGCCTCTAGTGTGGGGCTGAGTAGTTCGAGAAGGAGGCATGCTCAGACTTTATTTCAAGGACTTTAAAAGGGTGATGGTAGTCTTGAAACATTGTTTGTAATGCAAATGCCTTGGCAAAACCACAAACAAGGCAAGGACAGAAACTTGTGTCAAATTCTCCCTGTTATTTCCTGGGAGAATTTGAAAATTCTCTGTTAAAAGGCGAGTTAGAATATGAAATGCTGTTTCTTACCTTTGAAATGGAAAAATAGATGGAAATTAGACAAGATTTGTTAATGACATCCACTATTTTAAGCTAATATTTTGCTACAACTTGAGTTATTTACAAAATCAATGAAAGCGACTTTTATTCTACAGAAATCATTCTTTTTCTATAGGGTAGCGTTCACTTAAAAATCTTTTCTACTTCTTTACTAAGGCATATTTGAACCCCAATTTGTTGGGGGCATTAGGGCTATTGTTGCTTAAATTTCTGTGACCCTCTACAAGCGCTCCTCTGCTTGTGCTGCAGATAAGGCAGCTTTAATTCAGATTCACAGGATATTCTGAGTTGGAAGGGACCCACAAGGATGATCGAGTCCAGCTCTTAAGTAAATGGGGTTTGAACCCACAACCTTGGCGATATTGGCACCATGCTCTAAACAACTCAACTAATCTCAGGGTAATTATTTTTTTTCAGTTTTACTCTTTCACCAACCTACTGCTCCAGACTAGTAGTATTATGGGTTAACTGAGAACCTGTTCCTTAAGTAACCATGGACTTTGATAGCAGCTTGTAATAAGCACTGCTTGTGCCTCCTGCAACAACCTATTCCTCTGCACTGCAGAAACAGACTGCATTTGAAATGGATTCATCCTATGGGAAAGAGACCGTCAGTGGTGAATGAAAACAAGCTTAGTTTTCTAAGGCTGCTGGCTTTGATTACTCACCTTATACATAAGCACTTGATCTAAAATCCCCTTTGTCTATCTGCAGTTAGACAGTTTGAGGGCATTTTTCCAGTTTGCAAGTTTTCCTTTGAAAAGATCTGTAGTTGACTGGCACCCACTGTTCATTAGCTTTATGGCAGCATTTTTGATTTAGTCTCCACTTCAAGCAAATTCACAAGAACAGGCTGTTCTTCACAACTGCAAACCGTATTCCTGAAATCTGCAGGACTGCATACTTGATGACTTGGGGACAGGGGGATCGTGCCTAGAGATCCTGCTATTACACCCAATATCCCAGCAGAACAAAGGAAAATATGGCACATGGACTGACTTGAGGACCCCGGGTAATTTAGCCACCTAAAATTTGGTGTTGTCATTGGGTGTAACAGCTGTCTGCTGACAGTGCCAGCAGTGTTATGCTTCCCACAGCCTTAGCACCAGCTCGCCTAGAGCTTCTTTAAAGATCTCTGCATTGTGGCCCAGTGCAAGAGGTAGATAAATCCTGAGTGAATTACTTATCTGGATCATTGTCTTCATGCTCTGTGCTTGAAAAATTCAAGTGCCCTAAGATGTGACATGACTCATCACACAATTTGTTTTTGCAAAGGGTCATTAATCTCTGTCATTTCTCCATACAGCATGCATTCGTCATATTGGAGCTAGAATAAAGCAAGAAAACACAAGTAAAAGGACTATGTAGGCACAATCATTGAAGTAATTTTTTTTCCACAGACATTTAGAAATGTAACTTTTCATATCTGGTGCCATTATTGCATTAAAATTGTATTTTGAGAAGCTCTGAAAATAATAGTGGGAAGAACATGCTGAAACTGCATTGTAAATAGTGAGGAATTAATACACCAATCACCTTGGTGCAGAAATCACAAGATGAGATATTTATAGTCCTTATTATGAAAGTCAGGCTGGTGGACTGTTTTAATCCATTCTGATCTTAAAATTTTGAAATAATTTAAATTAAAATTTAGCAGATATTCAGGTCTCTTCCCCAAGAAAGAAGGTGAACAGTGATAACTCTGTTCTTCTTAAGGGGTAAATAAATATGGTCCAAAGGAAATTTTCCTACATTTATAAATGGGAAGGTTCATGATGGAAGCTTTCATGAGTTCAGGTTAAGACCAGAGCATAAAAAATGGATGAAATTTAACAATAAGATTGAGCCAGAAATCACAGTACAAATGACCAGCCTGAACTGTGAAGCAGCTCTGTACAAAATTCAGCTTGAACTAAGAAACACTGATGGAATAAATTAATTTATTAAAAACCCCCCAAAAACAGAGAGAAGAATAAGGTTCATGGAATAAGATATGCTAAAACTAATTTATCCAGATCTAGCAGTGACATGACCCATTTTGTTAATAATTTAATTTCCTGTAATTGTTTAACCTTATTTGAATGAACCGTGATTAGCTTTATTTAGTGTTATTTTGCACTGATTATTGTTACTGCACCTCTAATCATCTATAGCTTTGGTTTTTTGTGTATTTTGTTTCCAAAATATTTAATATAGGTAGCAAGGAATTACAGAAGTTGGAGGAGGTAAAATGCAAGGGAATAATAAAAATTGCCTTAAATTCATATCTGCCAATACTCCTGTTTAAATTTCCTCAAGTGAAGGGATGAGCTGTTACTTCAAGCAACAGTTCAACTATCAGGATGAAAACCAGTTTAAATAAAATTGTAAAAAATAAGTGAAAGAATAATTCCTGAATGAGGTGGAAGAATTTCTTCGGCATAAATTTAGAAATAAGCATTTGACTATGGGTTCTAGAGCAGTTCTGAAGTTTGCAAGTGTATATTTAAAATGTAACTTGGTTTGAGCAGAAATTCCTGTTTAAATCTAACATCTGTGACGTCTGCATATCATTTTAGTGGCCCCATAATCTTGTGGCTTAAAAATTATTTTCAAACAGATGCCTTTATTACTAGTGCTTTGTGCAACACAAATTTCTGTTATTTTGATCTTCTTCAGTGGATCCACTTAAATTTTGTTTGAGGTCCACATAAAATGAGTTTGGGATCTCCTGATCCAGACTGTTTTGCCAGGTTCTCTGTTGGCAGAGCAGGGATTGCAGGCCATTGGGAATTACCAACTCCTTGACTTTTTGCCATAGGCTTTGGCATAGGGAGGAGCAGTGAGGGGTGGTGAGATACAAAGATTGTGGTTAAGAAGTTGATTGGAAAATGTGTAAATAAGCATCATGAGTCCTTACGCAGCAGGCAGGGTATTTAGAAGGAAGACACATTTCAGATGTTCTCTGGTGGTACATTTTTGTTTTCTTCTACACAAGATGAAAGACAGGGAGAACTTTAAATGACATGATTAATTGCCAGTTATATGAATGGTATTATGCTGATCTTCATTTTTCATTCACCATTATATAATCTATGATAACCTATAATTAAGTGACCGAAGGTAGTCATTACTGAGACTCTGAAGATATTCTTCCCTTGAATGATTGTTTCTTTAAAATTCTTACTATAGTCTTGAATTATTCTGATTAAGTTTTTTTTTAATCTTTATGGACTTAAAAGAAAATGAAAGGATGAAAAAATCCATTATGCCTCAGACTTTTTTTTCTCAAACTAAAAGTGAGTGAAAATGCAGTAAACATGGGATAGGAATTTCCCAAAGACTGTCTCAGCAGTAGAATGCCATTAGACATAAAATATCTCTAAATACCCATTCTTAGTCCAACAACAGATTTCCTGGAGTACAATGGGCTTTTTAAATGAATGGAGAGGTGAAGAGATAGGCTATTTGAATCGTGCTGAGGGATGCTTCACATTGCACATCATACTATTTACTTCAGTTCAGCAACTTGTGAGCCAGTTATATATGAGGCAGGATTTTTCTCCTTCTTTGTGACTTAGACTGAAAGTTGCAGCCTGGCTATAGGGGGAATAAAAGAACTTGCACAACTGCAAGAAGACAAAGGCAAAAAAAGGAGTGAATTTTAATTCATTGTTCCAGTCATCTCATAGTCATGCAGAGTCAATGGAAAGTGCTGCCCCACCTTCTTGGTATGAGACAGAGTGAGAAGTAATTTTGCCCACTTACAAGCAAGTAGCAGCTCAAAAGCACTTTATCCCATTGCTCCTCTTTATCCATTCAATGCCAAGGGTCTAATTGGCCTGGAAACTGGACTTGCACTATGCTAGAAATTTTTTTCACCTCTGGTAATATACTTAAGCTGATCTGATATTTGTAACCCAGGTTTGTTTCTGAAACCCTTATTAGAGTCAGTTGCAATTGTTTCAAGAACAGTTGAAACAATTCAGAATAGATTTGGCAGAATAGATTTGATAAAAAAGGCAAAATTCCCAAGAAGTACCTGCTGCTTTTTCCTGATTTACGCTGAAGAGTTTTCCTCACAAATTGCAGCATTTGTCTGCAGCTGGATCATGATGAATTCCTCATTGGAGTGGGATTGTAGAATTACAGAATGGTACAGATTGGAAGAAATCTTGAAGACCACCTAGCTCCAAGTGCCCTGCAATGGGCAGGGACACCTCCCACCAGACCAGGTTGCTCAAAGCCCTATACAACCTGGCCTTGAACACTTCCAGGGATGAGGCAGCCACAGCTTCTCTGGGCAACCTGTTCCAGTGCCTCATCACCCTCAAGGTAAAGAATTTCTTCCTAATATCTAATCTATATCCACCATATTTCAATTTGAAGCCATTCCCCCTTATCATGTCACTATATATTCTTGTAAGAAGTCCCTTTCCATATTTTTTGGTAAAGACTTTTATAACTAGAAGCCCTATTTATGTCATAAAAGTCACTGAAACATCTGAACAATAGCTGCCAAAAGGGAAAGACCTTGTGGATCTCTTCTTCTTACAGACTTGAACTCTGGATTCTCAATAACCAGTTGAATTGACAATAAAAGTGTCAGACACAAAGGCTTGCATTTCCATGTTGAGTTATTTTCTTCTGTAATTATAAGGAACAAAACATTTCCATCCAATGACCATCTTATATCTTGAAAGTTATATATATCAACCTTCTGAAGATACAGGAGGTTCTCTGTGTGTGTCTAAGACACTCTTCTGTAGGAACACAAATGGTGCAAGTTCTGTTTCTCTGCAAATGCTTTTAAAAGGATGTTTCCACTGAAGGGGTACTGTCTTATGTTATCTTTTTATCAGAAAAATCAATAATGACAAGCCAGTTAAGATTTAATTTTTAAATTACACTGAGGCTTTTTGCCTCTAAAGGACTGGATTTAAAATATTTGTGTTCATTCAGGCTTATAATTTTGCTATCTACTTTTACATTAGTTGAAATATGGGATTACTTGATATTTCAGTTCTTTGTTGCTACAAAGCAGGGAGCTAGGAGACTTCTCTGGAGAGGTGGATTATGCAATGAAGATGAATTTTTTTTTAAGAATGGAAATAGGGTGAAAACTTGAAACTTATGGTTTCTTTTGTGTAGTTCTGCCTCAGTGGGCAGCTAATACCTGTTAAATAACTCTCAAGAGGATGTGATAGAGAAAATTTCCTACAAATGGCAACTTTGAAAACGAATGTGGCTGCAGTAGAACATGATTAGGCTTTAGACAACTACAGGAATATCTGCTAGGCTGGATTAGAGCTGTGGACTTCTGCCAATGTATCCTAACCCAAATTTGCAAAAATACACTTTATTCCAATGTTGGTCCTGTAGACTTCCTAAACTGTATTAACATCGATTCTCTTAATGGTCACAGCAAAAAGTGTGTACCATTTATTTCTGCTCTGTAGGAACATTTGACTGTCTTGCCCCAGAAACCACAGCTTTTCCCATTTGACAAGTGAGGAAGTATAGGTCCTTGACCTTCCCAATGTCCCAGCTGAACACAAGATACAGTACTGTGAGTAAAAACAGGAATATACATCCTGCTTTTCCACTTTCATTTAATGAGGTTTTACACAAGTTCACTTCAGCTAAGTGTTGTCTTTGTAAAGCAGAAGTGAGCAAGCATATTCCATATAAACAATGAAACATTTTTGTTGTCACCTGTCTGTCGCATTCAAAATAAAGCATCCATTTGTAACAATAAATCTTTTATATAAAGGAAGAGTAAGCACAAAATATAAACCTCCAAAAGCTTTAACCTCCCCTTTCCAAAAAGGCGATGAATCAATCTTATTTCTACCACTTTCTGGGTCTGTTTTAACATAATTTACTCCTGTATTTGGTAACTAGTACAGTTGTACTCTATAGTAGTACATTATCTACTAAAAATATATGTGAAGAATTCTATGACTTAGAATTTGAAGTTCCATCTTTAAAAGCAATGAAGAAGCCATAATCTGAATGGAAAATTAATGGCATCTTTTCCCACATAATTTTTGCTTCCTTCAAGGTAGCTTAGGTATTTTGTGACGCTAAGGATCTTACTGGTGCTATTCTTATTTCTCCTTTAAAGTTTACTGATAGCTTTTACTAGGTTTGTTTGTTTGTTTTAATCGATTATACTTTCTACAACAGAAATAAATATAATTTCTTCACACAGGTTTTGGTTGGGTCAGTTTTCTTCACAATGGCTTGTATGATTCAGTTTTGTTTTGGTGACCAAAACAGTGTTGACAGCAAACTGATGTTTTAGTTTTTGCTGATCAGTGCTTACACAGCAGCAAGGCCTTTTGAACTCCTTATGCTGTGAGGAGGCTGAGGGTGCAAAAGAAGCTGTGAGGGGACACAGGTGGAACAGCTGACCCCACCTGGCCAAAGGGACATTGCAGACCATGTGGCATCATGCACAGTGATAAAAATACTCAAGGAAAGAAGGACAAAGGGGCAATATTCAGAGAGATACTGTTTGTCTTCAAAAGCCACTGATGTGATAGGGTCCTGCTTTACTGGGGATGAGAAGGCTGAACACCTGCCTGCCCATGGAGTGTGGTAATTGAATTACTTGTTTTGCTTTGCTTGTGTGTCCAATATTCAATTTATCTATTAAACTCTGTATCTCAATCCACAAGTTGTTGTACTTTTACCCTTCCATTCTCTGCCCCATACTACTGCAGGGGAGTGAGTGAGTTGTGTGGAGCTGAGCTGCCACCTGTGGTTCACCCACAACAACTGGCTGCTTAGAAATGAGCAGGACTGAACTCATATATAACCAGCAGAGATGAAAGAGTGTTTCATAGAAACAAAAGCCTTGCCCTACTTATTAGAAACCTGTCGTGCATGAGCTCCAGATACCACTATGGTACTCTGAAGAATTTATTCCAAGTAAAACTCTGTGGAAGAATAATTTCCTAAGGCAAAACATGCTGCTGCAGGTCTATATATTGCAGGGTGATGAGAGCATGTCTCTGCAAAAGTCTGCCAAATTCTCTAGCTCTTTGTGGCATTCTGAGACAAAAGAAGTTTCTGTTCCTCTCAAAGCCTTGGTTGTGCAGTTGGAGGTGAGGGATTATACAGGTGCAGAAATAAGAAGATAAAAAGCTGAATACAACTTCACTGAAATGGGACTAAAACAGTGACAGAGGCATTTCAGAGATCACAAGTGTCCCATGCTGTTTTGAAGGCATGACACTGGAGTTCATTCCAACTTAGCATTCTTGCAAAAGCTAAAAGAAAAAGACATTTCCTTCGAGCAGTTTTGATCTGCTTGAGCAATTCAAGTGACTGAAAGCTCTGTGATGAAAGGTGAAGTTGCCAAAGATGATTCAGGAAGTTTAGGGACAGGTAGAGAAAGTAATGTGTTGACCAGGATGACAGAAGTTGTGGAAGGATAGCGGGGCCATCATAAATGAACTAGACCCCTTTTCTGTTTTCTCTCCTTTTTGCTGCCCTGTTATGACGAGGTTAATGAAGTTTATATACTTACAACTTCAGAATTATTCATTTTTTTTAAAACGAAACTATCTCTTTATTAAGAAATATAAGTCTTACATAGCATTTGGTAGCATCCCAGCACATGCAGACAGACTGACATATTTTTCCACTTTCTTCTCTTTCACAACATGTACTGTCCTTGCCAAGTTATTTATCACATCTCACTACTTTTGTTGCTGAAGTGTTTTTGTGAAACCTATTGACAACTGAGGAGAACTAGAGGAATTTAAAGGTTATTATCTCATAAGTAAAAAATTGTTTTACCCTTTCCTGGCTACTTTACTGCTATGGCATGGTTGCTCTTGAGTTTTTTTTCTATACTACTTGAATATGCAATTTCCTGAATCATTCTCGTTTGTACCCCTGTTGACTGCAGAGCAATGGCTGTTGTTACCAATCTTCCTTTGTCACTTTCAGGTTCCTTTGGTGGTTCATAGTTTCTCCTATGTGAAGCAAATCGGAGTTGTTTTTTTTTTCCTAGGTTCTCTTGGTCTTGTTTGAGCCATTGAGCCAAGTAGTTTCATGAGTTTATCCATAGCTGCTATCAGCACGGACCTGACTTCCTCACCAGTCTGAATTTAGAACGCTGAGCTTAATCTCCACTTGTGAATGCCACAATTTTAGAAAAAAGATCCTTCCTTCCTTCCTTCCTTCCTTCCTTCCTTCCTTCCTTCCTTCCTTCCTNTCTTTCTCTCCCAGAAAGGAACAGGGAAGTGAATCTGCCAGTGAAGGAAAATCACCAAAAGCTCATCTTACATGTTCAGAGATGTCTGAGGTCATAATCTGTGGCAGAATCCAGCAGCAGGTAGTACTGACATATATTAACTTGATTGGGAGAAATGAAAATTTGGAGTGGAGGAGTGAGACTGTTGCTGCAGATGGGAGAAAGTTGTTTGTGTTCCCCTTTCCACCAGCCTCAGGAGAGACAGCATTAGGGTTCTTTTCCTGCATCCACACCACGCCTTGACAGACACCTCAGCTTTAAAATAGTGCAGAAAGAGTTTAAAAGAGAACAGAATTAATGATGAATATCTATTAGAAGTCTAAAAGCTGTAAGTTCGGGAGGAAAACATGATGGATCCCTCAATAATATGACACTTGGAATGATATAGTAAGGCACTGCTAGATGGCAACTTGGAGAAGAAAGTCTGCATTTTTTAGACAGCGTGCTTCCATCCCAGCATGCTATTTTCTTCCTTACTGTTGTGGGTGGGAGTGCTATAACCTTTTCCACATGTGGAGCAGGTGTTGTGGGCAAGGAATTCTGGTTTTATGTGCTGAGGTACTACCTAGAACTAGCTCTCAATTGGAGTATAGAGAAGAAGAGTGAGTGGATGTGCGTCTGTGGCCGATGTCATGCCACGTATGAGAGCATGTGGGCAGCTACTGCACAGAGGCAGGCTGGCCATGTGAATTCCTTGCAGTCTAGAGGGCACTACGAGATTATCCCCTGCAAGTCACTTGCCTGGTAGATTCAAACCAGGAAGTACAAAGATCACAAGGAGTTAGGGTACTGTGCATTACTGTACAAGGAAGAGTGGGCTGATATGGAAATATTCTTGCTATATTAGGGAGTCTGTTCAGATGGAAAGGAAATGTGTCTCTCAGGGCAGGAAACACCTCCTTGTCTCCTGTTGCACAATTGTTTGGGAAGGTGAAGAAGTGTGGTTTTACCCTTGTGACACCAGCTAGGATAAGATCCCGCTAGTAACACAGAGGTAAAAGGAAGTGGGATATGTATTGGTTGGAGTTTCCAGGTCTTTAAGTGCAGTTTTCCAGTGACTCAAGACTGGCTTCAAGCATCAGAGCTGGAGTGGTTGCTGAAGTGGGAGCATAGGCCTGCACATTGGAATCCCACTTGTGCCAAAAGGGTGTGTCTCCTTGAGATCATTAGGAGTGGGAAGAATTGTGAATGCAAACACAGACCTGAAAGTGCAATACGTGATCTTACTGCTGTTGTGCCTAAACAAGACAAAGCCAATGAGAAAGCTGGTCATCAGCCAGCAGCAAGATACCATGTCACACATTCCTCCAGTACACACAATATTCCCAGCTGCCTGCTTACTATTTTTCCTTTGCCATCATCTCTCTGAAGCTCACTGCATGTATTTATTCCATTGCCTACAAACACACTCTGTGAATCTTCAATTACTCACTGCAATAATAATAATAGTAATAGTAATAATAATAATAATAGTAATAATAAAAGAAGCTGAAACATATTTATCTGAAACACAGATATTTATCTCTGGCTGGGTAAGGGACTAATTAATAACTATTCACTCTGGCTTTCTGCAAATTTAGTATAGTTTTTTTTTTTGGCAGCACTATTAGGTTTGTTTTTCTACTCTCTTTCAAAATCCTTAGTTATGCAACTACTAGAGATGAAGAGGACTGTGGTACCAACCTTTGTCCCAAAGATATCTGCCTTCACATTATCAAAATGTCCTTGTTCCATTTATTATCTCAAGTAACATTTACAATTTTCTACTTTGTGAAAAAAAAACCAACCAAACAACTGATTTTGAAGTGTTTCTGTTCGAAATATTTTAGTTTTGCTGTCAGCTTTTACAAATAAATTCAGTAAAGGGTTTTTGAAAGAAAAGTTATTTCCTTGGAGAACAGTGTTTTAATTATCTGGGGAAAAGGTAAATTTATACACAAGAAAATTCATTCTATGAAGAGCTTTTTGAGCAATTTTAATTTTTAATACACTATTTGTCAAAACAGGAGTTACAGTGGCTGGGAAGGCAATGAAGAACACTGAATATAGCTGCCATGGTGATAATGTTGTAAGCTCTTAGATTCAATCTGACATGGCTTGGTAGAGAAATAGTTTTTTACTTTGATCAACATAGCAAAAAGGAAGTGATAAAGTTATTGTTTTCTGATAGCCTTTGATTTAAGTAGATGCAATAAGACTTTCAGTGAAAGATAAAGAAAAATGCTTCATCTCCTGCCAGTGTGACACTGTTAATAAATCAGACTGGGATGTGTCTTTTAGAAGGGAATGTATTACAGTCTTTGATGGAGATTCCATTATTGTTCCTTGGTTAATTACTGTAATTGTTTGTTTTTTCCTCTGTAAGAGATATAAATTTTTGATCGGTGGAGCTTTCAGAGGCCAGACAAAGTAATGACCTGTCTGCTAGGTCAAAATATGCTAGGGATTTCTTTCCATTCCATTGGCTTTAAATCAATTGCTGTCATGGCTGAGAGCATACAATTATTCTATGCTTCTATGCTTACCTTGAACTGCAAAATTGTCATGTTTTCAAAGCCAATGGCTCCAGGAAGAAGTTGGGAAACATCTGTTTGTAAAAGCCATGAACAGGAGTAGCAAGCCCCTTGCATTCTGGCAAACAAAATGCTGTTCCAAAATGAGGCATAAAATATCACACATAGCTTTATGCATTCATTTTGAGAAATTTTGGACCTTTCCTTGGGCTGCAATACTGTCTTTGGCACTAACATGAAAACTGCCTTCATTATTATAATAATTCATTATATTCCCTGTAATAAAAGCTGTAGCTATAGCTGTAAGAAGATTCTGCCTCCTTCTCCCTCTCTCGCCCCCCTTAATTGAATCATTAATTCCTTAGACTTTTTTTAGAGATTTCCTTCATCATCAAAGAACCTCATCAGTGCTGTAGATGACAACCCTATTTCTGTTTTTTTTCTTTGTTTCTGCAAGGATGTGAAGTTTTAAATTCCCCTACAACCACTGTCCCTCCATGTATATTTGTTAGTGGGAAACAGTCACTGTCCATTGTACTTTGATCAAATTAGCATCATTGTTTGGGCTGCTCCTGTTTGTCCTTCCCAAAAATGTATTTTTTCCTACCTCTCAGCTTCTGTCTCTGAGGCTTTTGTACTGCTTTAGTGAGTGGCCAACTTTTCTTCTGAAGGTGCAATATAGCTTAATAGTGATGGAACACTATCTATTTATCTATCTGTCTATCTACTATCTGTGCTTTCCTTCATTCATCTGACAAGTGACACATGTTGGCGGATGCTAACAGCTCATAAACGCATCTGAAACTCCTGATAAAATTTTTTAGGTGGCTATTGTTAATCTTCCTATTTTGTCTACGTGTACAAACAGCTCTATGGAACTTCATCCCATGTCAGAAATATGCAGAGTGCTGGCAGCTAAGAATATGTGGTTCAAGAACTCAGTCAAGTGGAGACAAAATTGTAAGGTGATTAGTTAAATGTCAAAGAGTCACCTACTATTTCTTTTTAGTTGTTTTCAGGGTATGTAGAGCTCACCCCCTGTAAATGAAGGCAAGAGGACTGGTGTCTGTAACAACCTCCTTTGAGAGACTCTCTTTAGATCAGATTCTGCATGGGTATGTGTTCCTCTGTCTCTTCCAATTTCCCCTACAGCAGCACAGACACTTGTGACCTTTCTAAGGGACCTACAGCCATACTGGTGTAATAGCTCATTTCTTTATTAGGAAACTTGTGCAACCAGCTGAGAACTATAGTTGGGAAAGACATTTTTCCTAGAACAAAAGGGTACTGTACACCAGGCATCTGTGCACAGATCCAAAGGTCATGGGCTGAAAAACTAAGGAGAGATTCAAGCAAGCTGTGCATCAGCATGAAAGACATGCAGTCCCTTGTCAGTTGTTTCTCTTGTCCTCGTGAGTTGTCAATTTATCATTTCCTCATGTCTTAAAAAAGGATATACTTGTATTGCTTCTCCCTGTTTGCAGCTGCCTGCTTAGCCTTGGGCATGGGTACAATTGTGTTTCAAGTATATGTAGTTGTGGTTTTGGTAACTTGTCAGATTGTCTATGAAATATGCCAAGGATAAGGCACAAATTTATTCTGAGACAGCTGAGGACACACTGAATCTTGAGCTAAACTTTGAGCATGTGCACATACATTTGAAATGTAGACAGCAAGAGGTGACCAGGGAATGGAGAGGAAGCAATGCTGGCTGAAGTGTGGGTACTGCCTTCCATATATTATGGCTAATTTGCTCCCGTGGAAGCATATGTTTGAAAGCGTATTTCAAATATCTGCTATTTACTCTCACTATTATGCTTTGCTACAGCAGTTTTCTCCTGAAGAGATGCTACTATTCCTTAAGGGAGCTACTGTATGGGCTGTTAAATTCCACACAGTAAATCCACTGCTTTTGTTGTGTATCTTTGGTAAAAAGAAGAGTCAAGCCCCTGTGATATAAATAGGGGCCAAAATCCCATTAAAAAACCACATAATGTTCAGTCTAAACCTCTAAGTATTAAAAAAAATTGATTCACTCTGTTTATTGTAGGCATGGTTTTTCTACCTTTAACTTCTTTCTTGCAGGATAAAACTTGTTTGGGTTTCAACACAGTTGTTTTCTTCCCTCTCTGGAATATGATCAGCCTGTTCCTTACTGTCTCTTTCCTTAACTTCCTCCTCAGAATTAGAAGCTGGCTGCATTCTGGCCTCTGTTTCCAGATACAGCTTCTTTTGGCCAAATAATGATTTTTGTACTTTAATTTAATGTACTAATTCCTTTAAAGAACATTTTTTTTCAGCTGCAGAGACCTCCTGATGTTTGTGGAGGTGTGTGTGTGTGTGTGTGTGTGTGTGTGCTGACAGAAAAGTCTTCCTAGTTCTTGGGATACTTTAGGTTCAGTGGTCAGGGTGGGATTAAATGTTTTGTAGCTTTTCCTGTAATGCAGTTCAGACACTACTATTAGTCTGGCCCAGCTTGGCTTTTTTGGAGGAAAGCATGAGGGAGCTCCTACCTGTTACAAGAACATTTCCTCCACACGGTCACAACATGTCCTTCCCACTTTTCAATGTGTTCATTACTTAATCAGAGGACCTTTACTCTAGCTTATATTATTGTAATAAATTTAAGTATTGTCATTCAAGAAAATACCCTGAGATAACTCGCCTAGGAGAGCAACTTCAAAATTTCCTCTTGCAACTAGTTCAGAAAACGGGTGAGTGGGTCTTGGCAAAAGGTGTAGAAGATTTAGCAGCAAAGAATAGGTCTTGATAGTGCACAGTATGATTTTTTAAAAAGTGATTTTTGAAATGCAGCAAAATGTCTCTACTGTTGATTGATAAAAGGGATTATAGTTAATACAGGCAGCAATAGATAGAATATCCTTCCAAAGCCAAACATTTCAAAAATCAGAGTGCACTTCAGGTTGTTCACAGATTGCTAGGTTTGAAGCAGGTATGTTAGAATTAAACTCCTTTTTTACCAATTATATACTATTTTTAAACTTAGTTCATAATATTCTGTCATTAGTCCTTTCTCATTTCTTACTTCTTGCAACCCACAGTATCCTGGGTGCAGTGGTAGTTGACATTTTTCTCTTGATAACTGACATGATTTTTACTGCTGCTAGAAAGCAGCACTAAAACGATGCAGTTGGTTTCTTTGCCTTTTTTTTCCTCTTAAGGCTACATTTGCTGACAACTCCTTTGCTCTGTGTCACCCATCCTGTAGCTCTGGCTGCCATGCTTTGCTGCAGAGCTCTGTGCACTTAGAGAGTCTGGCTTCTCCTATCAATATCCCCTCTCAGAACCTGGAGAGACTCACCCGGTGTGCTGCAGGTGTATCAAATTCCTCTTTTATGGGAAAAGCTTCGTCTCCCCACTGCTATCCTAATTCATGAAGCTGTTTCCTGAGGACACAAACTCACAGACAAGGCAATCTGCATTTCAGCCTGTTGTGGAGAAGCTGGTAACTGGTCAAGTGCACAAACCAGGCCAAGGACACCTTTCCAGGATTTACTCAGCAGACCTGAGCAAATATATTTTTTGGAAGAGATTCACCAAAGGACAAAAAAGTGTGCCTCAGCTTGAAATCAATGTGATTAAAACTAGTCTAAAGTAAAACCACTTTCATTTTCATATTAGTTCCTCTGTGACCCAGAAATACTGATATGAAAGTATCATTAAGAGAACAGATGGATTTTTGAACTGCCAAATGCTATTTCTGGCTCTTATTTTAGGTATTTGTTTCAAAACATTGCCAGTTGGTACGGCATATTCCTTAGGGGGAAGGCTTTTTCATTAATAGATCCAGATGGGCTGGAGCAGCAGACTAACTTAATTCAGAAGACCTTTTGCTTCCCCCTCATTTCCTATCATGTTGTCTCAGGAGAACATTTTCCAAACCCTTAAACTGAAAGATTGTGTGTCTTCAAAGCTAGCTGCAGGGCATATGATATGATTTAATGGACTTATCTCTCTTCTTTAGGGCAGAAATCCTCCATTACAGGCTTAGTATAATACAAGGAGTCATTGAGCTTGTGTGCCTTTGCTTGCAAAGAAAACAGAAGCAGCTCGGGGTCTTCCTGTTCCAGGCACCAAATTCCACTAAAGTCCTTCAGGTTATTTAGCCTCCCTTTTTCACAGTACTGCCTGTTATTCAAACTTTCTGTTTCAAATATAAGAAGACAAACATTTGAATAGACCACTGAATGTAAGTACAGATATTACATTTGGTAATTTTAGTCACATAAAAGCAAAATGTTGCATGCATGCCTCAGTTGCTGGAAGGACAATCAGCTGAGGAAAGTATACTGTAAGGTGTTTAGTTATAGAGTGGATGTAAAGCGTATAATGCATAAGATATTTTTGAAACATCAACATCTGAAATTCAAGTGACCGTGCAATATGTTTTAAATTTTAAATGACCAGGCTGTTTTTGAAATACCAGAAGCATCACACTTAATCTGACTATATTATGAGTGACCTCCAGACATGATACATTAACAGGGACCTGGATCATTACAGAGAATTTTATGATGATGTTTTAAGGAAGAAATGGAACATTTTTGAAAGGAAATGAAAAATAAATTTATAATTAAACCGTAAAGCACAAACATCACCTCTGTTTACACTATAAATTCTTCATGACCTGTTTTGAATTCCTGCCATGAGTTATGGTATCACTTTATTTACACATATTCAAAGAAATAAGACTTCAAGGTCTCTAAATCAAATTGATGCACCAATTTTGGTTGTTATTGCAAATCAGGAGAAAAAGCCATGTTCTGGACGTCTCTTCTCTTTTCACTCATTTCAGCATTTCTGTTTGTCTGACCATGAATGTTACTCCTTTTACTTCTACTTCTCTCAGCTTTACACACTTCTTTCCAGCAATGCAAGGTGAATAGGTCCTCTCCACCTGTTTCTTTCTCTCTTCTTCTTACTTCCAGGCTGTGCTACCCAGTCTTAGAAATTACTCTTTTCTGCCCTGCCGTTTTCTCTCCTAACCTGATCTTGACTTTGGTGGCAATATTTCCAGCTTGGGAACCCGGGGATGCCTCCATGTGATGAGCTTTCTTGTGCCCCTGATACTCCTGAGCCACCCAGACAAAACCTTCAGTAAAGACCCCTCTGTACAGAAAAAAAGCTGAACAATTGATTTTGCTCACTTAATACTGTTATTTTAAAAAATTATTATTCTTCATCAACCCTTTTCCCTGGGCCTGTTCCCAGGCTTTTACTGTCCCTAATGCCAGCTCCTCTAATGGAAACACTGCCAATCTCAGCCCCTTATTAACCAGCCAGCTCTTACGTGCAAGGCTGTGCTTTTTCTGCCGCCTGCTCACCCAGGAGTGAGCAGCTGCCTTTTATCCCTTTTATCCAGATTCCCTTTCTTTCAAAGGCTCTGCTGTGATCTGAGAGGAAGCCAAGTGCAGATGAGAGCCCTGAGGCCTCCCTCCATCAGTTCCTCTCAGCTTCCCTCTGACATAGGCTGCTCCATACTGGGCTGAAGCCCTTTTTTCCCTCCCTTTTTTCCCTCTTGCACTGACTGGCAGTTAAGACAGGTTTAGCTGTCACACAGGATGATATGATTGCCCAAATTATTTGGCAGTGGCTTCATTTCTTAAGTAAATGAAAATGTAAGACTGTGGTCTGTGAGACTGAAATGGTGCATTAAGCAGCCCTGTAGATCACTCTTTAAAATCCAAGCGAAAGCTCAAATGCATATTTAGAATGATGGATAATAATAATTAATTTTGGAAGTGAATGGCTGCTGGAGTTCCTGGACTGGGAAGCTAGTTCTGAACTGGAGGACATCTACCCAAGACTTTCAATGCCACCAAACCCTGCGACCAAATTTAAATTGTCAGGGACAATTAGCCAGAAAAACCTACGTGATGGGATTTTTAAGGGACTGAAGAAAATTCTTGCTGGTTTTAGAGGCTTATGGTGTTATTCTGACACCAAGACTTCCTGCAGGGCTGAATGTTTTTGTGATGTGATAACACAGAGGCGCCTGAGAGGCTTTAGACCCTGTGAAAGTGGTTTTTAATTGCCTGACCTTATAACCACCAGGTCAGAGTCAGGACACTGCAGGGGCCATGGGACTCCTTTGGGGTCCACCACGGCAATCTGCCTTTTTTACTGGAGACCCTTCTGTACAGCTAACTGCAGCTGAAATGTCAATACAAGTGTTCACCCAGGCCATGTGCTCCATCTCCTCTAGCCTTGGTTAGGTTGTCAGAGGGTGAGAAGCTGCCAGTGGAGAAACTTCACTCATTTACATATGGTTTTTGACTAACTCTGCCTTCATCCAGATTGTTACTACAAAGTTTAGGGGTAGCTGCTCAGGGACTGAAGTTGTAATAAATGGTAGTGTAAAGGTGCTAAGGAAGCACTGAAATGTGGAGCAACAAACCCATCTCATAGTCTTAATGTAAAAAAAACCACTCTCTGTTGAAATTACCTTGATGAATTAAAAATCAGGCCCTACCTGGGTATAATTCTGTTTGAATAAATGTATCATTTGAAGAGTGTGGTTTTGTTTGGAAAACTGAAATTCGTTCAGCTGATAGAAGTCCAAGGCACCTATTTTTCTGAAAGTCTCGTCCAGAATCATAATTCATTGAAACAAGAGTTTTCTCACGTAAATAAACTAGATCAAACTATATTTTCTCATGAATAAACTGTGTTTGTCTTGCTAATTCGTGAACAAAATCAAACTGCAAGTTTGTGTCTCACTGGCATACTGACTCAGTGGAATTAATTCCCCTGAGTATCTTAATTAGATTTGTTCACTTTATTCCTGAACATGAAGTTCAGTTCAAAAAAACAAAAAGAGAAGAGGAGATTTTCTACTTTGGTTTTGCAGTAAGTGACTGGGAAATGTTTTGTTGCCACAGGCATGTGAAGTTCTGTGGACCCTTCCAAATGAAACATTGATTGTAGCACTGCCTGTGATTTTCAAAGAACTGGATGTTCCTTTCAGGCTCATTATCTTCTGGTAGAATCCAAAATGAACTTTTTTTCTCTTGAAGCTGAGGTACAATTCTGCCTCCTAAACATTTGAAAATTAAAGCTGGGCAAATGAAGGGAAGTTCCAAAATCTGAGAAAAGTCTTCACTTTTACATGTTAATATATCAGGGGAGAATTTCAATTGTAACTTCAGCACAATACAATGAAAGCCTCAAAAATCATGGCTTAAAGAATCTATTCAAAAAGCAACATAGGTAAATATATGGAGACATTGGTATGTGAGACAGAAAAACTTGCTTGTACACTGGACAACTAAAATACAAGTCAAATTTACTGCCAATTAGGAGATGATGAGTAGAGATTTACCCATCTGCTAGCATGCAAGAAATGCAGGCAGACTGAAAAATTAAAATCTTTCTAAAAGCTTTTTTTTTCAATTATAGTTTCTATTCTTCCTGACTCTTTCTTCCCAGAAAGGTAATATTTTAAAAAGAATGCATCATTTAATCATAACTAGTGCAAACTTAAAAAAAAAGTTTACGTGCGTATTTTGAATTTTATATCAACTCCTTACGTAACCCCCCCCAGGCTCAGCTTGAGATCTAATATTGTAGACACGGATTTCATCTGCATTGCAAATGAACAGGATCATTTCTTACAAATTTACACAGTGAACATGGCAAATCCTGTTGTCTCTAACACAAAAACGGAGAAAAATAAGCAATTTTCATAATTTGCCTCAAATTCTTAACCTGTCTACCTCACAGCCTTTTCTCGGTCTTGCTGGTTGTCTGTGTATTAGACACAGAGTATAACAGTAAGAGCCATCAAGTGTCTACACCAATTTAAAGACATAATCCTGAACTCTGAGTATGGGTGCTGCTCAGGCATCATGACAGGAAGAGATGTTTTGGAATATTGGTTTGACTGATGAGTCAAAGTAGGCTACAGAGAGCAGGCACTTCATTTCTGGTAAGATGAGGTGGGAACCAGTTCCAGACAGTGCTTGGACCTCATGGCAATCTGGGATTCAATGTCAGTGACTGCAGAAATATTTTTAAGTCAAAGAAAACCACGTGGGATAAAACCTACCAAAATCTTACTTCCTAGATGTTGACTTCTCATCCTAACAAGCTAGATGGAAAAGAATTCTGCTCTGTGTTTTGCAGAAAAATGGTGGCTGGAGGCTTGGGGATGCTGCTGGGAAAGGCAGTGGGATAGTTTGGGGAAGAGTGGGCAGATGGGTTGCTGGAGAACAGCTTGCTCTGCCCTTGAAGGAGGGCTCAGAGGAGCATGATCAAAGGTGTGCCCACGAGATGGATTTTGTTTGGAGAGGTAGAAGCCCAGGTCCTCACTGGGGAAAGTGCTGGCAGTGCAGGGGTGGGAGCTGGTCTCTCTCTCCTGGGGTCTGTGAGTGACCACTGCCTCTTTCCCTTGTGCTGGGGGTGCTGCAAAGGGAGTTGGCACCAGCCAGTCCCAGAAGGTTTTTTGTAGGTGAGGGCAGTCAGATGAGGGCTGAAGGCAGCCAGGCCTGACCACATGTGCCAGGACCACCCTGAGCTGCCTCTGGCTGGTGTGGTAGAAGAACTCAGTAGCTGGTGTCACCACCTGAGGTCGGCTGTAGCTATGACCTTGTCAATCCCCAGCTTTCACAGGGGTACCTTTCCAAGCCCTAATTGCCAGCATCTCCATGAGAGGAGTCCTTATCCAAGGACTTTATATAGAATTTCAGTAATATTTTTTACTGCTAATTTTTTGATTTTGATGTGAGTCTCTCCTGAATGTTCCTCATTGCGGGGTGAAATATTTGGTGTTTTCCTTATTGATTATTTCTCTGTGTTTAGATGTTATGAGGTATGAATCATTTTATGGTACAAATAATTTACATTTAAGCTCGTTGTGAACATGAAGTCTTTGCATGAGTAGGGTTAGAGTAGGCCTCCTTACAAGATGCAGTGACTTCTGACATGGGGGAGGCTATTTATCTGTCTTAACCATGTCTGCTTTAGGAAAGCAAATTGAAAATAATGTTTTGAGGGAAGGTACATTCGGCTGATAATTCATGCATTGCAGAGTTACTATAAAGACTGCCTTAATCACAATTTTCCATCCAGTATTTTTCATCATTTTAAAGTTCATCATTTGTGAGCACAGGGCACTGCAATACTGTAGATGTTTTGCTTTGCTTTTTCTTTAATATTGAATGTGTTTTTCTTTTTTGCCCCCAATTCTAACAGTCATTTCTTGCTCTACAGCTTTACACTTATTCTGCTTTTTGTTGGAAATGAAAAAATTCTTATTGAAATAAAATGTGTGATTATATATGAGCTCTCTTCTAAACTGGCATTTTATAGATGAACCTTTTTTATGCAATAAATGCATAGGTCTGAAAAATTTTCATTTTAGTATCTCTTTTCTAATTGATTTTCTTTGTTCTATAGAGGCTTTCAGGTTTTTTGTCCCTTATTCAACCCGAGATAACCTGAATTTGTGTGGTTTGTTCATATTCTATTATCTTGAAATTCTCTTACTACTACTCTCTGGCACAGCTGAATGAATTCCTTGAGTTATTGTGAGGTTAATTCCTCACCATATACTCTGGACTGCTTCAGGATGCTTTGTCGCTGAAGGCCATTCTGCCTTAAAGTTTTGTGAGTTCTGTGTTATTTTGGCAGGAACAATTCAAAATTTTCTCACAAGGGTTTCTAAATCACAACCTGCTTTGTAGCATCCTTCTAGACTGTCTAGTTGCTTCTTTACCCAGCTGGCTGACTTCCTTGGAAGTGTTTGAATTTTATCTCAGTATTATGTTTTTTGAATTATTTGTTGTAGTATGTCATGGTTGAATAAAAGTGCTTTTACTATCTGTGGAGCTTATTATTTTATTGAAGAGAACTGGCACTGACAAGCTCAGAAATTCCCTTTCCTAGTCAAGACCTGGCTTACAGGTTTTAAAATTCAAAACCTGTCTTTGCTGGCATGACAACTTTATATTGGAAATAACTCTTCAGTGACTAAAAATAGCTTTAAAATCAAAATATCCTCTTCTTTTGGACTTACACTTCAAAAGTTGCTTTTGAAACTTAGAATCACTAATTGCATGATTTTAAGGAGATTAGATGTTAAAGTCTTGAGCTCACTTTTTCAGCAAAATTGCATGTCCATGTTTTATACTTAACCAGATACTTTTATACAAATGCATGGTTTAGAAACAAATGTTCACTTCATTGCAATTTAAACAACAGAATTTTAAAGTAGTATATACATCGAATTGAAATTATTGATACAAAATGAATTGGCTCATATCTTGGGTAATGCAACATGATACGGGTTTTAGTTTGGATTTTTTCTGAAATGACAAAAGATAATTATGACATTTGTTTAGTTTTTTTCCCTTGCATGAAAATTATCAGCAGAATTAGCTTAGTTTGGAGGTCTGGCTGACAAAGATTTGTGTGCTTACTTTTTTAAAATTCGTTCTTTGGTAACCCCCTGAAAAATCACTGGCAGTATACTACAAGCATAGTATTGCCTTGGGTGTAATTGTTGGTATTTTTAGCTCTCCACACTGTTGTTGCACAGCACCCCATAAATGCTTCTATAGTTTTCATTTTTGATGAAGTGTTCACCAGTTGCAGTTTGACCTGGAACAGTAGAACATCTTCTTAAATGTACTCCGGAATTCTGGGCTTCGGAATGCAAAAATCATAGGGTTGATGATGGCATTGCACATTATGAGTGTCCCATTCACGTGGAAAATGGACATGTAGCAGGCGCAGTAAGGGTTATGTGGGCAAAACCTGGCTAAGAGGATGTGAAGAACAAAGGGGGCCCAACAGCAAAGGAAAACTCCAAGGAAAATAGTCAGTGTAATCGCGCCTTTCATGTTAGTTCTGTGATGGACGGTGCTGCTGGGCAGCGAGGCGATCTTCTTGGCGTGAGATCGAGCCAGGAGGAACATGTGGACATAGAGGCAGAGTATGAAACACATCATCAAAGGGAACAGGATGGTGAAGGGAATGACTGTTGCTGCTTCATAGGAGAAGAGGGCAATGGCAATGCTGCTGCCGGCACAGAACACCCAAATGATGGCCAAGATAACCAAGGCCCTCCTCAGGGTCATGATGTTGTGGTACCGCAAAGCGTAGAAGATAGTGATGTATCTGTCTGCTGCAATAGCTAGCAAGCTGAAAATAGACCCCAGCAAAGACAGAATGAACATGGAATCCATGGCGTCATCCAGTTTTTTCTCAAAGTCTCCGTGACGTGTCAGGTATCCCATTTTGCACAGGATGATAAAGATATTCTCCAGAGTTTTGTACAAGCTGCCTAACATGTCTGAAATGGCTAAACTGCAAATGAAGAAGTACATGGGCAAGTGTAAATTCTTATTTCTAACAACAGCAATGAGGATAAGTAGATTTTCCAGTATCCCAGCGGCAGCAACAGTGAAAAAAACTTCTTCTGGCACCACAACCTGGGTGCAGTCAGTGATATTTAATGAAAAATCACTTATGTTTTCAAGGGATGGAATGCTTGTCTGTCCTGGGTGTTTGATTAAGTTGGAAGGTCTCTCAGTGCTCATCCTTCTGGTCATGGAAAGAGTCTGGGTTGCTTCTTTTTCAGGTTTGGCTTTATTCTGTTAATAAAGCTGACCTGTTAATCAGACCATTCTTCTTTTGATCAAGGCTCTCTCCTACATCTGGAGCAATTGAAATGTTTGGAATTTCTCCTACAATAAAACAAGTAGAAACATAAATATTAGAAGAAATTGACCACAGAGATGAGGCAAAAATAGGTATTTGAAGTATCATCTATTGCAGTTTAAAGCACATGTATAATCACCATAGAGAGAAACAATTGGATGAAATAAGAGCTGTTCAAGACTTCACTGAACCTTAAAGAAAGTCAAAGTGCAAATTCTCTTTTAGCTTCAAAGTAATTTAAGGAAATTGTTTAATTTTCTTTACTAATGTGCATCCCACATTTACTGAAACTAATCTGACAGACTTCAAGAGTTTGGCAATCTTTACTGGCCCAGCTGTTTGCTTTGAGAAAGCCTGGCAGTTCTCACAAGATTTTCAGTATTATTAGACACAAAAAAACTAATGTAAAGATAAACTCTTGTTCAGAACGATAATATGTTTACCTGCACAATGTTGATGGTGTAATGAAATGTCCTCAAATAGATGTGAACATTTGTAAATATTGATGTATTTAGAGGCATGTTAGATACTAGTGAGAGGTTTTTTTTCATTTAGATTGAAACTCTCTTTTGATTCCATTAATGTATTTCTAAGATCCAAAGTACAACCTTTTGTTGTCCGTATTTTACAACTATCTAAACCTCCAAATATTATTTTGGTATCTAGATAAGTTTTCCATTCTCCAGAATGATGCTGATCTAAACTACATCCAAGCATATAGGAATCTTTCTAAAGGAAGAGAATTTTGCTCTTTTTATTAATGTATAAATTGATACGATATTAATTTAGTTTGGATATGACCCATAAATGATAAGAGAGAGATTTTATGGTCACCTTCACAATCAATCTTGGGAAATACAGACGCAGTTTTGGCATTTAGGGAGTCCCCTTCTTTAAAGATATATTTTCACTGGAAGGGCTGTCAAGCACTAAAATTTCTACAATTTCATGATTCCTCTTCTGTTTTTAAGGTTAATCCAGCTTTCTTTGACACTTTCATATCCGCAAATCTCGAAATTCCTTTGGACATTTGTTCATAATCAGAGTTGCTAAATACTATAACACACAATTACTCTTTCAAGGGACAAGTCAGAAGTTTTAATTATTTTGCATACAAACAACACTTTGAGCACCAGTCATCTCAAATTAGATGAAACAAGATCTCTTAAGAAAAAACATTCAGGAGAGTACCCATACATATCTGAAAATACAGGCTGTGTAGTGGACAAAATGAACTGTACTGCACTGCAGCATGTGTGGACATTCCCAGAGATAATTAGGCTGTCTGTCAGTATGTGATGGAAGGAGTTACTAACAAGAGCAAGAAACTTGACAAGTCTTTGCAATTATATGTTTTTCCTATTCTCACCTGGAGCTACTGTCACAATTAAGTTTAATGATTTCTAATCTAGCACTCTGTTAACAATTTTCATTCTTTACAGGAAGTCAGCACAGACACTTCAGACAAAACTTCATTTCAGTAAGATTTAAACAGGAGAATCAGCTGGCAAACATGTTTATTAAGTTTCTATTTTCTCAAAACTGTTTTTCAAGAGTGCTCCTTTGCTGATACAGTTGTATTGCTGAAATAATCTACCTGAAAAACATGAAGTTTCCTTTACTGAAAATATATAATATTATGAATGGCATGGTATATTACATCTGCTGCTTATAATTTTACAGTAGCTTTGCTAAGAGCAATAATAAGCTAAGACCAGAGAATTTATAAGGGCTTTGGTGTATTTACAGTAAACTGAATAATTACATCACTTAATGTTGTTTCCCAACAGTTAATAGAAAGCCAAAAAAAGGCTATCTTGTTTCAGGGATTCTCATTTCACCTGTATACCTGGCTGTTGCATACTATTCTATTAGGGTTCCATGAAACATCTTGTTAATTATCTCCTTTTCTGATGCTTCAGTGTGGTGCACAGTCATATTCCCATCTCAGATATCCCAGACAGAAATATCTGTGTATACAGTGTTTTACATGAGTCATAAATCCAGTGCTTGATCTGCACAACAGACATTGTATCGCACATCTGCAGTATATGCAGTAAGTTCCACAGTTACAGGATTCTTTTCACTGCTGCTGATCTACCTGGTAGGGTGCATTAAGTAGTTTAGTGGTTCTAAGCACTGTAGGGTCAGGCAGACTACACATGGGAGGTAAAGCTGTTGTGAACAGGGTGAGTAACATCAGTGGTACCCCCAGAAAAATGACTTTGGGCCCCCAGCACCAAGAACTCCACTGTATCCATGGGTGGTGACTGTCTTCTGCTTGATCTCTCTCTCTCTTCCCTCCTCACCCTTTTCTATTTCTTTATATCTTTCTACCTCACATATGCTGTTAAATAAAATCCTTACTATTGACTTTGCCATATGGTCTCATCTTCACTTTCACTTGGGCAGAGGCATCTTTAAATAATTGAATCTTAACAGTGTCTTAAAACCTAATGGGAAAAGAAGACTCTTTGGAGCTTGGAGGCATATTTCTACTGTCTACAGAAATTAGAGCTAAGGTAATTTCACACAAGTATAAAAGATGAAAAAATAATGTTTGCGCTCCTATGTTGCCACCAGAGACAGTTTGGATGCAACAGATTTTCCCTTCACTGTCAGTACCTTGCCAGTTTGCTTGTACTGTCGTTGTACTGTCAGATAAAAGGTCTGTGCCACTCACTCTCTGAAATACATCATATTTATCTTCTGCAGGTACCTGCAAAGTTAACCTTTCCCATCTATGCTTACATTTCAGAACTATTAAATATAGGACACAACAATTTAAAAATAAAAAAATGCCGTATAGGACTATTCTGGTTTTCCTGGCAATCAATAGCTGAATTATTTGATTTTACGTTTTTTGAGGTCATTCATGGTCTAAGAATACATCTGCCTGACTGTAGCAAGAAATGTAAAACAGTTAAAAACCAATAAATGACAATGAAAGACTCTTAAAATCTGAAACACTTTTACATATGTAGATATATAACAAAAACAGCAAAAAATTCAATCTGTTTTTGTTTAAATATGCCCTGGATGGAGAAATCAACAGCTCAGTAACACTAAATATTCAGAAATATTATTTATCTTGTAGGAGGCAGTCTCTCAAGCTGGTATAATGGGCAATGAGCTGATGGCAATAGTAAAGTGACTAAAAATGCATATATTTGTAGTACTATCATCAATTTCTATTTGTTTGGTAGATATCTAAAGGAAGATGAAGCAGCAAACTGGGAGAATGGAGGCCAGGACCAGAAACTATACTGAAAATATTGTACAAACTCAGGAAACAAATCAAAATCAGATTACCTGACAAGGGTGATCACCATGATTATGGTGTGGCTCCTTCTGAAGCTCTTGTAACTTGGAAAGTGTGTTTGCACTGTTTTATATCACACAGCTAAAAGCCAGCCCCAGTACTTTAGCTTGTGGCAAGGCTGAGAACACCCTTGAGGATGCTGGGAGCTCCCAGTAGTCCAGAGCATTAGCCTTGGGCACAAACCATAACTTTCTCCCATGTGTCCTGTGCCCACTGATAACTAAAATACAGATTTCTCTGCAGTAGAAATACGATGACTTAGCATCTGAAAAATCTGGGAATAATAGGTCTTGATTTTTTTTTTTAATTGGGTGAAAACTTAATTCACTGGATAAATAAACAACATATTTCCCTCGATGCCAAAATATTAAATGAACTGGCCAGGTCAGCTGCAGTAGCAATAAAAGTAATTTCAGCTGTGAACTATAATGAGAAGATATGGTTAAAAAAATCATATACCTTACATATGGTATGATTTCCCAGGGGCTTTTATTTGCATCTAATATTGTTTTAATAGCAAACCATATTTTCCTTTATTGTAGAGACCCCAAGATGTACTTACTCTCTAAATAGCTGTCATTAAATAAAATCTGAAAGGGTACTGAGTAGTCTCTTCAGTTTTAGGAACAGCTGTGATAACAAGCCAGTTAATGTAGAGGCAATGATTTCCTTCCAGAACCATGAAATGTATGAATTCCTGGCTCTATGTATCTAATTTTTTTGGAAATAAAATGTAATTTAATAGGAATGGAACAGAATAAGTGGTTTGTGTATCAAACACAGTATATACAGTATATTTCACAGCACACTCAGTATATACATAGGTGCTTATTTGTCTCTAGAAATGCAATAACCTTCCCTCAATCCCAAAAGTCTCCAGTGTATTAGCAATTGCTTCTAATGTTGCTATCTCTAGCTATCTTCAAAGCTTTATCACTGGGACACCTGGTAATCTGTTTGGTTTGGCTCCCCTTCTAAAGCCTTGCCCTAGTGGAACATGAATCTCTTGTGAGGTGGTTGGACCAGCTCTGTGTGACTGATTATGCTGCCTGGGGCAGCTTAGAATGACTTCCTCTGTCTGAAAACGCCAGCAGAAGTCCCATGGATGGGAGAAATGCATTTTTTCAGTCACTGGTGTTCAAACTGTTGCAATTTTGTGTCAAGATACATTTGACAAAAAGCTACGGACAAATACCTTTTCCCCTGTTTCTAGCTTTTCCGGGACTACCAGGCACGTAAGAAGGAAACAAGCCACTCTAAAACATGGATATGGAGGCTTAGCTTTTAGAGCTGTGAAGCAAGAATATTGGCAACCTTTTTCTCTCTTTTTTTTGTCTTTAGTAGGTAGGCAATGGCTTTCATGGGGACAAGAAGGACTGGATCTGTTATAGCAGGTGAGTTATGAGGACAGGATGATCCCCACATGTGCTACTGGGATTTTCTTTTTGTCTGTCAGCCTGGCTTAACCCTGGACAAGCAAGTAAGTGAAAAAACACATCAAACCTCATCCTACCTTGCCTTGCACATCGTATGGTTCTTTACAGTCATTAGAAGTAACTGTGTCAGAGGAATTACTCTTAAAATACAGACTCCTAAGGGGCCTGTCAGCTTTTCTGTCTGTCTCAAAGTACTGGAAATATCTCACTCACTTCTAGATTGTCCGTGCTTAAGGCACCTCAGCATGGCTTGTACAAAAAAACCCAAACAGAAATCTGTGTGCTCGAGGAGCAGTAGCAGATCATAAGTGAAACATCCTCAGCTGTAATTGTTAAACTCTTGAAGGAATTAGGTAATTTGTCCTCAAATTACCTTGATTTTAAATCTCTCACCATTTATTGAGCAGACCCAAATGGTGCAGGAAGCATCCAAGAAAGTTGCTAAAATTTAGTGGCAGCACAGTTCTTTGATATTGTCTAAGTATTGTTCCTTTATTTGGGAATCCTCTTGAAAGCATTGGTATCTCCCATCAGTAACTGAGATGGTAAAAAGGTGCACATTTGATAACTTTCCTTCATATAAAACTAAGAAAGTCTGTATTTTAAAATAGGCATTATATGCTAAAATCTTTGTTCAGCAGACACTGTACTGAAGAGTGGCTGTGATAGCAAAAAAGTAACAGCATTAGTTTTCATCCTTCAGAAATCAGAATTTTTCACTTCTGAATGTGAAATGTCTCAGTTGCTGGCATTGAGATGGAACAGAAAGATCTTTTTCCAGGGAAGGTCTTTCAGAAGCACCAGTTTCCCCTGCTTACTTCTGTAGGTACAGCTAGAAAAAGTACCACGTGGTCACATTTAATTGTGCAGTTGCTAGAACTTGTACCTTGTACTATCATCAGAGTAAACGTATTTCATATGAAAAACCAATTTTTACAAGAATACAGTACTGGTGGCTTTGATTAAATCCTTTTCCTTCTAAGTATTTTTATCTTTTTTCCTTTTATTTTCTAAAATTACAGTGTAGGTAAAACAATATCAAATAAGGGTGTGTGAAAACAGTGAGGAAAATTTGAGGTGCTATGATACCTGGATCTTCATCACAGAATCGTCTGAAATTTTATTAACAACTGCAATTAATATCCATGCTGTATTAGGTAATTTATTCTTTTGCTTTGATCTCCCTCTAGTGTTCAAGAAAACTGTGTTAGCCAGCCAGGTGTGAATGATTAGAGCTATTCTGATTCTTCACATGAGTGGACATTATATAACATTGTGTTTCCTAATCTCGAGTTCATGAACTGTTGTCAGACCTAGATAAGCCTTTTTTTTGTATAAGGGTGTTCACTGCTGTGGGTCTTGGTGATTTACTGCACCAGGACAGTGAATATATGTCCCATATGATTTCAGTGTCACTGCTTTCTTAGAAAGGACTCTACATTGATAGAGATGTCACTTTTCAAAGAAAAGAGAAAGTAAGCAAAAAAGGGAAGCTTATATGTATACAAGCTAAATACATTAAAAAATATTCTTGTATCTAAAGCTGTACATATACCAATTGGGCTAACTACTAGCAAAATTTTACTCACATGATTGCAACTGTGACTTCCTTTTAAAAATAATTTCTAGGGTGAAATTAAGGTGCAAATCATACTTGCTGAAATTTTAAATGTAAGACATGTTTGTATATATTGAAAAGACTTATTTTTTCCTGACCTTGAAAACTTCACAAAAGCATTTTCTGGCCAAACCATAAACTGAACAGACTGGAGATCTTGCAAAGATTACACCTGAAAAAATTTTGAATGTTTGGTTTACTTCTTATGGATACTTCTCTTTCTTTTTCCCTTAAGATCAGCACCAAGGTAACACAAATATGTGTTTGTTGTATGAATAAGGAAAAATTAGAAAATATTTTCTTATTAATATTTAAGGTTATGTATATTCACTATGCCATGATTTTGTTGCCCCCCCCAAAAAATACAATAAAGCCTCTAAGTTATGCAGAAATGAACTGGCCAGGACTACTTCTCTCTCTATCGTGTGAGTGTAGCTTCATGCAAAACAGTCATAGCTCTGGGTGTTCCAGTAAAGATACCAGAAGCAGGAAAAGTAAAAAGGATTAAAGAAGGATGGACTGAGATCTTAATATCCTAAACAAAATAAATATTTGCAATAGCAGAGAAAAAAAAAAGGAATTATTTAGGATGCTTATGAATGAAATGGAAAGAACCGTTGAAATGGCAGAGAGAAAAAGAAATTAAAGCTGAAAACCCAGGAAGCATTTTCTAATTGTTTAATTCCTTGTGGCAGTATCATTTTTTACATACAATTTCTGAGACTGTAAGCTATGCTGTTAGCTGAAGTACCTGGAATTAAAAAAAGCTGCATTAAGGGTTGGAGGTTACATAAAGACTCTTGTTTTGTCACAAGGCATAAACACAGAATGTCCACAAAGTCATTAGTGAACTTTATTTCACAGTCATTAGTGAAATAATCTTCTTCATAGCAAGTGAGTGGACAATTTATTGAAAATGAATAACCCATAGAGATTAAAACTAGGACTTGTACAAAATTGAGGGCTGTAAATGCATTAATGCATTTCTGACTGGTGTAGTTTTCAGTAGTTACACTTTGAAGCAGCCTTCCCACCAGTGTAGACAACACACTGTGCCCTGGGTAGGGGAACTTCTGCAAGTCATTTAATACACAGCTATCGAGGAAGGGAATGAAATTGCAGTGAAGGTTTCCCCTGTCTTTGCTGCTGGACAGTACACGTGATCATGAGAGTTGTTTTTTTCTGAAACAGGTGGACACTCACTCTCTGCAAAGCTTCTGTTGTTTTGTAAAGTTGAGATACATTAAGAAATAGCACTAGTGTGATACACTAAGAAATGCAATTATTAGTCAGTTGTAATTTTTAGCAACATAATCTACTTAAAGAAAAAAAACCAAAACCAAAATACCAAGCCAAGCCAAGCTTGCTGTGCCTGATGCAGGTAATTGCTTTGTAAGTGATGTACTTAAAACCTTTGGTCACATACTTCACCCTCAGATCAGTCTCAAGGCATTGGAGTCACTTGGAGACAAGCTACAGTGATCCATGCCTACTAAATATGTTTCTTTATTAAGATTGTAGTGGAAAGATTCATGTTTCTTTGAAACATTAGTTACTACACCCCAGACTTTGTAGTTGGCTTTTATTACAGTATTCTTTCCTATTTGTTTCCAGAATAAAGTAACTTTAAGCCTACAGAGCTGTGAATTTCTACAAAGAATGAAAAATTATCTTGGACTTGAACACAGGGCAAATAGTTCTTTGAGATCTTTGTAAAATCAATCAAGAGGCCTTCAAGTGGCATTTCTGGAGGCCATTGCTCTGTTCTTAAACTTCCCAGTAAATCACCGTTTGCCATTAATAATGCCATCACAAAAAATGTTACCAACAAGCATTAAGGAAATCTCCTTCACAGAAAAGCATTACCATTTTTTGAAAGAGAAGTCCTCTGTTTCTGCTCAAAAGAAAGAAGTGAAGCACTCCTAGCTGCTCTTTTAGTATCCATCCATCTTTTTCTCTGATGGTATTTTCTCCAGTAATTGCAAACAAAATAATAGTCGAAGTAGATGGTATCATTAGAGTAATATTTAATATTTTTAAATGACAGAAAACAAGGGTGTGGATTTATAGCATGTAGCCTGCTGTTTAAGTGCGTTATCTTATGGTATGTTTTAGGTATATCCCATTGGGAAAAAAACACACATCAAAAATACAGCATTTTATTTCCTGAGAGCTACTTAAAAGTGCAATTGTGCTTTTTGTCTTGCCACTGGATGAATATATTTACATCCATTTATGCTAAAAAGTAAAAGTAATGAAAAGACGATGATTAAAGATTAATTCAATAGATAGTTATTTTCTCTGGGAAGCCTGTAGAATGGGGGCAGGATGAAGAAAATACCTCTTTCAGATTTGTCTTTTCAGAGCCATCTTCATTCCATATGAATGGGAGGGAGAATGAGTAGGAAAACAAGTGTGGAAGGATTCAAATCTAAATTCTCCAAGCCTGTAAAAATCTACTTGCATTTGGAGTAGTGGCCACATAAAGCTTTAGTCTGGTTACAGGTAATTTTATCTTGCCTTTCCCAAGCACTAGCATGTGGAACCTCTATGTCAATGATGCTGTGGCAGAACAGGTATTTCCACTTCTGCACAGGTATCACAGAATTACATGTATATGTAGGGGGGGTGTGTGTGTATGTGTGTGTGCATGTGGTGAAATTTGGCTTCTGCTTCTGGCCTGAAATAGTTAACAGGGAAAGTCGAAGGACAAATAATCAGTTCAGGTATCTACAACAACATGTGTTAAGCAGAGACATTTGCTCTGCCCTCATTTGTGGTTATCTGCTTCAAAACAGATACTGCTGCTGCTCTCTGCCTTCCTCTCTTGTGTGCTGCAGACTGACACAGGATTAAGTATCTAGAAGTATTGGCAATTAGAGTGCAGCAAACCACACAGTCGTCTGAGAAATCTGTAACTGTCAGAGAGATCGATGGAATTATTCAATACTTGCACTTGAGCAAATCAGAACAGAATTTGGTCTCCCTGAACAGAGTGAATACAACAAAACCGTACCCAACAGATGTAGCCCCTCCTCAGATAATTCCCAGTCCAGACCCAAAAGAATACCCATTGATGACCGTCTAGAAAGTCTTTAGGGATGTGTGACCTCTGGCTGATGCAGTGAAAAACAAACAAAACAGTTGAAGCAGGAAAAAGAGTATACAAAAGGTAAGAAACATTTCAATAGAAGTTTTCCTACTTTTTCCATTGGTAAAGATGATAATCTTACTCAGTCTTCACACAAGTGGCATAAAACCCCTGCCAAAATTTTGCTTTAAAGGAGAATGATTGTAAGATGAAAGATTTTAGGGAACATTAGGAAATATGGCCCTTCATTCTACAATAACATTGCATATTTCACTAATTTCTCCAAGGAGGCTTTCTGACATTAGATATATTTAGTAAACCTCCACTTACCTGCTAGTGAAACCACTTGTGAGTCTGTTTGCTGGTAGCTCTGGGAACAAGATTATTTATAAAGGAAAGGAAGACAACACAGTCTTTGCGTAAGGGAAAGATTGGAACATCTAAATCAAAGAGGACGACAGTTGTTTCATTGGCATAACCTTGAATTAGAGTCTCTTTAAAATAAATCATCCCCTGTCTCTTGAAACATTTATATGAAAAAAACAAAAACCAAAAAACCCTGCCCAATCAAAGAGAAAATATTTCAAATGGATTATCTTTTCAGCTATTCCTCCTTATAACCTCCCTTCCTAATACTTGGAAGGAGGAGTGTGTGAATCACAAAAAGATCGTGGGCTGCATTATAAATAGTATTTAAACACTCAGGTAGATGGTTGAGATGGTATGCTTATTGCCATCAAGATGATTGTTACTGTCTTTGTTTTTAGCCTATCATCTCTACTAAAGACACAACTGGTGGTTGAACTGGAAAGTTAACAAGGTAGACAGAGCTCAACAGCACCAAAATCCAGCTGTACTAGTCTAAATAAATATAAATGATCGTTATGGAGATATGTAATTCAGGTCATGAAGGTAAAAAGAATGTACTGAGCTTTAACAATATTCCATGAAGATGTGGTTGGCCCTATTGTGGAAAAAAATTGGAAGGAATAGCATAAGTGAGTTACCCTAGGGATAGACTTCACATTTGGATCTATCAAATAGGAATTAAATTTCAATGCCCAAAAGCAGAGTTATATTCTTAACAGTATAAATTGGGAAAATTTGTTTGCTTCCAGGCTACCAAAGAAAAACTTAAGTCTACTTCAGAAAGGCTGAATTCAGGCTCAGGAAATGAGGATTTGGTTCATCTACGTGCAGCAGGACTGGTAAAAACATAAACCCCCAGCAACTAGCAGTTTGACAGCTTCAGTGAAAGTCATTTGGATCCCTGGAACATAATGGTTGGAGGAGGAAAAGCTTAGCAATACATGAGAAGGGAGGGGAAAGAAAAAAGAAAAAACTTCAAAAGTGGAAGGTATATTAATCATCTTTGAGTGTCCTTCAGATTTTGAAGGAGGAAAAAAGTGTCTCACTCTTACTCTTCATGCTCAGTTGTACACAGGTTTGCTTTTAACTCCCTTTTCTTTAGACCAGTTGAACATGCTGAGTGCCACTATGATACACAGAAATAATGAAATAGAATAAAGTCAAGAAGACAGCTGGTGTTACAGGAGTGCAGAACATTTGTTTACTATTTTTTACCTGCCTTGTGCAGCATTTGAATAACCTCCTTCAAATATAAACTGGCTATGGTCCTTGCAGGAGCAAGCTACAGGAGTACTTAAGTTCAGGCAGAGCTCACCTTACTAATTCAGGTTCTTTGCACTGCTTTGCACATGAAGACACTTCTTAGGTGCCTCAAAAGTTGTGAAGGCCTTCACTGCTTGTGCTGTGAATTTCTGTTCTACACTAAGAGTGCAATACGCAGCCTAACAATATACTGTACCATAAGCTGAGATAAACAGTTAATACAAAAAAGTCCATAGATTCAGGCTTGCATTTTATTTTGGTTACAGAGAAAACAAACACACTGGAGGCACAGAGAGTCGTTCATTCAGCCTTAGGCAACAAGTAAGTTTGGAAGAAGTCTGAATTGAGAATGAAGAGTCAGAACTCACAATAACAATGTTAAGTCAGAGAAATTGTGGATGCCCCATCATTTGAAGTGTTCAAGGTCGGGCTGGATGGGGCTCTGAGCAACCTGGTCTAGTGGAAGGTCCTTGCCCACAGCAGTGGAGTCAGAACTAGATGGTCTTTAAGGTCTCTTCCAACCCAAACTACTCTGGGATTCTATCTAAAGTAAAGACATTAGCTTAACACTCCAGTACATCCCTACCAGCATGTTAAACACCTCTCTTCAGGGATGATGTGAATGCCACTCTAACCAGCCCAACAAAGCTGGGACTGTAGGTGTGTGAGGGACAGCATCATGCCCTCAAGTTCCACCTGCAGCTCACAGAGCTCTCAGCCTCCAGGACCACATTAAGTGCAAAGCTGGAGCAGCAGGAGAGCTTGGGATGCGTTTCCAGTACTTTTGACCTGGCTGTCGCAGCTCTCTGCTGCTCAGCAGAGGTGAGATGCTACTGATAAATGCACAGTGAATGAGGAAGCACACCTGTAAGAAATAGGAAGGTTAGTATTTATCAGAGTGTTATTCTGAAAGGTGCTATGGGCATTTAGAAAAGGGATCAGAGGTGAGAAATAAATTAAAATGCCCCTTGACAAGTGGCCTACTTAAGCATAAATCACTACAATTCCAGGCAGTTCAGCTCTTCTAATGTTAATTCTCGATTTTTCTCTTCTGTTTTGTGAAGGGAAGGTATGTAAATAGGAAAGGATATGTCAGAAAAAGACCAAGAGTTATTCAATTTTTTTTCTATGTAATATTCAAAAAAGATGTACTACAATGAATTACAATGAAAAAGCAACTAGAATTGCATGTCATAAATAAAAAAATGAATTTCTGTTAGTACACTGCATAAAATTTATTATTTCTACTTATTGAACCATTAAATCAGTAGATTATTTTACTTTGAAGGTTGAAAAATGCAAAATAATTAGAGAATGACCTTATCACCCAAAAAACTTGTTACAATGATTTTTCCAGTTCTGTGCTTAAAGAACTATAGCCAATTTAACACTCATATTGCATGTGCTTTCATCCCACTGTGTTTCAATTCAAAAGAGCACTCTGGGAAATAAAAAGTATTTTCACAACGTGTGAAGAGAGTAAGAGATCTAGAAATTGTAGCAGTGAAGAGCTCTATAAATAGTCCAGGCTTTCAAGGAGGAGACAGGATCAGTAGTGCTGGTTAGAAGAGTGAGTGATGAATGTGACCTCAGAAGGGTCAAGAAAAACACAAATACTATTTCCACAGCATGCATTTTTTTTCCATCTAGTATGCAGGTAATACATCAACTGTAGTTTATTAGCTATATTAAATACTTGTCAAAATCTCAGATTCTGCAGCCATGACCTTTAACAAAACAAGTAAGCATGGATTTAGCCTGCCATTTGATTCTTGCTACACAGTAGATCTGTTAGGTCAGATTTTTATTCCATGCAGTTTTCAACATGCTGTGCAAATTTGGAACTTTGCAGAAAAGGCAACTATTAGGCTCCTTTGTCATCAGAAAGCAAACAATGATCTTTGGAGACAGATGGCTAGAGAAAACATTAGCAGGAGGAGAGGTTTTTCTTGAGCAGAAGACATTCTACTTGTAAATTGGTAAATCAAAAATACGTGAGTATTTGCAATTTTATTACTAGTAATCCAGTATTTGCACAAAGATGCCACCAATTATTTTTTCAGTGACTTTCAGTATGAAAGCAAAGTAAGTTTTAGGGAATTTCTGGAGGTGCACTTGTAATGAATTCATCCCTGAGGCAGTGCCATATGGTCAAACAGAGCTCCAAGAAGAAAGGACTCAGACAACTTTTTCAGATGTTAGCTGAAATATAGCAAATGATAGAAGATGGGATTAGAATACTAGTAGAGATTTTTTTAATGAATCTGGGCTTTCTGGATCAATTTTTTTAAAAGGAGTTGTCTATAAAATTTTGTTAAGTCCTACAACATAATCAAGGAGTATATTAAACTCACTACATGTGGGGGTTACGTGGTCTGCTTAAATGTTAACATTTGCTTATTTATAAATAACTGGATTTGCTATTTTTGTATTGTGCTGTAGCAAGTGTTTTAGGTATGATGTTGCTATTCAACATGAAAGATTAGTTAGGTTTTAAAAGGAAAAGCTGGCATTGTTTTTGCCCTGGGAGATGATTTTCATGCACATAGTGTAGTGGTCAGGTTCTGCTCAAATGCTGGTAGCCAAGGTGACCAAAACATTTTCCATGGATGGAAAACATTTTCCATTCACTAAATAGTATGTCAGGAGAATTTAGTAATCTTATAAAAAACTATATTAATTTCTTAAAAAGTGCGAATGGGAACAGCTAAAAGGAATACATTTTTTTTTAAGACTGATTGGCTTTCTAGTATAATTTTCCTTTTTTGTTTCCTAATTAGTTTGTTTTCCCTGTGTTTACTCTTTATGGAGCTTTTGGAGGACATTAACCATAGAAAACCTTGAGGAGACATTTGTTAATTTGATTATCCACTATCAAAATTAGTATTTAATTATTTTCACTTTCAAAAAGCAAATACTGTGATGCTTCTCAATTTATAAATTTATTTCTGTGAGGAACTTTATTTTCATTATTATCTCCCATTTATTTAAGGTCCTGATTTTTTTTTTTTGCTTTTTCTCACTAATTTTGCTTTTGCAGTATTAACAACAAAAATAATTTCTCTTGATGTTGTTTTCAGTGAAAGCTATTTTAATTAATACAATTTCCTTCAAAAAATTAACCTATACTTTATTTTTCATTACACTAAATGACAACATTTACCTGTAGATTTGGGTCATTACACTTGTTGAAAAGTATCTGTAAATATGGTAAAACACTTAAAGGCATGCAGTTTTATATGAACTTAAAACAAATGAACCCTTCAGGACAGATATAAATTCACTTTTCTTGGAAAGGTCTAGTCTTTCAGCATTCAGGAGGAGCCAAAACCTTGGAAGGGAAATATCCAGAACTTTGCGTCCTCCTCTTCCAGAGCCTCCTAAAATGGGAGCAGAACTTCCCTCTTCCCCTTCTAGCCTGGTTTATGACAAGCATTGCTAATGGCAGAATGTGTGCACACATCTGGGTCTGAAGTTCAGGTCCCTTGGGATCAATTTCTTCTCTTACCATTCCCTGTCTGATGGGGAAGATGTTTTATTGCCGAATTGCAAAACATGTGTCATCTTAAGGACAGCAAAATGAAGCTTCATGTAAAATTATAGTCTCTTGATTGGGATTTCTAGTTAGCTATTAACAAGCAGATATTCAATATTTAGTTAGTGCAGCTAATTTTTAAAAATAGCTCATAAACTTCACAAGAATTTGCATAGCAAAATAAAATGTAACACGAGAAGTTTTTTGATTTGAAATTTAATACTATATTTGACTTTTTAGTTCCCATTTTAAAAGAATCTCTGAAGAAATCTGAATTTCTAAATAAAGTTTTATACATTTGTGCATTCTCTCTAGGTAGGAGAACAAACATTAATGCATTTTATGCTAATTAAAATTAACAAATAAAAATGTGGAAAGGAGTAAGTGTAATGACAGGGCTAAATGTTATGAAGAAAACTCTACAATTTCCGGCCAGTAAAATAATTTGTCCATTAATTGAAATCTCTATCAGAAGATTAAGAGACTGAGTACACTTCAGTTGTTTTAACTTTCTTTCTAACTTTAGTGTCAGAAAAATCAGGGCGCTCAGTGGGACTGTCTGAGGGCAAGAGCAGCAGTTTGTTGTTTGAGCAGGAGGGGGAAGAATGAAATCCTTTGATAAAGCAGGTTGAAGAACTTTTATTTTCCTAGTTTCCTTTTGTGCAGAGGGATTTGTGGCAGGCTGAAACAGCACCCCTACAATCCTAGGGTTGTAGGTGCCGTTAATCTGACCTCCTCCACAACTTTTTTTCTATAAAATTCTGATTTATTCTTATGTTTGAAGCTTTGATAGTGGAGTTAAGCTTGAGTGGGAGGAACAACTTTGGAAAAGGGAATAATAAAATTTAAAATATGGCCTCCTAGTGTGAATGTGTAGGTGGAGGAAGGTTAACTGGAATGTCAAAGAGAGCTCCATTTTTACATTTTAAAAATAAAATTTTTACATTTTTAATATAACTTAAACCTCAAAAGGCAGACAGGTGAAATTTCTGAAATTTACTTTTATTCATTTACTTTTTCTGATGACCATCACATACCACTACTTGATAAAAACAAACACATTGTCCAAATGGATTTTTAAAAAAAAAATTATCTGGATAGTCTCTCAATGCATTGGCAACTGTTGGTTCTCTGTTTTTAGTTTGGACATTTTTGATATCTTACTTTTCTTATATTTAATTTCTAGCTTTATCAATCACATAATTTTTAAAAATACTGTTTGTGTAATTTCATATTCTGTTTAGTGTGAAGTGGTTACTGTCTGAAATAAATGCTTATAATTCTTGGCATGCAAAGAACAGAGATAATCAATACAAAAGCTTTTTCTATTGCTTTTTCTCTTTCAAGACATTGATATTCAGCTTTTTTTTCAGTTTTTTTGATCAAAATTGAACAAAAAAAACTATTTCTTCGGGCATTTGTAGGTTTTTTCCTCCGACTATCAATTAGTCTATAGCATGATTAAATTGAATGCTTCATTTTTTTAGTGTGACAGAAAATCAACAAAGACTCGGATTTTGTTCTCAATCTAGTTTGTATCTACCTGCCTATTATTCCCACCGAACACATTTACTCCAAACAATGTTTGGTTATCTGTTATGTATAATTGAAAAGCCTCTTATATTGTTCATTTGTCATTCTCAGCCATGCATGAGTACTGAGACTTGGAGCAAAAAATTGAACGTGTTTGCATCAGTAAAATGATTTTTTTTGTTTTTGTACTAATCTTCACAAGTGGCATTTAGGCTCATTAAAAAAAAAAAAAGAAACAAAAAGTGAGAGACTGTCTTTTCCCCACATTTGAAAAATCTTATATATTTTGTCAAGGGATTCACCTTCCTATCTTGTAGTCTCCTAACCAACAGGCACTCTTCTTTGATGTGTTTGAGTGGTATTGTTGTATTTTGTTGCCCATGGGCTTGTTTCCATTTAAATGCAAGATTGTCAAGGTTGAATGAATGTTGTTGTTTATGGTCTCTCATCAGCCCTCGGAGCTGCATTCTAAATGTAATTAACAAAACACAAAGAAAGCAAACACAGAAATGTGGGGATTCTTGACTTTTAATCTGGCTCTTACACAGAATGAGTTTTCAACACTAAGTAACTTATAGGTGGCAAATGGAAATTTTCTGGACCATTGCATGTGTTTAACTAGATATAAACTACGGTGAAGTGAAGATCCTGTAAAATCCTGAAAGATCACTGTAATTGCTGAGAAGGTCTCAAGGAGTGCTTTTTGAACAAAACCATGACAGCCTGCTCAATTCCTGCTAAGTTGCCTGTTGGGGTCCAAGGCAGCCTACAAGCAGAGCCAGAAAGAAAACTGCTCTTACAGAACTGCCCCAAAATGTCAAACTCCACATCTGCTGAATCTTCACAGTGCTTCCAGATGACTCCCAAGTTGGAATTTCTTTCTGCCCCCCTAATCTTCCTGAGCTTTCTGTGAACTAGGAAGCCAAATTTTGAAGATCCCTTGCTTCACAGAACAATCTCTCATACCCATTCTCTAAGAGACAAGACCTAAAGACTTTCTGCACCCACAGCTGTGACTTCCTGATCACAAAGAATTTGGCTTTTAATTTCTGCTACATTTTGATGGACTTACCACTGATATGTAACAGAAGCAGAGGAGATGAAGTTTCTTTCTGTGTTTTCAGCCACCAAGTTGAGTAAATGGGCTAGAAGAGAGGCCAGGCTGTTCTCAGCATCCATCTCTTTCCCACCAATGGGCAGTGCAACTGAATCACCCTAAAGGAACACAAGCACTTGGGATTTTTTCCACAATTCATTCATTGTGCTACAATTTGACTGCAATGTGAACAAAGAATGTGATGTGAAATGGGTTTGCTATGGCCAGGGAAGTATTGGCACGGGCCAACTGTGATCTTAAAGTTGTTGGATCAAACACTTTAGAAAAAAAAACAGTTGAAAAAATATTTTCCCCATCCAGTTTATTACGTGAAATAGCTAAAATTTAAACAATTGTAAACACATTCAAGAAACAGAGGAGTGAAAACATCTGTAATAATCACACTGAATTAACACAGAAGTCCTGTACTTTGCCATTCATGTTTGATCTTTGCTGTTTTGTAGTAAAAAAGAGCTATCTCCTTCACCATTTTATTCAGAAAATGCTTTTCTTCAGCAAATTATATGTGCTTTAACTTTTCATCCATCCCAGGGCTGCTAAAGAGCTGTACTGGCTCTCAGCAGGTCTCGAAATAGCTTGTACTTTATTCAGAAAGAAGGTGCATAATTACATTAAGCCTGAACAATGGAATAGTTCAGAAATTGAAATAATGAACAACAAGAACAACAAAAAAAACTGTGTATAGTTTGACATATCCAGTGTAATGATTATGAAAATTGTTTCCATTTAGAGTTATTAATGATTATTCTTCCATACTAATTTGCTTATGTAATACAAGGCTAAAGAAGAAATGTCAAAATGTGACAATAAGGAGCAGTGCATAATTAATCAAAATATAATTTTAATGTGAACTTTGAAATAATTTTAATTATAATTATTACATTTTTGGATAATGATACAGCAAAACAGAGAATGAGTGCATTTTGCCATCCATGAGAGATTCATGTTTCTGCAAATGCTTATGCAAAGCTATAAATACACCTGAGTGATTTTGGTACTGAAGTCTTACTAAAAACTGGAGCTGAAGGAGCTATTTTATTTTTCCACTAAGAGGAGTCTGCACCAGGTGAGGAAATACAAGATGTTTGGCAAGAAAGAGTTTGAAAAAAGGAGTGAAATAGCTGGTCATTATGCTAAAAAAATTAAGAGAGCCTTAAAAAAAAGATTCCTGTAGATTATGCCCATTTCCTTTTCTATTTATAAACTTGTCCACTTCATAAAAGCAGCATTGCAAAGGGCATGATTTTGCATGCAAAACATTGAACAAGAGCAAAAGTTTTCATAAGCTGTCTGTTCTTTATGGATTTTATAATAAAATATGTTTCATGTAAACTCCAAGGCATCACTGCTACTAAACTGAAAAACAGAGAGAGAAGTACTATCATAAATGCAGACTAGGAACCATTAGGTTGTTGCATAAAATAATGTTCAGAACACAAGCAGTGAGGCAAAGATTGCTCAAGGAACCCATAGATGGCAAATATGACTGTTTAAAAATTTGGCACACAGTGCTACAAATAGGCACTACTTTCCAAACTGCCCTACTTGTCAAGTATTTGACAAAATATGAAATATCTAGAGAAATGTACAAAATATTCTTTAGCTTCAGACTAGTTACAAAGAGCTGAGCAAATATGAGAATGAAACACTGGATCCTAGCTCATTTGTCCAGGCTACAGGAGAGAGAGATCAGGGGTGATCTAAACACATTTTACAGGCACACAAGTAGCAGTTTCAAAGTAAAGGGTTTTAAATATCTGACCAAAGGACAGAGGCCAAAAGATGAAGATGAATGCATTCTGATTCTCATTTTCTTTTTCATAGTTGACAAGAGGTATGACGTGTGCAGGGTAAAGTAGCAATAATTTAAATCTATGGCTTGTGTTGTGCAGGGTGCCAGAATGCATGGCCCTTGCAACATGGCTCAATTGCTAGCTATTGTTCTAATCAGTGATATTAACCATAAACATCATATTATCAGAGGTGTTTAACCACTGATTTTAATGGAAATGGGAGCCTGAGTGCATCCCACTTGACAGAAAGTCCATTGTCAGAGTACTCTCTGGGCATTTTGCAATGGGCATTTCTCCAGCAGCAAATCCTTATGTAACACAGAGCATGAGCAAGGTCTTGCTCTGCAGTGGAAAAGTCTAGGAGCCACCTACTTTTACACATTTCACTTTAATTATTAAAACTAATTGTTTATCTGCTTATTCCCTAGAACTCTGCTCTAGGTAAAGTTTGCCAAATAATATGAATAGTCACTTAAAAATATTCTAGAAATTTCCAGTCCAGTTGAATTTAAATAGTTCTTACAGACCTCTAAAAGTAGATTTCTGAGAGTTTTTTTCCCCATGTTATAATAAAGTATCCTTTTTCCAAAGGTACGGTTCTCTAATATACTAATTTGAAACATGTAACCATTTTAGACTTTTGACATTGTAGCTTTGATGAACACTTGCACATCAATTTTGCACTGAATGTCTCATTTTGACTTTGCAGTCTCTAAATTGTCTCTTGGGCAGTGTGGTAGCATTTGTGAACAGACGTGAGGCTGGGTTGAAACTGATAGCGGAGTGCAATGACTTCATTCTGTCGTGAACTGTGATGCCTGTAAGGAGCATTTGATGTGTGAAAGGCATTTTTCAAGCTTTCTGGTAGTTAAACATTTCTACTGGAAGTAAACTACCTCTAACCCTTCCTGGGAATGATTATTAATTACTCTATGGGATAAATTCACAGTATTATCAATGGGAAACTATGCAGATTGACACCGGGAGATTCAGGGGGAAAAGAGGATTGCACTCCATACATTAGTTTTTACATGGATATGGAGAGCTGGGGAATTTTTCTGTGCTGTAGTAAGGAGAGGAAATAAATTACTACGTGTGGAGTGGTTGCTGATAACACCAGTTTTATTCCCATATCACCAATTCTTGCTTCTTTGCCAACTAGATTTTTATTACAGATGTCAGAGTTTCCCTGTTTTGAATTGCTGCATATGTTTAATCAAACCCTTGTGTTTAAATGGATTTATGTGCTCATTTAAGAGACAACCTCTTTGATTACTTACTGTTGCAGGGAGAGGCACACAAAAATATAATTATGTGACATCCTGTATCATCAGGCTGTAGCTGGTACATGACATATGATTGCAGGCACAAACAGCTTGCCCTCTCTCTGCATTCATGTCCACTTCTTGATTAGAAGCAAAACAGATAGATTTAGCTGGATGCAGAATCTAAGCTAATAGCTTCAGTTTGCAGTTGATTTGCACATGATGGAATAAAAGAACAGTCAGAGCTGACCTGTGTCTGTCTGTAAGAGGCTGCTAGGACATATTCACCATGATTCTTGCATCAAGATTCTTTCCTCCTCAATAGGCTAAAGCCTATGTTGTAGGATGCCCAGGCTTGATTTAAAAAAAAAACCCAACAACCCACCTACAACAACTCAAATCTCTAAGTAGTGGGTAATTGCTGGCTAAATTCTAGTTTTATACTTTTTATATATGCAATTATACATAGAGCAGGATCCCACTGGACTCGAAGGATGCAGTTGTAGAACACAAACAGAATCCAGGTAGAATGTGCAAACGGAAAACTGTTGCTTCCTCTGTGTGTGTTTCTAATTCTTGTTGAAACCTGGCAAATGACTTAACCAACATCATAGGCTATCATTTAATATATAAAACATTTTTAGAAGTATAATTGTGGAAAGTCAGTTCAGAATAGCTGAGATGCACAAGGAATGTAATGAAAAAACACCCGTTTTCCTAACTTCTCTTGGATCTGGTAATCAAGGTGTGATATTTCATGAGCACCATTGTAAACATATATAAATAGCCCAAAAAAAAAGAAAAAATTCTTCAAGGTAGTGTCACAGTAGTGAAATAGGAAAAAGAACAAACCTCTAGCTAATTAATATCATTAGATAATTACAGACTTTTTGGTTTGTGTAAATCCTCTATCATTTCCTCTAACACTGCAATAATTCTGCATTCTATTATAAGAGAGTGACTGATTATAAATCTGTTATTAAACAGTTATAGCTTTAGACCATTCACAGACGTCTTTTGTGGACTCTGTTATATTAGTGGAATAATTACTACTGAGATGCGCTGATAGTTGGGTTGGCTAGCTCCATAAAAATGACAAAAAGCCCTCAGAAAACAGGGCTAACTCCTCTGCTCCCTGGTCCCAAGGCAGAAAGACCTACACTCATTTTGATTTACACATGTTACTTTTCTAACCTCTTATCAAACCCCTTTATTTCTGTGTATGCCACAACCTCCTTAAGTGTTTCCTCATATGTGAATTAAATTTCCTTTGTTGCAATCAGAGTGGTATAGAAATAGTGCGATTTGAAAATGGAAATTGTGTTTTGACAGACTTGCTCTAATAGAACAATTACGTTTTCATACTAACTGCCTACTTTTCACTTCCATAAGAGAAAAATGGAAAAGAAAGTAAAGGCAAACAATGAACTGTGAATGATTTTCATACTGAGGAACTCAAAGCATCCTGTGAGAATTTTAGGCTGGTCTTTTCCTGATCCTATTTTTCGTGTGGGACAGACTCTTCTGACATTTAATGCTGTAGCTGTGGGTAACTAATTGAATACCACACACTTTTTCTAGCCATTTTGCCTCTGCAAACTCATTCATTTAATTGTCCAGGGATATTAGAAGCAGTCTAGAAACACAAAAAAGACTACAGCTTAAACGTATATCAAGTTCACTCCCCTGCAGCAGATAGAAATCAAGGACAGTACATAAGGAACTCACATATCAATGGTTGTTTTTCTCAAATAATAAAACATTTAACATTTCTCTGACAGAAGGGATTTGACTGCTATGACTGAAAACATGACCACTGAAAAATCTACCATGGAAGAGAGCAAGAAAGCTCAAGGGATGGTTGGTATGTTCATGCTGGCACACAGTCAGAAAAATAACAGTCCCAGAAAGCAGTTTATGCTCAAGGATGCCAAAAAAGTGGTGGTAAAGCAAACCATCCAACCGAGCAGACATCCTCCATCCATCCTGGAGAAGTCAGATGCGTCACCTGACATTTGATGTTATCTGTCAGGTGGCAAGCTGGGGTAATGGATGCACTTGACGCCCTTAATCGAACTAACAATAATTTGGTAGAGGATCCAAAGGAGGTAAAGGCCTGGGACACAGCCCAAGAATTCCCTAAGAAAGTCCACAAAGTAGCAGAGTGGCTCAATGAGTGTTGATGCATGTGAGCTTGGAACGTCAACTGTGTGATTAACACGTGAATAGTGGATGGTTTTACCAAGACTGACTGATAAAGGAACAGAGAAAACTGTGGGCACAAGATGTATCATGCACACCCTTTCCTTGGTATGCAATTTGACTGTGAGCCAGCTACTATATCCCATGAATGTGACAGCCCAAGCAAGCCTTCTCTGAACTCCCCCTGCTAGGCAATGTGGCTACATGGCCCTGATCTCCCTGTTGGCCCTGAAACCTCTCAAGGTTGCTCCCTAGAGCAGGAAGAACTTTCTACTAACAATAAATCCATGTATGAGTCCATTTTGAATTCTTTGTAAATTGCAACTGGACTGCATGCCAATGTTTCTCCCCTTGAACTTGAACACCTCTCAAAGCCTGAGATTACTTAGTTGAGACTGAGAGATTCTTCTTCACCCGAAGTGAAGAGACCCCTTATTCACAAGAGATCCTCAGTAAACTGCTGAGACCTTGCTAATTAATTGCTAAATTAATACTAATGAAACTCGTGCAGTTAATTCCTCTAGTTACGAACCATTGACCAGCTCCGAGACTAAGGTTGGATCTAGCCACACCTAAGCTTCCCGAGGAGTTCAGAAAGCAGGGGCATCGCCTCTGAACCTTGTTACTCAACAAGAGGGTCTCCTGTTCTCTTTTATGTCTTGGACCTCTGTGTATATCATTCTAAATTGATTTTGACTTGATTTTCCTATGTATGTTTCTTCCATGTGTTAAGTAAGAAGAGCTTGTAAGAAGCTCTTATAAGAAGGTTTTCATCCACTCTGTAGGAAGCAGAAAAGTTTATGACACAGAGCAAAGAATAAGAAAAGGAAAGAATTATGCCCCAAAGGATGGGTTTGAGCTATAGGGAAAGAGAGTATTCCTTAGGAATTACAAGGAGTTGGTGCATGCTGCTTGGTGATGCTGTGTCTGGAGACAAACCATGCACGAAGATAAATGATAAATAGATAAATGTGGCAAGAACAACCTGTGACTTGGTGTGGCTGGAAGAAGAGTTAAGAGGGGAAACGCTGCTGATATATCAAACATCTTGAGGGAAGAAGTGTTGTACCTGGTGTACTTGATATATGTCCGTGCTAGGGTTTGCCTCTTCTCATGGCAAGACTAGGAGCAATAGAATTCCTTCATGAAAAGGGCTATGAGCTCACAGGACTCTGATCTGTGTAGTCCCCCAGATCACCTCTCTATGGATGATTTTCCAGTTCATGCGTGGGGTGAATCAGAAAACCTGTCACTGTTCCTCATTATGTTCTGGGTTGAGAGGCGCCACAATTTTGTGCATTGGCAGCATGTAGGGATGTGGAACTTGGGCAATAAGGTCATGAGGATGAGAAAAGGGAACAAGCATAATAAAAGCATGTTGAGATCTCCAAATGAAGGGTCTGAGACAGATGTTGCACTGTATAGTTGTCTCTTATGTGGTGCTATATTGGGCTTAAGGACCAAAGTTTTAGTCTCAGAAGAGACCAGGAGCTGCCTGCCCTCAGGTTAGACAGGGTCAATTCCAGATGGCTCCAAAACAGATCATGGCTGGCCAAGGTTGAGTCCATCAGTAATGCTGATGATATTGCTGTGAAAACATATTTGAGAAAGGACAAAGAATGCTGTGCAGCAGCTGTGAGAGACAAGAATGAGAAAAATGTGAGAGAAATAGGTTTCTTCCCTCATGAAGTGGTATTGATTCACATTGCTGAAATCACCTTGTAGGAGCTCTGAAGATTCCAGGATTAGCAATATGTGATCACTGATTCTAAGAATATTGGTGCTGCCTGAACCATGACACTGTAAGAAGGAACTTTGGAGGAGCAACAGATGGTGTATAATTTATGTGTCCCTTGATGTTGCAAAAGATTAAATTGAGTCTCTTAATTTCAGTTTGTGAATGGATTTGTATCTGTCACGAGTTTATAGGAGGATAAAGAGAAAATAAATGTTTCATCTTCTGCCTGCTAAGCAGTATGATGGTAAAATATTTGTTCAAATGACAATGATTACTAAATGTTTCAGAGTAAATGATATCCTATCCTGTATGAGCAATACTGAACTTGAGGTTTTTTTGTTGTCTTTTTCTTTTTCCTTTTTTTTTCCCCTGGAAAACATTATTATTCAGTGTAAAATCACTATTTCCTTGCTTACAAGGGTTCATGTGGCTTTGGCACCAGAAAACATCCATTATCCATTTTAAAACTATGTTTCAAGGCAAACTAAGTAATGACTCGAAGACCATAGAGAGCATCAAACCCTGTGAAGCACTTGAAAATCATAATTTATGTATTAAGATTAAAAAATAAGAAGGTGTTCTAACTAACAACATAATTATAGAGATGACATGCTTGCCCACAATTTTCATAGCTACCACCAGAACGAATTATCTCTGATTATGACTCAAGTAAGTAGAAGAAGAGAGGTTTTAATGTTAAACTGTGTCTCGATTTGAAAGACGGGTGTAATGGGTAAAAACTAAGTTAAACATTAGAATCAGGGTTTATGAAGTCCTGAAGAATGCAGTGCTCTATTGTGACAATTTATACTAACATAAGAATTAGCAATAAAAAAAATTGGTGGCACTTCTGTCTGTCTCTCTTTCTGTTCTGCCCCTTTTTATTTTTCTTTTATTTTCCTTTTTTTTTCTTTTTTTTTTTTTTTTCATTTTTTGCTTCAGGAAAATTCCAGAATTGTTTCCTGCAGATTATGCAAATCAAACCAACTATGACTTGATCACTAGGTCAGAGCCATAATTCAAAGTCAGAAACAATAAGAATAGCAACTGCTTGAAGCACAAATATCAGTTTCTAAGAACTTTGACACAGTACTATTCCTTGGACAGCAACCTGTATGCTGAAGCAAAGGAGCAGAGGCCTGATCTTTGTTTGAAAGAGCAAATTTATGTCTAGAAAAGAAATTAAAAAAAGCGAATAAATACAAACAGAAAGAAAATAAAAAAAGGAAGAGAGGCCAACTACCCAATTTTTTTCTTTTTTATAGAAATATAATGACTTTGTCTGGCAGGCAGCAGTGGAGGTCATCTGAATTCATCCCTTGCTCAAAGCAGGGTCAATGCAAACCTGCTTCTGTATTGCAACCTGCAGTGCTCAAGGCTGTGTCCAGCAGAGTTTTGAATAGATCTGATCATGGAAACTTTACAATTTCTCTGGTTGACCTGTAGCAGTGTTTGGATCCTCCAGTTTAGACATATTTATAATGTATGGGATCAAAAGTTCATGCAAGGGATACAGTGGTGCTTAACTGTCTTGAGAACTAGTCTCAGACAGTGTTTCAATCCTGTCCATGAAGTGATGAAATACTTCATCGTATAGTAAGTAAATAATTGTGTCCTAGTTATGAAGTGGTAAATCTTTTTTGAGTTTATAGTTTTATCACTGTGAACTGAGTTGAGACCAAGTATATGAAGCAAAATGAAGCACCAGCAAATTTTTAAATAAAGGTTTGTCTAATCTGCTTTAAAAACTCTTTTTTTGTTAGCTTGATTAACTATAGAATGCTAATAACCAATGTTCAGGCACTTGACAGCTAGTTGTATGGATTTTGGTTTTAGCCAATATGATTATTACCACTAAATCGTAGCAAATAATATAGATACATGAACTTCCTTCATAACATTATTTCCCCATTTAAATAGATGCTGGCATTTTTTAGGGTCAATACTTCGTTGTGAGTGGGTAAAGAAGAATGTTTATGCACATACCCAAGCTTATTCCTTTAGGATGAGATATAATGTTTACTATGAAACATCCTGAGATTTCCAACCAAAGGTAATTTTTAAGGTCACAGATAAGCAACTGAAATGGTTATTTTTTTATATGTAACCCTGCAGAAAATTAGTTCCCTAAAAGCAGAAACAATAGCAGAGTTAAGAAATTACAAATTGTATTTACCTCATTAATGTATTAGCTTTGAAGTTAATTCTACTTAAATGCTAACATTTAAAAAAACAATATACTGATGAGAGAAAAATATTACAAGCTTCTTTATTGCTTTTAATCATACATCTAAAGCAAAAGTGGTTTCAAATAAGCCATTAAAGCACAGATTTCAATGCTAAGTGTTCTGAAGCCATGAATCTTTAGCTCATCAATGAGAGGCAGCAAGTGATCTGACAGCAGCCAGTGCCACTGAGTGATGCTGAGCTGCCAGTGGGATGCAGCAGTGTGCAAAGAGGGACTGAGATATCTCATGCTCTCGGATGGGTGGTCATCTACTTGGCTGTGTGGCTTTCTCTGGGTGTGTGGGATTTACTTGCACAAAGTGGAACAAAGATGCTGACAGGAGAGGCTTAGACAAAATCCAACACAGGATATAAAAAAGTCTGACCAGTTTCCAAATCGTTGTTCATATGTAGCAGAGGGTCTCCTGTGTCCCACCTGAAAAGTGCCTGGCTTTGTTACCTCAGTTGATCCCTGAACTTTGCTGCTGATCAGCTGAACTGCCAACAACTTCTCCACAGGTGGCTGGAGATGCCTGCAAGGCTGGATGAGGCAGCTGAATCTCTAGAATAGAGCAGAACAGAACAGAACATTTCACGTGTTCTGAAACATACAGCAATCATCCCATCTGACTACTTCAGGGGTGATCAAAAGTTAAAGCATATTTTTAAAGGCATCCCCAAATGTCTCTTAAACACTGACAGGCTCAGAGCATTGATCATCTCTAGGATGTTTGACCAGGATTCAGCATTCGACCACTCTCTGATTAAGAAATGCTTTCTAATCTCCAGTCTAAAGCTTCCCTGGAGCAGCTTTGATTTCTGTGTGTCTGATCGTGGAATACCAAGGAGAAGATCTCAGTACTTCCCTCTCCACTTCTCAGGAAGCTGCAGACAGCAGTGAGGTCTCCCCTGAGCCTCCTTTTGCCCAAGCTAGACAAGCCAAAAGTTCCTGGCTACTCCTCACTGGAAGGTTCTGCGTTCCAGCCCTTTCACCAGCCTTGTTGGCCTCCTCTGGATGGATTCAGCTACCTGAACATCTTTCTTAAATTGTGGGACCCAGAACTGCACACAGAGATAATTGAATTGTATTGGGTAGTGTCCCTGAAAACCTTACAATAATTTCTAAATTTTTAATTACACAAATTTCTTATTAAGTACTGCTGGGAATGAATGTAGGAATGAATGAGAAATGACAAACTAAACAAGATTTTTTCATATTATTTAAAATTCTCCTTTTCTGCTTATTGTCTCAAATAACAATCTTATCCACTTGGCCTGCCAGGCACAAAAAAAACAAAAAGGAAAAGACAGTTGGTTAATGTGATAGTCCAAGTTTCTAGGTACTGTTTTCTCTCCCTTAGGAATAAACCTGAAGTTTAATATCATTGCTTTTATTGCAAGGTCTAGCTGGTTGTCATTTTCCAGCTGTTCCCAGCTTGAGGAGTCAGAAACTGTCAATTGGCTTGGGAGATGTTTTCTTTGAGACATCTTATTCTGTTTCAATTCTAAAATGTTCAATATTATTCTACCAGGCAGAGGTAGATGTAAGAGAGGAAAAAAATCACATTTGTTAGAGAGTGGCTGTTGTGCCTTAACTTTTTGAAGAAGTTCCTGGAGACTAATCATTAGAAATGAACAAGTAGTATGTATTTTAACTTATAAACGACCAGTTTCTCTGGCATCTCTTATGAGAATAGGACTTAATGTATCAGATTGCTCAAGTTTGGCAAGAGTCATTCTCAGTCTGGAGCTGGGGAAGTGGAAAAGGTGAACCAGTTGCATAAACTGACATTAGAGATGAATAGAATTTTGTAAGATAACCTGAAGGGATATCTTACACAATTACCTGTCTACATTAGAGATGTCTAATATTATTCTAGGTAGTTGTGTAAGATATCCCTTCAGGTCCCCAGTTACAACTCCAAAAGGAAGCAGTTCTTGTGTCACACCTGCCAAATCCACCAGCCCACCCATCAGATGTTGTGCGTGAGTGTTGGGGTCTCAGCTGGCAGCAAGCACCCATGTTTAGACAGCTGATCCATGCACTAGGATGCTAAAGTCCACCCAGGGAATCAAATGGGCTGTTTGAGCCCCTCCCGACAAACTTACCCAGCTTCTGTCAGCTGAGCATCCCTCTGGGATAGCCTAGACTGGCCACTGACTGCAGTGGAAGTGCAGACACATTGCCTATATGTAAATACCAATCTTCCAAATAGCTGCCTTGAAATATCTGAATCTAGAGCCTTTAGGAGCTAAAGCCCACCTATACTGAGGCATATACAGAGTGTTTCCCTGGCAGTTGCAATCATTTTGGCTGGGTTGTTTGTTCCTCATCTCTCGGATAGGCTTGCACATGTCTTATTTCTGCTTTCATTGCTGGCTGTAAGAACACAGTAACTTTCCTTTTAGTTTTTTTTGTGCTCATCTATTTTATTTCTATGTGAGACACAATATAATTAAATTGTTTATGTAAACAAAAATAATTGGACTTTTCCATTAGTCTCTCTGTCTCCTCTTTTTTTTTGTGTTTTCTTATTTAAAATGTTACCTTTAAAGTACCCAGTCCAAAGCTTACCTATATTATAAAATATCTGATTTATTACTCAGACTGAACTTATTTTACAGCTAATAGAGGAGAGGCTGGTATCCATTAAAGCAGTTCTTACTGCAGGATATTTGAATTACTTATTAGACAGACTTAAATTGTCAGGTACAGATTGTGTCTACAAAGGATGCTCCCCCCTGATTTATATTCAAATAGATTGAACAGCAAAACTTTGTAGTTTTGATTGGTGTTATTCAGATGAACAGTGCCTTATTCAATCAGATCTTGTGGAATGGAATACTGGTATAATTTTTCACCGTATTCAACACAGCAATGAAAGCAGTTCTTCTTTCTTTAAGAGACATAGTTGGAAACTGTTCTTATTAATATTGAATCAAACGTTCATCAGACACTTGTTTTCTCCTCATCAACACAAAAATTAACACATCCATTCCATACAAAGGTTCTGTGATTTAAACAGAGCAATTTACATCACATTGACACTTTCTAAACAATTTCTATGAAAATTGCATCTGAGCTGATTTCACATGTAGAAAATGAAATCTATATCTATTATTTAAAAAAAACCAACCCAAACCAACCCAACAGAAAAAATCTCCTAGAGAGCCAATTCTTTTCTGTGCTTCAGCTGTGACAGAAATATAAATCAGCATCCTCTGTGGGATTCATTTTTGAGTATATCCTCTTTAGCTAGAACTAGCAGAAAAATCTGGTTATCTTCCCTGTGAGTGTTATTCAGAGACAGCAAGAAATATTGTAGTGGAATATACATGCGGAACACAAAACCAGAGTATGGATCAGGGCTTTTTATTGTACTATCAACTTTAAATAAAACAAGTGTTAAGCATAGTGAAACAGTAGTTTACAAAGATGTCTTAGATTTTCTGGGAAACTGCTTTCCACCTTATATGTGTTGTAACTGTCCAGCATTGGCATCAACAATTGCAACAATTGCAGAAGAAGAGTTGCTGAAAAAAACCTGAGTGCAAACATGTTGGACAGCAATGGAGATAAAGAAAAGGCTGAAATGGTGGGGATTTTTTTGTGTGTGCATGTGAGAGGTTTTTTAAAAATTTCTTTTCTAATTAATATAAAGGGATTGTAATCTGTTACTTGATCCAGTGGAATAAAAACATACAAGCACATGTCAAAATATGGGAAAACAAAACTTTACAGACTGACCAAGCTGTGTCTATGCCAGCAGCAGGACTGATGGTACCACTGTGGTGATGTGGTGTCCATTCTGGTGTCCTCAGCTTGTTCTTGGAGTGCTGGTTAAGGTGTCTGGCTCTTCTGTTCTGGGCAAGTGTGGCTTAATAACTCTTTAGCAACCAGCATATTCTGTGAAATATGATCCTACAAGTAGTGTCAAATCCTATTTTCACCTGGACTTAGTCAAGTCTCCTGCATTGAAAGTAAATGGAACCATCCAATTTAGGTTTTTGTGTGTGTGTTTTTGTTTGTTTGTTGATTTTCCTCAAGCACATCCCCGTAACAGTGCCACTCTGAAGGCATCAGCCTTGGAGAGTTTTTGTCACTTCATTTAAATCAAATTTATGTAAAGTTGCTAATGAAATTATCTATGCTACTACCTCACAACATTTGGTCTGAACGCTGTTCACAGAGTAAAACAAAAGCTCCTAGAAATGTGATGAGGCATCTTCTTCTGTGAAAGAAAATGGTTGAATCTCACAGGACTTTGCTTCAGGAAAGACTATTTCCCTCTGGTATTATTTCACCAGTCCTAAATGATGCTTCCCACTTTTACTGTGATTAACTGCAGAATAAATTTTAAAAGTTTTTCTGTTCAAAGAAAGATCCTGTGATCTATCTGACACATAATGAGACTATTCGGATGCCAATATTTTTTTTCAGAACCATTGTAAGTATGTTTGGAGAACCAGCAAAGCCAAGTACTTCCTTCCTCTGAGGAATTCACCTCAACAATCTTTTCCAGCTTCTTCCCTTTTTAATTATATGGCACATTTCATAGAAGTACGTAGCCAAATTTATTTTTTCTTTTGTTTTACTTGATGCATATTTTGATTTCATGAACAGATGCAATAGGGAACCTGAAGTTTCCAAGAAAATAATATTTCATTTAAAAACAATTATCTATTGAAGTATTGTACTAGCCAATGCATCTAAGTCAGAACCAGGACATTTTGGATTGCTCTGATTTGCAGAGTGGCAGATTTAAAGCCTAAGGCAGGAAAACTGCAGACAAATAGTCTGCAGAAGAAAGGTGGTATGGAGAAAACTGTTGTGGTTCCTGTTTGTGAGGGAGCAGAATGTTGCATATCCTTACACAAGATGTCTGGCTGGTCTCTTCTGGCAGAAGTACTAAAGTGCATTGACTTGAATCTCCTCTTATCTTTTTAGATGATACAGACATCACTCAGACTTGTTCTTCTGGGCTCATTTATCCAATCTGATAGCATCAAGCTTTTAATACTCGATTTTTCCCACCTCTATCAAGCTCTCCCTCAAAACATGTATGTGCTGCTTTAAGAAACTTTATATACACGCCTAGAAATTAAGCCTTAGTAAAAAGGGTATTAATGAAGGAACTGATGTTTTTAGGCTGACTATGACTTTGCTATGTGTAATCTGTAGGCATCAGAGATAGTTTAAAAAGCATTTCATTAGCAACTCTCTATACAGAGCTCCTGCTAATAGAGCAACTGGATTAAAAAACCCATCTCAGCAGGCAGAAGATGATTGGTAGTGTTTTTCTCTGCAGCTCCATGGAATTGCCCTGGGCAGAAGCTCTTCTCTTAGAGTATCTAGAAACGTGGCATATTCTTGATTTCTGTTTCAGAGTTAAAATAAGAGGCAAATCTCTCTCTGTCTCAGGGCTTTTATAGATTATTCATGACTAAGAGTCACTTAATTCTGGTTTTGCTTGGAAATTGGATGGATGCAAGATAATTGCAAAATTAATGGGAAAGGTTTAAGACTTCATTTTATGAGATTTCCCTTTCAGGATATATCAAAACAGCAGAAAAATAAACCATGGGTCTACAACTTGTGTTTACAATGGAAAAATTTTACCTTTTCTTATCAGCAACTGTGCGATAGATGCATCATATAATGTAAAACCACAAATTAGATTCAAAATTGCAGACTGAGGAAAAAATGCTGTTCAAAAAAAGCTATTCAAATAGACAATGCCAGTCTGTTGGAATTCCAGATTTAGAGCAGGATTATTAGATACTCCCACAATGCAGATAATAGAAAACACAAAAATGTCATGGGAGATAAGATGGGTTTTAAATAAAATCTCAATTATGTTCTATCAGATACTAACATTTGTGTGCTCTGTAGTGCACTTGATACTTTACAAAAATTAAGAAATGAAAATATCACTTTCATCTGTCTTGTAGCTATAAGTATCTTTTTGAAGACTTCATTTGTTTGCAGAGCCTCAAATGTGCACTTACTGAGTAATGTAACCATGAGGGAAAAGTTAATAACGAAAGCACCTTCCCTTCTAAAAAATACCCCACTAAATCCCAGCCAGCATGGCTCTCAAATAGCCGGTATTTGCTCATGTCAGTTTGAATCCCTTTAATCTTTTGACATAACAGCCAGCATAAGCTAAAGCCACGTCTACCTACCTATCCATCCATACAAGAATTATGTCTAGCTAATTGTAGCTGTGTGATACACTATTCAGTGGTACAAGTATCAATACTATCTTTCTCAACGTTATAGTCTGTCATTACAAAATCTGACTGACAATCTGATCAATCTGATCTATCCACAATCTGATTTTGACATATAAAAGAAATATTCTGTATTATTTACAGGAATATTGGTTTGCTGTTTTGTTTGATACAGTCATGAGAAGTAAAAGTGCGACTATTGGCTAATTGAGTGATGCCACAGGTGTGAAGAACAGCGGAACAAAAGCAGAGAAGCACAGAATCAGTGATCAAATTTAGAAGGGACCTCTGGATGTCATCTGCTCCAACTTCCCCACTAAAGCGCGGCCACTTACATCTGTTGGCCAGGACCATGTCCAAAAGGTTTTTGAACATCTCAAAGAATGGAGACTCCACAATCTTCTTGGGCAGCCAGTGCTGGGTCACCCTCACAGTAGAAATGTGTTCCTTGACCTTCAGAGGGAGCAGCTTGTCTTTCAGTTTCTGCTCGTTGTCCCCTGTTCTGTTTGCCACCTTCAACCATTCCTGCATTTTTTTGCATCTAAGCCACCTGAGCTGGTGATATGTGTTGGCATATCTGGTTTGGTGGCACATCCCAAGGCATCTGAGTGTTATCCACTAAGAAATTGTGTTCCAACATGGAACTTGTGTGCTAAGCTGAGGAGCAATCTGATAACTGTTGAACCAGATTTCAGTAAAATGAAAATTATCGCTTTTTCCCCCTGCTTGTAGAAAGACTGTTAAGAGGCTTAGAGCTGCTTCAGAAACAAGAACAGCAAATAATTTGTTATGTTCTATATTTATTGCAAAATTGCAGATGATTCAAGATCTATGTCTCTTGCAAAAAAACCCCTCTAAGGCATTATTAGTTGACATGGAAGCTTAACCTTAGAAGTGCTCTTCCTTTAAGTGAACAAGTGGGGTAATGGGACAAAAAACATACTATGCCACCAAAAACCTCTGCTTTATAATGCACTGTGAATCACAGCAATTTTTTTTCCTTCTTTTATGCAGAATTGCTCAGCTGAGTCCACCAACTTCCAAATCAAAACACACCCCCATACCCAGAGTAATATATCATTACTTAATCCCTTTTCTGTAGTCTCACTAAAACTGCATGACTATACCCTTAAAATCCAAGGGAATTTTCCTGACATCATTCACAATAACATGTGCTCTACAATGGTAACTCTGCTAAAACAGATAAAGTTATACTTGTTGAGTAGCAATAGTAAAGATAGAATTTTTAAGAAAGGGAAAAAAGTGTGTTTATATCTAGCCAATATTCCTTGAAAATAAATATTATAACAGGTGCAGGTGTAGACAGCTAGTGAGGATCAGTGCCTATGGAACAACAAATAGCATATTCAACTTCATGCTTTGAAAGCTGAAACTTTGGAAGCTAAAACTAGAGGATGAAATAAAACGATTATATACTTGAGCTGTATACAGGAGACTATTGCTGCTGACTACCAGTGCATAAGTTATGTAAAGCAACCTCCAATGAAAACTCATTCACTTTTGGTAGTTGCTGTCATGGGAAAGGCAAAGACAGAAGCCTGATATAACAGAACTGTAGAAAAAAAGATGCTCTGATTGGATGATTTGTTTTTTCCTGTGTGACACACTCGTGCTGGGTAGACGGGGGATGCAGAAGAAAACTAGTGTGCCAGCCATATGTGGGTGTTTGATTATTTGCAGTGATGACTGTAATTGCATTTTATTTGGACTGAGTGATGTTCATTTTCTTCACAGCACTGTTGGAAGGACAGTTTTTTACTTGCATAGTGAGATATTTTCAATCTGACACTAATAATAAAGGAACCATTACTCATGACCATGATTGCTAGTTTAATTCTTCCACTGTGATGCAGGCTGATAGCTCCATAGAAACACAGCCCTTTAATCTGGAATGGCTTGGAAAATGGCTGGAATTTGAGATTCATCTCAGGGAGCCAGCAATTTATTCCTTGATGAAAGAGAAATTTTGCCATCCAAAATAAAGATGAATTCTATATGCAAGTAAATTAATCACTTCTGTCATACTCTTCCAACTTTCTTGGGTTAAAGATTTTCTACAGCGCTTGTGTGCTGGTAATTATTGTACGTATTCTGCGTAAGACTAACATACATAAGAGTGATATATATAAGACGTATTAGAATGTTGCAAAAGTTGCTGTTGTTCCCTGGAATGAGAGGCCTCCTAGCACAAGTAGCCCATTTTCTTCAGTGATACAAGTTGTGTTAAACCAAGGCTCTTAACTTTAGAGATAAAAGAAGGTATATGTTTCCTAAAAGTTTGTTCAAAGTGTTTCAGTTTTTGTCTGTGGGATGTTACAGTTCACAAACATCTGAAACATGTGAAAATGCAGTTAATTAACACAGTGTTCAACTGGCATCCTGCACAAATACTAGATTAATCTGTCACTTAAGAATAATTAGAGTGCATCATTTAGACCTTAGGAGTGCTGTGGCTTTCACCACAGGTATGAAATACAGAAACATCTCTCAGTACCTTTACTCTCTTGTCATTGTTTTATTTGCTTATTGTGATTTCACAATAATATTATTTCTACAGTTACCGCTATTGTTACCATAATTATAATTGCATTAATTATTCTGCCTAGGGAATTTAAATCTGAATTGTTGATCTTAAAGCTTCTGATTAATTATTGCTAAAACTGTCAAGGTGGAAACCAGCTTAACAAATTGGTGATTCAATTGGTGAAATGCAATCATCTCCTGCAGGATGAGACACTCTTCTTGAACTACAGGCCATGAAATGGAGTAAACTGTGACTCGGCTTATTCCAGCTTTCAGTGACATGAGAAATACTGTCTTCAGAGATTTATTCTCTAAGGATCAGTGTGTTTGAATGAACATCATAACTCCTCTTTTCCACAGGGCTTACCTTCTGTAACATATTTTCTTTGGTAACTGAGATGGATTTTTTGAGAAATAGGAGTTTTTGGATGATATCTTTTAGTCAGAAGACTTTTAATAAACATTTTTTTGACTGAGAAATATTTAATATCTTTTTCAATTCTATGGAATTGGCAATTGTTGCAAAAAGAGTCATGGTAGTTTTCTACTTGTTACCATTGCACCGTTGACAGTATGCATGTTGATGTAATAACTCTTTCAAAACCACTTATTTAAGGGTGGGTAAATATTTGTCTGGGGAAATTTCTGTCTATCTGTTTAGAGAAGAACTAAATTAGGTGCTTGGACTAGATCTCTGACTTTACCGCTAACCCAGCTGATCACAAGATGTGCAGTTGAGTTGATGGACACTTTTAGACTCAGTATTTGGGATTTTGAATTATTAAAATTATTGAATACCCAAAGTCAGATTCAAATTTAAAACGGGAATGAAAACAGAAACATTAGCAATTTAATACAAAATTAAATTGTTTTAATTCAATGGTACAGAATGTTTCTATCCTAAGTTGGCAGAGTAACAAAGATATGAATAAGATTTAAAAAAATAGAATTTTCAATAATTGTCACCTACCATAAGTGGGTTAAGGTAGGAAAAATTGTGAAAAATTTCTTGCATCCTGCTAGCATGGGATGAATTATCTGCTGTCTTAATATGGACTCTATGAGTGGATCATGTCTTTCTTTAATTTATTTCTAGTCTGAAATTATACCTTTTATGCTCCAAGGTCTTCAGGCTTTTTGCCTTTGTCAGCAATGCAGTTGTAGTTACTGGACCTGAACAAGAGGTGATGGTTGTTCTTGCATGTATTCTTTTGAGTATTGAGCTGAAGCTGCATTTCTGTTTCCTATTACTTTATAATTTACTCTCTGTGCAGTCATCCATATACTCTACCTCTTAATTAAGGTCTCAAAACCTTATTATTTTCATTAACTTCCTAACTCTCACAAACAACAAGAACAACTTTTTTTTTTCTTTTGCATTGTTTCTAACAGTTTATTTATGTCATTGCCAGTCATTGTGATCCTTCAGTTATTTAATTTTCTTTCAACTAACCAAAGACAAAAGAATATCCAAGGCCTATCTTTACTCTCTTCCTGCCTGAACACCTTCTCCTTTTCTATTTTGGCCAAGCTCCTTTGTTTACCTACCTCCTTTCAAATTAAAGTCTCAGCATCTTCTTTTCAGGTTGTCATTAGTTGAGAATATAGCAAAAAAAAAGAGCCATGCTGCCAAAGTTATCCAACAAATCTATCTATCTATCTATCTATCTATCTATCTATCTATCTATCTATCTATCTATCTATATGTTGGATCTCAGAAACCTGGGTTTTCGAGCTTTCTGTGCTGTCTGGCACTGACCCCCTGGAGAACACTGCTTTTGACCTGAGGCCTTGGACAAGGCTTCCAAATTTGAGTGATGAAGTTAAAATCACAGGTATGTAGTTAAATAGAAGTGTGTGCTTTCAGGTGAAGGGTTTTAAATTTGAGTTTTTTATAATGTAGTAATAGGTATGGGACAAGATGGAGGATTTTGGGTGGTGTCTCTTTTGGTGTACATATTCCTTCTTCATGCTTTCAGGTAGTGTCTGGTTGGACAGTTAGGGTCACACTGAGGGTCATGGGAAGTTAGTTATTGGGTTAAAAAGACAAATAATATAGGTATTATTTCTCTATTGGACTGTTTAGATTTAAGAGACCTTGTAGCTAGTTGGATCTGTCTCTATTTTGCTTGCTTCTAGCTGGTGGCTAGAAGTGCTGCTGAACTTTCTGTACTTTTGATAAGATTTAATAAACAACCAAGCTCAAACACAAGAAAATCTGTTTTCTTCATGTGTTTTTTAATCCTGGCTCTGAGTGAAGACAGAAGAGACTGAAACAAACCACTAATTAAGTGGTGTGAACTCCCACCACTGTTACATATATATATATGTGTGTGTGTGTGTGTGTGTGTGTGTGTATAATTGAATTATTTGAACTGCTGAAGTTGGAGGTTTCATTAAAGTAGCTGAGAAATTGGAGCTGAAAAATTCTAAGAGAGTTGATTTCTTATCTGTTTACTTGACTGATGAGTCTCTGGCAAACCTGGAATATTTGCTGCTTTTGAATACTCTTGCATGCTACATTGATGTCAGGAACAAGATGTCTTTGGTTCTCAGCTTGCCTTACCCTGGGGTCAATTTCAGACTTCAGCTTGTTTAAGCTTAAAATTTAACCCTCAACAAAACTTTACATTCGTTTAAAATCTCAGAACTTTCTTCCCAGATTTAATTTCTTTGCTTCAGCAAAGTATAGGCTTTGTGGGTGAAAGTCATCTGTCTTGTGATGGATTCAGTGAACACAGAATAAGGAATGACACCTACCTGGAACGGGCTGGGGGGAAGCAGAGCACTGCAACAAAGAACAGTGTCTCTAAGCAGATTTGTGGCAAAGCTTGGAGCAGGATCCACTCTTGAAACTCCTTGTCTTGGGATGAAAACGACCATTCTGAAGTTGCTGGTTGGAAATGTTCTACAGAAATTGCCTAGCATAAGGTATTTTAAATTACTGCAAATTTTCCCAATCATTTTATCAGAAATACTGCAGTGTGGAGTTAGCTCAGAAGACTTTGTAATGCCAAAAAGAAGGGAATCTACTGAAAAAAATAGAAATTGTGAGAAACAGAACAAGGCCAAAGCTTTTGTTCATGCATTAAAATAAGTGTAGAGTGTTTTAGAAATATAATCCCCCAAAATTTCAGAGGTTCAAATGAAGACTGGAAAGTATCCACTTAAAATGCAAACACATGGAGTATTTTAACCCAGGTATGCAGCAACAATGCTAAGTGACATTGTAATGATTTTTCTATTAATTCTGAAATGGCTGTGGGCAAATAATAACTGCTTGAGCTTGAAACAGAATTCAGAATGACTTTTGCCTGCTACGCCCTCCTATGAAGATCAACAATTAGGAGATTCGTAGCATGCTTGCTGATGAAATAAAGGTCTTCAGAGAAAGACACATATTTACTGGAAAAATAAAACATTTTCAAGATTATAACTTTTCTTTCTTTCTTTCTTTCTTTCTTTCTTTCTTTCTTTCTTTCTTTCTTTCTTTCTTTCTTTCTTTCTTTCTTTCTTTCTTTCTTTCTTTCTTTCTTTCTTTCTTTCTTTCTTTCTTTCTTTCTTCCTTTCTTCCTTTCTTCCTTTCTTCCTTTCTTCCTTTCTTCCTTTCTTCCTTTCTTCCTTTCTTCCTTTCTTCCTTTTCTTTCCTTTCCTTTCTTTCTTCTCCTTTCTTCCCTTATAGGCTAAAATTATCATTTAAACCAATGGATGAAACAATCAGCCTGGTGCTCTTCTGCTGGCTATTAAATGGAGAACCTCTGTGGAAATTTGTGAATGAAATTAAAACACTCTAAAATTCATTTTTAAGAAAGGAGAATGCAGACTAAGTCCATTAACCAGTGCAGCCATGTGGGATGGCCTTGCCCACTGTTACTGTGCTCTGAACCCTGTGGATTTGATAACTGTCTAGGAGGACCCATTTATTGTTGAAAGTCCCACCTTTTAAGGTGATGTCTGAAAACAGTGTCCCGGGGACATGGGGAAATTTGAGGAACATCCCGAGATGAAAGACTGGGAATGGATAGTTAACAGCCACATCACTGCCACTGGAGAGACAGGCTGTCACTGTAGGGACTCCATTTATCTTGAAGCATTTTTGAATCAGCCATAGAAGTACAAAGATTATGCCAAATGAGATTTTTGTGCAATATCACAGAGTGTGGAAAAGCTTCTTGTACTCTTTTGTTTCCACTTTAGCCTTTCAAATGGAATCAAGTGGAGTGGAAACACTGGTTTATTTTATTTCTTTTCATTTGAATTAATGTACTATTTTCCTCTTTTTTGTTCATTGGTTAAAATGTTAGCTAAAACAGTACATTCATACTCCCTGAAGCCTTTCTACTTAAACTGATGCCTGGATTCACTGATTTACTGCAGAATCAGTATGTGTTTGCAGCTCCAAATTGATATTCAGTCTACTTGGCAGATTTTGTTGAAGAGGCATTTAAATATAATTTTTCTAGATAGATAGGATGACTAGATATATTCCACAGCTTATTGGTTCTGAAATACTGTCAGCATTCATAACACTGCTGACAGAATGGGGAAAACATAGTAGCTGTTCTGTTTGGTGAATTTTTCACTCTTCATGCTTTTCCATATTAGAACACCTAGTCCTGTCAATTGCATGACTTCTAGCCTTTGTTTCTTGCCAACAGTTCTAAAGATTTTCTGTTATAGTTTCTTTTTAATGAATATGATCTGGTTATCACCTTGGTGTTTATGCCTGTTTTCCTGTTACACCTCCTAGCACTTTCCTGAAAAACAGTAGAAATTTTTTTTTGCCTTATCTATACCATCTCTTTTTAAGCTGTTTTTAGATTTTCCACAGTTTTCTCTGTCAATTTTACAGCTTATGTAATTTTCCAAAACCCAATAGTTCTATATACTACTCATCAAATCCACCTTGATACCATTACTCTCAAAATCATGGTATGGACAAAAGGCATCAAGCCTTGTTTGTGGAGTTGAGATGGTATTGCTGGTTGAAATGTGTAATCAAAATAGAACAATGAGTTGTCCTGAGTCCAGCTGCAATGATAGCCCTAATTAACCTAGAAAGGTCTCATTAATAACACAGTGCTAAATGTTAGTCCATAACGTTTGAGCATCAACACCTTTTCTTCAGCCGATGGCAAAGCTGATCTTCCAATGTTGCTCTGGTGACATCTGAAAGCTGGAATTTCTGACTTTCCTGGGAAAACTGGGAGGGATGCTTCACAATGAGCTGACAGTGTACTGGCATCTTCACAGGGTGAGTGTGATGCTCCTGTCTTGTTTGCCTTTCTCCTCAGTATCTAATCTGCTTGTCTGATTTTGTTTGATTTTTTTCCCCCCTTAGCGGCACCTCACATGCACTTTGTTCACTGTTTCCCAGTTAATGTACTTTCTTCCATTCTGCTTGTTGTCTCTGAAACCAATTAGCTGTAACAAATTCACCAGGCTGCCCTCCTGCTCTGACTGTGGTGTGACCACTGTGATTTGTGTTTGCCCTCTGAGCCCTCCTGCCACCAGATGTGTCCGAGCTCTGCCCCTGTACATTGTGTTTTCTGCATGGCACCAAGCCCAGATTCTTATTGCTGTCAATCAAACCAAAAATAATCCAAATTTAAGCAAGTTATTTGACTGATAGAAAATTGCTATTGCAGCTAAACAAACTAAAGGTTCTCAGGCCAAGACCACCCAAACAAGCTCTGAGACCCTGAGGCATCAGGTAACTACAGAGCATATGGACCCTTGTTAGAAATGGCAGAGTCATATTTGCCAGGCTATAAAGTTAAGTCTGATGACCAGTATGTGCTATATTCTGCTGTTTTAAGACAAACCTTTAAAAACAGATGTTTTGGTAAAAAAACCCAAGTTTTCTAATTTCTCTTGTTCACATTTTCTTGTTTCATAAATCAATTTTAAACAGTGCAATTGAAGAGCCTGAAGTATCATCCTACTTTCTTTCTCCTCTTAACAAAGTATTTTTAAATTCTGTATTCATCTGTATGTACAGATAATTCTAAACATTTTTTTCCATTTCTCTTAAAATGTTAGTCAAATATTGATATTATTTTCTCTACCATAACTTCATTTCTACTACCAGGTTGTTTAATTTTAAAAATAAAATAAAGCTTAGGCTTTATTTCAGCTTACATTCTTATGTCAGTGCAGAAGTCTGAAATACAATGCTTTTCCATTGTGTTTAAAGCAAACGTGCACCCTGCTTTTTCTTTTAATATTAACAACACACCATGTTATCTTCTATTCTCTCATTAAGATTGGTAGAAATGCATGCTATTACAAGTACTAAAGGTGACCTTTCAGACTGACTCAAACTTCGCATTTTCTACACAGACCTTGTAGTTCCTCAGGCTGATTGTCCACCCTGAAAATAATAGAACACATGAATGTTTATTCAGTGTTTGCTCAAGCAATGGCAGCTGGCCCAGGAGATTCCTATGACTAATGTTATTATTAACAATAATTCAATTTCTCAGGAAGGATTTGATGGTCTATGAGAAAGTGTTAGGAAAATTAGCTTTTTAAATCAAACACAGTGTGAATGAGTTGCACTGGTTTAGGAGACTTGAAGTATCTGGTGCTGCCACTTTAAAGTCTGAGCAGAAGACAGTGAGGAGGAGTCCTTCTTGCTGTGAGTAGAGTCTCCTGGGATGACAGAAACTGCTTAAAGTTCCCCAAAATGGGAACATTCTCTTTCCCAAAGATGGGTAATGTACTTGTGTGCAGAGCCTTTCCTTGTAACCATCAGATAACTGCAAAAAACTAGGTACCAGCTGCATTTCAAGAATCTCTTCAGTCTATTGAAGAAAAGTAAAATCAGTAAAGTAAAAAGTTATGGAAAATTCTCTGCATGTACTCAATCTTTTGGTAACTTAGATGTTGCACAGGATTACTTATTCTTAGTTTAACTATGCCCAAGGGCCTCTAAGTCTGTAGGAGGAGGAGCAGCAGAGCAAGACAGAGCAAGGGGTGCTGCAGGACAGCCTCTGTGAGGGGAGCCCAAGGCTGACCTGTGCCTCCAGCCAGCCCCAGCAGTCCCATCACAGCCCCCCTTTGCTTGCCCCTAAAATACGTAGCAGCTCAAATCCCCATTCTGGATTTACCTTACGGTGTAAATGAAGATCATCCTCAGAGTCTTCCCTGAGTCCATCAGGCAGGGACCACAATAGCAAATTAAATAGGTGTACAACTGCTCTTGGTTCAAATGTTGACTGGCATTGAATAACTGCAATCAATTAATGCTACTAATTAATCTTCCTGACCCTGCAAACTGGGGTGATTGACTGGCAGTTGTTTGTGATCTCTCACAAACCTTGCCTGGGAAGCTTTGAGAGAGTGTGAATTTGCACACTCCAAACTGTACCAGACACTGTAACAATAATTAAGAAAGAGATGTCTCAGTTGTAGCATCTGAAGGGGTTTTTTTGCCTCCCTTTCCTTATGCATACAGAAGTAATTTTATACTTCAGAATTTTATTGCTTCTGTTTTATATAAGTAATTTAAAGGCAGTTACTGCACTGGCACTCCTGTTTAATTCCTTTCCTACATTACTCTGCGTTTGCTTGTCTGCTTCTGGTAAAGAGTCCCTGAATCTGCCAGGTATTTCAAATTTGAGTGTCAGGTTTCAGGACATTTCTCTCAGTTTTGAGCACTGTAGCTGTGGCACTCTTGATTCTTCAGGTTCCGTCATCTGAGCAGCAGTGTGAGTTTTTTGCATGTAAAATATCAGTCTCAAGGTAGTAGCACACAGAAAGGTGCAATTTAGCTGACAACCTTCATATACGTTTTTGGTGACAGGATTAATCTTGCACCTCCCATATTTGTTCCATATAAATTGCATGTTACTGACTGCTTGGGGTGTCTTAGGAAAAGCCTGCTTAGGTTTCTGAAAGCATTTGTGTTGACAACCCTTTGTCTGTGCTAATTGCAATCAAACAAGAAAGCTGATAGAAATTGGCTTTCTCATTATATGGGAGGTATTTAAGTTGCAGCATGGAATGGAATTTAGTTCTGCCTGAAACACTATAAATGTAAAAAGGTGAAATATTTTTTAATAATTCCAGTTATAGTCAGTAAGCATCTGAGCTAAAAGCAAAGTCTTTGCTTTTCTTTCCCCCTCATGGCTTTTTTTTCAGTGAGAGATGAATCTGTTCCTGCTACGTGGACATCAACAGCTCTGCAACTGCATTCAATGGAATGCAATATTTTAAAGTTTTTGTTAATTCCTTGGAGACAGAAATCACATCAATCTTTATGGTCAAAAGATGCTTAGACAATGCATGGGAGCTGAGCATTTTCTTGGCCCTCCGCTCTTTACTGTTGTAATCTCCAACATAACAGGAAGCACTGTATACTTGGTGTCCACAACCTAATCCTGTTCAGTGGGTAATGTTTTATATTCTGATATAACTGTTTGATAAGTTCCAAGTGGAATGTTCTGTACTGAAATCTCTTAAAGTAAAAACGTAGATAAAAGAAATCTACTTAGGCTTATGTCTGATTTTTTAAAGTCAGAACAATCTATTTTTTTCTGTCCATGACAGGGACCAATGATAAAAGTGGCACCATAGGACATAACAGTCTTCCATAAATGTCCAATTATATGAAATCTTGATCTCAAGAGAGTTTGTGATAAGCTTTTGAAAAGTCGGCAATGTTTACTTGCTTTCTGATACAGAAGAATTAAAAAGAGTTTAAGGCAGGATTTTGAAACTTGAACAATGACTCAAACTCAGAGATTTGTAATCACTTTGGTGCAAAGTTGAGTGAAGTGCACAAACTCTGTGCAATTTCCCATTCTTATTTTGTCTCTACATGTCCCATTTTCTCATGTTTAACTGAACTACATCGGACAGAAAAATATATCCAGCTATGTACTTCAGGTTTTTTCCTGGTTCTCTGTTAAGAAAAGAAGTCTCTGACTTGCCTTAATGGTTCTACTGCTTATCTGGTATAACTTTTATCATTGCTCCTTTTATATCTCCTCTGTAATCTAAATAATACAAACTTTTTTTTTTTATTTTATACAACACAGAAATCCTGCCAGACTAATTTTCTCCATTAGAAATGGGTTGAATAGTAGAAGAAATACTTATCTCTTTGTATATCTGACTTTATAATAACTTCAAAGGTCAGACACTCTCCTGGTTTTGCAAAATGCTATTAGGTGAAAAAGATCAAGACTATATATCATCACTTTTTTAGATAACACATGTATTATGTCACTTCTTGAATCTGTACCAGGCCACCCCAGATTTCACAGTTTTAACAGGAAAAATAAGATATACAAGGAGATGGCTAGCGTAGCAAAATAAGCCATGTACAATACAGGAAATTTGTAAAGGTGAAACCAAAACTATTTTAAAGGTCAGTAAACTCTTTTTATTGTAGCCTTATGAAAGTTATTACTAAAGAAAATGCCAAAGATGACAGAAACCTTTACAGCTAAGATTTTTAACAGCTTAGTTTCCAAGGACGCACAGTGGGACAAATACTTTAACTGAGATAAGGAAGCCATTAAATAAATCAGTTATCTAATGGAAAGGGAACTTAAGAATACATATTCAGAAAAACAATGCAATAAAATACCTGACTCGTGCTTGCACATTTGTCAATTCTGCAAGCTTTGTGCAGTTTCCAGGACATCTGCAGCTGTGTTATTGGACTTGTTGAGCCTGTTAAGTCTCCTCAGTAGGATTTCTTCAGACTGAGCTAACTGGTTTGGCACCCTTCTTTGCCTGATTCTTTCAACCTGGCAGGTGAGGTCACCAGGCTGAGGCCAGAGAGTCTCTGGATTATTTCTGCTTTCTCACTGATATTGTCCAAGGGAAAAGATACGCTTTATCTGTGTGAGAACATGGCATCTCAACTTGCTGATGCAGAATCTAGCTGGAGGGTTTAGTTTTGCAAGTGCCCATCCAAACAACAAGGGGAGCAGACCATGCAAGAAACTTTAGCAGAAACTGGCTTTTGACATCTCCTATGGGCATGGCTTGATGGTATGGAGCACTGACATCCTGAATCCCCAACTGCCTCTTATATAGTACAAGGCAACTTCAGGATCTGTCCTGCCTCATGGCTGGGCACGACCCTCCTGGTTGCTGCCTGTGCACTGCCTTCATTGAACATTGCCCTTGATATGAGAAAAGCCAGCACAGACAACTGGTGTTTATCAGTCACCCCTTGTAGACTTGAATCACTGTGGTAAAATGTGCTGAATAAAGGCAGCAGAGTGATCAAATAGGTAGAACACTGGATAAAGAGATGAGAGTATGTTTCCTTGCTTGTTGAAACCCCTACTGCCTCAGCTGTCATGTTGTTTCAACAATTCTTTACTCTCTTCGGGAGAATATTTATTTGAAGTTACAGCTGTTACATGCTTTATGATGCTTCTCATCCTGTTCCCACTGCTCTATACCCCTTTGTATTTTCTTCCTCACATATTTAATTGCTGCAAGGTATTTAAGAGATAAATTGATTTGAAAATCTTTTTCTAATTATTCTATCATGTTACAACACTTTTGACTATGAGAACGTAATGTAGATGCATTAGAATTTGAGGAAATTATTTCAGAAGAAATAGAAATTCTTCATCCTCCAAAAGAATTGTTTCAATTAAAGGGAAAATATGTATTAATTTTTTTTTTCTTTTGCCATTCTTTTCCTATATTGCTCTCTCATCATCTTCATGGCTGTTATTGTCAGTTCACCCACTTGCACTGCCACTGACTTAACCCCTAACAGGAAGCCCATTTGTCTGCCTTAATTTATTCACCCATGGAACAATATAGAAGATGCTTCTATTTGCACATCTGGTCTTCTCATATAATTCTGCAGGCTATGGAGAAGCTGGCAGCATGGAGTTCGTAATGTGATCCTCCTCCTAGCATATCTGTCCAGTTACTTAGGAGGCACATTTATTATTACACTCACTGTCAAGCAGCACCAGTAAAGTTCATCCTTCAGAGGACCCAAGTTCTGATCCTGTTGCTTTTTGTCTCCTTCCAAAACACATCACTGCATTTTTGAATCACAAATGCCTTGCAGCTCTGTAGGCTGTGTGGACTATTAGAAATGACCATCCTAATTTGCATGCAGGGATGGCAAGGTACAGGGAAAGGGAGTCAGTTTCTTGCAGATACTGCTTTTAACAGCACAGCATGCTTCCCTGTCACTCCTCCTCTTCATAGATCATAAACTGCATTAATGTGCACCACAATAAACCATCTGGAGCTAAATGGATCCACTCAAGTAGATCAGAATTTGACTTAGTGCTCTTGTATGAATTCTCCCACTCTATGGAAAACAGACCCAGCTAGAAATTAAGATTTACTGCCATTAATTTCAGAGGTAATTTTGAAAGTTTGGTTCAGATATTACATTTATAAATGTCAAATCACAAAAATAAAAAGTATCAGCTTTTTATTATGAATATTTTAAAGAAATTAAGTAATCATATTATTTTATGCTGTTCCTATTGCTAATTGCTAACTTAATTAAGTCTTAAAAGAATTAAATGAGCTTAACCAGTCCCTCTAGAGGCTGAAAACCAGATTGTTTAAGCATAGAAATATTCCTAAAAATAGACATGGCAGGATATTGGAAGATTCACTTAGATAAAAATTACAGAGGGATATCAAAAGCTGGGATAAACATGACATCCCTTTTCTCTCATTGAAGATGTCAGATATTAAAAAACTTTTTAAAAAAAGTTTTTAATTTATTTTGATACTTTTTTTTTTTTGTGCAAGCACTATTGAGTTTTGAGTGGTTACTGGTACAGTAGCATTGGTGAGAAAAGTAAACAGTCTCCATTTCCCCTATGAAGTGAGCAGGAAAGTGGACAGTCACAATAATATTGGTGGCCCAGCATGCAAACAAATGATGAGTTCTTAATTTCACTCTCTTATATTCCAGTTACATACAGTAGATTTTGAAGTGTAGATTAAGTCAAACTGAATTAAAAGACCTCTCAAAGAGATGAAAGGAGAGGATATGAAAAAAAATAGGCGGTGTTTGTAGAAAGCTTATTCAAGGCAAAGTGTTACAAAAGAAGTGGATCTTAAGAGACATAAAACTCTGATGAGAATAGAAATATTGCAAGCAAACTATATGAGAAAAAGATTTATAATAGATGTGTGCAAAACTATACGTCACAAAAAAGGACTATTCAAAGTAGCTTAACATAATGCTTTGATTTTCATCTAATGAGGAACATACCTGGAAGAAAAACATTAAATTCACCACGACAATAAGGATACTAGCTCTGTTCCCAGTTCTGTACGTCCACCAAGAGGCAACAATAACTAGATTCTGCTCTCAACTTAATGTTAAACCTGAATTTTTCTGATATGAAAATAGGATATACAGTCATTGAAAAGTGTGTTTTTAGTTTAGTACTGTTTTGCCTTGCAGTTCTTGCCAGGATTTGCACTTTTAGCAGTATCTTACTGTTATCTTTCCACTTTTAGAGTGCTAAGGGTTGGAAGGCACCTTAAAGATCATCTAGATCCAACCGCCACTGCCATTGGCAGGGACACCTCCCAGTAGACCAGGCTGCTCAAGGCATTATCCTTGAGCACTGACAGGGTCAGGGCATCCACAACTTCTCTGGGCAAACTGTTCCTGTGTCTAAGCACCCTCACATTAAAGAATTTCTTCCTAATATCTAACTTCAATTTCCCCTCTTTCAGTCTGAAGCCCTTAATCCTTATCCTATCACTACAGTTCCTGACCAAGAGTCCCTCTCTGGCTTCACCGTAGACCCCCTTCAGATTCTGGAGGGTTGACGTGAGGTCTCCATGCAACTTTCCCTTCTCCAGGCTGAACAGCCCCAACTTTCTCAGCCTGTCTTTGCAGGGGAGGTGCTCCAGTCCTTTTATTACTTTTGTGGCCCTCCTCCTGACTTGCTCCAACAGTTCCATCTCCTTCTTAGGTTGGGGGCCGCAGACCTGGATGCAGCACTCCAGGTTGGGTCTCACAGGAGCAGGGTTGAGGGGCAGAATTACCTCCTGTGACCTGCTGGCCATGCTCCTGTCGATGGAACCCAATATTTCACTGACTTTCTGGGCTGTGAGCTGGCTCATGTTGAGATTTTCATCATGCATCACATCCAAGTCTTTCCCCGCAGGGCTGCCCTCAAACACTTTTCACCCAACCTGTAGGTGTGCTGGGACTGCCACAACCCAGGTACAGGACCTTGCACTTTGCTTTGTTGAACCTCATAAGGTTTGCAGAGTTCCACCTCTCAAGTGTGGCAAAGTCCCTGTGAATGGCATCCCTTACCTCCAGTGTGTCAACTGCACCACACAGTTTTTCCTGTGTCTTTTTCTTTCTTTTTTTCCCAATCACAGTGAGCCAGCCCTACCCCAAAGCATTTTGGCTTTGCTTTTGAAAGAAAGAAGAAAATTGTCCCTCCTCTGATCTCCAAATTTAGATTTTCTTCATTCTTCAAGTGCATAATAAGGAACATTTATGCATAGCAAATATTCAGTGTTCAAGAACAAGCTAATTGGGTTCTTTTCATAATTGGTAGTTTATTGCCCATTTGTATTCAAAACTGTTCCTGCTGAACTCCCTGGGCTGTGAAAAGCAGACACAATGCTTTTACATTACATGCTTTTCTTAGCTGTCAAGCCTAACTAAAGAATCCCCCACTTTTACTTAGAAAAGACCTTTGCAGTATCTTCAGCTATGAGGAACAGGCTTTTACAGGTTAATGCTTGAAGTGATGCTGTGTCAATATTATAGTCCCATGCAGAGACAGTGCAAGAGCCTCCCAGGCTTCGGGTCCATCCTTCCCACCTGGGAATCCCATCATAGAAATATTACCTAGAGCTAAACCTTTTTTGGGGCAGTAGCCTACACCTCACTGTTCATCTTCCTCCAGATTTCTCTTTTCAGGTTCCTTGAGCTGTCCATCAAGAGCAGGGGCAGAGCAGTTTCTTTGCTTCTGCTTTCAAGAATTGCATGTGTATCAGAGTACTATCAAAATACTGTTCTAGTTCTGTTAATAGATTAAGCACACTTCAGCCTTCAGTAAAATTCCCTGACAATGGTAATGAAGAGGAAGAGAAACAACCATCAGCAACTTGTATAGTTATTCTGTTGGATATATGAATGTTCACAGACTGTCAGATACAGACTATTTTTGCCACAGCAGCTAATCTGTGTTGCTGGGTAATTTGGAAGTATAATAAATGTAAAGGTTAAGAGAAAAAAAAAATCTATGCGCATAGAGAAAAATTTAATTTTTCTCTATGAAGCTCACAGTGAAAACTGCTGAAACCTGGAACCCAGCTCTTGCCATTTAATGTATTCCATGTGTCTAGCAGAAGTCCATAGATCTCTAGATACAAAAAGAATTTGAGATTAAAACTGAGGAACTGCTGCACCCAAAGGGTGCTTTTCTTCCCAGCTGCTCATCTCTGCATTCCAATATCTTGGCATCATGCTACTTTTTATGAATTGATCTTCACAAGCTGATACTATTTTCATAAATTCCAATTAGCTGCTGCATGGACAGAGCCTGTTTTTTTACAAAATACACTGTTTTTTTGGCATCTTTGTTAGATGTAGCTGTGTGGAAAGAGGAATTATCCCATCTGCAGTTTACTTACCAGAGGAAAACATATGGACAGGCTTTAATTACAGATCATGTGGAAAACACATAATTAAACAGAAAATTCTTGTTAAGAGCCTTTGTTGCAGATAAAATTAAACTGATGTGAACTTAACCAGCAAAGTGGTATTTATGCTTGCTGTATAAAATCAAAATATTGAGTAGCTAGAATACATTTTCAAATTCAATGGATTTTTAATGGAGCGAGAATTGCCTTCTCAGATATGTTATATAAATAAATGAAACACTTCAGAAGCCAGGATCTGTGTTTTCACCCATGATGAAAAAAGACAGTGATGGTCCCACATAGTTATGTTTACTTCATAAGTTGCAGTTTGGGAACAATTTCCATCAGTCCTGGCTCTTCTTTAAAACCTTAGTACTGTAGACCTTTATGTGAGTCTCTGTAAGCCTGTTATTCCTTATTGTCTTCTACAGAAATATCTGTTTGCCTTGTTTATGTGTGCCACAAATTCAGCTTATATTGACCATCTCCAGATATAGCAAGACCATCATCTGGTGAAGATGTGGAGAAACAGCAGGGTAGAGGATTCTGTGAATCTGAGCTCCACAGTGTAGATGTTTATTAGGAAATCTTTGTATGTGACTGTAATTAATTTGGATATGGTATTTATTTAATTTTCCACAGAATCTCTATTCTGTTGCATGTTTTAGTTTGATGAGCACTATTGTGTCTGATTTATGGCCTCAGTGCCTCAAAAACCGAAAGCCCCTCAGTGATTATGAAAAACATTTTCCTGATCAAAGCATAATCTTTCTGCTTCTGGGTGCTCCAGACCCATGTATTCACATTTCTTTATGAACTCATTAGTTCAGCCTTGCTGCTATAGATCACAAGAACACAAGGACAGCAGCCATTTGTTACTCTCTCCAGCAACAACTTATGAAAGAGATTTCATGTGTTCACATACATAACACCAGAGGAATTTACTTGATGTTAGAAATCTTGTAGTCCTATAATTTACCCAAGAACCAAACTCAGCTTCAGGAATAAAGTGAGGATGAAAAGATACTGCAAAGCCTCAGCTCTTTGGAAAGAAGACTGCACAAGATTTTCAGAGTATCAGCTCAAATAATTTTGCCCAAAGACCAAAACTGGCAATGCTACAGATGACACAGATGAAATGGGAGACTGTACACAGGATCAGATGCAATCCTGTGGTCTCTTCCTTATTGATGGATTTCAGTTAGCATTCACCTGAAAGGGGGAGAATAAGGATCTAAAAATCTCATCTCAACAGAGTTGGTGAAAAAGAGAAAGAAACTAATGCATCTTGCTGTTAAATCTTACAGTGGGAATAACATATGCAGTTTAGTAAGATGGGATTTACTAAAAGAAGGTCAAAAGACTACCATCCTACAGTGATGAATAAGAATTTGTGCAAAGCAGAAGGACTATGTAAATTGCTTGGAAATACAGCAATGTGCATGCTTGGTGGGAAGAAGGTAGAAATAAAGTCCAAAATGTGCATTGAAATAAATATAAAGGTACACCTCTACACTCTGAAGCAAGTCTGGGTCTTTGTAGTCTCAATCTAGTCGGAATATCATGGAGGTGAATTGAAAGCACTAACTAATCAGCACTTCTCCAGCATCTGATATTTCCCCTCTAATTGTGGTAGATGGAGAAAGACAGAATGAAGAACTCTCAAATGTCAATGACATTGTCCATGGATGACTAAAGAATTATTGAGGTGGGCCTTTCAAAAGAGACTTTGCAATGCATTGCAATAGCTCTCTTAACAATCACTGATTGTTTTGATCTTTCCAAGAAAATTTACATTCCACACCTTCAATAATGAGAATTGAACTGCATTGCTGACTGCAACAAAATTACTTATATCTTGACAATAAAAGAGTTAAATAAATTTCAGAAATTAGGAAATATAGTAGCCTTCTTCCTTTAAAAATTTTAAAAGTAGCATCAATCTGGGTTTAACAAAGTAGTTAAGTATATAAGAAACAGCACGTCTCTGCAACATGAAGTGTGTGGAGTGCCTGCCAATACTGGGTTGTTTGGTGAAGGGATGTGAGGACTGACTGTGCTGTGATGTGTCAGGAGACATCAACATTGATTTAAGCTGTTCAGAACACACAGAACAGCTTCCAATTATTGCTGATGGGATGTGGAGCTCTTTCATTGTTCTGTCTCTCCGTGCATTTCCTACATCACTTCAATATAAAATTGGCAAATGAGAATTTGAACATTTTCAGGTATAAAGACCACAGTGAAAGTCATCTATTTCTCAAGATTTTCTGAATCATGGGCAGGAAGCATGCTTTTATACGAGACTGACTTTTCTGTTGAAATTTTGTCCTTTTCTCTATTTTGTCAGTGTTTATTCTGTTTTGCAATCACTGCCTTCTGCTATGAGCTATCAGGCTGCTGCACTTGTGTATGCAAAATCCCTTGCTTCCAGAGATGCTAGTCTGTGTTTTACTTTGCTGAGAAACAAGCAATTTAATTGCTATAGGAGATGTGTTGACAAAGGCTGTCCTGGTGTGAAAATGAAGACTTCTGCTTTTATGCCCCTTGTGCATTTTCTGGGTCAAAACTGCTGAATCTGAGTCTGGAGTAACCAGATGTTGCTCTTTCTAGTGCTGCTACAGCCTCTCTTGGGTGCCCTTCCCCTCTTGTTCATCCACACCTTTGGTTAATACGAGCCTAAGTCTTAATTTTCAGATACACTGACTCTCCTTTATATGTTACTGCCATCCTTTCTCTGCAGCTATATAGGTTGATTTCATTGAAAGGATGATCAACTACACAATTTTCAAGTTGTATTTCAGATATCCTTTTCCAATAGTTGTAAAAAGTAAGTATCTCTCAGCATGATCAGAACAGAGAATTGCTGAATCTAAACCTAGAAAATACCTGTTTTGAAATTGGACTCTCATAGCTATTTACAAATTAAACTTTAAAAATGTTTAGGAATTTTATGTTTATTCTTGAAATTCAGCTGTGTGGAAACACATTGGTCTCAGAAATACACCTACCCAGGTCTAGTTCAAGCTTGCCTTTGAAGTGTGCAAATGAAAACTTGCAGAACAAAATAATCACAGTGCAATTACCTCCCATTACAGAATAGGCAAACAGGTGGCATGGTGCTGTTTGTTATGTGTAAACAGTGTGGTTGGGATCCCATGGAGCACAGATGTAAATTATCTCTGTCCCTGAGAGATTACAGTGAAAAAAACAAAATGAGAAAACCATATGTAAACACATTTATAATAGGAGAATTATGTAAAATGTCACTGGGAGGGAAGGAAAAAGGAAAAACTCTCATTCAACATTTACACTGAATTTTAAAAATTTGATTTTTAAAAATTTAATTTGGAAGATACTGTGCTGTGTGTCTGTCTCATTCAGAATTCCTGCTGAAATATAGTTGAAACAATGATAAATCATAGTCACCTACAGTCTTGCTGCCTGGGAAAATCTGCACACACATTAGCAACAGAAAATTTTTTTGTGAGAGCCACTCTTTAATCTTGAATGTGCAGTATGTAATGAAAGACTTGCCAACAGAAACGTCCTCTCCTTCAGCAAAATGAAAAATAAAGTTAATTGATGATGGTATGCAGTGAACAACTTAGCATATTTTATGGCATAACATTGTGTGGATAATAAGTGTCTATTAAAGAGAGATTTTTTTCCAAAAACCATACAGATTGGGTGTTAAATACAGGCTATTAAATATCATTAAGTAGTCATGGCTTTTATTAAAATGTGTTTGAATGTGTAAGATACTTATAGTTGTCCTATCTGAAGGGCTTGATTCCAACTCTAAAATAAAATTCAGCCCTAGAGAAAGACAGGTATTATTTTTTCTTGTGAAAGTGAAAAAATCTTGAAATTTGACAGCATCATAATGTAAAAAGCTGCCTTAATAAAAGTTTCTAAAGGGATACTTTGAATTAGTATTGCCTTGACGTGGTCATGCTCTGGGTACAGTGTCTCTCGTCCAGTCCTAGCCAGTAAGGTCCATGGTATCTTTGGTGAAACACCTGCACAATTCCTGCTTTGAGAAGTTATGTTCAGATCAGGGATGATTTGCTATCAGGCAGACTCAAGTCTACATTTTCAGTCTATGTGGAACAAATATCTTCTCTAAATGTTAAACTGCACTTAAAAAAAAAATTAAGATCAAGAGTAAGGACTCCAGTGGGAGGTGAGGGCTAGTAAAATTCAGCAGAAAGATCACACTTGACTAATCAGTGATTGAAACTGTGTTGCTACGATTGAATCCCTAGACTGCCTTCCTGCTAGTCTGAGTCTTCTTGCACTGCTGGAAAAAAAATTGTGTCTATCTGCCCCATTCCAATTTATGATATCCTCAGATCTTCAGAAGGTTTGTTGAAAAAAATGCTAGCTAGGACGGCAGAGTAACTAGCATTAATGCTTAATTAAAAAAGGAAAGAAAAACATGATAATAATTCTATGCAATTTTTTACTGAGTTAGAGTGTGTTATTATTGCTGAGGAGATTTACTTGACACTGAGTGTCTGAGGTTTCATGATAAGGAGATTTTTATATAAATTAAAAACTGCCTAGTTTTATGGATTTAAAATTCTTTTATATTCTTATATGTACATGTACACATCCATATTGCTGAAACAGACTTTAAAAGTCACCTTTTTTCATAAGGTTTTCTGCAAAATTCTCTCTCTCTTTTCTTTTTGATTTTTTAATTTGAATACGGAGAGATTTGGTTTATTTTGTGAAAGCTCTATGAAACACCTGTTTCAGTTTTTTCAGGTCAAATTGTGCCCATATGACTCACCATTCATCCCCTATGAAAAGAAATCAACCAGTGGGTTTCCTTGCATGCTGTAATTTCCTAATTTCTTACTTGGAATAGCCTAACGAATTATTTTAATCAGAATTCTCTACAAGTACTTTATAAGAAAAGATAAAATGGAAAAAGTATTGAATGAAACAGCTTATGCTTAAAATAGTTAATAGATACTAACAATTTTTTCCAGCCAGAATTAATCAAATATATAGAATGAAAGGAAGCAAAAAATGACACTTCAGACTTAGCAGGAGGAACAATTAAGCTTCTTGATTTTGCAACAGCAATGGGAATCATGCAGGGAGGAAAAAGCCTGAGGCATTTGGTGATATGACAAATAAGACCTAAATAATGCAGTGTTTTCTCAGCTGCAAATGCAAGTATTTGCAGAAGCAGTGCAATTGTTCATCCTTTTGGATGTAAAATTCCCTTTAGTGACATATCTGAATAAAGATGCTTTTACCACGTGTTTATCCCTAATGGCCCCAGGGCTTTCTATATATTTCCACATTCCGCATTCCCTCTTCTTACCCACCCCCCATATGCAAAGATATTTAAAAATAGAAGAAACCCCAGAAACCCCATTTTTTCAATTGTCTACTAAGTACACTCCAAAAGCAAGAAGGTTTTGTTTAAATTAAACTCATCATGACTGTGGCTCTCTATCACCTTGTTCAGAATATGTAACCATGCTATAAAAAAAACCCACTTATTTGTCTGCAGATGTGAATGAGATTTTAGTGCATTTGTATGTATGCATGTACATACACGGGGGAAGATTTGACAATGTTCATGGAAGTATCCCTGGGGAAGCACTTATTCCTGTCTGCACTCCTATATTCAAACAGTATTCTCTTTTTCCTCTCTGATAGACACATACAATATTGCTTACTGGCTACTTTCCTATCTCTTATTTTTAGTTGTCACCTGCTATTAGGAAAAAAAATTAAAATGGAAAAATCCCAAACCAAACCACCCCCACAAGAGATTGAGGAAGCATTGTATTGTCATAGTTGTATAGAAAACCTTGAAAACTGGACTAAAGGTAACTGAACGTTACCATTCATTTGGCAGTGCTGCTTGATGTCTGAAAATAATTGGTTTGACTCATAAATATTGACCTATGCAATTTGTTATCTACCAGCTTTGACACCAGCAATGATGCATTCAGCATCACTGTTTCTTCTTTCTGAGCTACTGCAACATGTAGTAAAACAGGAGCAGCATTTTTTTTTTTTTGCCTAAAAATTTTTATGTCAGTTCCTCCAGCACCTTGACTTGCAGGATTGTGAGAGTGTCTCTTCCTCAGTTTAAGGAATTCAAGTGAAAACAGCCAGATGACCTACCAGGGTTGCAAAACCTGGAGGCCATACATGTGAACACTCTGTGTGGTGGTGTTTCAAAGAGGATGTAAGACTTCAGAACCACTAAAAGAGAAACAGCATAATTAATTCCTCAGATAAATATTTCAAACATGCTGAAAGCGTTACAGGTGGTTAACTCTTTGATATGCAATTAGAGTAGCACACAAAAAATTGTTAGCATGTTTTCAGGGAAAGAGACCATAATTGAAACCCAGAGTTCCAAAACAAGAACACTTTTCAGGTCAATTGTTTTCGAGTAAATTCTTTTCCAGGATTGAAAAGAAACTTTGTGCTCTATGGCATGGGAGCTACATGACTTTAGGACATTTGGATTGTCTTTTTTACCCATCATAATGGTAGAATAACAGAACAAATGGGATTGAAAAGTTGTAGGCATCTGCCATGGGGACTATGTGTCCCCAGGAAGCAGAGGTACTTGCTAGCATCTCCGCACTGTTACAGCAGACACATTTGGAAACATGCTCATTGCCATAATTTCCTAACAGGTTGCTCTGGATCCTGAAAGATCCTGAAAGCTGAATATATTATCTTCAAGGACACTTCCGTACAAGTGCACTGCTTTTCATCTTTTTTTTTTTTTTTTTGAGAGTCTTTAGCTTGCTCTTTCTGAAAATGGTACTCCACACAGACAGGCATAGTCCAAGGAGTGTTAGCTTGCACTGAGGTTATATTTTGTGAATATGGACACGATGTATTCTCTGTAACCATTTAGCATGGATACCATTTGTTTGGATGGCAAGAATAAATGTCATAAAGGTGGGACAAAGATGGGACAAACTTCAAAAAAATAGCAAAGTCATCTACAGGCCACTGGAGAAGGTGGTCCTGCTCTAAGCTCTTTTATTGCATTAGATTTCTCACTCAGAGACTGAGCACTCTGCTCAGAAGAGTCAAACTCTATTCAAAACATTTTCTATGCATCTGGTAAGCTGCGAGTGCTCAATTGGTGCAAAGAAAATAGTCAGACAGAAGGAACTGAGACAGAAACTGAATTTTTGGAGTATGATCTGTCTCCTCCACCACCAACCCCACCAGTGAACTGAAAGATTTTTCACCCCTTTTTAGAAACATTGCAGTTACACCATGCGGTTACACCCATTTTGCAGCATGGCACATTTAAGGCAGTTTAGGGCATGTTGTAATAACAGCATTTCAAGAAGATAGTGTTTCATCTACCTGTTATCTCTACCACTCCTCTGGCTTCTTTCCTTGGTCTGGCAGAGGTGAAACACTAGAAGTTCCGTTAAAAATAGCCTGGTTCAGTTTTAATCTATGTGTAGACCTGCATCTGGTATAACACAAGTGAAGTGTGATCGGTAAGAAGGGTAAGGGATGTATGTAAGAATGGGGTCTATGTGTCAGAGGCTGACTGAGCATCTTAAATGAAGGCTTTCTAGTTCAGTGGGATTTAATTTTGTTTCCATGGGGTCCAACATCTACAAATGTCTCCAACGGGAGCTGCCATATCTCAGCCATTTGGAAACTCACATGCTAATACTCTCAAGTTTTTTAGTGCTGCAACATTTTCATCCTTGACACTTTCCAGGTACCACTATCCTCTTTATTGTCCATACCCTACAATAAGGTTTCAAACAAAGGAGTCTTACTGCAGATACGAATAGGCAGAAAATTCCAGAGTACTATTTACTGAGCTTCTTGGAGTGAAGTCTTGTACATGCCTCTTGCTTCTTTAAATTTTCATTGTAACTTACTTGAGTATACAGTTTCATCACTTCTTTTACTCCTCTCTGCTTCATGACTTTGGTGTACTAGAGGCATTTCCTATAATAATTTTTTAATTATCTAAATAGATTTAATCTCCCATGGGGCTCTTTGTCCCTTTATCTTTTTTCTTTCTTTCTTTATAAAAAATATATATTTTTGACCTGCTGCTACTTCCCATACTTTCTTTGTGATTTTTTTCCTTTTGTCTCTCTTTATCTTCTCTCATTGTCTGCTCCCTTAACAGACTTTTATTCTTCTCTACATTTACATGCAGAACAGAAATGTTCTGTAGTGTTCACAGCTGTATGATAAGCTCTGATGATTTTAATATTCTAGTCCTGTGTACAAAGACTTGCTTACACAAGGGAATGACTCATTCTCCACTGCATTCTAATCTAGCAAGTTTAAATTACGCTGATGACTTAGCTTGTGATCAGCTTCTTGTAAAGGAGTCAGAACTGGCTCCCTAGCAGCTTTTCAAAATTACTTTCTAAGATACTGTGCTTTCTACTTGAGATCAGACAGCAGAATCTTCACAGAAAGGTGGTATATCTAGTCTTGTACTGTAATTGATGCCTAAATCTCTGACGTTAAATTATGCTTATCGTGCCCTGAAAACTGCAGGCATTGATAAAAAAAGCTGTATTGGTTCCAAGCCAGACAGTGGGAGAAGCACAACGTATTCCCTAACTTCTGTGCTCCCTACCACTCCTTCCTCCCACCCCTAATAGTATTTCTACATATTTAAGATGCCCCTGAGACTTCTGCAAGCTAAGCAGCTCTAGCTCTCTCAGCTTCTCCTCAAATGAGGCATGCTCTGAGCTCTTAGCTTACTCATCTTTGTGGCCCTTCATGGGACTCTCCAGTGAACTGGGCTCTTCCCACGTCTCTTATTTTCTGGGGAGCCCATAACTAGATCCAGCACTACAGATGTGTCTTACCAGTCGTCCTGGGTCCACCAGTACCCTCTGGTCAGTGTCTGAAAAGGTGCTTTCTGTAAGAGCACTCTTATCCTAACACAGTGGTGCAGCTTGTCCAAAGGGCACTTTTTTGACATGGACACAGCTCAGAGGTTGCCTAAATAAGGTAGGAGTAACTTAATAGAATGTACTTATGATCCTTTTCTGGGATAGGCATTCCAAACCTAAACCTTCCAACAAATAGTTTTAATATTCTTTAGACATGTCTGGACTCTCATTGTTGCAGCGTTGTTACGTCACATGATCCAGTCTCTATAACACTGCATATAAAGTAAATCTTTATGATGAGGGAAAGAATATGGGTGCATTGGAGATCTGATAAAATTTTTATCAATACTTTAAAATAATTAATTATTTTCAACAAACAAGCCTAGGAGTTTCACTTCTGAAAAGTAAGTTGTTGTTAGTAAGTGGTTGTCCTAGGGTGACGTTATGGTGCTTGTATCCCCAGTCGTGTGTTCTGTTTATGCTTAGTATTATGTTCTGTGCTTTCAGGACTGACTCTGAAAGTGAAGGTTTGTTTTGTCTTGTTATCAGCTGGCTCACCTCCCCCATGGTCTGTGTTTAGGGGAGGCTAGGCTTTGCTTGCTTGCTTGCAGGCTTGCTTGCTTTTGCTTTGCTCTTGCTCCTACTTTTTGCTTTTGCTCTTGCTTTTGCTTTTGCTTATTAGTTAGTTTAGCTAGGCAGTACAATTTTTTCCTTGGACTGTTTTTTTTTTCCCTTTCCCTTTCCCGAATACCATCTGAACCTGTTCCGGACAGGGTCCTGGGAAACACCGAGAAACACCGGGAGTCTGCATTTTGTGATCAGCAGCAGTCATCCCCAGCGCCGGAGACCAACAACTGGGCGACCACTCGCAGGAGAGACTTTCTGAATTTGTCATCCTTTCAGAGCGGTGAAGGAGTTTTTGTCACACAGTGTTGTTCATTTTTTTTTGTGCTGGGAAGTGTTTTGCTTGTTAAATAAACAGGTTTTTTTCCACTTCTCTCCGAGAAAATTCTTCCTGAACCCGGTGGTGGGGGGAGGAGTCGTGGGGGTTTGCTTTCTGGGGCATCCTTCCGGAGGTTTTCCCCCAAATTTGCCCTAAACCAGGACAGTTGTTAATTTTTATTTATTTAATTAAATAAACATCATGCTGCAAGTAGTCTTTTATTTTAAGGACTGCCTCTAATTGGTCTTTTTTCCAGATCCAAGCTGAGGTTAAGAAAATGCTTTAAAAATTTGAATGGATAATTTTTCACTTGGGAGCTACCACTGTAATCTTCCATCTTTGTTTTTAAGACAATGAGATGTCAGTTGCATTTTTCTTGCTAAAACATACCTTTCTACACGCAACATTTTAGTATCCACACTTACACAATTCTTGAAAAGTGGATACAGGAACCTCAGGAAGAAGCTATAAATTAGAACATTCTAATAAAATATGTGTCATCAGGAGTTGGTGAGTGCACTCACTACTCATTTTGAAATGTAAGTTTGAAGGGATTCACTCAAAAATGTGTTCAAAAGGAAACTAGTGTCTGCAAGGTATGCCAAGCATGGACTGTCATGCACTCTTTCTTCATTTGCAAGAGATGTCTTTCTTTTGGTGCTGCTCAGGGCATAGACTCATGATCCTGGAAGCTCCAATCTGTCATGCAAATGTGTAAAGGACTGCTGGAGAAGCCCAGATGTCCCTTGGATGGTGAAGAATTGCTTGAGGGTCTGCTGGATTTTTGTGAGGAGGCAGCTGGCATCTGCTCGGCTGTCTGTCACAGAACTGGCTTTGATCCTACTAATTTTTTCATGGTAGCATTAGTCTCTGATCAAATGAGCCTTAATCACTGAGTTAGGAGTCGACCTCTTCCTTATAGGAAATAGCATGGGAGAAGGCCAGGAATATTTTTTCCAAACAGAAAGGTTCAGACAATTCTCTTGACCACTCCATGTCACTTTATGAACCTCCTTTATGTAGCTTGGACTTGTAATATTGCAAATGTGTGTGTGTATGCAGGGGGAAATATCAGAAGTGTATTTGCTATTGCTGTGGTTTAACCCCAGCCAGGAACCAAGCCCCACACAAACCCCCACTCACTCCCCCACCAGTGGGACTGGGGAGAGAATTGGAAGAGTAATAGGTATAAAACTTGTGGGTTGAGATCAAGAAAGTTTGATAGAGAAAGCAGAAGCTATGTGTGCAAGCAAAGCAAAACACAGAGTGAATTCAGTGCTCCCCATGGGCAGGGAGGTGTTCAGCCATCTCCAGGAGAGCAGGGCCCCATCACATGCAATGGCTACTTGGGACTCCAGCACTCCAAATGTTCCTCCCTGCTTCCTCCTTCTTTCCCCAATTTCTGTACTGAGCATGTTACCATGTGGTCTGGAATATCCCTTGGGTCAATTTGGGTCACCTGTCCTGGCTGTGTCTCCTCCCAACCTCCTGCATACCCTGAACTTCCACCCAGTGTGGCAGTACAGAAAGCAGAAAAGGCCCTGGCTCCGTGTAAGCCCTGCTCAGCAGAAACAAAAACATCTCTGTATTATCAACCCTCTGCTCATCACAAATAAAAAACACAGCCCCAAAACAGCCACTGTGAAGAGAACTACCACAGCTGAATTACCACAGTGCTGTTATATAGGAAAATGCATTGCATTAAGCACATAAAATCTAATTCAAGTATGTAATTAATACTGTTGCACATGGCTGGATGTTCTTTGGAGTGCAATACTTAGCAGATTTGCAATGGCTTTAAATTATTAAATAATTGCATAGCAATTATAAGCATACTTTATTCTTTTGGATACAAAGAGGCTACAGAAGCATTTATGATTAAACCCTGTCATGGCACAAAGGGCTAATGGGTTTTGTAAAGGTGATTCCCTGTCAGCTTTTTTGTACACATAACTGCATTATTTAAAAAAGGAAACTGAAGCAACTTTGTCACAGCAGACTGGAATATCATCATGTTTTTTGACATTACAAATCAACTTATGCTGGTTTCAGATCTGGCATGGCAAAATTATTTCTGATTTCTAAACCATTACATTTAAAGATAGCTCCTATATTCATGATAACATTACAAATTTGCATGTAAATATGCCTTCAAAGACGAGTCTCATAAACAAGAAAATATTTACTAATGGCTGTGAAAAATTCAAAACATATATATTCATGAATAATTCTGGGTTATCATTAACTTTTTTTAAAGATAGCACAGTGAAATGAAAATGACAACAGAATCATTTCATGTACATCTAGTTAATGAACAAAATTTGGGCATTATATTGCTGAATTAGCTGATGTAAGTCAAATCTATGTCTGAAATAAATATATGGATAAGCACAAGAAAGTGTGAGAGACATAATACCTCATATTTCAAAATGATGACTCCCTTATCCAAGCCATTGAATGAAGAGGGAAAAAGTAATCAAAGAGTTAGAGATCCTCGAAAAAGCAGTGGGCCTATGCAGAAGAGACATGAAGGATCACAGATTCAGGGTGTAAAGTTTATGCTTTTTAAGGTAGAAATAAAGCAAAAATGAAAGAATATGCTAATTAAAAAAAAGATCAACAGAATCCATCTTTGTCTACAAGCCAAGCGATTTTGTACACTGAAACAAGGGAGGGTCTTTCATGTATTCCTGGTGGAAAATGCCACACAATAGTGGAGCAGAGGTATTTTGCAGCTGCCTGTAGAAAACTAGAATTCATCTTTGACAACTACAATATCACCTTTAATATATTTCAGCTGCCATATAACATCAAAGGCACTTCAGTCTCCTGCTGAGTATGTTTGAATGGTGCATCACTGCGAGACCCTTTCCTTTTTTTGAAAAAATCTGCATGGCTTTTTCTGTCTGTTACTTTTTGGCTACAGAATAAAGAAGGGAAAGAGGCAAAGTATAATAAATGAAATATTTAGGAAACAAATATGACAGCTGTGAAATCACTATTTCCTTGGTGTAGCTACAGTTGCTGTCAATAAAATGCAATTAATTTAATTTGTATGTTTAATTAAAATCATGGTTTAATAACACGTTAATGAACCCTTTTTGATGGAAAATCTTTGAAAGTTTGTAGAGCTATAGTGAAACTCGTGTGTGAAAAGCTCTGCAATAACAGGATCTGGTCATGGATTCTTTCTTTTGCTTTTGTCACTACAATTTGAGAAGGAAGATTCTCATGAGAAAACTGCCAGAAACGGTTATAACACCCTTAGTGCTTTATTTCTCAGTCTAAATCAGAAGAAGGGAAGTTCACATTTCCTTCTTATTTTTTCCTTATTTGTTAATTTGGGGATTATCTAGCTATAACTCAATTAGCAGGAAGTAAGCATTCCTCCTTAGAATATTTATTATTTTTAAAGTGTTAGTGGGCTAAAGATGAAAAGATATTTTCAGCCTTAAATAATTTACTATCAAATCGCAGCACCCAAATCTCTAAGGAGCAAGAGCACAGCTGTAAATTTCCTGACAATTATTGATTATTTATTGTGTTTATCATTTACACTTTTTGACAAAGATGAGGAAATTTCATAACATTGAACAATTTTCCCTTTGACTTCACAAGTTCCATTTTTTCCCCTGAGGTTCTCAGCATGTTTTTATAGACTTTGACAACATTACCTTCTTAGCAAACTTTCTCTCAGGTGAGAACATCTATGTAACAGTCAAGATAATTTTGTTTTGTACTAAGTATTTACAAAGTTGAAATTGAATCATTCTGTTTTGTAAACATTTGGTAACTATATTGCCTCTTTGGCTCAAGGTTCTAGCACTGCAATTATTTTCTGCAGATTGACATTTCAGAACATGGGGATTTTCATTTGGAAAAGCATGGACATGTATGTTGTATCCTTATTTTCTGGGGGCTACATTTAACATATTCTCAAATTAAACAAACAAACAAATGGAATAGAAGAAGGACAGGAAGGAAAAATTATTAAGTATTAAACAATAAGCAACAATTTAGACTGGATGGTAGTCTGACTTAAGAAAAGGTAGCAACAAAAACTTTATCTTGTGCTGGGGAAAAAATGTGGCTTAGCATGGCTGTTATTACTTCTGACAGTGAGGCTCCTGTGGCTGCAAGTGCATGCTTCAAAGAGCTGCTGAACATCAGTCAGTTTAGTTCCAGCTCTCTGAAATGCAATATTCATCTAGAAGTGTTCATTGTCAGGGCTGTTTTGTAGTAAAATAAGACACCTGTTCTATTTAAATACTTTTGCTACAAACCAGCTGGGGCCAGCACCAGTGCTCAGGAAGTTTTGTGATTTTGGGATTGTTGATTTGAGCTTTGGATACGGCCTTTGCTGGCAGTGATGACTGACGTTGGGAATGAACAGCCTTGGCCTTAGGAGAGCCCCAGTATTCAATTGCAGTAGAATCCACCGAGAAAGCCAGGCTACAGTTTCAAGCAAAATATAACTTTGGTGGCTGAAAATATGAAATGTGGAATCAGCAAAATGTAATTCTTCTAACAACTTAGTGTGAGCACTGCAAAAAATAATACAAGCACAGTGAGACTTTTTTTGGTGTCCTCCAAAATATGGGAAACAGATGCAATATACTCTTTTGGTAACGAATCTTATTAATGTCTATGTTAACACTAATATAATCATAGGAGTGAAAAGAAAAAAGCTCAATTCTAATAACCCCCTTTGCAAGCAGTTTGTCCTTTGTTTTAATATATAACTCCAGGGCCGAAAACATTTTGTAGGGCAAGAAAACACTATAATAACAACATAAAGGAAAGTAAAGATCCTGAGGCTTGGCATGATTATTTTTGTCCCTACATCATGCTTAACTCCATAATTACCAACATGGGTAAACATTTCATATGATTATAAATATGACTTGTTTATTTCACATATTACAATATGATTGTAGTCCTGAATGAACTTTCAGGGTAGACTCTGTTGCTCGTGTCTGAAGTGGTGGTTTGCTGAGGCATGGAGCCAGCCTAGCTGCTAGCTGGCCCTGCAAGATGAAGCTGCAGCCCTCCTCCTCCTCACTTTGCACTTCTGAGGCTCACCTTTCTCCCAAAACTAAGCTGATTCACTCCCTGTGTGGGTTGCTAAGAAGGCAAGAAAAAAGGTGAATTTAATTGAATTAATACCATGTAATATACTTTATGTATTATCTAATTTTTAATAGGTACATGTGCACTCTATAGATCAATTTACTTTACATTATTTATATAATGTAATTTAGACTCTGCTAAACTTGCATTAAAATTATGAGAGTTTGGCACAATGGCAGCTTTCCAGAGCTCAGGGGAGCTTCATTATCAACACAATTTTAGCTGTAATTAATATTTATAAAGGAGTTTGGGCATAATGAACTGCAATGCAGTTGCAAATGCACTCAACCACATCAATTTTAAGGTTATTTTATTATGGGTTAAATCCTGATGTCTTTAGGAACTTTTAGTAGAACCTTGTTCAGTAACTAGTATGTTTATGGTATGGCCTAGTGATATTTCCAAAGGTCTCCAGCAACTGTGCTGAAAGCAGACAAGAATTACAGAATCTGTCTGTGAAATTGCACATCATCTCATGCAGACAGACGGGGATGCAGGCAGCTGGCTCCAAGAACTGGGTCTATACAGGCGTACTTTGGACCCATGGTCCAGATTAGGGTCTTGTCAAGAAAAGATAATATTTGATGAAATATGATGGTGACATGAAAGACAGGTTTTCTGAGGGCAGAAAAAGAATTCTGAACATGAATAATTTGTGTTGCAGTTGTTTAGGGTTCATTTCTGCTCTTTCTGTCCTGGTTTTCAGTCAAGAAAGTCTTTAACAAGGACATCTTTAATGAGACTAATTAAAAAAAATTTTTTTTTTTCCAGTATATCAGAAATCTGTCTTAATAGTGTGAATCGTATCACTTCAGTTTCACCTTTACAGTCACTCTTTTCACTCACAGAAGCACTGGATTTTTTCAAGTATCATTTATAGCACCTGGATCCTTAACAGAGGCGTGAATATTCCCCAGAATATAATCAAATTAATTGGAATTGTAAACTCAAACTTAATTACAAAAAGATACATTGTAGAAATGTTTCCACTTCAGAATCCAAAAAGTTCTTCTGGTCTTATTGTGTCCTACCAGGTTCAAGTATAGTATCTCTGGTAATATCACTGCAAATTAACCCTGTAAGAGTGACACTTTCATTGTTAATATTATTATAAACTTGAGTGCAAAGGGTCAATGGTAAATTAAAATAAATCAGTTGAAAGGAGATAAACCAATACAATTCATTAATTGTTTCTAAGTTTTTAAGAAGGTCATATTTCAGTGAATGCGTGTTTTTTGACTGTAAACTTCATGCAATCATGAGTAGAAGAGAGAACACTTCCTAGTGTGCTATGACATGGAATCCCTACAAATGATGTCTCCTGAGATTTGAGTCACCTTTTACCATTTTTGTCGTTTATTTGTCTCTAATTCATGGAAGCTGTCTATGACACCAGCATGGAAGTTGTACTGTTAAGGAAGGGAGTTAGGAAGGATTCCACTGGCACTTTTTAAAAACACTGTCTGAGGGATGGTAACGTTATAAAACATGATTTTATGCCTTTAGTGCACCTAAGGGAAAATCACTTAAGCAGCTGCTAATGATCAAAATGGGCAGTCCAGTAGTCAATTGGACAAAAACATGTTCCTGTCCCTCCCCCATAATGCTGTAGCTTTCAGGAAGATAGTAAGTATTGCTGTAGCTGGACTTTATTCTCTTGGATAACAGGAACATGAATAAAAAGAGGCCATAAAGAAAAAAATTTAGAACGTTGCAGGTTTTAAAAGGGTGGTAATTACAGGACTTAAAATAGTGATAATTTTTAGCTGCACAAAATAGTTTATATTTTTCTCTGCCAAATATTGTAGCTCTCCTAAGAATAAAATTGTGATTTTTTTTTTTTGGGTGTGTTTTTTTTTTTTTTCTGTAAGACCCTGACTATACCCTCTTCTTCAGCAGCTCTTGGCCTAATTGACCACAATGATTACACATGACATTCAGCAGAAAACCTGTCAACTCTTCAGGAGCTTGGTGCTGGAGGGAGAGGGTCATGTTGATCTTGAGAAGGCAACAAAAATAACAACCTCTCCTTCAAGCCTAGTCTAAAACTGTTTTGCTGCTTGCTTTCTTGTCTGATTGAAAGAAATTCGAGGGGCAAGTGAGTTACAAGGTCTAGTTCATGGCTAGATAAGTCAGAGCTCTCTGACTGAGGTAGCCTTTAGGAACAAAACAAGTTCCTCAAAAAAACATTTTTCATCCACTTTAGTAGAAAACTCCCCTCCTGTCTAATTCAGCTCACTGGAGTCTGGAACTCATCATCACCAATACTGAAGAATTTAAGTCTCCGTACAGAGCAAGCCCATCTTTATCTTAAAAACTTCCTGCAGTGCCAGCCCCATGATGAACCACCTTGCCCCCACCAGTCATCAATCTTTATCACAGCTGCAGTCCCCTGGACTACTGAAAATATCAGTCCTGACAGAGGAAAGGAGAGAAGCTGGATGGTATGTTGAAAACTGATCCCCAAGGATTGGTAGCAACATTATCTTGAGGCTGGTGCCCTTAAAACAAAATGTACTTCACTCAGATCACCCCTTGGGAGAAGGTCCAAAACTTGATTTTGCTCAAAAATTTTAGCTTCATCAGGTGAAGGCTAGCAGAGAAGGAAGGAAATGTTTGTGTCTGTTTTGAGTGAAGGAGGAAAGTTGAGACTTAAGATATTATTAAATGATACTGTTACGAGCAACACAAAGCTCAAGAAAAAGTTTCTTTGAGGACTTGAATGGCTTTTTTTTTAAGGTTTATAAAGGTAAACATCGTTATTACTGCCTCAAAAAACCCGAAGTTTATAGGTTGACAAAAAATGATTGCAGATACTAGTGTTTTATTTTGCATTGCAGTGTTAGGATAGGCTTTCTGTCATATGGTAAGTTCTTTCCACCAGATTCTCAATGTCATTAAATTTGCTCCATAAAGCATATGGAAATGTAAAAAATGAATAAAATATTGCAATAATATTTGGGTGGATTTTAAACACAGATTATTGATAGTGATCATACAAGTTGCTTCAGCAGGAATTAGTGAGGATGTGGTCCTGTTGGTATTAGCAGGAGGTCTGCTGCTGGCAGAGCAGAATCAAACACACTGAGCTCCCTTCAGCCTTATCCTCATTATGTGAACAAACTAAAGAGCAGTGTGGGACTGAGTCCGGCCCCAAAGCTGCTCTACCTCTAAAGATGAGCATTTTTGCAGGTACACTATGTCTTCCTTCCAAAAAAGAAAAAACAAACAAACAAACCAAACCAAACCAAACAAAAAAAACACACAAAAAAAACCAACAGACAAACAAACCCCCTTTCATTCCCATTCTTCTATTCTGATATTAATCTCTTTGCAGGCCAAAGAAGTCTCTCTGTCAGGAAGTAGTACCAAAAAGAATAGCAAAGCCGAGCGAGATTGACAAGGCTAGAAATGATAGTTCTGTTACAATATCCCCTGCAGAATGGTAACATTTCTATGACAGCCTTCATCATAATTTATGTTATAAAAAAGTTATAAAAGACATTTCCACCATATAATTTTTCTTTTTCTTAAATTTTATTTATTTATTTTTGTTGGTGGTGCTAAAGACTCTTTCCTGAAAGAATATGAATTATTTCCCTGGAAAATTTCTAAATTAAATGCAATTTTTGATTTCTTTTATTCTAGCAGGAAAAAAAAGTCGCCACCTTGTTGATGCCAAGCACAAGAGGGAAGAATTTAGAAGTTTTAACAGAAAATATGAATTTGTAAATGGAGAGCAGAGAAGTTGTCAATTTTTAAAGGCAGAAAAGTCTTAAGTGAAAATATCATGGGCTGACATTTTGAAAATAAAGACTCTTCTCATGTAGAGTCCATCAAGTGAACAAAAAAAAAGCCAGTTTCCCAAAGAGTGTTAGCCATGCTGAAAAAAAAATCCAAATTATTATTTTATCTGGTTTTAGTCAAAACTAGAGTGAAAGAAAATTTTCCTGCATTACACAAACATGGCACAAATTGCAGGAGGCAAACATGTCAGTAATGGAGAATCTTTTCACGTTTCTGTTTTGAGGCAAATGTACAGATGATAAAAAGAAAAGAATATTAGCATAGCAGAATATTTACTTGGAAAAAATTCTGTACCCCAGAAATTAGTTGCAATATTATCAATTCAAGTGTGTTTACCCCTTATTCTACATCTTTTCTGCCACCAATAAAATTTTTGTTTGTATAAATAAACTGCTAATTCTTACCAGAAAAAAAAAGGAAGAAAAAGGAAATGTACAGCATTTTGGCATATTACAGATTTTTCTTTTGATTTAACTGATGGGAAAAAAGAAAGGTAGTTTCATCTTTTTGTTCTTAATAAATAAATAGAATCATTTCTCACCAACTGAAAGGGTAGCCAGTTTGTAATTCCTATGGTTTTATGATTTTTGCACACCTGCCAACGTATTTAGTTCACATTTTTGATAGCTGTAATCATCCCTGTTACATTTCTGCAATCAAAGGTCTTGATGCCTCTATCAGCTGAAATATCTACACACAGAAATTACCAAATGACACTGGTAGTAGGCTCGTGAGGTCCTTGGTTCTCTTCTCATGCCTCAGTGTTTATCTTGGTCACATTGTCTTTCCAAGCCACCTGAGGAATAATTCCTGGCTAACCCAGCTTGTGCTACTTTGAATTCCCGCTTTGGCACATGAATGGTGGATGTCTAAGTGCCTAGTTACAAAAAACCTACTGGTCTCCAACAACAGTCCAAACATGGGGTACAGTGTTTCTGTGCATTTTGTCAGGGACGAAGACAGTATGGAGGCTGCCTCATCTTCATAGGTACTGAAATAAAAAACAGGAGAAATAGAGTGTGCTTAGAAAAAATGTCCTCTTTCTCCCCAAACCCCTCCAGGAAAGAATAAAATTTCTTAATATTTTCAACATTTAAAGTAATTTGGAGAATTTTTCAGTGAAGCATTTTCTTCATTTGAACTCAGTCAGGCAAGTATTTACAGGACTGAAAGATTATATAATTTTCTGGTGCCTGAAGTGCTCATTCAGCATTTTGGAGGGCTGAATATTGGTCCTTGCTTCAGCTGTTGCATATTAATCCATGACTATGTGCAATAGAAAAGGTCCTGGATGATGACCAAGGCAACTGCAAAAGCTGATATTTCATGGGGGAAGGCCTCTTTCCAGGTTTCACCAGGCTTGATTATCGGTCTTGTAGAGCTTTCCTTGTAATCATGGTATCTCTGCACCAATTAGTGGTTTAGTCTGCATCTCCTTCTGTCTTCACTCAGAGACAGGATTAAAAACATGAAGGAGATGAATTTTCTTGTGTTCGGGCTTGGTTGTTTATTAAATCTTATCTAAAGTACAGAAAGTTCTGCAACACTTCCAGCTACCAGCTAAAAGTGAGCAAAATGGAGGTGAATCTAGCTAGCTACAAGGTCTCTAAAAGCTAAACAGTCCAATAGAGAATTAACACCTATGTTATTTATACTTTTGACCCAATAACCAAACTCCTGTGACCCACAGTGCAGCACTAACTGTCCAACCAGAAACTACTACCAGAAATCATGAAGAAGAAGGAAGATAACAGAAGCTCAAAAATCCCAGGTTTCTGGGATCCAACATTCCTAAGATCAAAATTCTGTGCTGATATGAAGCAGAAACTGTTTAGAAATCCTTATAGATTTTGTGGGACAACCAAACTCTTTTTCTACTTATCTATATTTGCTGTGTTTACAATAGCTGGATGTTATAATGTATATAATGTGTTATAACAATGTCAGCTTTGTTGACAGGCTAATAGCCCCCTTTTACTAAAATTCGGCTGGTCTGATGATCCTCTGCTTCACAAATTATAGCACCTTTCATACCTAAAATGATGACAAGGGCTTTTGTGAGAGGAGAAATTGGGTTTAATAGCGTACCTTAGATGAAATATGGCCCTGGTAGAACGGCTGGAGAACATTCACTCCAAGAAATGTTGAGACTGGCATGTCAAAAATATGTTTCTTAAGAGTATACCCTGTTTTGCCTTTCCAAAGATTGGGCAGCAGAAATTAGTAGATATTATTGGAGCAAACCATGTAAACCATGTAATTTCACAGAGACAAATGAAATCCTACTTGGCTTAAATGACCCTACAGCCCACATGGGTACCTGGTTCACAATTCAACATTGTATTTTTTGGCATTTTTTGGCTTTTGGAATCATGGCACTGCAGCAATTTACGAATGGAAAAAATAAAATTAACATTATTTTAAGAAAGACTGCATGTTTTCTTCTACATATTGCTTTCACATTTATTGAACTTGTATTTGCACACAGAAGGGTTCAGCTTCATCACAAATGCAGAGGCTGATGGACACAGTCATATATCAAATTCTCACCGCTCACCTTACAAATGAATTCTCAGGAGTGCTGCAGTGTTGGGACTAACTCTGTCCTGTGCATTTCTTTCCTTGCTCAGCTCAAGATGCCACATGACTGTCTCTGTGACTTAGAGATAAGGGAATCATAACTCAGGACTATGCACAGGCACAGTAATCTGCCTTTTCTGGTGTGTTTTTACTGATATATCGTGGTGCTGGTCTTCATGCTAGCGTGTGCATTTCCTGTGTTTAGTCCAAGATGAAGACAAGGATTAGAAAGATTTTACCAAGGGTTATTAAGTTCTGGTGCAGATGGACCATACTATCCTCAAGGTAATAGCTGTTTCTGATTAAAAAGAAGCCTCCTTGATATGGTAAGTATCAAAATGCCAAGGTGCTGAGCATTCTTTCCACATTTTGCTTTGAAACTAATACTATTTTCTGATGAGGTTGCTCTAGCTCCCAGGTGAGATTTTAATTCTTATCCCTGTAGACACTTTGGTGAATATTTAACACCCACAGGTTTTAGTGTGGTGTCTCACTAAAAGTAAAAACATTTTTAGAGTAACTGAAATTTTTTTTACCTGAAATATCTTCACACAAGTTAAAATATTAAAAAAATGATGTAGAGATATGCTGTCTCTAAACAGATACAAAAATAAACATCTTTCAATTTATCTCACTTCCTTCATTGAAGTTCCTGAAAACCTGTTTGAGAGGACTGTGCAAAACATAATCAACTACATGTTTAGAATATATATAAACATTCAATTTGTACTAAGTACAAGTTTTCAAGGTGAAAAAAAGCCCATAGATTTAATTTTATTCAGTCCTTTTTAGTACATCCATATCTCCTTTCTTTGTATGCTGTTTCTCATTTGGAATAGTTACACAAAGTTACAGTAATGTACCTGTGCTGCAAGTGTTCAGGCATACAAATATACCTCTTTCATTTGTCCTTTTTCATAGGTGTAAATTGCTCTGTTATATCTGAAAGACGGACAGAAGTGGAAAAACTGATTAGGCAATTATGTTCTCAATAGCAAACACATCAGGGCTGGTTTGTATCTAATATTTAGAGTTAATATTGCAAAATCCTGTTTTATGTTGTATAGATTCATTATAGGGCAGGACTGAAAATACACAGAATTATCTCCCATTACAGCTTGTGAAACTTTTGTTGGGTCTGTCTACTAACCAAAGAAGTCATCATGGGGCTTGCAGTGTAATCCCTTTTACTGCCACAAATTTAAAAAGTATTTTAGTAGAATAATCCAAAGGTCATTCTTTTCTTCAAAACATGGAGCAAAGCCCACCTCATCCTCAATGCTTAGCTTTCTAAACTTTAAACTGCAAAAACTCATTACTCTCTGCCAAAGGATAATTGACCAAGAACTTCTGGAGGCCCTGGAAGGACTGTCTGTGACCTGAGTATTCAGGATCAGGGTCATCTTAATGTAATTTAAGACCAGTGTTTTTGAAAATGGCACTACTAACAAACCGAATTTAATTTCTAGCAATCCCTATAAATGTCAGGAGGCACTGACAAGTAGCAACACAGGAGAAACACTGTATACGTGTCATTTTGTCCCTACTTATATTATAATGAAAAGAAAGAAATTTGTCTCTCTTTTTATTGTGGTTAAAATTGAACAGAAATTTCTACATTGCACTTTGGTGCATGAAGGACAAAGGAGCCTAAGAGAGCTGATTGATCTTCAGAGAGTCAGGTAAGTACAGAAGAAGCCAGCATGGATAAAATGGGAACTACTTCAGAGCTCAAATGGAATATGAAGTGTACAGAAGGTGGAAGCAGGGAAGAATTTAGTGTCGATGCTTGAATGTACAGGGAGGAAATTAGGAAAGCTAACGTTCATCTGGAATAAGCTAGTAGGGATGTGAAGTATAATAAAAAGATGTTTCTGCAAGTGAATTGCCAGCAAAAGAAAGACCAAAGAAAATGAGCCCCTTGCTCAGTGAGGTAGAGGGCTCAAGGACATAAGCCATAGAGAAGACTGGATTACTCAGTGGGGTTTTTTTTGCGTCAGTTTTTTCCTAATCTGATCTGCCCCCAGATATCTAAGGTCTTTGCAGAAAAACATCTGGGTGACATGGCAGTCAAGTTGACAATGAGTAAGCAGGGTGCCTTTGTAGCAAAAAAAGACTAGTTGAATCTTGGGATGTATTACCAAAATTGTATTCATGAGGCTGGGGGGAGTAACTGACTTCTTGTCAGGTTACTGGCTATGAGTTACCAAAAGCAGGGGACTGTTGAAAAGCAGTCCTTGAGAAACCTCACCATGTTTGAAAAAAGCAGACATCCTTTTAAAACACTCCAGAAGTCTGGAAAAGCTATTTGTCAATAACTGCTAGATTCAAGGCTTCTTAACAAGTAAGCTGTAAAAGAGAAGTGATGTTCTTTACAAAATAGCCTTGTGTTTGCTAAAAGTCAAGAGCAAAATTTTTGACTTCAGGTGGAGCTTTCTCTGTTGATTCCACTCACCAGTGACAAACAGTGGCAAAAAAGAGTAAAAATTGGGTTTTCTCTACCTAGGGAAAATACAACTTTAATTCTCTCTTTCATTTTAGGGGCAAATCATAGAACCGTTAAGGTTGGAAAAGACCTCTGAGATCATTGATTCCAGCCATTAAGCTAACATGCTCTTGTGATTTAAGCTGAGCTGGCAGGCAAGCACCATGCAGCTGTTTGTTTGACTCTCCTCTCTCTCCATGCCTGCCCCCGTGGAATGGAGAAGAGAATCAAAAGTCAAACTTGCAGGTTGAGATAAAAGCAGTTTAAGAATTGAAAACAAATTAAAATACAATAATAGCAATAGCAAATAATAATAATAATAATAATAAAAAAAAAAAGGGAAATAAAAAATCCCACAAGACCCCTCCAAAAAATGGTGCATGATACAATTGCTCTCCACCCCCTGACCAATGCCAGACTTTGTTCCAAAATTCAGATCTGCCCCACAGATCTGATGTTCTGTGGTGTGGAATATCCCTGAGGGCAGTTTGGGTCACCTGTCCTGGCTGTGTGCCCTCTGTTTCTTTTATGTACCTCCTCACAGGCAGAGGATGAGACACACACACACACAAAGTCCTTGACTAGGGATAAACAAAAGTAGCAAAACCCAAAACATCATCATGTTATGAACCCCATTCTCATTCCGAATCCAAAACACAGCCCTCTAAGAGCTACTGAGAAGAAATTAACTAAATTAAACCCAGCTAAACCCAGCACACATGCCTTATTAAAAGCAAACAGAAATAGAAAAAATGCTCTTTACAGTTGCTATTGTTCAGCTGCCACTGGGCATATAGTTTTGTAGGTAAATTGTGCAAAAATAGCACAGCTCTGTCTACTGAGTCCTTAATTTCTGCTGTGAATGATGCCAATTACTGACAGCACTGACAACAGCTTGTCTGTCAGGAAGCTGCTTTGACACCATCCATCTGTATTTCACACAGGTCACTGAACAGCTGCTTTATTTTAGGGAGTTTCAGTCATTATTAATATACAGGAACATCAAACCCATATGTGAATGTTGTTTCTGAAGTTACTGAAATCTCCAAAATTAAGTTTGAGAAGGATCATAGAAAAGTAAAATTGAAAACCCATGTTTCAATCTATGTTTGAATGAAAGTTAGATACATTTAAAGTCAAGAGAATGAGTATATCCTTTTGCTGCTAACACACCAGCTGAGACATCTGTATTCAAAATACTGTAAAAGAAAGTGCAGTGTCTCTTAGTAAAAAAAAATTATAGAGATAGAAACTATTCTTCGAAAGCACCAGCTTGTATTTGAAGCATAGTATATGAAAATATATTCTTCTGAAAAAATGCCTTACTTTTCGCTCTTAAGAGAGAGGCTACCAGAGTAGCTGACCAGAAAGAAGATAAATTTTTTTACTGTGTTAACTGAATCTGGGTTTCACTCATTTTTTTCTGGGTGGCAGAAACTAGTAAACTTTAGAATCTTTTCGTGTGAACACCTTTGCTGTATTGGAAATAAAGCTGTTTACCCAAAGTTCTTTCACTGAACGGTTTAACATTTTGCTTGAATGTGGAACCAAGCAGGAAAAGAATCACATCTCATTCTTACAACTCACAGCATGTAGCATTTGCTCATCCAGAGGTAATTGCTGTCAGCATGACAAATCACTAGGTGTTAAGATTTCCCAATAGTTTTTAAAATCACTGTAGATACAAGAATGTCATCCTGCAGTTCTGAGCACTTAAAAACCCCAGTGCTGGTGACACGATTCTACACCCAAGAAGATGGATATGACTGATGCATCCTCAGTTCCCTTCTCCCCTTCCAGACCACAGGGGAAACCCTTTCTGGATATGGAGAGCAAATGCTTTAAAATAACACTCCTCACAAGCCTGCAATGACTTCAATAGCACTTTTGCCGTTTCTGCTGTTTTGGGGCCATCTATCTGGCTCTTGCTGCAGTCTTAATGATTAATACTTCCCATACTTGACATCCCATCTGGATATGGGTATAGTCTCCATGCATCTTGTCCTGAATTCCCTAGAGGGCAAGTTCTCAGCAATGGGAAAGATATAAGTTTGCAGTGAGGGTGTTTGCATAAAGTTCTGTAATACTTTGCAGTCAAGAAGTTAGTGTGGATGCACCTTAGATTTGTGGGAATACAATATTTTTATCTCTTAATTGACTCAAAGCAAAGCTTACCAAAACTCTCTTTAAAACTAAAACCAAGATAATTTAAATATGGAGGGCTGGAATCTTAAGTAGAATTTCAGTGAGATGATGATTGAAAAAAAGGACGAGACGTTATCTTCTTACAAATACCAAGGGATCATGGAACTTGTGTGGGAGAAGGAATACCTGAACATGTTCCCTTCATTATTAATGTTGATTAAGATAATAATATGATTTTTTACCTTTCCACATGAATACCCTAAGTTCCACATTATAAGGGTTACTTCAAATATTTCTGCTTCTGCCTTCTAATAATTTCTTCCTTTAAAATGAACTTACCTTCCCATGGGTTTCAAACTCTTACATCATCCGTATCCATTCATAAAAACATATATAAATGTATTTTTAGTGTCCCAAATACATTTTGTGTCAGATGTTTTGCAAATGTTTGCCAAAATTTTGTTTAGATTCACATCTGGTCTTAAGTACCTTCAGATAAATAGTTCTCTAGTTGTAAAAAAGTGGCTTCAACATCTTCAGCATTGTAACTTCCAGAATAAGCGATACAGAGAAATACAGGAGCAGTTAATAAATAATTACTTATTATTGATATATAGTTTTATAAAAAAGTAATTAATTAGTTAATTACTGGTCTATTTAGTTTAGACTATTGCAATAAATTAATTTATATGCATTATTTTAAAAATATAATACTATTTCATTCACTCAAGTGTGACTCAGAAATGATGCCCATATATATATATGTGTATATATATATATATATAACTGTATATCATTCAGAAGTAGGAATAATGTCCTTAAGACTCTAGATGTGGAATGATCTAATGGTGCAGCCCTGAGAGGCTTTTGTGTTTGCAAGGCACCTGAGTCATCTGGAACATACGAAAATCTGAAATTGTATCAAAATTTCATTTCCTTCCTCCAAGATCCCTCCTACTCCTGTGACTCCTTCATTTACTGTAGGTCTAGTCACCTCTGTCTCCTTTTTTCTGATGTATCATTTTTGTTATCATTGTCTCTCTCTTCTTTGCTTCCTTCTTTTGTAGTGACTTTCTTCTTCAAGGTGCTTATTCAAGAATAGGTTCATATTGTTCCATGGACAGAGTACATTCTGGAGTATTTATGTTTCTTTGGGTACAAGCTACTGCTTTCATTTTTACAAGTAGCTAGGGATAATAATCATCTATGGATCCAAAGACTCTGATATTTTCCTGGCTTTGAAGAGCAGGGTACTCACTGACTGAACTGTGAAGAGTTTTTGCAAAGCAGAAAAGCTGATATTTTACCACTTTCTACTTCAGGTAATATGCATTGCCTAAAGTGGTTACCCAACATTGAAATGAGAGCCAACTCTTAAACAATAATCTTAAAAGTTATAAAGACTTTTTTTTTTCTGTGTTACAAGTGTGCTTCAGACTTCTAAAGCACTTCATTTTTGTGTTAAACTGTCTTAAAAAATTTTAGTATTCTTTTCTTTGTAATTGCTTCAGAATTTATTGTACACACAAAATATTCTGTAGGTTAACTTTCTGCAGTTCTTGGAGATCTTGTGTTTTACAACTAGGTAGCATAAAATTATTGCATGCAAGGTGGACTTACCACTTCCCAGCTTGTCACTCTAAGCCCTCTTCCTTCTGTTGTTTTTCCTATTAAATGGTTTGTGAAAGATTTACAGCTGATAGAGTTTCATGAAACTGTTTCTATAACTTGTCTACCACCACCAGCAACGGATGACAACTTCTCGATGTTAAACAGTTGCTAAGGTTTCTCTCCAGGGTGCTATTCCCAATTCTGTGGTTCTTTTAAAGAATTACTTCCATGTCTCTATTTACTAAAAAAAAGTGTCCTGCCATGTGATGGTTTCTCTTCAGAAGGTGAAGGCTTATTAATTTGACATCTTCTTCTATTATGTCTTCTTTAAAAGCCCAAACCAACCCAAAAAACTGTCCTATCCCAAACCTAAGGCCAAAAAACTTAATGTCAGTTATCCTAACTACAGGTAAGCCAATGGAAGTCAGCATACAAAAGAGGTAAGTTTTAAATTGTCCTGAGACTATCACAATCCTAACGTCTTTGAAACAGAGTACATGATGATTTTTATTCACTCTTTCATTTTAATTTTTGTCTGTTTTTTGAAGATCAGTTGAAAAACCAGTCTGATTATCCACTCTCAATACTTAGTATTCCTGTAGACAGTGACCTCTTAGAGTCCCTTGAGTATGGGTGTATGTGGCAATCTTGACTTTCCTTCAAAAAAAAAAACAAAAAAACCCTCATACAAAGCAAAACAAAACAAAACAAATCCCAATCTCCCAGAAAGCAAATTGAAGAAAAAACCCAAACTGGTAAGATCTGGAATGCAGTGAGTTAGGGCCATAATGCATTCATAAAAGTAGCTTGAACTTTCATAACCTTTTGATATTTGCCCAGGAGAATTAAATGAAAACCATGCATTTGGAAGAATAGTAAATAAAGATTACCCAAGGAGATATATTTGTTAGTTTCCGGGGTTAGAGCTTCAAGGAATAATTTAAAATCAAATTAAAAACCAAACCAACAAAAACCCCAAACTACCATGAAAGCAATTCCGAAGGTTGTAAGCCTGGCCTTGAGGGCAGGGGATGAAGGCAGAGAATAGTAACTACCTGTGCTCTTATTGTCAGAGGAATGATTGTTTGGATTAGTGAATTAATTTCCAAAGTTCCTATTTGCTACAGATCTGAAGTGCAACCAGCTTTATAGTTTAAGCATAGAGGTCCAGTTAACAGTTTCCTTACATAGTGCTTGAACACCAGGAATTAGAATCCCCCTACAAAGTACCCATAAAGCTACACCTCGTTGCATTATACTGAAGCACCTTCTTATATTTAGAGGTAAGTTTTGGAGAAACTTTTCAAAAAAATTGTCACAATTTTTTTCCATATGGATTATGTTGACATTCTCCCTTCCTCCAGGCAAAAAGAGACCTTGCATTTCTCATGAGGAAGTATTTGTAGTCTCACTGTAGATGATCCATGGATTTGAACTCCACCAAAATTCTGCTATACAGGGATCAACAGATGTATGTGAGGTAGATGTGACATTCAGAAAGCAGTAGAACAGAATCTTCTGCTCTATGTTAATTTTTTTATTTTGCCAATTCATTAATTTTATTTTGCCAAAGAGTTTTGCAGGGTCTGTTACTGTTGGACATTCTAGACATTGTTATATGCTTTTCATTTTAATAAAGCTTTTATTTGGGAAAGATATCTCAGGTAAGGAATTATCATGTTTTTTATTTTTAGGTCACCCATAGTGTCTTTTACAAAAGTGCCCAAAAGATAACAAGGCAGTTTGAAAACTCTGTGGAAGCAAAGATCTTCACATTGTGCTAGAAGCTTGCAACAGGTTACTGTAGATAAGAAATTTGGCATTCACATAGTCACAGACTCACAGAATCATCACAGAATCATCAGAGGATCATTTAGGTTGATAAAGACCTCTAAGATTGTGAACTACAACCTTAAACCAAGCACCCTCTTGTCAGACAACACCATGAAGTGTCACATCCCTCTCCTGTGACATGGTGTAAGCAAGGAGTTTAACAAAATCCATCCCCCCTGTGGTTTCATCATGCCATCGTAGCATGTGGCCTCACTTCATCTTAAGATGAGAAATCAACTTTGGGGTTATTTAATTCGTCACATTTCCAAGCAATTGAGAATAATTGAGAATAACTATGGATATTTCACATACATGACTTCCTCTTGCCGATGGGGACCCAATGTTTTTATCCCTTATTATGTACAGTCACTCGTTTGTTGTTTTTAACTGTCATGTAAGCCAATGCACAACCTGATCCTTAAAATATGGGATCACTGAAGATGAAAGAGCCTTTGAATGTTTAAGATTGTCTTCTTCCTGAAGTACAAAAGAAAAGAAATGATCATCCAAAGTCAGCATTAAAATTATTTTTGTTGTTGAAAAAAGCAGTAAAATAATTATTTTATATCTGTGCTGCATATCAACAGTAAGAGTGCTTGAGTTGTACAAAATTTCAAAGTCAAAATAATAACCAGGGGAGTATTGAAGGTGATGGGTCAGTGTTTGTGTTTGAAGACAGAGAGAGAAAGAAAATTCACTGGGAAGGCTTTTAGGGAAACAAAAGAATAATTAAAATTGTTCTGGTACCTAAAGAAAGAATCTAAATTAGTAGGATATATAAAAAAAAAACCCCAGAGTCTCATTTGATCAAGTCAGTAGATGCTCTCTCTGAGCTTCAAAAGAGGTTGGAAAAGAAAAGCAGGGGATTATCAAAGGCTCAGGAAATGTGTAGTGGTGAATAGTGGAACTTTAAATAAGAGCTTCCCTTCCTTGGTAAATATCTAGGCATTTCAACTTCCTTAGAAGCACATTGCAGTCACATTTTATTTCCAAAAGAAAATATTTTAATTAAAAAATATGAATGCTTTGGAAAAACAATGAGAAAGCTAAACAGTTTCAAATTGAGAAAGCATCTCTACTAGCAAGAAACCTATAGGAAGTGCACCCTATTAGATATTCTATTACTTCTGCAGGTATAGAAATTCTATCAGTTGTGTATCATACTGTTATTCCAGACAATTGATATGTTTTTATGTAAATGACTTATTTGGAAAAAACTTGTGCCATCTGGGCTATTGAGGAGCACAGTTAGATTTTTAAACACTCACTTGACAGTATTTCTACAATAAATTGTAATAGGTACCTGGATATGAATATTCTAGGTGAAGCCCTGGGGAAGAATATAGAATAATTTGTTAATATTTCTTGATTGATTCAGTAACATTTTCCATTATTGCACTGTCAAAGGAAAGGATATTTAAGACAAAGGGAGAAGGTGTTCATCAATTCGAGAAGAAAGGAACTTCTTTCAAGAAAAGGAATTGAGGATAATGAACAACTTAACATAACTTTTCATGGCCTTGTGACTAAAGCTTTGCCTTTATTGTGTGCATACATGGAAATATGGAGAGCATTCCACATTTCATATTCCATACTATGGAACTTTCAGGACTGCCTGGGGATGCTGACTCCGCTCTTCTGCTGACATCTTCTTCAGATCCTTTAATGGATCGCTGATGGCCAAAACAACTTTTCAGTAGATCCAAGGCAATATTTCAGGAGAAGAAGAAAAATATACTCAGAAAATACATTGTGTAACCAAAGAAGACAAAATTCCTGCATGCATGCATGTCTATTTCAGAAGCGGACTTCTATTTTTCAGTCATCTGAGTGAAAAATAGAAAGACTATCAGCTTTTTCTCAAAGACAGACAGGAAATTGTCAATCTGGCTGCCCTTCTTGGCAGGAAGTTTTTGATCAATAGCCTGAAAATTGACACAGAATTTCAGGAATTTTCTTTTTTTTTTTTTTTTTTTTTTTTTTTTTTTTTTTTAATAAAAGGAAAGATTGAGTGTCTGTGTGGTTCAAACCCAGCTGGCAACCAAGCCCCACACAACTACTCACTCATTGCCCCTGAGTCAGGATGGGAAAGAATCAGAAGATTGGAAGTGAGAAAACTCATGGGAGGAAGACCATTTAATGGAGAAGGCAAAAGCCACATACATAGGCAAAGCAAAAAAAGGAATTATTTCACCACTTCCTGTTGGCAGGCAGGTGTTCAGCCATCCCAGCACAGCAGGGCCCCGTCACGCATAATGGTGATTTTGGGAACATTACCACTCTAAATGTTCTCCCTTCCTTCTTTCTCCTCCACTGTTTATATACTGGGCATGATGCAGTATGGTATGGAATGTCCCTTGTGTCAGCTGGGGTCAGCTGGCATGGCTGTGTCCTCTTCCAGCTTCTTGTGCACCCCAAACATGCCCTCTGGTGGGATGGTATGAGAGGCAAAAAAGGCCTTGGCTCTGTGTTAGTCTTGCTGGGCAGTAACAAAGGCATCCCTGAATTATCAACACTGTTTTAATCACAAATCCAAAGCACGGCCACATACCAGCTACTGTGAAGAAAATTAACTTTGACCTAGCCAAAACCAGCACAATGCTTCTTTGTTACCGCTGCATTATTTTAAGAACAAGATTGTTAAATCCCAGCACTGAGGAGGAAATAATGACATTGAAGCTACAAAATTGCATTGGAGCAATTGCAATTTTTCAGTTGCTATGGAGCAGGAGTTCTGGGTCTGACCTAGGACACTTTTTGTAAGTGACATCTTTACCTTTCTGAGTGTGTAAACAGACTCACTTTTAAAGAAGGCTTATGTAGTAGGTTTTATTATTTTTCTTGTTCAGCACTGGGCAGTATCATTCACCCACTGTTTCAAGCAGATATTGGGAAAGAACAGCAGAATTGTTTTCTGGAAGTGAACAGAAAGACCTTTGCCTTGAAATTAGGCGGTGCTTTTTTGGATGTTCACTAGGGTCAAGCTCTTCACAGGTGAATGTGGAAAAAAAAGGACATCACAATGACTCCTCTGTCATCACCTATCCTTCCACCATTGGAGAAACATTCCTGCTGGAGGTGTGCAGTGCAGCTGTGGCAGGGTGCCTGTCTGCCTGCCTGTCTTTTCTCTACAACTGAGGATCTGCCAGACTGTGAACACCAATGGGAAAATTTTCAAGGGTTAGAGAAAAAAGGTATCAGCATCACATTGTAATGATTTTGTACTTAATTTCTTACATATGGTTCTGATCTACAGAGAAGTGAAGGTCACTGTTCAAGCAGTGTATTGAAAAATGGGATTATAAGGCTGTGATTCTACAGATGCCTACATTTGTGCCAACCTTAGGAGATACTTGGCACACATGTCAGCATATATCCTTGTGGTACTTACTGAAACCCATAATGTGTGGCTTTAAAACTGTGTGCTGCACACTTGCTGAGCCCACAGGAAATCATGCAGGTTGATATCAATGTTTGAAGACTTTGAAAATGAGGGGGAAAAAAAGGGAAATACGGGGAAAAGCATCTGTAAAAACATTGGTTTTTTATTACAGCATTGCCAAGGGAGCCAAAATCAATAGTTGTGCACTCAGCCTTTCATTCATGAATTCTAATGTCACAAATGAACTTAGTCAGATATATTCCAGCTATTCATTTTATATAAAAAAAAATGTGATTTCTGTGTAAAATCATTGGTGCCAGGTGAAGGGTTATGAGACATGAGCTGAAGGGAGCAATGGAAACAAGCACCACTGAGCTCTCTCTCATAGACAAGATATCATATAATCCTTTCCCCAATCTAATTGGAGGATCCTTTAACACTTGCTAGGCTTCCTCTCCTTCCTACTGTTTGATGATTGAACAAGAATTTCACACCCCCTTGTAAAACACACTCAAAGCCTGGCCCAGGCAGGCTTCCTCCATACACATTCCCAAGTGCTTTGCAGGGGAGTCTGCAGCAGCCAGGCAGCTGAGTGAGGCACTGTGCTGCTTCCTATAGGCATTTTGAAGTTATTCTTTCTGAAATCCTATTCAAAATATTTATTTTCTGAGAAAGATCTTGGAAATAATTCTGTAGAGCTCTTGCACTGGCAGCTACCTTACTGAAGCAATGTGTTTTGAGAGATGAACTCAGCCACCAGATATTGTCTGTATGTTCTCCTGTCCCTGGTTGCTGCTGGGTTAGCACTGTCTTATTGTTATTGGTACAACTGAAGGCATAGCTGGGGTGTGCAGATAACCAGCAAATTAAAACAAACAATTACTATTACAGAAAGTAGCTGTATTTGAGTATTTATTTGATAAGAGAGAAACTTTTTCTCCCAACAGAAGTTTTCTTTAAAGAAAAGATACGACAGGCTTGCTGGATTTCATGCCATTCTTTTATTGCAGTTTTCTTTTGGGAAATGTTCCATGGCTTATTAATATTTTCAAAAGCTTTAATTTTTGTCTAGAATTCCTTTTAATCAAACATTTTGAGGATGGAAATCTTAAGAGAAAAGAGTGACTGGATGTTATTTTTTTTCTGCTACCCTGACCAAACAGATGAAAGATGAGTCATTGACAGGCCAAAAACCTATTCAAAGAGAATGCATCAAGCCAGAAGGGCTTCCTAGTGAGCAGGCACATAAACACGATGCTCGTTAAGAAATACTAGACAAAAAAATCCTTAAAAGAAAAGTAGAAACACTGATGCATTGCCTCCTTCTCAGGGGTGCTGTCCATAGATGAAGGAAAAATTCAGTTCATTACTAGGTGGAACACATGCTGGAAGGGTAGGAGTACAGGGCTAAAGAAATAAGTGGAGTGGATGGAAGTGATTGTGATGTGGTACAACAGCCAGGCAGGCAGGCAGGTCATCCTGGGCAGAAGGTGCTGTAGAGTAGTTTCTATTTTCTCTCTCTTGACAACTCTGTAACACAGCACAGTGCTCTTACACTGCCAGAAAGAGCACCTAAAACCATTAACCATCCATCAAAACACCTTAAAACAGCAGACACAACCCAAATTTTCATGTGAAATGTAGCAACGTGAATGAGGTATCTGCAAAGCATTTGCATCCAAGCAGGACACATTCTTCAAAGGATGTTAAAATTGTAGGAAAATTCAGGTTGGAAGGGCCCTCTAGGTGCCTCCAGTCCAAAGCACAAGACTATTTATTTATGTTCTGAAAACATCCACAGACCAACTTCAGTCTTCCCAGACAACATGAGCCAATGCCTGCCTGTCCTCACAGAGAAAGAGTCCATTCTAAACCTCACTTCTTTCAAGTTATTTCTGTTTTCTCCCATCCTCCTACCAAACACTTCTGGGAGGAGCCTGACACCATCAATTGCATCCTGCAGATCTGTCCTTCCCCAATCTGTCTGCCTCCAGACTGTGTAATTTCAGAAACTCCTCCAGCCCTAGTTCTGGTATTGTCACAAGTCCTTGTTCAGTTCCTCATGGTCACTGCTGCCCCCTTCCTCCAGCCCACCTAGGTCTCTGAATGGCAGGTCTTTCCCTGAATATATTGACTGCTTCCCCCACCCTAATCCAGTTTCGTGTCACCTGCAATGCCAAGGATAGTGTGCTCTATTGCCTTCTTTAGGTCATTAATAAATATGTCATACAGGAAAGGTCCCATCAAAGATCTCTGTGGTACTCCATAAGTTACTGAGCACTGCCCACAGATCTCTGCTCTCAAATCAATTATCTAGAAAGATTTTTTACCAATCTGCTTGTCCACCCATCCAGATCATAAATTCTCAACTTGTATATAAGATGGTTATGGCAGACATTGTTAAAGCCATGCTAAATGAAAAGCAAATGCCATCCACTGCTCTTCTCCAGCTGGTCAGATATCACAGAATCAGAACATTCTGAGTTGGAAGAGACCCACAAGAATCATTGAGTCCAAGTCTTAAGTGAATGGCCCATGATACGATTTACCTGTGCCAATCTCTGCTGACAGTCACTTTCTTCTCCACATGCACAGAAATGTACTGTAGGAGGACTCACTCCATAAACTGTGTGAAAGCACTGCATCAAGAAGTTATTCCCAACACCCACCAGAAATCTTTGATGGTTTGGGTCTGATCGTGCTGCCCTTTCAGGATCTGGCAGACCCCAGCAATCACCAGGGTCTGTGGTGCAGTGACTTCCATGAACTCTTTAAAGAGGATGTCAACAACTTTGTCTTCCAGATTGGACAGTTTGTGAACAACTGACACCTTAAAGACACTTTTCCTGGCCTCTCTGCTGACCCTGACCTGCAAGCTCTCACCCAGATTTCTCTCTATTATATACAATAGCTGCCTAAATCCAAGCTGCTCCTGCTCCTAGGGCTCAGCATCCTCCCCTGTGCCATTTCCCTGCTTGTCTTCCCTTCTGTACATATATTAGAGGCTGGTGTTCTTTCACCCTCTGTGACCACTCCCGAGCTCTTTCTTGTTCCCATTGTCTTTAATCCTTCATTTTCTACCTCTGTCTACTGTTTTCTTTTTAATCTTGGCCTGCAATCTCTCCCTCCTGTCATTCCTTGTTTAAATGTCTCCTTACCAGCTTAACAAGACTGCTGGCAAAGTTGTCCTTGCTCCTGTTTTTCAGGTGGATACCATCTGTTTCTAGCAGTCTGCCATCTTCAGAGGATCCCATGGCTCTAAAAGTGACCTCTCTGAGGCTGAGACCTCCTGCCTGAGGAGGTGCTGACCTGCAGACCTGCATCCTCCTTCACATCTTGCTCTGTGTCAAAGCCTCTGCTGTGCTGGGGCAGTTGATCCTGTGGACGATGGACACTGTGCCCTGTGGAGCATCATCTCCATGGCCATGTACCCTTGCTGCATTCATCCATTTCCAGGCCCCTTCTGTGCATCTGTTCACACACACTGCTGTGTCTGCCTGCTGTGTTGTGATTTATCACCAGATAACTTCTTCCATTTGTGGAGGCATAATCATAACGGCTTACATGTACAGCAGACCATGCGAGATCACAAATTCTGTGTGATGTAAACATTCTGCAGCTATTTCCATAGACAAAGAGAAACACATTTGCTACACACTGAGTTGCAATAAGGATCTGAATCGTCTCACTGTGAGGCTCAGCTTGAGACTAAAGTTGAGATATTTAATTGGCAGTGCCAAAAGGAAAAAAGCAGCATGGAAATGACTTTCTAACTCAGAAACAGAGGATAAAGTTAGTGCTTTTCAAGTAAACAGAGAAAAAATAGCAATAAGGTAATGCATGAAGGTTTTCAGATCTATGTAAAAGGATCCGAGCTATGACTGTTATTTTCTCTTGCAAATGTTGAACAGAGGCATGAAGGAGGCAGTAGGAATTAATTAAAACCTTTGAATCCAAGCATGATTGTCATTTATAAGCTGGTTCATTTTGGTCTTAGAATACACACAAGAATATGAAGCAAAACATAAGTAAATCTCTGCAGTATCTAAGCAGCCATTACTTCTAAGTGCAATTGATTTTCCCCTGTAGTCATTATTGATCCGTGTGATGTATGCTACAACTCACATTTTAATATTTTTTAAAAATTGTTAGTTTCCTTGCCAATCAGCCAATTGTTAGCTCATTTATCTTTTTTTGTTGTTGTTTTGGAAACACCATTCCGATTCATCAAGGTATTCAATATAAAATAATCAAGTATAGTTTTAGTTGGTGTGAGTACCAAGGAGCAGGAAATGAACATAAACTGTCAGCTAGATTAATTTGGAAGAGAATGTATATGAAGACTGGAATTTCTTGCCATTCTAACTCAAAGGTTCTGTTTAGAAGCTGCTGTCCGTCGGAGAGGTGAGGAATGTTTCACTGTGTTTGCATTATAAATGAATTCTGCTAGCTTCACTTTTGACCAGCATACTGTTTCTTATTACTGATTCCCTTTCTGTTCTCTTTCTTAACAAGAGATACAAAATACAGTTTAGTGCTTATTAAGCACTTGATAAGTACAGTGCTTGCACAGTGTAAGCATTTACGTATGTAGTACTTGTTTTTTGTCTGAGCTGTTTTGCATCGTTGTGCTGTGGCAGCATTAGAGGCCTGAACACAGCCAGGGGCCCTCTGGGATGCATGTTTCACAAAATACATTTTAAGTGATGATTACTGGATCAAAGAACTTACTGCCATCTGTTATATTCTATAGATAGTGCAACTTACAGTGTCCCTCAGAGCTCTATAATAGAACCAGATCCTGTAAATTGATAAGATTCTACAGCATCTCATGTCCTGAACTTGCTGTGTGTGATTTTTTGAAAAAGCAATTGAATGTATTCATTACTTGTAAAATAACTTCAGTCATAAAATATAAGAAGATATGTGAAAAAATATGGAAACATAATAAAGAGTGAAATGATAGTGCTATATTTAAAATATTTTTAAGAGCAACAGGGAACAGCACATATATGCATCTAAGTTTTTATTTTTTATTTATTTGAAGTACTAGTAATCTAATCAAAGGACAGCAAATTGCTCTTCCCAGTCAATATTAATGCTTTTGCAGTGTAAAAAAATACAAAGCCTAACCAACAAAAACTTCAGAACTATTGTGCTGGAAAACTTACTGGTATTTCACCCCTTATCCTGGTGTGATGCTCACTCTTCCTGTGTGCCACTAGGATGAGAGAATGACAGTTTTAGTCCCTTCAAGAGGAAATGGGGAAGATTACAAGTTGTTCATATTCCTTCCCGGTCTTGTGTCTACTTAGGGCTATTTTTTTTTTTCCCTAACTGTCTTTTATCCTCTCAGGGGCTCCCAGCTGAAACCAGAGAGTGGCAGGGTTGCCTTGCCCAGCCTCATCTGCCCTCAAGGGCTGCTGTTTGTCACCTGATGACTCCCAGCTGGTCACAGTGCTGTGCTGGAGGTCACAGGGTGAAGTTAAAATTGGAGAGGCCACAGGCACTGCTCCCCTCGACAACTGGCAAAGCAGACTGCTGGGGTGGTGCAAGGTCTGCAAAATTATGTACTGGGATATATAAAAAACCCTTTGTCTGAGTCTCATAATTCAGAACAGGTAAAGAGGGTATATGAAGATAGTGATTTCTTCATAAATTATAATGAAGTTTATAAATTGCTTATCATTTATTCACATAATGAAAATATAATAATGTATAATAATACTAGTACAATCCCTTTTTTCTTTCAAAGGACTCCTGAACTAATGTCTTTAATTTTTGTTGTTTTTATGAAGAAACCTTTCACCTAATGATGGCTTGCAGCTCCTATCCTCTCATTAGATGCTATTTAAATCCTTAGCTGTACATATTACAGTTAAACATGATGACTCACAAAAACCTAGGGCACAGATAGTAGACAGTTTCAAGGCTGGGCCTCCAACCAAGAGCTGAATTTTCCCTTATAGCATTGAATTAGAGAATTCAGATTCTCAGAAGCCGAAATAAGTTCTTATGTTCTCAGAAACTGGCAAATGGGAGGGTGCATTAAAGAGTGAGTTTTATACAGTTTTAATTAATTCTTCTGAGAGCTTCTCTTTATTTCAGACAAAACACTTTTTTCCACCTGCTTTCTCATATACTGTGGCTGAAAAAGTCAATATTCCTCAAATCTTATAGTTTCTCATGCATCTCAATGCATTGTTTACTCCCCTGAAGAAGGTCTGTTTCTTTAGATTGCTATTCATGCAGTAGGAAATATACACACACAGATACTTGTTCTCCTCTTGACATTCATTGCTATTCTCTCTGCATTGTAAACAAACCAGCTCCCAGCTTTAAAAAAGAGATTTAGTTGTGGAAGAAATATTTTCCTCCTGTAGTGTGCAACAGGAGTTATGACATCTTCTGTGAGCTGTTTCTGTAAGGAAGAAAAGTAAGTGAGGTGTGTATTATGGCCTATCACTGATCTAGAGATGGTTAAAATCATCCAAAATTACCTGTAGAAGAGGTTGATGACATTTTAGATGAACACAAAAACCTCAGAAACTTCAGGCTTAAGAAGAAAATAGAAGGAAGAAATATTTTTTAAAAATGATACCAACCAAAACCCTGAGGAAAAAAAAATTTGAAAATTAGAATATTTCTCAGAACATTAGCTTGATTAATTTCTTATACTCCCCACATTTTGTTAAGCTGCAGCTGAATTTCAAAAGCACTGTGATGTTCCTTTTCTCTGTCTTTTAAGTAGATGATTTTCGTGTGGTTAGGGCACAGCTCAATGGGCTTTGCTGTACAAAACAGATTGGAAAGATAGAAGGGAGATAAATCCATTAAGTAGGGTGTTCTTCGCTTCTCTAAACCATTGGAAAGCAGACAGTCTGTCAGGAATTTCTAAGGGCCATGAGTTAGATGGCCAATGTCCTAAATTAGTCTTTAATTTGCTTGAATATATATCCAAAATCCCTGCTACAGACTGAAAATACAAAATGACTTAAAATCATTCCTTGTTTTCAGGCACCACTATATCCCTAGTCCCAGCTAAAGCAGGATAGGCAGCCTTACAATTTTTTGAGGCTGACCACTGACTCTAGGAACAATCCTCTGCACTTTGGACAGTGATTCAGTGATTTCCAGGCCTTCTGGGCACATAGAAAGGCAGGTTTCTTCTGTGGCCCTGGCAGTGTTTGAGGCAGGCAACTGTACTCTCTAACTCCTTGAAGTATATGCTAAGAATAACTTCAAGCAATGTTAAAGCGGACTAGAAGAGGCTGAAATACCATCCTTAGACCTGTAGTGGTTTATATATTCTCTTTTTTGGCAGCCCCAGCCCATCTCAAGAGGCTGCTCTTGGTCATCTGCTGATGGCTTGCCTCAGTTGGCTATCAGTAGACAGATATTTAATCAGGTCAGGCCAAGACATGTCCTGAGATCCTGCTCTGTCAGGTCAGTAGAAAGGCATAGCCTTTTACTTGTACTGCCTCCAACACAGATTTTAGGCCTGGTAAACATCACTGTCTTATAAAAAAGGAAAAAGAAAATATGGCTCAAGTAGTATGGATTAAAATGTAAATTATTTGAGCTCTGATAATACTTCCCCGTGAGATATGGAATAGGTTGTGACCAGGTAGTCTAAAGATGAGCAATTGTGCTGGGCTTATTTCAAGCTTGTGGTAAAGATAAAATGAAGGAAAATTATCTATTTTCTTAGTTAATCTGAAAACCACATCTACCAGGATTTTTCTAGAAAGAAGGAAGTACACTATACAAGTGTACCAAATTCCTTGTCCTTGTTTTAATCACAAACAGGTGACAAGAACAAGTTAGTATGGTTCCAAAACAATCAAATCTTACAAGACAAATATAAAGTGCTAAAATAAAATTTTTTGTATGACAAGGCAGAAATGAAGGTAAGAGGGTAGGAAAATAGAAGTGTTATATCCCATATAGGATGAAAATCAAAATACTAGAGAATTTTAGAGAAAATAAGGGTACACAGGCAGATCTTCTCATATTTGTTAGGTTTTTCCCAAAATAAATCTTACTGCAGTGTATTTTGCAACTTGTAGGAGCCAGTCTAGTCCACAGAGTGTGGAACATAAGGAAATGCAGTTCTGTTAGTCATGATGATGCCTTAAGATTTTAGCCTTTATATTTTTCAAATCCTGTGCTGCATTAGTGCATAACTCTAAACTTCATGTAAAGTGTTAACTATTGTCTTCACACTTTGCTCAGACAAAACAATTCCTTTGGGCCTGGGACCCAAGGGCACTCTACAACCTCAGGCCCTGGAAAGTATAAACGAAAGTGAATTGGGGAAGAAACTGGGGGTATATGACTTCATAACCTGAAGCTGTAATTGGAGAATTAACCCCTGATAAGCAGATAGACCAAATGTATATCTGTCTGAAGAACTCTTGACTGTCATCCATCTTGAGTGTAGCCTCTGTTCTAGGTAGCCACTCCAAGGCATCAATTATAAGAATATTTTCTGGTTACTATATTTCAGTTTTCATCTTAATGTTTGCAAAAGTCTAGTTTACACTAAACAGTGCCATAAATCAGGATTTTCTGTGGAAAGCAAAACCTTTCTGTAGATACTAAGAAAAAAACCAGCTTCCACATAGAGAAAGGTTATTTCAAAGTTTTCTGTAACAGAGGCCCTTTCCTCTAAAAGTGCTGCCCAGCACTGGAAGATGCATATGAGTCAAATGTAGCACAGTAATTTCAAAATGTTAATGTGAACTATTTATATCTCAAGCAGTGTAGGCAGAAGTCAGAGATCACAAGAGGTCTGAGGAAAGTAAGTTTTTTATGTTACTGAAATGCAAAGAATTTGGAGCTTGTAATTCTCTTAGACACCTGAGCTCACTGATTTTAGTCTCCTCTGGGGAGAAGTGGATTCTGTTCTCAGCCAACTCCAAATTTTCATTTATTTTTGTCCCATGCAAGGCTAGCAAATACCCTGCTGGAAAAATCTTTCTTTTCTCACTGTACATGTCTTAAAAATTCCTCAAGATTTTCCTCATCACTTCAACATCCTTTTGCTGTCAAAGCTTTATTTCTTGTTTGTGCCATGCAATTACTCTCATTGTCTCTTGTTTTGCACCCAATATTTGGACTAAATTAAAGCAGTATCTTCCCCCTCACTAATGATAAACTTCTGCTTACTGTTTCACCTGTAAGAGTGCTACATTGAGAAGATTCACCCTGCTGAAGTCTCTGGTGGCTTGCTCCTTATCTCTTTCAATAGGAATACACCACTGCTGCATGTCCTGCTCATCAGTGCCTTGGTTTGAGCACCTTAATTCCAGTCCTGTGCCATGAGTCATAGGTAAGACACAGTGGCTGGAAATCAGGGTGAATGACCCCATGGGTGTTTGGTGCCATTTGTGATGCCACTTGGCTGCCAGCTTCCAGTCAAGGAGGGCTGTGGTCTTGGGTGGACCAATGATGTAAATCCAAGTGGATGCCTTGAACACAAGAAATTATCTCAAATGTGTCTAGCTACTGATGTGACAGCACTGGGTCATTCTTGCAGTATCATAGGGCATTTGTCTGGCCACTTACCTAAAAATGACCTTTGAGTCATACCTGACCTGTTTGACCTGTGGCAGGAGGAAGACAAATGGTATTCTGATTACAAGGCAAGTGGAAGTCTTTCTGACGTGAAGTAATGTTTGTTTAAAAAAAGACCCTCACAATCTATCTGTAATAGAATCTTCAATAGAATAAGTTAGACTGCCTGAGTCCTTAAGAGGTGCCTTCCCAGGTCTTGTGGGAATGAGTCAACATTCAACGTTTCTTGAAAACTGCTGGTCAAAATCTGCATTTTTACTAATTCAGGTCCCTTATTAAGTGTGTCAAAATCTGTTATTATTCTTTTGTATGCTGCCACAAGGAGGTAGAGCTGACTGCTGCTTAGAAAACGAAGTATGATTTTCTCTTTTCCTAAGTTGTAACTTCTGGATATTTTTCAAGATTGTGACCCGCTGTCATTTACCTCCTGTCAGTGAGCCAAATTTTCTTTTGTCTTTCACAGACTTTCAGGCAGAGGTTCATAAACCTGCTCAGATTGCTTTGCTCAAGAATAGCTGTCAGACACACAGCCAACAGAGATTACTGTGTTTTTATTGGATTGAACAGATCTGCAGCACCAGAAGCACTCGTCAGCAGTCTCCATGCTTTTTAAAGCATATTTAAGAGTGACACCATGTCTCCACATCTCAGATTCTATTTTATTATCTGTGAGGTGTCAATCATTCACCTTCAGTCAGTTAATTTATATTATGCAGAGGTGAGATCTCCTGTGATGTCTATAAGTTCAGCTCTTCCAATCTATCCAATGTGCAGCCAAAATCCAACTCTTCTAGGTCAGATTCCTCCACAGAGGAGGAATCTTTTACCCGGAAGTCTATGTTTTAACTTGTCATCAGTATTTTTAAATAAAACCCTTGTTTTTTCACATATGAATTATACTACATATCTCAACCAGAGAAATTCACGTACACTGCATGCTGAGTGTCCTGAAGCAGATGATCCATATCCCAGGAGCTGTCTCCATCTCAGAGCCTCTTCTGACTTATTCACCACCTACCTCTTTTGTAGTTCTTCATGGAGCTGGGATTATCTGATTCTATTTATCCAGAGTTCTTCTGGGTCTTTCAAGGATTTTGTAATACTTATGCATATTGATGAAAGCCTTCCTGTTAAAAGCATTTATGCTTTTTTTTGGCAAGCAAACTTTAAACAGCACTTTCCTTACGTACTATGTATTTTCTTGCTTGCCCTTTTTCTGGGACAGTCTGTTTCTGTCCCCTCAGTTAATTCCTTTCTCCTTCACCCAATCACAGCATAGTGCTGGGGACATTTTTGGTGTTATGGGTGATACAAATCACTCAAAAATTGTTTGCAAAGGAATTGCACTCACTTTTTTTGGTATTTTTTCTTACTTCTGCTTCTGAAAATTACTAATCTGTTCTGACTCAGGAGGTTCAAGTGGTGTGCAGCCAGTGTGGGAAAGGCACAGAACATACTCATCAGTAGTGAAGATGGAATTTACAGACTAGTGACCAAAGTAATGTTCCATTAGGGTTAAGTAGATTAAAATAATCTGATTTTAGTCACCCAGGTTCTTACAGAGAAGTTGACTGGTCAACATCAATTCCCACAGACGATGTTGTTCTTTCTGTGTTGTGCACACTGATCCAGGTGCCACATGCCAGTGTGTTCCCATCTCCTGCTGAAGCACTTGTCTGCTGGTGCTTTCACAGGGAGTTCATGATGCTCATCATCCTCACACAGGCCTCTGCTTTCTGTAGTGGGAGCCAGTTCTGCTCACTTCTAAATTCCCAAGTCCTTTTTTGGATATGCTCTCTAACAGCAGGTAACACTAAAATCTGGCTTTTGTCTTCTGGCAAAAGTGTCTTTCCTCAGCAGTAAGTTCCATAGTGAAAACTTGTGTTTTAAAATTTGAATGCCTGTTTTCCTACCCCTTATTTTGGATGCTTGTTACAGAAAGAAGGGAAATAACAATAATTATGTGACATTAAAAAGCTATTTCTAAAATAGGACAGATAAAACTTTTAATGTGATGTCACTGTTCAGGTCATCTGATTTTATCTTGCCATTGTATCAGGTCTCACTGTTTCAGGTGGCTGTAATCTGGAATGAGCACTGCTGGGGGAAGGTTATACAGTAACAGATTTTAACTCACCGTGGATAATTTCCCTTGCTAATTGCAAACTAGTTGCAGTAACTAGTTGTTAATGCTACAAAAATGTTACTTCACAAGATTTTGACATTTTTGTTTCTAATTCCTTTTTTGTAAAGGTTGTTTTTATTATGCCGCTGCTTTTAGCATACTGCAAAGAATGGTCATGAAATCAAACCTGTAGGTAGCAAGCTAAAGTAGAGAATTAATTTTACTTTTGGGAAAGAAAAAATATTTCATCTTGCAAAACACTGGAATTTATACGTATATATTGACATTTTTAAAGACATAGGTAAGTGTGCTGCCTTTGAATAATATTCCTATGCTTTTGCTTTAGCAGGCTCCTGTATCCAACCTCTAGGGTGTTGAATCAGGCACAAAATAATTACTCTTCTGACCCTTTGGGCTCTAATTGGTTTCCTTTAATGAGCTTAAGAATGCTGGCTTGCACATTTTCTGGGAAGCCCTTCTGGTATAAACGGTGTGTGCCTGCCTTTCAGGGACAGATGCTTGAATAGTCAAAGTACTGTCTGAGCTGACCTTTGCTGAGTTGCATAAAGATGGTATTTCTTGGTTGAAGCAGAGGCACTGAGTGTTGCAGTAAAATGGAAGGTTAACCAAATTTTCTTTTTTGGGTAGCTCCCTTGCTTTCCTTCACTCTTCTGATTATAACAGTTACAAAGCACCTGTGTAAATTGGACTTTGCTTGATTCTGCAATTTATCCTGGTGCAAACACACCTATGTTGTTCAACCTATGGTTGAATAGGAATGTGATGATTTTTTACATTGCCTATTGTCCAAAATATAGCCATGAAAACCTCTGATTAATGAGATGAGGTGTGTAAAACAGAATGATTCACACCGTAAAAGCTGTGGATGTGCTTAATTGTATCTAATTGTATTCTCTTTCTCAGATTTACTAAGAAAGCCAAGATGATTCCCTTTGCTTTTTGGAGCTGGTTGATGAAGGTATAATTGCTTATGTGCTGACAACCAGCAAAACTAAATGATAGTCCAGTTTGAACAGAGATGCACAATTTTCACTATAAACATGCCAATCAGGTTTTACTTAGATGTATCTGCTAGAATTTCACATAATTGGCATAAATAAGAATAGGGAAAAAGTTGTTTACAAGAGTTGAATATTTTCCTAAGATTTGAATGTACCACACTGCTCCTTTAGGATTTGTAAAGAAGCTGAAATCTTGCTTTTTTATTTATATAAAAATGTAGCAAAAAAGAAAAAAAAGTTTAAAGAAAGTTGATCCTGCTCCCACATATTAATATGGCTAATAAATGTTTGCACTCTTCCACATCTTGTTTTCAGCACACTCGGCCATTATTCTGTTTTTCATTGATTTCGTTGTTGTCTTTCAATTGGAAGCTGTCTTTGATAATGGAACCAACTAGATGAGATTACTGTACTTTTCCATATGTTATGATTGTCATACCTTACTGATCTTTCTTCTATTTAGGAGCTACCAAACAACTTATGAGAAAGCACAGAAAATGGGAACTTTATTGGATAAGGGGCCTTGAAGTTTGGGCAAGTTTTTACGGAGACCAAAAACTGGGAAGCTTGGGCCTCTTTTTGCATTTTCCCAAATGCTGATCTGAAGTCTGTTATATAGCTTTTAAAAAAGACATTCACAAGAAAATCAGGTTTTCTTTAATCAAGACTGGTCCTTGAAGATGCAATCTATTACCAGGAAGAGTAGCTCCCTTAAAACACTTATCTAGAAAACTTTGTCTTAAGACAATTTAATTAGGATAAGTGTATTCATTAAGATTCACTGCCATTTTAAACTAGCGTATCTGTTTGCATTCTTTAAATATGACTTCTTTAAAATATTTCTAATTAGAACTGTTATCTAGATTTATGTGTTATTTACCATCAAATTGAGACAAGAAATAGACATAACATCGTGAAAGGGTTTTATCCAGTGAACTGAGCCTTCCTTTTTTTTTTATCCCTTGAATGCGGTGAAAATGCTGAATTAAATGGATTTGCTCTTGACTTATATTGTTGTGATGGAAGGACACAATTTAATGATGTGGAGAGCAAAAATAAAGACAGAAATGCAAGGGATTCAGAAGGGTCTGAAACAATTCTTCCCTCCTTTGAATAGCAGATATAGAAATAAAAACAAAAAACTTGCTCCATGAAGATCTCAAAGATACTAAGATTTATAATTTTTTTTCTCAGCTTTAGCCTTGTCACTTCTGTTCAATATTCTGTTTTCTTTGAGATGATTGCAGCTATTAAAAGTGAAAAGACAATCCAGCTTACTTCTACGAGTCTAGTCTTTGAAATCAGAAGAACTACATGGATTTACTGCAGATGAGTCTCTAGCTTGTGTTAATTTTCTGAATTGGTGTTCAGATAATTTGGTATTTCTGAATAAACTTTGAGATTCAGTTTGGTCTCCACACTAAAAAAATTGAAACTGCATTTAAAATAAACAGTCTGCATATATTTTCTATCAGTGAAACTAATATATTCCTCCAAGCTAACACATCATGAGACATTTGCTTGATAGAACTTGTAGTATGACTCATACTCTTCCAAAATACCCATTTTCAGTTCTTCAGGATTTTTTAAATATTCTAGGTTACAGCAATGAAAACACATTACAAACAAAAACTCTTTTGATTTTGTGGTCATGCTTTAGAGCATGAAATTAGGAAGGGGTAGAACTTTCCTCTGCCGTGATAGTCCGCAGGCATTTGCCCAAATTGTCTTTCTGAAACACTGTGTTGAACATGTTCTAGCCTCCCACAGCTGCATTTATACTGGTAAATTAAAATGTCCAGAAACCTTTCTGGGTACTCCTGTGTCATCATGCACACTGTAGGGTGGTGACAATGTTCTATGTTGTTCTTATGGCCTATGCCAACCATTTTTGCATGCCAATAAATCCCAGGCATACTTAGGCTAGAAACCCTGTTTTTCTCCCAGTCTGTGCCAGCTGGCTTCAGTGTCTGGGAGTGATGTTGAGCATATTTCATTTATGGCTGGATCCTTTTCCTGGTGGGTATCTGGAGTGGATATAAGATAATATTCTCTGATGCTCTGAATGCTTACTGACTGTTCATTTGAATTCAGGCTCATTCAGCAAGAATAGAAAGAATCCTTCCTTTCTAAAATTGGTATTTGTAACTACCGTTACATTTTAAGTATTATAATATTTTTTCCTGTGACTATGTTTTTTCATCATTTTGAAACATAATTAAGGTGAATGATATTGAAAGTCCATTTTTGGTGACATTTATATTTTAAATCTTCATTGGCTCATTTACAGGTCTATGTACCTTGTATAGCCAGAGGAAAAGGAAAAAAATCCCCCATTTTTAGAGGGAGAACACATAACCCATCATATTTTATTACATTCATATGAAAAATAACAGGTAATTTAAATCAGATATTACATTGGCAAATGATCCACTCATGTCATAGTTTTTATCTGACTAGTTTCATAATTCCTTTCACTTCTAATTAGCATAGTAATTGCCACTATCTCTAGATCAGTTGTTTTATCCATTCAGTTCAGGATTTTACTTGATAGTACAAGATAGGGTTTCCAAGGACACTGGGCAGCTGACAGCTACAGAATGCAAGACAAGAAAATGTCAGGCTGATGCCAGTCACCTGGAACATGTGGATCCATTTTTTTGCTATTGAAGGCAATCTTGGGTTTTTTTGGTGATCTCTGCAGCATTGTTTTAAAACTGCTCAGGTGTTTTCATCCTCATTGTGCCTTCTGTTCCTGAGCCTTTCTCTGCTCAAAAGTGGAAGACCTGGATAAATTAAAGTGTACAATCACCACTCTCTGCTACCTTGCTCCTGCAATAGCATTATCTTGAATATAAACCACTTTTCATCATCCAATATCTTTTCAGAGAGTGACAATTTCTTGCAGGTTCTTTTTGCTAGGTGGAAAAAGCCTCTTCTGGTCTCTTACCATTCAAGCTTCCAGTTAATACTGCATATCTGATGGCTGATGTCTGCTCCTCAAATATGAAAATAAGCAGTTCTTTGTTGTTTCTACTAAACAGCTTCTACTCATTAAGACATCCTAGTACAATAGCATAGATGTAGTTTAACAGATAATATACCCATTTCCTATGTAACTCAATGGCTTATTCTAGTGTAGGGGCCTTTCTTCCACCTGGAATAGATAATTCCATCTTCTGAAGTCCTCCATGAGACAAACTGTTTCTCCAGCTCTTTATATGCCTTATCTATTCATCCTGTAGAAATTATGCACAGATATGACAGTATCCAAACAGATTTTTCCCTTCTGACACATTTCACAAATATCTCTTATATGACAACTTTTCAACTGCCAGAAATTGCAGATAACATATATGACCTTGCAGGTACTTGCTATTAACTTTGCAAGTCTTTAGTTGTCATTTCCTGTTGTTATTTTTCACTAAAATTCTTAGCCTGTGCCAAAATCTAGATCAGCCCTTTTGGAGTTCAGGTGACATTTTTCTCCTGAATCTGCTTTCACTCACAGGTGAAGAGTAAATTAAGGGAAGTGCAGAAATACAGACAACATAGAAAATAATTAATTCACATGAAACTAGCCCAGTTTCAATATCACTGGGATCAAATAGAATGAAGAACCTGCACAATTTCAAGTGTATGCATCCAAGAGCTATTTCAAACGTGAGTATTTAGTGCAAGTTTTCTAATAGGAACTTGTACTTGTTTTGGGAAAAGCATGTAAAAAAAAGATTACCTTTGCTTAATTTAATGTATTACTCATCAATCTAAAAAAAAAAAAAACCCATAAAATGAAACCCCTAAAAAACCAGCAAGCTGAAGATAAAGAAAGCAACAGGAATTAGTATAATGAAGAAAAAGAGAAAGAAATATACTGTTTGAATGTACACTAGAGTAATGATCTTTATCTGTATGAGAAATCTCTTGGATCTCTACAATAACATGATGCATCACATCATACAAGAGATTGAATATATTTTAAAGCACTTTTAATCTAACTCATGCTACTTATTTATTTTTAAATTCCCACTATATTCATTTTGTCCTCTGAAGAGATTACAACCTATGTTTCTTCTCCCTGTTACAGCTGTTCAGACCTTAACTTTAACACAAAGTTTAATGTTACTTTAATTGAAAATGCGAATATTCCATACAATGGATAGAGTTTAAAAAAATTAAAACTTTAATGGCTTCCCCCCCCTTGGTGCTGCTTGAATATACACTTCTCTTCAGTTAGTGTTCCTTTGTGGAACACATCCCTTTCTTTTGTGATTTTTTTTTTTTTTAAATATTGAAAGGCTTTAAACTGAATATTTTAAAATTAAAATTGAAATTCATTGATTCGAGATGCTGCTGTAGTAAGCTGTAGAAACTGTATTTAAGTTAATTTGTTGCCAAGTCTCCTCTCTAGCACAGGCATTTTGACTAGGTCATCTTTCAATGTAAAGTGTTTTGGCCAGGTAATACTGAAATATTTTGCTTTTCTTCTTCAGTGGAGAAGACTACGATCTTCTTGGGAGTATATTCTGAGAGGCAGAATTGATCAAAAGAGGAATGGAGTATAAAGCACCTGAACTATGCATAGCGATAAGCACAGTGGTGTTTCCTGATGACAGTATTTTACCTTCTGGGTAATTTTCCGTGGAAAAACTTAATTTTTTGTTGGAGAAAGTGTCTGCTGTCCAGACAACTCCTGCCGCTAATTTTATGCACCAACAGACAAGGTCAATTTTGGTTAAAGTAGAGAAGTAAAGGGCATTCCTCTTCCAGAAGTTTTTTTTTTTTTTTTTTTAATATTTTTAAAATCAAGATTTCTTCCATTACCCAGTATTTGTACATCTGCCTCTTGATTTTCAGTTTTTACTTATTTTGAGATGTTTATAAACTCCCTCATTACTTTGTTGGTTTATATAATGATTTATATAGATCCATTCAATTAAGTTTCCTTCGATCTCTTCTTTACCTCTTTTAGTCATCAGTAGCCATGTGCCAAAATTGTTGGGTCTTCCTTTATCAGTCATTCTAAGGGTGCCTTTGTATTTTTCATCAGATATAACATCATCTCTGATTTTCATACAGGGAATCACCAAAGAGTCCAACTGGTTCCTGTACACCCAGCAGTTGATGTTGCAAATAGCCAAATAAATTCAACTTGCCTGATCATTTACTCTGAGTGCCATAGTCATGCCATTGCTTGTTTCTTTCATGTCATGAAAGCAGAGCCCTAAAATGAAGTAAGAGGCAGCCTGTTCTAAGGCTGGCTCTTTTATATGGCTCTATGCTACTTCAAATATTTTCTCTCCACGGCTAAATTGAAATGTTTCGTCTTTGCAAAATGCTTCTCTTGGTTCTATCGATTTTCTACACTCTGTCTGTTCATAAGTAATCTAAAAGTCTTTGTCCTCTAATGTCAAATGTCAGTCACCTTGGCTCATGTCTCTCCTCTCTTACAAACTCTGAAGTGAATGACTCATGGGTATATTCTCCTGACAGCTTGTAGTGCTAGCAAGATATCTGAAGGGGAGCTGAAGGACCTACAAGAGGGTCATGAATTCATGTCAGAATCCCTCTTACTGACACCCCACACTTTAACATTTAACTCCCTTTCCTCTGCATTAGTCCCAGAGATGCTCACTTCTGCTGCACTCTTCAAGGGCTTTTGTTCTTCCAGAGGTCACCAAGACATACCATCAACAAGCTTCATCTCTTCAATTTTTTTGTCCTAATGATTCCTCTGGTGCAAAAGTCCCTTCGTACTTCTGAGATACTCCCCCTTTATTTTCTCATCTCCTCATCCACCCCTAAAATTTGCAAGCCTTGTTACACGACTATAGCCCACATACTAGAATGTGATTGCTTTTTCTTCTGGTAAGTGCTTGAGAGAAGGGTTAGGCAATCCACGACTGCAAAGCTCTTACATCTCAGAAAAACCATCTTGGGCAAGACACTTGATTTCCTGCCTATAAATGTTGTCCTATGTTTAATGGCTGTTCACATGCAACTTTGGATGCAGTAAGAAAACACATTCAGATGTGTTTCAGCTTACACGCCAATGACTGATTTCATGTTTGATGTTTTTGGTCTAGGGTTAGTTCCATGCTCTTCCATGCAATGGACAACTGAGTTCTGTTGGGAGAGGGCAGAACTGAGATATACTGCAGATGTTGGAACAAGTCCTGTAGATGTATTTTTAGGCATAAACCATTCCTGTTAATCCAGTTGTTTCCATGTACAATTCATTTCACCAAAACACATGCAAGATTTTTTATGCAAACTAGCTTTGAGAACCACAGCAGGGAAAAGTGCTGTCTTCAAGGCTGACACTGTAATCCATTCAGAGAATTATCTTAATGTTTTCTTAACTACACATAATTCAGGCATGTTCTGTTGACTGTTTGTCAGATGAACAAACAGTGCTCCACTTCACAGTTGTTTACTTTCATATCAAGCGTTCCTATAGAAATAAAGATTTTTTGCTGTGATTCAGGATACATCATCTTCAGATGTTACTCAGACAAATTCCATTGCGATAAAACTTTCAGTAATTCAGTTGCAGAGCTATTACAAAAACTCCTTTCAAATATTCAAATTTTTCTGGATTTATGTGCATAGAAATGATGTTCTTACTCCAGGAAATAATGTTGCTCATTTTGTGTGGGCAAGAAGTGGAGACTACAACTGTGTTTTCCCCTTTATTGCTGTTAATTACAAACAAAAAGTTATCCCGAGTCAGCAGCTAACACAGAAATATTATTGTGGGTGGCCAAACTTTCTAACCTCTTTTGAACTGAAAATTACCCTTTCTGTGATAAAAGTTAAGTAAAGCATTAAGACAACAGGTTTCTAATGCACAGAAATCAAGTGTCTGGTGGGATACATCATGGGGAAAAAAGGAAAAAAATAAAGAGAATGTTACCATTTAATATTTCACAGAATCTTCTTTTGCTTTTTCTTAGAAAGAAATACAGAAATATTTCCTCTCAAGTCAGTTGTTCAAGACACACATCAGAACCATAAATATATATAGCAAATACATTGAGACAAGAAAAAAAAAAAATAGAAGAGGGCTATTGAAAATCAAATTGAAAATGCCTGGATAGAATGAATGAAAATCTTGCTTAGGATAAAGAAAATCTAAACATGAGAATTAGGTAATGATGAACATAAAACAACAAAAATTTAATACCTAGCACAGCATAAATTATGAAAAAAGTCCTCAGATGATAGAAATATGAGTAAAGCTCTTTAGTCATTTATGTAATTCTAATTTTCCGTATCTCAGAATGAAATGCCGCTTTTTTTCCTTTTTACAGGAAAACCCCCTCCTTTCTTTGTGGAATATTTTATTATAGACATAGTGTTTTTTTTCAGTTTCAGAAAGTGGTTTTGAATTATAGTAGTGTGACAGCTGATTTTTTTGTAAAGAAAAATGTTACTCTCCTCTCAACACGCCTGAATGAAGGAAAAAATATAGTTCACTATTGCCCTCTTGTGGAAAGAAGTAAAAGCAAAGATGTGTATCATAAACCTAAAATCCAAACCAAGAACTGATTACTTAGGTTCCAGTTCAGAAACCTGCATTCATCTTGTGCCCTTAGTTTGGGCTCTGATTTGGTCCTATGTTATAACAAGTTTTACTCTTGGTGGATTATTAACAGTTCTTGTCTTCAAACAACTCCTGGGGTATTGGCGCCTGTAACATTTAACCCTCCAGAGTACCAAGGATGTCTTCAACTCTGTACCAGAAAGTCTTTTCAAGTAAGAATAACATACTGCCACAAGCAGATCTTCTAAAAGTGAGTTCTGCAGCTGCTCTGATGTGTTCAGCAGCTCTAACATGAGTCTACAACTGATGCTAAGAAAGTGAGTGGCAAGGTTATCGGAAAAAACAAGCAGAACAAGTGGTGACTTACCATAGAATTAAACATAGAAATACATATAAACATCACTTATGCATTAAATAGATGTGAAAGAACATAGTTAGAAAATGTCACAGAATTTTCCAAACTTACTTTGCTATACAACATTTTAAGATTATGCAGACATATTTAAAATGTACTTATGAAAGTGCTGAAATTACTCCTACTTGCTCCTGCTTTCTTGCTCATCTACCCCTCTAGGTAATGTGTCAAGGTCTTTCAAATTAGGACAAAGAGGGCTGTATGTCTAGGACTCAGTCTGTCGTGGTGCCTTTTTCCATCACATTGAATGCCATAGAAAGCCTCTCTAGATAGCTAAAGATAGGTGATGTGCTTTGCTGGATGTCTCTTACTGTCTTTATCTGTTTAAGTTTGGCCATTGCACATTATGATGTCAAAATACACCTAAGTTTTCTTTTGCTTTCTTTTTGAAGAGTGGATTCTTAATGTCTTGAACTACTGCACTGAGAAAAGAGTGTTTCCTCATAACGGTGACACAAAACTAAGATTTATAGTAGGAGGACTATTTTGTGTACCATCTTCTCTAGGACTTCCATACACTCTGGTGAATCATTCACAGTGGCCAGTTTCAACCTGGGAGACAGACATTGAATCGTATGTGAGTTTTTGGTTTTCCTTTTGCACGAGATAAATTTCTTCTATCATTTCATTTCCATTTTCTGTTACCAAAGGAGGTAATGAAGGCTCAGAAGTTTGGCACTGGGATGTCAGGTATCTTCTCTAGCTTCCACAAGAAATCTCCCCTGGATGTAATGCTATAAAAAGGATTTTGGAGTTTATGCCAGATCCCTTTTAACCACCTGCTAGAAATATTTCCCTCCCTTTATGTTCCATCAGCTCCAGAGATCCAATGCTTCAGTACTCAGACCTGCACATTATAACAGTTCAGCTTGGAGAAGAAACTAATTTGGAACCCACACTATTCTTTTAGACACTAGCAACACACAGAAACTGGTCAGACAATCCACCATTTTAAAGGAAAAGAAACTGTCCTTTTGTTTTTTGTATACACCTTCACAACCATTCTGACATCTTAGCAGAGGAAGCGTCCTAAAGGTCTGGACTGAGATAAAAAAACCAGAACAAAAATCCCGAAACAAAACCTGTGAAATTTGGTTATAGTATTTACTCTTCACTGAAACTAACTAAGAACACACTGTGGTGTGTTCTTTTTCAAAAGATGATTACAGATGGAGTTGCTTAGCGCTGTAGCTGATTTCAAGCCTGATTATGCAGTGCAGCATGAATTCCCAAGCATTAGATAAGGAAGGTCATGATTCTCTTTGGCATTTTATAGGAAAAAAAGCCAGATATGCCACATCACCATAAGGGTAGGCCCCATGGGAAAGAGCTGTTGAGAGGATGCAGAGGGGCACAGAATCACATCTGCTCTGTAAGCAAAAGGATGTGCAGGTCATCTGACTCCTGAAGCCTAAGCTATGCAATCACTATATTCCTTTGTTTGAAGGCTCTGGTTGCTATTTCTTTCTGTGCCCTACAACACTGACAGCATCCAATTTGCTACTTACAGCACTGAAACACCTGAAAAATATTTTGCTTGTTTAAATGTGGTGACTTTCTGGTAACAGTTATCATTTACTGATAAGAACTAGCTAGACCAATGGAAACAGCCCTTGATGTAGTCTCTAAAATGGAAAGACTCAAGGCAAGTATTTGGTACTGGATCAAATTAAAAAGAAATAGATTGTCCTTAGTGCTTACGGAGGAGTAGTATACTGCTGGAGTCTGCCTATCCTTCAGAGTTCACATTTAATTCAGATCCTGAATGAAGAAGAGACTTTCACATATTAGAAGTGAAATACCTAGCTGAATATCAGTTTTTAGTTTATTAATATTTAGTTAGCATTTAGTATTAGTATTTCTCTGGCATAGTATTGATGACCTCAGCAAACCCTAACCTGTGATCTTTGGGGACATATGCAGCCATCCTTTGGGCTGGATGGTATTTGGTGTTTTCCACAGGATAATGCAGAACCAAAAATGAAAAGCATAGCATATAAAGCAGAAATTAAAAAGAAAAGAAAATAAAAGAAAAAAAAGTTATGTATGCCTCTCTGCCAGCTCTTGACATCAAACCTGTGATTATTCTCAAGTACAGTCCAAATGTAAATCACCACTTGATGTCACCATTGGTCTGTACCTGTGCTGTGCAGTTCTTCAAGAAATCCTGCTGAACATCACAAAGAAATTATAAATTCAGTTAAAATATTTAGAGACCTATTACGATGTTAAGTAATCACCATTTATTTTTTGGTTCAATTTAAAACACTGGAAGTACAGGTGCACTGGATTTGGAGCACCATAAAGACACCATGATAAGTAATTTGAAAGGTGCTGTTTTATGATTAAAATCTGTTTTGATAAGAAAATTTGCAATAACCAGCACAGCAAGTCTGATCATTGCAGTATGTCATATAAAAATTACTACTATCCTACTGCAGAATAAAAAGGAAAGAGTACATGAACGGAAGAGTCAATGCCTCTAACGACATGAAATTAAGAACAAAAAGGAATAATGAATATACAAGAAAGATATTTGAAGTCCCTCTTGAAAAAGTTGGGATCCTGTTTCCCTATTCAGGCATAAAGAAAAATGTTCTGTGTTCAAATTTCCTTTGTTTCATGATGAGGCTGACTTGCAGGGTGTTAGTTCTGAACACCTGCTCATTTATTTAGAGGTCTGAAGAGGAATTTGGCAGCTCAAGTTGAGGTGTAATTTTAAAGGAATATTATAATGTATAAAATATTGCTTGCTGTTAACAAGTTGTCTTTTCTCAGTAGTTGTCTCACTGTAAAACTAGAATTGTGTCTACACTGAGTGTAAGTGGTCACAGCACCAAGCCTGAGAGAGATAAAATGTTTGGACAATGCTCTCAGGCACAGGGTGTGATTCTTGGAGCTGTTCTGTGCAGGGCCAGGAGCTGGACTCCATGATCCTGGGGGGTGCCTTCCGACTCAGCATATTCTGTGAACATGTGAGCTGTGAAACCTTTAATTCAGACACTACTGCAGGCGATACAACACTGTGTACAGGACACCAAGTAGGACAGAAGATGGAATTTCCCAGCAGCTTGAAACACCAGGATGCATGGTACAGCTATCCCTAGACATGAGCTTCATCAGCTCTTTACATATATAACATGAATCCCCTTATTGATATTTTACCTGAACTTTTAGACTGCTCTAACTTTTTACCTCCCTGCCAGGCATACTCTGAGGCACCAAGCACTAGTTGAACCTGGTTTTCATTTAGTGTGATGCATTCTTATGGCTCTGTTTGGACACTCTGCATGCTGCATGTTCACCTCTACAACAGCACTGCCCACAGCTTGTATAGGCCTGCACACCAAGAGGTCTAGTCAAACATTGTTCTAATGCATAAATTATGGTAGAATATATAAGAAAACATAGTAATTCCAGACTTCTCGTCTATTTTCTATCTGCTCATCAGTCATAGGCTAATGCTGTGCTTTTCTTCCTTTGTGTGGTTGCAACCACTGGAGTAATTCTTTTTCGGTTCTGGACAGCAATGACTCTGCTCACAGACCTGGAAAATGTTTCCCAAGGAAGTTCCAAAGCAACTCTAGCACTGGGTACATGCTGAATATGTGAAATTTGCTCTGAAGTAATTGGAAACTAGAAGTGCTCAGGAATTATTAGTATTTCTCCTTTCACCATGCTGAACGAATAAGCTAATTCTATCCAATTTCAAGCTCCTTTCAGCATAATAGTTTCAAAATTGAAGCTCAGAGTTTATCACTTGACTTTCATTTCAATAAAGAGATGCTAAAAAATCAAAATGGTCAACGGGCAGTAGGAATAAATTTAGTTAGCAAGCAAAAATAGCAATAGTGAAATAAAGAGTAAAAAGCAAATTCAGAGTTTGAAATAGGGCTGGCAGAAAAATGGAATGAAGGTAGAGTATAATACACACACATAGGATACATGAACTATTTCTTTGGTAAAAAACTTAAGTGAGCTTTTGTAGTCATAAATAAATACATCAATACATTGGTTTGTATTTGATAAAATAAATAAATGATACTTAAAAAAAATTACTATCATTCTATAACCCAATATAATTTGTGTATAAATTAATAACATTACCATATTCTAAATAGCTTTCTAATCTCAGCAAAATTAAACATTTAAAAAGCATCAGCCTCCATACCTTTACATATTATTTTTTCCTGTATTATGTGATAATATAGAAGAACAGTCCTAGGAATTCAGATAAATAAATCTGGAATTTAGGACACAGTATCACAGACATCTTATACATTTATATTGTTTTTTTTACCTTAACCCTCAAAATGTTTACAAAGATGTCTGATTCTTAGACCTTACCTTCAGTGTAAGTCTATATATGTAGATACATGTACAGTTTTATATGGGCATAAATATGTATATAAATATGTATATAAATGTGTATATAAATATAAATATAAATATAAATATAAATATAAATATAAAATATATATTAAAAAAAATATATATGCACATATATCCATCCATATCTAAAGTGCTCGGGTAGTTACTGGGGAAAAATTTAATTCTTGTTTTTTATTTTTTTAAACAGATTTTTCATCTTTTAACAGGGTCAGCCAGAGGGATATTCATGATTTTTTGTTTGTGTACCTGAACTGAGGTGTGGGGAATCTGATCATCTGTGTCTCTTAGGGACAATAATTCAGCTATGAGTAGAGAACACAAAGAACAACATGAAGTTTAACTTAGAATTCCCCCATTTTCAGCTGCTTCAGAAAATGTGTCATTGTGAAATGGAAAGGTATTGACAGGGATGAGCATTTTCAGGATTGGTGCTTTTTGTTCAGGGATGGATGTTGTGCATCAGGGCAGCTTCAAAAGAGCTTGTGTCCCAAGCTTAGGTTGTATCTAGCTTTAAAACTGTCACCCAGAACATCTCAGCACGTCCATTTGCACTGTAAAAATAAATAACATACACAAGATGGATGCAGTATCCTCTTCTTTGCACTCCGAATTGTGGGAAATCTACTTGATCTCTATCTGGTGGCAACAAGGCCCCACAAGTATCAGTTCACCTAGTATGTCCTTCCTCTCACAGCTGAGCTAATGGATTGATGGAAGAGGAAATGGGGAGGTCATTCAAGTCTTTCAGTATCCTGTTACAATGCAAAGGCATGTAAGTCAGTGGTAGATTTTGTTTGTTGATGATGCTTCCGAATGGATTCAATATTTTCCATTTCCACAGATATCCCTGACTTCAGTTTCTGCCACAGGACAAGGTATCCAACCATAACAGGGCCATTACAGTAGGGCTGAACTGCTACACATATTTATTTTACTCCTTTTTCTTTTTTTTTTCTTTTTTTTTTATTGTTTTATTCCCCTTCTAGTTATTATCATCGTACTTACTTTTCAAATGAAAATTCTATTAGGATCATTAAAAGAGGAGCCTAAAAGAAGAAGCCAAGTGAACTGCACTATTTTGTAAGCATTCATGTGGATCTAATACTGAATGTGCTTCTTCCTGGTACATCACATACCTGCTTTCTGTGAAAAGTCAGAAAATCATAATTTAATTATACAAAGGCTTGGAAAAAAACAGTGTTGGTTCTTAGAGATGTGTAAAGAAAGGAAAAAGCTGGTGCTGGAGGATTTAAAAAATTTGCAACTTGTTTTCAGTCTAGATGACACCAAGGAATGACCTAGCTGTTCTGAGTCACAGACAGTCTGTATGAGCCTTCAGTGCACAGCAGACCTGTAGGTGCTCCTGGAAATAAACCATGCCCCAGAACAGTTTGAATTCACCTTCATCAGAGGCTGCCAAGACAGCAACAAGTTACAGAACAGTAAGGACAGGCACACAGTATGCTAAAGACAGAGAACTCAAGTGCTTAAATGCCATCCCTCGCTCCTGTAAAGAAGGGATTGTGCTGACCCAGAAAATCTGAGGCCACACACCAACATGAGTGGATTGACTGTGTTAAACATTACATGTTGTTCTTCAGGGTCCTATTGATTATGTGCATGCTGTGGGAATAGAACCAGTTACTGGAAATTTAGATCATTTTTTGAAATACCAAGTGAAGCAGGCAAAGCAAAAAAGGTACAGATGTTTGCTGTAGGCTCAGATCCCTTAATGGAATCCCATGGCAGGCGGTGTGTTGATGCAGGGCTGACTGACACACTTCAGCTTACCACGAATTTAAAGAATAACAGAATTGGGTAGGCAACATATCTGACATAAAATGGAAATGCCAGAGGGCTGGGATGTCAAAAGCATTCTGGATTCTGCCTTCTAGTGAGAAAAAGCTTAAAATTTTATCCTGAAAATCTGTTAATGAACATGCAAAGAAGCAAATCAAGGATTGTCAGTCCATTCCTTTGTTCTCAGAACAAATATTCTTAGTTCTTCAGGACATATTAGAAAGATGATTAGTAATAGCCACCACAATTAACTTGTTCAGAACATTTTGCCAACTCTATGTCATAATACTTAATGGGGATAGGTAAGAGATGGGATATTTGACAGAAGCTGGCTGAAACGAATAAAAGATGCATGATTACCTCACAGGCTGCCTGTTAGTGCACTAATGATAAGTGAAAACAGATAACTCAGCTTCCATGGAACCTTGAGCAGCAAAGCATTTTCTATATTCTTCAAAACACAAGGGGAGGCTTTAAATGTTTTGGACAGACTTGATCAATAAATCCAGTCTAAAAAGAATCTGACATCCAGCAGTCACATACCCTGTCAGGTATGCCAAGAGCAAAATAGAAACCATTGATTTGTTTGTCACCAAGCTTCCCTAGGTAGCAAATTTTTCTAAGTGTTAGATGTGCACAGATGACATTATACAGGGACCAAATTACTGAAAAGTTAATTTCAACTGGATGCAATTTCTGTGAACAGGATATGTCTGAGAATTCTCCATGTACCACATAGGACATGTGCCTTTTACTTTTCCTCTATGGAAAATCCTTCAGAAATAAGGAGGAAGAAGATACTGTAAATCACTTATGGCAAGATATGGAACTTTCTGAAGTAAGGCAAATATTTTCACTGATTTCAAGAAGAGTTACGTTTCACCTTTAATAGAGATTTTAATTACTGACAAAGAGTGCTCTGTCTTATCAGAACAACTAAAGACATACCTTTGCATGAGCATCCCCAAGTGAACATGCAGAGTATTTGAAACAATTTTTCTGACAGGAGGAGAGAGATCTTACAGTGTTAGTGCTTCAATAGAAAGGACTCTGTGGGATATGAAATACTCAGCATTTTAAATAAACCTCAGTGCATCATTACTAGAGGAGGTAGTTCATTAAGATCTCAAATTCTGTGCTTGCAGTGCTTTAGGTAGTTTTACATTTACCCATGCTATTTTGTTTTTTTCTCTGCCAGACAACCGTCAAATCTAAATGCTTCATAAAGGAATAACATGTGAGCAGCAGTTCTTTCGTGTCTGATAATCTGAAAGCAGGGTTTCCAGCATGTGGCATTAGATTTCTTTATATGAGTTTGATCAGTCATAACCATTCAATGTATCTATCCTTGCAGAAAACTTTCAGAAGTGCACCTAAGGTATCACTATCTCCCCTACTTTGGTTATCCACACATTTTGCATCACACGATCTGCCTTGAATCCAATCTCTGCAAAGCAACCTAGCAGCAGAGATAATACTTAGTGATGGAGTAAATACTTAACAAAGATTTTGGGAGCTAGTAAGGACTTTTTGAAGACAAAAAAAAAGGGGAGAGTTTTTTAGAGGCTACCTCTGGCATAAATATGACAACTGATGAAGGAAAGGAGTGTGATATTGGCTGACATGAAAAAGGACAATGTGAAGTGTTTTGTCCTTTATTAAGATGATAGCAGTTGTTGATACTATTTTATGCTTATTGGTCTCTAGTTTTTCCCAGGAGGCCTTTCTTTTAGCTTTGAACTAGTAATGAACTATGTATGAATAAAGTGTATTTTCCTTTGGATCAGAATGCTGTAACAGTTAGCAGAAACCAAATATAAAAGAGAGAGGAGAGGTGAAATCTCCATCTCAAAAATTATTGCCTTTCAGAAGAAAAATCTTTGTGGGCAACAAATGGTGAAGATGTTCTAAGTGATAACAGGAAAAGCAATAGTATTGTGAATAGAATCTGAATCTGGAAAAACATGCTTAAGGAGCTAAGTTTGTAACTGTAATAAGATGCTGGTGGAGAAGGTCAGTCTAACCCCATGTGGAATAAGGTAGGGAAACTTTCCTGCATCTTTTACTTCTGTTTTTCCTTTTATTAACTTCAGAAACACAATCCCAAATGACAACCATATTTTAAAATAAAATTTAATTACTGTCTTATAAGTAAATTCAGAAAAACCTTTTCAAACTAAAATGTTAATTTTAGTGCAACATGAAACAGTCTGGATACTTGATTTCCCTCTTGCTTTGTTATATCCAGCCACATCTTAAAGATTGTTCTATAGTGTTTTCTTGTCTGAATATTAATAGTGTTTGATTATAAATCTCAGCAAGTATATTTTATGGGATAATGTAGATTATGCTGATTTTTATGACCTACAGGAAAAACTAGTGTGTCTGTTAAACTGAAATTCTGTGTAAAATAGCCTGAGATATGAAAACATAAATATTTTTGTCACTTCCATTCTCCCTGTCAAGCTAGAATACTAACTTCGGTGCAGGATGAAAGATTTGAAAACACACAAATTTGGATTCCTATAGTAACTGTTTCAGTCATTAATTACACTTCACAGGGGTATTTTTTCTGGCCCTCATTTCATGCTTAATGTAATTTTCACACATTTGAATCTCCTTTGTTCTTGGTTTTCAAGATTCTTCCCACCATAAACCCACTCCCTGACTTGACTTTTAAGGACCATGATCAAGCTCCCTCTAATGCTCCTGCTGTTATGAACAATATGCTTGGCATATAATTATCCAAAGGCAAGTCCCCAAAGATCTAAATGAATTTTTCAACTTCTTTCTATACCTTCATGATTTTCTTGAATTTGTTAAAATGAGAACAGAAAGCTGTGACTTGAAGTGTCTGTACATCCTATGTGGACAAGACTTTGAGTTTTGTTTGAATGTTAGCACTACAAAACATTCATGCTAAACATGCCCTTAATGTGATTATGAAAACTCCCAGTTTGCAGTGGTTTCTACTAAATGCCTTTAAAATGCCTTTTAACCATGAATTTAAAACTTGTTTGTGTCTGTGGTCATGAAAACTCACAATTGGTACCTGAGTTTCCAATGGAGTATTTCTTTTCTGCTTTGGTTTTAGTTCAGCTACATTTAAGTGTCTGGTATATGGTTATTACTGTTGAAAGCTCCAAAACTTAAACTCCTTTTTTGAAGTCAAATATGGTTTAATAATGGCATTGAAAAGGACAAAACTGAGCAACTAATATTATCCTTCTTCATTGTGTGGGATTCTGAAATAAATATAATAATGGCATGTATTTTAAAATGCTTGCAAGAGAAGGTATGGCAGCAAGACCAGTAATTAGAAAGACATGGGATAGAAGTCATGTCAATATGAGTGGACCATATCAATTTGAAAGAATAAAATATGTTATAGTAAAAAGGAGTCTGGCAAAGCACTATAGGAACTTATTAGGGAAAATTGCTAGAGGGGCCTAAATAATGAGGAGAAGTAAAATCCAATACTAGTAGAGTGCATGGTCTTGTTACACTTTGTCTTTTAGATTCTTTGGAAAGCAATGATTATCTTTCTGGAAATGGATCAATCACCCCCAAGGCAACCTATTGAAAAAGAAGAAAACCATTCAGTGAGCAAGCAGCTGCAGCAGGAATATAGACTACCCTTTTCTATGCTAATAATTTTAATTGGACTATATATTTTCCTCCAAAATTGCATTTTTTCTCTGACTTTCCATTGCATTTGCATTTTATTCATTATTTCTCAAGCATCATTAGTAGGAAAAGAATTTTTTTAAAGATGTGATTAGGCATAACTTCGGAGATAAAATGACCATTTTGTTTTCATAAGGTTTGTAAGTCGGTCAGCTCTGCAAAGCAGCAAGCTTGGCAAAGCAAACTTTGCTATGGCAAGGCTATGGCTTCATTAGTCCCTGAAATATCAGGATCCCATCTGCACAGATAGGAATGCAGAACTGGAGCTGATGAATTGGGAGTGCTCCATACTGCTTGCTAGCATCTTTGGTGTTCCATCAAGGAACCCATGAGCAGTGGGGTCAGAAGTGGATACTGTAATGCATAAAACCCTAATAATTACTTAGCTAAGGTCACCTTAAGGAAATCAATTACATCTCTTAGCTAATGAAGACTGAATAATTTCAACACATTTTCTGTGGGAGTTGGGGAAACCCTTGGCACTTTTCAGTTTGCAAATGATGAGATTTAGCATCTGGGCTTCTAGCTTGTAATGTGTTTCAGTTAGACAATTAATTCTTCAGTTTAATAAACTATGGCAAATTCCTTTATTGCTCCATTGCATGTGGGCTTTCATTAGGAAACAATGGTATATTTGGTTTAACTGAAGATAATATTTTGATGTGCCTGTGGTGAAAACAGTAATGGTATAAAATTGGTCCTTTTTGTTTAATGGCTTTGTGTTTGTGGTTCTCTGCTGTATCGTGTTATGTGAAACACTTTTATTGGAAGTCACAGTATTGATGGTTTTCTTGCTCAGTCTACTTTATATCTTTATACTGAAAAGATAAAGAAAGACAAACTGTATCTAAATTTTAAGCAGATTATACATTTCTTCAGATCTTTGAAATTCAGTTGGAGCCTTCTAATTCACATTAATTGCATCGATTAAAACACTTAGAAGGATAACAAATCATTAGGTACATGTACCAGACTACTCCAAACATTTCTAAGTAATGTAGATCAGCAATCTTTAGTCATAATGTTGAGAAAAATACCAAAGCTGGTGTACTGAAAACAATTCTTACAAAAAATTCTTGCATAATAAATCACATCTGGTCTACAATAAAATCATTAACCACTGTTCTCTTCCTCTGCTCTGAAGTGTAAATCACCTGTAATGTTGACTTATTTTAAGTCGGTTTGCATATAAATTGGAAAAAAAGATTTAGTGAAAGTCTAATGGGAATGAAAATAAACTCCTATCTATATCCTTACTCATTTGATAGAATGCATATATGTTGCAAGACTACATAAAAAAAATCCCCAAGAAGATAGATTTATCTCAGAATGACTTCTTATGATCTGCTTCTTATTTTATGCACATACTAAAATGTAAGCTTTGCAAAAGTCCTTGTGTTAAGATACCATTGAAAGTGTAATTTATTTAGTAAAATAAAACATAGCTTTCATTTAGCCTGACAATGTTGGCTCAGGAATATGGAATATTAGTTTCAGTAAGAATGCATTGGTTTCACTGTAAAATAAGGTTTCTTTGGTATCAGCCCTGGAGAAATGTATTGGTTTCAGCTAAAATGTATTGCAATGCTTTCACTAAAACATACAGACATTATAAAACTGTATATTGGTTTCAGTAAAAAATGTATTCTTTCCAATGAATTCATGAGGCTTTCAGCAAGAATGTATTGATTTCATTAAAATGTGCAGCTTGAGATAAACAAAAATTCAGTTAAAATGCATTGGTTTCTGTTAAAGCTCATTGACTGAAGTGAAGAACATTCTACACTGGTTTTGGGCAGCCTTAGGGTTTTTTAAACAGTGTGTGGAGAAATACATGTAAGTAATTGTAAAGGTAATTGTAAACAAATTCTATTCTGTAGCATCTAAAGATGCAGACATGCTAAATAAATTAGATTTTTTAGATTTCCTTCCCATTTGCATCTGCTGCTCAGCACAGGCATAAATATTGATACAGAAAAAGCATGACACCCTTAATTCTGATGAATAGTTTTTTAATCAGGTGTGGGTGTGGGCCGTAAGATTTTTTTTAACCTGTTTAGCAATAATTTGTTTTCCTGTGACCAGTTTTTGACCAGTTTGCTTTAAATCAAGGTTGAAATTTTCCTGATTTATTGACAACAGATTCTTTTTGCCTTTTCAGCAATGCCAGGCATTCAATTACAAAGACATTTATAACTATCATTAAGCTCTCCTATTGCCAGTCAAGTAAACTAGGGACAATATATTTGGTTGCTGTGACATCTTCTTTTTTTTTTTTTCCTGAGAAAGTTTTTATTTTTCAATATTTTTAAATACCTTTACATTTTACTTTTATACAGAAATGGTGCAACTGACTTAGAGAAACATGCATGAATATAACTGAACAATCCTTGCTACATGGAGTTCATTGCTGTCCCACTTTGGAGCATTATCCTTTTCCTACACTGATGCAGAATTCCCATGCAAAATGTGCTTAAGTACACTTGAAGTGTAAGTAGTATGAATAAAATTTCAACTACTTAAATTTACTTTTGTAATTAAACAGAAGAAAGTACGAATGATCATATTGGACTGAAGAAACAGTCTATCTTGCTTTACTTGCATGTTGTACAGTTCCAAACATGAAAAATGCCTGGACACTGTTAGAAGAAGCTCCAATAAATCATGCATAACAGATTTCCTACAGATTTCCTGAGAGGATGACCATGCATTTAAATTATTTTTAAAACTTTATTTATTCATTTATTAAATTTTTATTTTTATTTTTATTTTTATTTTTTAAAATTTTTATTTTTATTTTTAATCTTAATCTTAATTTTAATTTTAATTATTTATTTATTTATTATTTTTAAATGGCTTTTTGGTGTATTTTCCTTATAACTCTGTACAACTTCTGCTGCAAAAACTGCATTCACAGCATCCATGGCAATGAGTTCTGCAGCTGATCTCCCCCCACACAAAGAAGTTTCTCCTTTTTGGATGCAGCAGCTTCTTGCTTGTTGCTTTTGCTTTTTCCTTTATTCATAGAATCCTAGAATGGTTTATGTTGAAAGGAAGCTTAAAGATCATTTAGTTCAATCCCTCTACCAGGGGTGGACAGGGACACCCTCCACTAGTTATGTCCCGATCTGGAAAACATAATGAATTATCTTTTTTTCCCTGCAACTCACAGTTTTGCAGATTCCTGCCACATATGACTTCAGCTGTCCTTTTTCTAATAAGAAACCTATTTTATTCAGCCTCTCCTTGTATGAATGTTGTTTAATAGCTCTGGTTTTACTTGTTGCCCTGTTTTTTGTTTATTCTGCGAGATCTTTTTAGTGACACGAGGACAAGAACTGCACATTGCACTCAGAAAGCTTTGCCACCATAGGTTTGTCTAGCATCATAGCAAATTGCCTTTTTATATATTTCTTTTGTAAACCCAGTCTTATGCCTCTTGAAAATGGGTCAACATACCTCTAAGTTTTCCAAATGTGTTTTATTTTCAAATGCTTTCTCTCACANGCTCCAATAAATCATGCATAACAGATTTCCTACAGATTTCCTGAGAGGATGACCATGCATTTAAATTATTTTTAAAACTTTATTTATTCATTTATTAAATTTTTATTTTTATTTTTATTTTTATTTTTTAAAATTTTTATTTTTATTTTTAATCTTAATCTTAATTTTAATTTTAATTATTTATTTATTTATTATTTTTAAATGGCTTTTTGGTGTATTTTCCTTATAACTCTGTACAACTTCTGCTGCAAAAACTGCATTCACAGCATCCATGGCAATGAGTTCTGCAGCTGATCTCCCCCCACACAAAGAAGTTTCTCCTTTTTGGATGCAGCAGCTTCTTGCTTGTTGCTTTTGCTTTTTCCTTTATTCATAGAATCCTAGAATGGTTTATGTTGGAAGGAAGCTTAAAGATCATTTAGTTCAATCCCTCTACCAGGGGTGGACAGGGACACCCTCCACTAGTTATGTCCCGATCTGGAAAACATAATGAATTATCTTTTTTTCCCTGCAACTCACAGTTTTGCAGATTCCTGCCACATATGACTTCAGCTGTCCTTTTTCTAATAAGAAACCTATTTTATTCAGCCTCTCCTTGTATGAATGTTGTTTAATAGCTCTGGTTTTACTTGTTGCCCTGTTTTTTGTTTATTCTGCGAGATCTTTTTAGTGACACGAGGACAAGAACTGCACATTGCACTCAGAAAGCTTTGCCACCATAGGTTTGTCTAGCATCATAGCAAATTGCCTTTTTATATATTTCTTTTGTAAACCCAGTCTTATGCCTCTTGAAAATGGGTCAACATACCTCTAAGTTTTCCAAATGTGTTTTATTTTCAAATGCTTTCTCTCACACTGTTTCATAATACTGTAATACCACTGTAAACATTTAGATTTTAGATATCTCTTTTCATCTCTCTTGGCAGATGTAGAAAAACAAGATATCAAGCTGTGGTAGAAGAGTTAAGATTGCCTATTCGAAAGGTAATAGTTCTTGCTCTGTTCAAATCCACAGCAGCAAGAGGATGGACCTGATTGTTTCACAAATCAATGCAGTTTATCAGCACCTTTATGCATTGCTTTGATGTCAAGGGTCAGCAACCCACGCTGTAGGAAAAAGGGTTTTTTCCAGCCTTCCCAAAATAATGAGTCAGTCGTTGCTCCTCTTAATTCCCAGGATCCTGGCTTGGTACAAAGCTTTGGAAGTGCACTATGTAAATTGTGAGAGGAAAGAACTGCACTGGTAGATGATGCTGGAAGACACTTTCCATGTATTGAATTACATAGGATCCATGAAGAAAAACTGAATTGACTAAATTGACTCAATATGAACATTGTTATTAGCAGAGCAAAAGCAGTGCCTGGAAAGAGCAGTGCTGAAGGGTGCAATTTCAAGCTCATTTTCTGTCACTGGAGAAGCTGCTGCTTGCTGTGCCATCAGCTAGGCAGGGACCATCCCAGTGGCAAGCCATTCACATTGCAAGATTCACAGCAGCTGAACTGCTGTCAGTGTTGACCTGCACAAATCTATGCTCCGGTCCCCTCCTGACTACGTACTGATAGAATGTATTTATTATATTTAATAATATATTGTTTATATCTAATCTCGTGATCTAAAAACCCATGGTTGAGCAACAGGCATTTCGGCTTAACACCAATGCACTTATGTCTTTTTGTTTAAGAAATTTAAAGCTTTCCCAAGAACCTGGAGTTTCCCCCGATAGATAATAACACTGCAGTGCTGTACAGACTGGTCAGCTGAGATGGAATCAAAGGGCTAAGGTACAGAAATACAACCAATATTTTTTCCCCATAGAAAATATCCTCATAGAAGCTACTTTTGCTAGATTCCCAAATCTTTCTTAAAGCAATAGTCAGTCCACCTTACTGATTAACTCAGAATGAAAATTTCCTAGGCCATTGGATTCACTGAATTTATGATAATGTTGCAGGTAACCGCTTTCAACTATAATTCTACTGTGAATGAAAATACCCTTAGATTAAGGGTATTTGCTATTTTACTAAGAACTTTACTCTGCCTCTGATTGCTTCTACTTTTCCGATGCAAACTTATTAGCAAGTGTAAAACATGTTCTCTAAAATTGCTGGAATCAGCAACTTCCAGAATAAGTTCAGATAAAGCAAGTTGTAATCCAATTCACTTTCGCTTTGAGACCCTGTTCGTATGTTGTTTACTTAGAAAGTTCATGGCTTTTTGGAAAGTTATAGCTTTGGTAGGATGTGCGAATGTAAAACATTGAAGAAGGGTTTGGAAATAGAAAATAAAATTTAACAACCAAAGTGACGTATCTTCCAAGTTATTTTATGAAAGTTCTTCAGCAAGTAGACAAAGCTTCTAGACAAGTGGAATAATAGGAACTACTCGATATATCAAGTTCATTCAAACCTACAATTGTTTTTAACCACAAACTACTTTGACAGTTTTTAATTAGGTGTGCAGTCTCCTAGAAGGAAAAAACCTCCAGATTTAAACAGCTGTGCATCTCAGTGGGATAGGGGGTTTTTAAACCAGGACATACAAATATGCTCAACCAAAGCAAGGGGAAATATTTTTTTTTTTTTTATTCTGGAAAATACACTTAATGAATCAGAGTTCATCCTGTCAAATTCTGTGCCCTGAGACGTGAAGACAATTGCATTGTGTGATTCAAATCACAGTTATCAATGGAGCAGCCATAAAGGCAAATTTCCCTTTTACCAGTTATGCAAGGCTATAAAGAGGAAGGTCTTTCTGTTCCATGGTCCAGGACCAACCACAAGAAGAAGGCTTCTTCTCGTGTCATAATATCTTGGCAGTAGGTCAACTGTACAATACATTTGCTTCAATCTTGCTCCCCCCCTGTGTGAAACTTTTGTGTGACTGTGGCTGTGTGTACAGACACTGCAGTAGACACGTATAGAACAAGACTGGTGCTTGCTAATTCTTATTAAAATAAGGTAAGAGCACACAGATGTAAAAAAGCTTCATTACTAATGGTTAAAATATTCGCCAAAGGGGCAAATTCTCTGTGAGGAGCTCCATAGCATAGAATTAAAAAACAAACTGAAACTTCACAGGTGCATTAAGCATCTTTCACCTCACAGGAAACATGAAGTCCAGTTGCTGGGGACTGAGAGAAAAATTAAGCAAGAGCCACATTGTGCAACACAGCCAGTGATATGTGGGAAAAATGACTTTGAGCCAGATTTTAATGGCAGAAACTGAGATAAAAAAAGTATGATAGAAAAGAGAATAGCCATATTATTGATAATAATTGTAATGATGGTGATAATGGTAATAATGCTTAGAAGTCCTTAAAATGAAAACCAAACCTCCTTCTGTTACGTGCAGAGCTGTAGCAAAAAGAGATTTTATTTCCTCATGGAATGACTACAGATTCTTTCTATTTGCTGTAAAGTACTCTACTTATATTTCTCCCTGGCTCCATTTAAACTCTTCCCTGTCTGTAGTCTTTGGACAGGTTTTATCTGAAGAAATAAAACAGAATAACCTTTTTCCTGCTGAGGAGATTCCTATATTGCAGTGACATCATTAACCATAAAACACTCTTACACATTTCACACCTGGATGTCTTAAATAGAGGATGAATTAAATCATGTTTCCAAATCAATTTCTCCTGATATTTACATTTCACTGCTGCAGTAATAGGAAGACTGAATCCATTTAAAGTCTTTCTTATCCACTGACTGAATGGCTTATATTTGCCTTAGAAAAAAAATAGTCTGGATTACTACACTCCTTAAAAGAGCTCTCCCACAAACCCCTAGACAGTGTTTCAAACTCAAGAAATTCATCTGAAAGAACAATTACTTGGATAAACTGTGGTCTCTGTAGTATTCAGGTGAAAAGGGCATAAACAGGTCAATACTTCATAATATTGTAAAGAAAAGCCTTCTTTTTTTTTCTCCCACATGGAAAAAGATGTACTATTTTATATTTAAAACTTTATTTATCAATTGGAGTTTCTCATGAAATAGTAAATCATATAACAGATAGTGTTTTTTCACTCAAAACACTACAGACACTCTCATATAAAGAGCAGCACATTTTAGCAAAGCTTTTTCTCTCGGTATTCTCCTGAACAAAAAGTCCAGCATGAAACTAGACATGTACACAGCGTGGTGGTGCTTCAATTCCCAGAGAGTTGTAGTCCCTGAGTTAAAACCTGACTGGTGTCCAGTCACTCATGGTGCTCGTTCACCAGGGCTCAGTTTGAGAACTGGTTCTCTTCAATGCTTTTATCAGTGACATGGACATAGGAGTTGAGTGTACACTAAGCACGTTTTCTGGTGATACTAAATTAGGAGGACCTGTTTATTCCCTAGAGGCTAGAGAGGCTTTACAGGCAGATCTTGACAGATTAGAGAGGCTTTACAGTTAGATCTTGATAGATTAGAGCACTGGGAAACCACCAACCATGTGCAATTTAACAAGGACAAATGCTTGATTCTGTACCTGAAGCAGTGTGATCTCGTGGGCGTACATGTAGACTGGGGGACACGAGGGTGCAATGCAGCCCTGCTGGCAGGGATCTGGGGGTTTTGGCTGATGGTAAATTTAATGTGTCAGCAATCTGACCTGGCAGCCAAAAGAGCCAACCCTTTTGTAGGGTGCTGTAAGCATGGCACAGATCATAGATCAAAAGGAGTCATTGGCCTTCTGTGCTCATTTCTGGTGCAGCCTCACCTCTGTGCTGCTTATACTTCCACAATATAAGAAAGATACAGAAAAATTAGAATATGCCCGAAAGAAAGCATGAAAAATATTGAAAGAACTAGAGGACAGAATTTATTAGGAGTGACTGAGGATACTTGGTTTGTTCAGCTTAGGAAAGTGGAGACTGAGAGGGGTTCTCGTTACTATCTTCTGCATGAAGGGGAGAGCAGAGGGAGATGCTGGAGGTACTGGTGAGTGAAAGATTGGCCATGAGTTGGCAACATGTATTCACAGACCAGAAAGCCACCAGCATCCTGGTACAGAAAGAAGTACCAGCAGGTTGGGGAGGTCATTCTCCACCTCTACTCCTCTCTCGTGAGACTCCACCTGGAATGCTGCATCCAGATCTGGGCTCCCAACATAAGAAAGACCTGGAATGAGTGATGAGTCTAGAGGAGGGACTCAAAGACGATCAGAGGGCTGGAGCATCCCTCCTATGATTAAGAGAGTTGGGGTTGTTCAGGCTGGAGAAGAAAAATCTCCAGTACAACCTAATTGTGGCCTTTCAATATTTAAACGGCACTTAGGAGAAAGATGGGGTCAGACATTTTAGTAAGGCCTGCCACAGCAGTGCAAAGGGTAATAGTTTTAAACTAAAACAGGGTAGATTTAGACTTGATGTAAGGAAGGAACTTTTTTTAACAATTAGTGTTGAAATACTGGAACATGCTGCCCAGAGAGGCGGAAGACGCCCCATCCCTGGAAACATTCAAGGTCAGGTTGGATGAGGCTCTGAACAATCTGATCTCTCTGAAGATGTCCCTGTTCATTGCAGGGGGACTGCACCAGCCGACCTTTAATGCCCCCGTCCAACCCAAAGCTTTCAACAATCTTATGATTTTATGGTGTCTTCTTTCTGATGTCTGCTGATATCAGGAATGGAATAGAGTTATGTCAGGGGTTCAGATTGGATATAAGGATAAAGTTCCTCACTGAGAGTCTGCTTAAGCACTCGAACAAGTGGTCCTAAGCCTCAAACTTGCTGGTGTTCAGTAAGTGTTTGGAAAATGCTCTTAGGCATATAGTTTAATCCCTCGGTTGGCCTTTATGGAGTCAGGAGTTGAACTTGGTGATCTTTGTGGGTCCCTTACAGCTCAGGATATCCCATGGCTATATGATTCTAATTTACCAGGAAATCAAGAATTCACTGCATATGGATCTTCTTTCTTCAAACATTAATAAATATAATTCAGATTTACAAAAATCTCAGAAATCATTTGCAGCCTCGTTTATCTTTCTGAAAACACTCATTTGTCTTTGGATGTTTTGCAGAGAGCTCAGAGTTGTGAGATGCTGCTTAATGTCTTAAAAGGATTGATTTTCTGAAATATTGAATATCTGCTCTTAGAATATCTACCTTATCTTTGGAAGACTGTCATGCTGGGTAGGCAAAATATTAATTCTTCTTTTTCATGTCAAAGAGCAACCTTTTTCTGTTGCACTGAAAAGCATGACTATTTGAGAACAAACGAAATAGGAAAGAAAAAATAATATAATGAAATATAATTTGTCTTATGATTTTTTTAAAAAATTGGTAGTCCATTTAGTATGTATTTAATTTTGTAAGACAGAAATTTTACTTAAAAATTACATGTAGTCATGGTACAACTATAACAGTCTTTTTCTGCCAAAAATATGTTGCTAACATTTTTCTGATCAGACCTAAACAGATCTTTCATTTTACACCAAATAATGGCTGGTAGACTTAATGAAATGAATTCTTCGTGCATGTTAGAAGGGCAGAACAAGGGCATTTATTCTTCTGGATGTTATATGGCTGCATAAAACCGAGCCTTTGCTCAACTGCTGTTTTTATAGTTAGAGTGGACATAAAGAAGGGGAACAAAGGCCCTTAAAAGCACAGTTGTGCTCTTTGCACTGTGCGCTGTCCACTGACCTGTGTTGACTCCCGGTGTATAGCATGCAGCTCTAGAGCCATCCTGCTTTATGTTTTGGTCTCATGGTCTCCCTGATGGGCTTGGGAAACAGAGAATCACCAGCTTAATACTTTCTGCACCTTGCAACATCTGTTCTAATCCATGTACCTCTGCAGACCTCAACCATGGGGAAATCTTCAGCAGCAGTCATCTCAGAATGACAGGCTGGGGTCCCTGGTCAATTATGGCAGCTGCATTAGGTAATTCTGAACCAAGGTATTATGAAAGAATGTGTCCAGCATTTTTAAAATAGGGATTATTTTTCAAATAGGAAATAAAAGCAGAGCAATAAAGAGGAAAAATCCCATAAACCCCTCAACTGGATCCTGCTGCTGACTTTACACTAACATGCTGACTTTACACTAACATACAAAGTGTATTAAAATATTAATGTGGGATTAGGTGATACAAATAATAGGTCAAGTTGAAAAAAGATCAGAGAGTTTCCAGGACATGTCTACTGAATTGTTTGACTTAATAGCTATGGTTGTAATTTAAAAGCCCTAGCTGTGAGGTACAGACATATGTGGAAGATTTTTTTTTAATGTTTTTATCTTAGACACAATAATGATTCCTGATGAAGTCCTTGTAATACATATGAGTACTTTTAAAGATTTTTCAATATATTTCTTATGATACAAGAATAAAATATCCACTTTTTTTTAAATGAAACTACATTTTTAATTTTAAATGTAGTTTTTTCTGAGTAAGTAAAGAAATTATGGTGATGCTAATCTTTTCTTCTTTCAAAATCTTGATGTTTCTTACTAATTCCATGTGCATTTCACTAATAGGAGCAATATCAATGCCTCAGAAATCCAAGGGAATAATTTCTTTGTTCTGCTAAAGTAACAATGTCAAGATGCTGATAGCTGGATAGGTAAAAGAAAGATAATCAACAAATATTCTTCTTTCATAAGTTGCACAAAAGTATTTTGTGTAGGTGAATTTCTACTTCATTTTTAAAACATTTATTTCTAACTGCCTCAAACCTGTTCAATCACCTCCACCATTAAAAAATCAGTCCAGCAGCTGTTTCTTTTCTCAAATTTTCCCTCTTTCCATTCTAAGTAAGAGACACCAAACACTGCACTAAACACTTCTCCCTGTCACTCAGAGGAGGAACATGTCTAGAGGAAAAGCCGAGATGCCGAAATACAGTGGCAATCAGTTTTGTGTTCCTGCCTCAGCAACCTAGCATGCAGGTGTGATTCTCCTTTGCCTGCCCACAGCATCACCAGCTGGAAATAACACAGCCAGCTGCTGTGTGCAGCTCTGCTTTTGAATGCATGGTGCACTAAGAAAATAAACGAAGCAACACTCCAAACTTCTTGGTCAATATAACGCAGAATATGAAACTCCAGCCGTATTGATGCACTCACTGATTATAACATTTAAACTTTGCTGCCCCTCATCAGTCTCTGAACAGTCTCTCGCCATGGCCATTCAAAAGGTTAAGAGCTGGGATGGAATCAGCTGTTTAAAATACTTATTAGGATCTTGGAACTCTATGGAAACTGCTGTGGTGCCTAACAAACCATCACAGCATGCTCTACAAACATTTCTTGCCTTCCCATGTTAACTAGGTTTAACTATTTGTTTACAAAGTATTAACACCCTTGCAATTCTGTCTGAACTTTGGGAGTCTTTAATTCTCAAAATAATATCCCTGTGTTTAAAACCACATTAAGGAATAACCCGTGTGGATTTGGCAAATGTAGAATTAAACTTGCATGGATTAGTTTATTTTAGCCTGTTAACACAGACATATGAAATATTTTCACAGGTTTGTACACTGCTTGTTGTGTAAGACCTCATTTCAGCAGGGAATAAATGGATGAGGTAATAAGCTGGTAAAATTGCAAGTTGATTACCTAATTGCATTCGATGCATGGGCTACTCTCTTCAGCACATCCCAAGGGCTTGATATTTTTTTACTGTTATCACTATTTTTTATCATTCTGCCACTGTCCAATTTTATATCTCTGTGGGATTTTTGCTTCTGCCTTTCTAAAGTTCCTTGTCCATTACCCTTATAACAGCCTCTTATTCTGGTGCCTTTCACTAAGGCTGGTATTTAGAGAACAAGGGAGTCAGCCATCTTTGTGAATTTTTGTTACTCCTGGAAGCTGTAGAGATTCTCAGATCAGAACATCCTCTGATCAGCTCTCCTTGTCTTCAGACAGGAAATGCTAAAGGAAAAGCTTAGTCGTGTTAGCCTCCCAGAGACATAACATGTAACTTATTTAGTAAACAAAATCTTACAAAAATGTAACTCCTGGGCTGTTGATTTTGCGGTAAGTTTGCAGATAATATTTTGCAGAAAAAAATGCATCTCTGAGTAGATTCCACTGCAAGGCTTTCTGAGTCAGCAACTCAAATGCAGAGGTGCTGGCACTTCAGGCATCTTAATATGAACAAAACATATTTTGCTTGTGATTTATTCTGAGAAATAGCCAAGTTTTTAAAGCCAAAAATCTGCTTTAATCTACTTTCAAGATCAATTAAAAATGTGTCCTCAGGCAAACACATGGCATGGAAAATGTCTGCCTTGAGGAATTAAAATTTAGCATCTATAAGTAATGAGAAAGAGGATTAAAAAATGGTATATCTGAAGGCAGCTATACAAATATTTCTACCCATGATGTTATACAACTCTTTCAGTGAGAGAAAGTTAGTATTGATACAAAAGACTTGATTGCACTGTTGCCTGTGGGGAATTCGTATCTCTTGCCTGTGCATGCATTTGCAAGTTCAGTTAAGTCTGGGAACACACACTAAACTCACTGCCCACTGTAATTTGCCTGTGTAATCCATGTAATGGCCACGGAGGAAAAAAAAAGTGCAATAAGAACTTTCTATGTCAAACTTTTGTCTCACAGGTTCCTGATTTCACCCTGTTTGTGTGTAAAAGTTGAGAAAAATTCTTGGCCAAAACTCACTTCTTCACATGCTAATGTTGGATAGCCAGTTATTGCCACTGATCAAAGTGGGCTGTCTCTGAGATTTGCCTGTGTCTTGTCTTGGAGGTCATCAACATGTCCATGCAATGCATACATGATGACATGTCCCTCCTCCCCTGACTGACACAACAAACAGCTTTGGCTGTTTTTAAAATCTGAAGCAAGACTTAAATGCCTCATTAATTCACAGTTGTGAAGAAAGCAAGTGTTGGAAAGGAATAGAAAAATATATTCTTTTTCAGATGAAAAATATTTTGCTTAGCTGCTGTCACCAGCAGCTTGAACTATGTAGTTTTTCACTTTTGAGTGGTCTTCTCAGGCAGCTTCCATGAGGTTTAATCTTTCCAGTACTCAAAAGAAAGTTTTTATGGACAGAAATTGACAGAAGCTTGAGGATGCTTTGCCATTTTGAGTGACAGAAACCACAGCCTCTCATCAAGCCATAAGCGGCAAAAACTACTAGGACATGGACTGGTAGGAGCAAGAGGACTGGAGCACATCTTCTATGAGGAAATGCTAAGAGAACTGGGTTTGTTCAACCTGGAGAAGAGAAAGATCTGTGGTGAACTTATTGTAGCCTTTCAGTACCTACAGCAGAGCTGCAAAGAGACTTATAACAAGAGGCTGTATTGATAGAATAAGGGGAAATGGCTTTAAACTGAAAGAGGGAAAGTCTAGATTAGATAGAAGGAAAAATTCTTTACTGTGAGGATGGTGAGACACTGGAACAGGTTGTCCAGAGAAGCCATGGAAACGCCATCACTGAAAGTGTACAAATCCAGGTTGGATGGAGCTTTGAGTAACCTGGTCTAGAGAAAGATGTCCCTGCCCAGTGCAGGAGGGTTGGAATGTGATGACCTTTAAGGCTGCTTGTAACCAAACCATTCTATGATTCTCTGATTCTGTGATACTACTATAGCAACTCTTGTTGCTGATACTGATGATGTCCTGATACTACTCCTGTAACAACAGCTACAGGAGCACCTTTCGAGTTGAGAGAAAAAATGGAGCAATTCAAGAGGATATTACTGTCTTCATATTATCTACATAAGTTATTGTTAATATTCAGTGACAGCTGTGGAGAAAGCCCACAACTTCTATGGTTTTGTACATGTGATATTATTTCCACGTATTTCCTTAATAAACCAGCCTCAGTTTCACTGCATACAAAATATATTTCTCCAGATGATGAAACCTTTGGGCTTCTGCTTGCTGGAGCCGCTGGTGTATATCTATGTCAGTATGCTAAACATCATCAAAGCATAGCTTTAATATAGGTCAACAACAATCCAATTTTGGCTTATGCCTGTTAACACCTTCCCTGGCAATGCAAAATTTACTTCGGGGATAGCCAAACCTGGGTATCATTCACAATTGTACGAATAAGGTCAAACTATTTCGAGGCGGGCGAGAGAATTTAGCTTCCTGAAGAACAACCCTTTACAGTCAAGGCCAGGGAACAGGAGCCAGTTTGGCTTGCTGTCATAGACACTGCTGGGTAGGAAACTGAAGGCCAGCAGGAAATATTGTGTTAACTGGATTATAAAGAGAAACACCAAAACATCTGTCAGAAGCTGGCAAATTTGTAAGCAAGAATTCTCCACGCACGTAATAATTTAGTATTTGTTTCAAATCTCAAGAAATGCAAAGCCTGAAACATGATGGTGTTGCTTTAGGCTAAGGGTACAGCTGGCCCTGTGCCATGTGTCAGACAGAAACTGACAGTGGGAATGTGGGAAAAAGTGGAGGAACAGGGAAAGCAATGCGTGACCGAGGAGCTGCCTGAGGCAGAACTGAGTGTTCAACCATGACAATCCTTCCACCACAGATCCCCAGCCACTTGTGTGATTCTTTTAGCAAGGTCACCACTTCATGTCATATAGAATGTCCTACAAAAATAAACCAACAGAAAAATTCTTCCAAAATTTCTTCAAAACAAGACTTGCCAAGAATTAATAATGCTCTCCTGTCATTATTTATCTTAATATACTTACTTCTAGACCCCTTTATAAGGCTCAGACCACAGGTATTCCTCCAGTAATTTCTATAACTCCCTTTGCTACTCTTCAAAACTGGACATCTACTTTTGTACCACCTGCATTTTTATTGCACTCTGGATAACCTGGTACATGCACAAACAACTTCATTCAAAGGTAAGCAGGTGTGGAGCCATAGCATTTTCTTTTAATAATCCTAACACAAACTACAGATACTCAGGTCTCCTTTTTTTCTGCTGGATTCAAGCCATTTTCTATTGTTTAGGTTATGTGATCTGTGGAGCAAATGAGAGATGACTTCTTATCTACAAGAAAAAGCTGTCTGATAAATCAAAAAGATGAATAATTTATAGCACAGGAGCAGAGAAAACAGCATTTCACACTATTTTTCATGCAAAATGTCACATTAATTCCAAATGGACCAAGGAATTTGTGCAGTTGAGACTAAACTCATCGGCAGAAATGAAAAGAGGAGGGAGGAGAAGTCTCAATATTGTTGTGATTGTAGTTTACTCAAGGAAAGAGGTTATGATCCAGCTGTTCTTTTTTCTATATTGACTTAAATAGAGAAATAAATTAAAACTAAAAAAATCAATGCACAGGAGTACTTATAAAACACATTCAGACAGCATCTGTACTGCAGATAAGGCAGGGCTTGTGCTGTGTTGGTTTTTGTCCCCATGCTCAATTTCAGTCTGGTTAGCCAAAGACTGAGATTCTTATTATGTTGTTTCATAATCAGACATTAAAAGGACTAGCAACTGAAGAAATATGATTGAATATTATTGTTACTTCTGTGGCCCCATATTGCCAATTGATTTACATATAACCTCGCAGAAGATGGCTTAAAGGCTCTCAGAAAATGACTAAGCAAGTTTAGTATGCAATGGGCAGATAAACAATATCTTTCTGACATAAAAGCAACAAAAAGCAGTAACAAGAACATCCCCAGGAAAGAGAAGCCCTGCATGCTATTAATGCAACTGGGAGAATGCAGACAAAGTCAGAGGGACCTCCAGTACTCTGTGGAGCATTGGACAGGCTGTCATATTTACCTCCCTCCCTTCCTCCCAGTAATAGCTACCAGTTTGGGCTTGATGCAGAAAGCCTCTGAGTGCTGTGCATCTGAGCCAGTGTGACTTGGAGCATCTTGTGTCTCCTTCATCAATAGACCCAAAGGCAGTGATTTCATCATGTATTTATACTGGATGTCCCACTCTTTTTGCCTCTTTCGTCCTGTTCATAGAGCAATAGAAAAATTTGGATTGAAAGGGGCCTCTAAACATCCCCTATTCCCTCTTTCTCTAGATCTAGTGATTTTTCACTAGGCCACATTTCTCAAAGGCCCATCCAACCTGACCAGTGATGGGGGATCCATAACTTCTCTGGGCAATCTGTTCCACTGTCTCACCACCTTCACCATAAAAAGATTTCTTCCTTATGTGAAGTCTAAATCTGATATCTTTCAGTTTAACACCATCACCCCTTTTCCTGTCACTACAGGCCTTGATTAAGTCTTTCTCCAACTTGTTACAAGATTCTTTTATGTAATAAAAGCCCCAAACAATATTTTATGGCAGTTCTTCATATTTGACTTCATAACAAATTCATGAGATTACTTAAAGCCAAATGCTGTGCCTAATCTTGAAGACTTCACATGGTTGAAATACATTAAGGATTTGGAAAACTAAGGGAGTCACTTTCACAGCTTTCAGCAGACGTAATTTTTGTGTGTGCTGCGGTAGATTTCTCTGCAAAATGAGCATGCTGTCTCATATTTGATTTATCTCTACTGTAAACCTTTAAGTGATGGGAAAATATTGTCTAGAAAGCTACAAGCATTTAGGAAAAACAGACTGTGGGAATTCTGTCTTCCCAAATACCCAGGTCCTGCTTGGAAATATCTAAATATTTTGATATATTACTGTGACTATTGCACAAGCATAAGACACAGATAAACCACTCATATATAATTAAATGAAAGTAAATAAAAAAGTAGTATGGATAAGCTTGAAATTGTTACTTTGTCACAATATTTAAAATATTTCAGTTTTTTTCACGGTTTCTGAAAGAAATTAAAAGCATGTAGAAAAGCACAAAAATGAAACGTTTTTTTCTGCTCTTCATCAGTAGAGAGCACTGTTAGACAGCAACAGCTCTCCAAACCCTCTCAAGGCATTCAGGCACTGAATCACTGAAGCCAGTGGTACAGCACCCTGGGCAGCTAAGTCAAATTCAAAATGAGAGAAAAAAGCAAGAGTAGACTTAGCATCATATTTTATAGAAGTATGAGTGCATTTTTTCACAATCTGATATTATAGATGTGACTTTATTAATTGTGAACTCAGACAACTAAACATCTATTTGCATAAACTTCCAGGGAGGGGAAAGACAAAAACTGTTCACAAAGAGGCACTGAGAACAAATCCAATGAACACGATGAAGCTGTACTCTAATCCATATCAAGATGTTATCTGAAGATTAATAAGACTGGGTGAAATTAATTAAATTACTGTGGCAAAGGGAATTGAATGAAAGTACAAAATGAATGGCACACAGTAGTCATTACTGGCCATGTCTTATGCTGGGTGGTGCACTATGCTGCTTAATAGATTCTCTGGGAGATGAGGGAAAATCTGGTGCCATTTATCCTACAGTTTTCATATGAAGGGTAAGACTGTGTTGGACTAGAGAAGTCAAAGAGTAAAGCCAATTCTTATAGACATGAATACCCAAACCCATCATCAGGATCTGGCAATTGGACTACATCAGTCACCTTCAAGAAACAATTTGGTCCTCATACTTTATAAAATTTCCTATTGCATACACATACAAGAGCAAATTCATCTCAAACTTATACTAAACTGTAGTTTAAACCAAGCGAAAATTATGAGGCACCAGATAATAGCTTCCCCTTTTCCTTAGTATATCACTAATAACATGCTTGTATATGGGATATATAGACCCAGGAGAGTGTTCTCTCTGTTTAGTGATGTTTCTTATTGCAAAAACCAGAACTGACATCACAAATCAGACTGGAACTTTTGGATGCTTCCTACTTGTCAATTAATTTCCAGAACAATAAAATGTAGAACTGATGTTTGAGTAAGTGATGGCCACTTTCCAGAGTCCAGGTGAACTTGGATCCTCCCTAGAAGCACACTAAAAATACCATGTACAAAAACCCACCTTATGAGAAATAGTTTCTCAAGAGTTGAATGTAATTAAGTGCACAATCAGCACATACAGCCTTTCCTTCCCTCTATTTTCTGCTCTCTTAAACATTTTATGCAATATGATTAGACGGATGTGCAAACAAGAGTATCTCAAAATGTGACAAAAATGATTAATCACTTGCTCCAATCCTTGTTTAAATCAAGGGGAAATCTTGAAGCATCTGAAGTGTTGTAGGCACTTCCTCCAACAAATCAGGAGTTTCAGATACACAAAAAAGTACCAAAGTGAAAAGGAATTTAGGAAGACATTTTTTGTCTTGGTGACTTATTTCCCAGCTGCTTAACTGCAAAATGAATTTTCTGAGTTATCTATTAGGCACTGTCAGATAAAGAGGACAGTACAATCTATTAACATAGTGGTCCAACTAGTATAGCACTGACTGCATTCTGATATTAATTTTTGAACACTTTGAGGCTTTAGCACTTGAGGCTAAGTCTCAGTCCTAGGTCTGCCAGGAGAGGAAGGATCCGTCTGCTTGCAGCATCCCTACCTGACATCTGCCTCACAGGGCTTATGGCACAGGACAGAACCTCACCATGTTTGTGGGCTTGGAATTTGACCAGAACACTCAGAGCTCCTTTATTTCAGCTCATAATGGTGCTGTTTGTATGTGCTGGGCATCCAGATCCAGATTCAGGGCTTCTCAAGTCAGTGGTGGTGAAATGAAGATCCCAGCAGAGCTTGACCCCAGATTCCATTGAAAGGTCTCTGGTGCTATTCCAGCAAGAGCCATGAGTGAAGCAGTCAGAGAGTGTAGATTAATCTATGCAAAACTGCACTGCAGACAATGAACTATCATAATAAAATCCTCCACAGACATTTCAAAGAGATTTTTTTTCCAGAGTTTGTGCACAATATACCACTTGTTTAATTCACATAAGGAAACTTCTTGCATGCACATTTGAAAAGCCTTTTACACTTGCCTGAGCTATAGAAAAACAACAAAAAAGGCTTTCTTTTAAAGTAAAGACATGGTATTTTTGCAGCATCCAAGAGAAAATGACCTTACCAGAGGATATGGTCCCATCACCTGTGTAACACAATGGCATTCTTGTGGAAGTGTTTTATATGAGGGCAAATTTCAAAGCTGAAAAGGCAATTACTATCTTCAAAAATCCTAGTAAGCCTCTTAAATCTAGATATTTTGTTCCATTCCACTCACAAACATATGGAGCAGATCCCTCCCTCAAGAACCTTCTCTAACTACATCTCTGAGGTTTGAATGACTGCTACCCCACCCATCATCTACTGACCAGTGCAGGGTGCCTGCTATAGTGGTGAATGATTAGTACCTTGCAGTCGCCATTTCATGCAGTTCTGCAGAGGTGTTTATCAGCTGCACAAGATTCAGTCACAGAGTATCATCATCCTGGATTTTATAATTTTCCATGCTGCTGAGCCAGACTGCTTCCCTGACCTTGTATTTCTCTCTCCCTCCTCTCTCTGCAGAGTGCCTGGTTCTTCACTGTCCCTGCCCTCAATCTTCCCACTGTTGGTGCCAGAGCCTTCCCAACTGCTGCTTCTGCCATCTGGAACAGCCTTCTTATATATCACTGCTTCATTGCCCCTCTGTCTCTGTTCAAATCTCTATTCTTTCTTCTTCATCTATTACTACATAATTTTTCTGTTTTCCACTGCTCTTACTTGCTTTTTAACTCTGTAATGCCCCTTAGGCTCCAGCTTGCTTGAAGTATGCAAAAAGAAGAAACAGTTTACTCAATTATGCTTGATATTTACTCTGAATCTAGGAGGGATAGGATGAGGTGGGGGAAGAAAAAAACCCAAATAAATAAATAGAGGTTAAGATGCAAATATAAAAAAACCTAGAATAATTCTGTGACTGTAGTTGTACTCTTTTTAGAAGGATTTCTGTTTTTAGAGGGGTGGCTCATGATACTGCAGGTAGAAGTAGGGAAGTCCAATCTTTCTGAAAGGCTGTGTTGTATTAAATCCAACTCACTCCCTTCTCTACTTGGTTTGAGTGATTTTTGATAGCACAGTGTTCTCGCTCAACCCAGGCCAATGCTTGGAGCAGCAGGCTTCTGAGCAGCTACCTGGCACTTATATGCCCTGGCTGCTTTTCCTTGCCAGGATACAGGATTCTGGAACCTGACTGGCATGACAGAGAACCAAAGCTCCTGAGAACATTGTTCCTTGCACTCCCAGTGGCACTAAAAGAATGCAGAGAGCATTCTGGAAGGGTTTTGTTCCTGCATTAGGATTTTGATTATACAGAAACCTCTCTGCAACAAATATAAAGATATGATAGTTGGGTGGTGGGGGCTTTTTGCGTGCAAAGTCCATTTGTGAATGTGTTAAATCCGTGTATTGATTACCTGGCTCGTTTTAGAGCTCATTTTATCAAAATCATCTGACAAAGTAAACTCCTATAATTACGTAGGTAACTGTGGAATTTACAGCCCAAGGGCCATATTAACCAAATCAGAATTTTCCATGAAGAAAGGTTTGGAAACTTTGCAAAACTGCATATGGCACAGGATAGATAAGATTACTACTTCTACAACATATAGATGTGGGATAGCATCAAACAGAAAATTACCTCATATGGTTCTCTGTATACAGTGGGACAGAAATACTTTACAGTATGAATTGCTGTCCCTGTCACTCCCTGATTGCCTAGATAAAGTGACCTGCCTCAGTTATACTCTGGATGACAGACCTGTATATTCTCACAAACTTTTGTGTGAAAATCCTGTGGAAAATACTATGGTCTCACACAGTCAGAGAATATATCTCCCAGATTCCAGTCTGAAATCTAATTTTTGCATCCAATATTCATAATGAAAAAGTGCAGTTTTTAAAAACTTATTTGTGAATCCACATTCAGAACAAATATGTGGCATATTTCATTAGCATGGATATATATAAAAGTTTTGCCATTCACAGTGTTCCAGTTTGGTTCTGTTGCAGTAAATTTTTGTACTTTTTGAGTTGTGTGTCTGAACAAAGTTCTCATAGTTAAAGAGCAGATGCCAACTTATGCCTACATTTTTTTCCTGATCAAATTTGCAAGCTGTCTAAGCCACTATCACAGTTACGAACACAGATTGAGTATTAGCTCCTAATATTTGCTCTTTAAATGATCACACATCATTGGTAATTTGCACTAATCTTTAGAAAATGCGTGCATATGCAGTTACACAAATTGCACAGATGAGTTAAGCTTCTTTCCTTAAAATTTCACCATGTGTACCCTAAAACAGATATTTTCTAGCTTTGGGACAAGTTATATTTAAAGTATCCCATGGATCAGCTAACCAGAAAGAAGTGAAGAAACCCACTAATGTGGACAATAACAATTAAAAGTTAAACTGCTATTCACATGAATGAAACATAGCTTTTTATTTTTTGTCACTGTACCATTACTAATTACTTAATTTGATCATATGAAGAAAAATGGAGTCAGTTTTTAGCAGAACATGGTTGACACCATGACAACCAATGATGCCATAAAAGCAAAAGACTATGGTGTAAGAAAGGAATTCTAACCAAACTCGTTGTGTCTAAGCAGGAGCTGGATGAGCCATGGTGGCAGGCTCAGGGTTAACTCTCGAAGCACCCTGAGTTGGTGTGCAGGGCCAAGCAGGGAAGAAGCAGGGAGGCCATTTCTGCAACACTACTATGGGACATGTGGGAGGAAGGCAAGAAGGAAGCTGCAGGCTGCTCAAACAAAACACAGATAGTGAGGAAAACAAACAAGGAAAAAAGATCATTATTCACAGTAGTTCTGAATGGATAAGACATAATAACATCTCCCAGGTGATTGGGTGCTGCACACTAACACACGTCACATAGAATCTGACAGTGTGAGGAGTGGAGCATGTATTTCTGCCTTTGCCTTCACTATCTTAACTACATGTATATGTTCCAATGTGCAGTTTCGGCTTCTTAAACCTACAAGTACATATCCCTCTTCCACACATTCAAGATGTGAGACAAGTGGCTGAGAATCATTCCTCACAGTGCCACATTCTCTGCCTCACTGCAGCTTGGTGACATCTGCAAATATATGACACTCTTGCAAAAAACTTAGCAATGCGCTACAAAAGAACAGATTGTTGAAAAAACGAGCTTGTTTAATACTGCCTTGATCAATGTCAATGCCTAGAGAATAAAAGGATTTTTCAGAGAATCAGGCCTCAGTCTTTTTAAGTGCCTATGTTCGATCAAAAAAGCAGGCGGCAACCTTTGCAGTTTTTTTCCCCCAAATGTTGGTGAGTGTTCAGTTGCAGCACTATCTATATATTTGCCCTTGTTCCCAAAGTCTACTTTTCAGCTGATTGCACTCGCCTTGTTGAAAAGGCCCCAGAATTAATTATTTTGTCTCTAACAGTAGCATAGCTCTAGAGTTTTCTAGACTTCAAGAGAGTAGTTAGCTTAAAAAATTAACCAAACTTAGACACACCTACCAGACCTAGTAATAAAAGGACATTAATATTCAGGAGGCAATTTAATTTTAAGCTCTGTAATGGGACATGGAACATTATATACATATATATTTGTTATAAAATTAACCTCCTCCCTTAAAAAAGAAAAAATCATTGAGTATCCTTCCGACAGAAATATTTTCAGTCAACTTCATAGCCCAAGTTAGACCACAGCAGAAAATTGTATAGCTCATTTGCTTGATGCTTCCAGTACCAATTAAATGTCACTTTCAAGTCACTAATTGTACAAAACATTTATCAAGTAATTTGGTCCTGAATTTCTAAATTAAAGGGTTTTGAGAGTTTTTTTGTTTGTTTGTTTGTTTGTTTTTTTGGTTGGGATTGGTTTTGGTGTTTTTTTTTTTTTCTAAGTGATACAATTCAGGTGTTTGTTTCATGAATGATGGGATATAGCACAAACAAATTAGCACAAAGGAGGTTTATCTGTATATTTTTTGTTAAGTGCTATGTGATATATATACATCTGCATGTTTTTATCCCACCATACATAAAGCAGTTTATCTCTTGCTGAATATGGAATATTCTACCTTACAATTTAGTTTTCATAAAGATCATGAAACAGCAGTTGTTTTCAGTTGATGATTCTGTGAAAACATATACCCACAATTTTTGCCAAAGGGTCACTCTGCAGCAGGCACTGATTTCAGTGATTGTTAACAAATTTTGCTGTCACTTTAGTGAGTTGTGCATTTCTGAAAATTTTGTCTTGTTCTATTTTAAAAGTTAATTGACCTGGCTTTTTCTTGCCTTAAAAGAAAATACTTTTCCTCTACTAGTTAAATATGAAGTTGTATTCAATTTTATTTTTATTAGGCTGAATGTTCTCAGTTCATATTTTTCTTACAATTCAGTAATTAAAATTCTCTCTTTCTTCTTTGATATTTGCAAAATTCTTCAGTCTAATTAGATAGCTCCAGAATCAATATGAAGAATGAAATGGAGCATAGCCTGAAATCTGATTTTGTTTCATCACAGAGATATGTAATTTACCAACATGAAACAGAGATTTGAGAAAAGAACAAAAGTTTTTCACTACAAGCATTCTCTATCAATGAGCGTTATCTACATGGAGTTCAAACTCTACAGACAAGCTGGCCTTACACAGTAATTGTGACCTTTAACACCATCCATCTGCTACAGTGTAAATTAGAAACTACTAACCAAAAGATACAGCTTTCCAATGATGAGATCATTTTGATACCTTCAGTTCCAAACATTTCTTCTGCACTCTCTGGTTCTGTCTAATTAATTTGTATCAAGGAAAAAAAAAAAATACCACAGGCATGATGAATACTTTTTTTCCCATTTCTATTGCTGCACTATAACAGCTCTTTACAAATGGGGGAATTGTAAGACCTCTGTGAATGGGAACAAGTCAATAAAACTGCATAAAACAAGTGGCATGGAGGCAGAAATGTAGGTCCTCAGCACACGCAGAAGGTGCAAGGCAAGACTTCCAGGAATCAAAAATTTTGAAATTTGGGGTGCCTTTGTTTTGAAGAATTTCACAAAAAGTCTTGCATTTCTTTGGGAAAGGTTTACCAGATGTACATTACCCATTATAGATAATTTATGGGAGCCAGTGAGAGCACAAATCAGTTCTGTATTGGTGCTTTTTATGAACAGCAATAGCACTGTGCAAATTTAGGCATTATAAATATTCATATGTCTCTTCTGTGTTTCATTTCTTCTCAACAAAAGTTTCTGACCACAAAATAATAGTGTAGTGAGGTAAGGACCTTGAGATACTAAAAGGGGGATGTTTTGTCCCAAACAAGCTCTACTGAGAACAACAGTTAAATTGCAAAATGCCATTTCATGTTTACTTTCTAGAAGTTTAGGAATTTAGCAAAAGAAAGCTGGGACAAAAGTACCCAGCTTCTTTGACTCAACATCACGTACACACAGATTACTGGTACAATGCTTTAAAAAACATTTACTTACATTACTATGGTGTCCTGAGATACTCTGAGGGCTCCAGATAGAAAATGCCAAAAGAAAAATCCAGATGGTGCACCTGATCTAACAGGCCATAAAGCCTTTTTGGAAGCATTTTGCCCTCTAAGTAAAGAAAGCAAACAGACCCCGAGTTGATTCTGCTTTTAAGAGGCTCATTCTCAGAAAGTAAAGAACTATTACTACACTGATAGTGGCAGTAATCATAGCATTGAAAAAAAAGCATCCAGAACTACAGTGAAACATGCTGAAAAGAAAAAAATAAACGTACTGGGAGAGGATGATGTAACAGAACACATGCCCACTTGTTCAATAAATTGCCTTGGTTTGTATGTTTGTTTTGAAAGAGGATCTAAATTTCTGAGATATTGTCGCACTTGAAAGCCACTCATCATAAATAATAAAGGAAATATTCCCTTTGCACAGTTTTGGAGTAATGATGGATTTCCACACACAGAATTCACTATGTAGTAAAGTTAATGTGGGCTTTAAATGGATGGTTTTGAGTACTGAGACAGTGCTGAGGAGTTCTGTCTTGTCATACATTTGTTTGGATGTAGGTAATTAGCTGCTCCACTAATTTCCTAGTCATGTATAAAGAATCTCCTTTTCTTAAATGTGTGAGACCAGCTCTTCACGTACTGACGAACTGTGATAAAAAGACAATTCAGTTGGTTTGGAATCTGAATCAAAACAATGCTGTTATTTCAGTGTGTGTTTTACTTGAGTAAAAATACCTGATACTTTTTATTCTGTAGGGAAACGTTGCCAAGGAAAGACAATAGAGCTTGAAGACTCAGTTGCAGCACTGATGTTATTGCAATGTCAGTTGATCTCAGCAACATATGGTGGAGTTTTTCTTAAATAAAAAAAGTATATAAAACAATCAATTTCTGTGATTTTGTTATTATATCAGATTATAAATCAGAATTAATGTGAATGACATACTTAATATCTCTGCTTATAAATTTGAAGTGGCAATTCAGAATTAAAACATTACTTGGTAGACTAGATCTGTGAATGGCTCTTTAGCTCACATTTAGTAATTTGGATTACAGAACCTAATCAGCACTTTAATCATTTATTGGAATTACTCAATAATGAAAAAGGCACGAAGAGGGAAGGGGTGCATTATCAACCTATATTAAGCAAAAGCATTAGTAATTGCCCTGACCCACCAACTTTTTATTTTCTACTATGATAAATACATTTTCTTTCGTTAGTATTCTATGCCAAAACTTATCAGTATGACTTTCATTCTCACTGTTTGAAGTAATTTCTTGTTAAAGATATGCACAATGACATTTTTCATATAGCAATGAGCTAACTGACTCTGCCACCATTTTATGTTCCGTATTCCACATGATCCACTTTGTTGGCATCAATGTAAAATATCACAGTTGAAGGTTATCACTAGAATCATACCTAATTTATCATAACTGGTTTGAAATAAAGCATCAAAGTCACACTTGGTGCACATCTTGTTTTTCACAGTAGCATACCGACACATAAATCTTTCAAGATTATTGCTTACAAAAAATTCCATCTTGTTGCCAAGTCTTTTGAATCCTAGGTTTCAGTACTTCCAGGTCTGCAAGTATCACCAGAAGAGAATGGAGTAAATGGAAAGTAAAACACTAGAAATTAAATCACTGGAATAAGAGATAAATTTAGATTTCAGAACCACAGAGGGTTGGAATATTTAGGATTTTCATAACTATTGGCCCACTATAAAACTTCAGCTTACAGAATTCAGAATGCCTTAGAATAACTGGGGGACTTAGTGTCAAATTTACAAATATTCCTGTCTCAGTCAACACTGATGTGCATAAACTGATGTGCTCAGTACAAAAGTCTTATTTTTGAAATTGCCAATAAATGAAAACATTATAGTACCCCGAATAAGATAGAAGTCTGTGAAAAAGATTTTACTCAAAATAGAGTAACTCCTTCACCATTTCATATGGCAATCTAATTAGACACTTTCATGTGCAGTAGTATAAATTTAACCTGAACTTGAAAACTAAACTCATGCGACATCTGTGTTAATTATACTCTGACAATTATTCTGTTAGTAAACAGAAGCAAGCAAATTAGTTAAGGAAAAGCATGACAAGAATTGCACTCAGTGAAAATCACTGCAAATAAAACATTTAAAATCATATATAGGTTTATAACATGTATTGCTAATATGGCTAACATATCATGTGATATAGATAAGAAAGTAATTTTAATGTCTTAATTGGATACTTAGATTATATCAAACATCTCATGAAGTGGAAAACGTTGTTTGAGAGGGTTGTAGCTGTAGTTATGTAGATTACGTAACTGATATCATAGTGTTTTTATTTCTTGGTTTCTTATGAATATATTTTAATAATAGTATACAAAGTAAACCTAATAGATGGTAGACTTCCCATGTTTTTGCTGCCATGAATTTCATGCTCAATAAGAAACATAACTGAACCCATGAACCCTTGTCACCAAATTTCACGAGCCTGGGCCATATTGTGTATTTAAATTTAAAGAAACAAACAAATCCCATCACCCAGTCAATCAGTTATTCAGCCCATTTAATATGTTACATATCATACATTTTAAACTTTGTCAAAACATAAAATGGAAATCAACACTAGAACATAATTTTGTTGGAACTTTCCCAACATACTGAAAAAACTAGATATGTTAGCAGGGAAGAGTTATGCCAACATGAGAAAAAGTTTATCTGTTCATGGTTTCAGAGTTTGATAACACTTAATTTCCAAAACTAGAAAGGGATTTAAGAAAAAAATCTTAGCACAAATTACTTCCCAAAATACATTTATGCCCATTACAGAGATGTTATAACCATCACACAGATATTTTAGTCATTATAAAAGTGGCATGTAGGAGGCAGGGAAGGACAGAGGATGTGCCATGAAAGTGAAACCTTAAGAGAGTTCAGCTGCCAAAATTGGTCATTTTGTACTGTACTAAAACAGTTACTAATCTGCAGGCCTCTAAACTGTCCAAATCTATGTGAATTTTTCTGCAACGAATTCCTTGCAAAACATAAAGCCTTTCAAATCACAGAAGTCCTAAAGTTCTTCAAAATGAATTGTTGTAACCACTCATTTAAAAAATTGATCAAAATGTGATGTTTCATCTGTATATTTGCAGCAGTAGCTGCATGGTTTCAGCTCAAAAGCAAAACAAACATTAAAACCAAGCAGAAATCAGTTTGAAGCCTGATGCCTACCTCTGAAAAATTCATCCAATGTAACTAAGGCCATTCTAAAGTGTTAGACTTTAAGTGGTGCTCTAAATGTTGCCTATAATACTGATTTGGTTATGGGGTTCCTTGCTTAATACAGTAGCAGCTCCAGCTGGGGAATCTGTGACTTCCCCAGACCTCTTTCATGGAGCTGTAATCCACATTATCATTGTGGTCATCAGCACCTTGTTGCATTCAGGGAGTGCCTCTGAATTACCCTGACTACAATGTCCATTATTAAACCTGGAGGAGACTTTTGAAAAGAATCAGTGGCAGAACCTGGGTCCTGCTAAGGGGACACAGGTAAGCTTTAGCAACTTTAAAAAAGTCTGAATGGAACCAGCATGAATAAATTCTTGCAGACCATTTACTTATTACTTTCCTCTGATGCAAAAAACTCCAGGTAAAGTCTTCATTGATAGCCCTAGGCATCCTTAAACAGTTGGGAGAGCAATTAGGAAAGCTTAAGAAGGTGAACATGAAAACTTTCCAATACACAGTTTGGGAAGTTTGGGCAGAAGCTGATGTATGAAAGTGAGAAAGGAAACAGAGGGACTCTGTCCATCTCCAAAATGACGATTTCAAACTGGGTGGAGATGTAGGCTTTCCTTGACACTGCCCGTGTACACACTGAGATGGAGCACATGTGTCAGAACAACTGGAAATCCAGATTGCTTCATCATGAGGGACCTAACTGGAGTATTTCACAGTTTCCCTCTGGACAGCAAATGTCCATCCTTCCTTTGAAATCAAAGCAAGGCAGAAGTAGGTGCCTGACAAGGTCTTGGTTTGATACAGGAAGTGGAAGCACCTACTGATGTGCTCAGAGAGGCTCTGGTACAGCTCTGTTGGATCAAACAGAGAATGGGAAAAACATGGTTCAGAACTGCTACAGGACACATTGGGAAATTATTCTGTTTCACACAGCCTGAGAACATGATGAGAAGTTTGGAGTTGTGTGTGTTTCCAAGTGAAATCTAATTTTCTTTGAATGAGTGCGCTCTTTGAGAAATGAGCTCTTATTTATGCAAATTGGTTTTAAATGAGAATATTTAACGAAAGGATTTGATCCCCACATAATGAAAGCGCTTATAAATGTGCACCTAGTCAGCACAGGCAGCCTTGCTGTCTATTCAGGCACTTATTCTAAGGGTTTTTTTCCCCCTCTTTAACAAAGTTTAGACTACATGTTTTTAATTAGGATGAAATATAGTTAGATGGAGGATATTTTTAACTCAACTATTCTTTGGGTGTCCTTTTAAATCTAAGAAGGTGTTACTAGACTGACAGGTGGCAGCATGGCCCAGTGGATGCTAAAATGCTTAGAAACATTTGGGCTTTTCATGTTTTGAAAGAAAGAAAAGGTTCCAACCTTTCTTTGTTTATATGTCACTCAGAAATGTTTGGCTGTAAAAGTTCTGACCTTGTTCTACACCTAATACTCCAAGGGGGCTAGTGCACAGGGCATATTTGAATAGATTTGGTTAAGAAAATACAAAAATTAAATTTTGATCTCTTAATATTCAATTATGCTCAAACTATGCTGAAGGAAATTTCAAGGAGGTTGTAAGTTCTTTTGGCATGCTAATGTAACAGATGCGAAAGCATGAATTAACAGCTACAATGGAGCGCTGCCGGCAGGTACTGATTTGTAACCTGCTCCGAACTCTTGAAGGTAATTGAGGAATGACTTAGAAATGACTTCACAGTGAAAGTAGAAAGATCTTTTTCTGCCCTTAATCCTGTCGTAAACTTTCTCAGAACTCTTATTTTGTGTTGGCAACTACTGTTGCCAAAAGAATAATTTTTCTGGAAGTATTTCCAAGCCCTTCCTGACTGCAGAGCTGCCTGAATGCTTTGTGGTGACACAAGGGAGAGAAGGTGCAAAGATGGGAACAAGTGCCTGAAGATAGAGATGCTTCTTTTGTTCACAGTTTAGGCTGGCTTCTGGCATCTTTAGGGTTATTGTGAAACTCTACAGTGTTTAGGGATTTTGCCAATAGCTCTCCATTTAGGACTACCGAACATCTTGTCACAAGAATTTTAGGCTATTTTTTTTAGGAATTTTAGGCATTTCAAACCTAACACAAAACAACTCATTATTTTGTTACAGAATCACAGAATTACAGAACAGCTGAAGCTGAAAGGGACTTCTGGAGGTCATTATGTTCAATGCCTGTTCAGTCTGGGGCACTCATAGCTGGTTGACCAGTATCATGTTCAGATAGCTTTTGAATATATTCTGCCTGGGGACTCTACAATATCCCCAGACAACCTGTGCTACTGCTTAACCACTTTAAAAAATGGTGTCCTCATATTTGCAGGCAGTCTCCTGTCTTTCAGGTTGTGTCCATTGCATCTTTCCTGCCATTGGGCATCACAAAAAAGAGCCTGTCTCCATCTTTGCATCACCCTTCAGGTATTTATGCATTTTTATTTGTCTTGCCGAACAATCTTGTCAGGTATTTTTCTTGTTGAACCATCTTTTTTGGCATAGTTAAAGCTGAACCCTGTGACCGTCTCTGCTGTTCTGGTCTTAGCGTGCCCTTAAGGCATGATGTGAGACTTCTCACAGCCTTGTTCTTTTCACCACAAAGCTGTTTTATCATGAATATACACAGTTCTCTTGATACTTGCTATGCCGCAATTGAAGACCTGTGATTGACAGCGATGGAACTGAGTTAATATGTGATGAAAGAGGTCAGATATCCCTGGAAGATCTGAGACATTGATCTTGACAAAGTGCCAGCTTTGGCCCAAGTCCTAAAAGCAGAATAAAGGGAGAGATAGTATGCCTCAATTTGGTTGGACATCCTGCATTTTCTCAGTCAAAGAGTTATTTATAGGCAAATAAAAAAGGTTGGAATCTGTTTATTCTGTGTGATAGAAATGAGGGGAGGTAGTGATGTCTAGAAACTACTGGAGAAGCCGTTCCACATAATCTCAGATATAAAATTCTTCCATTTATTAGACTAACATGATTTTCAAAATTGCTTATTGTTTTCCTAGTCCTTATTCTGTTCAAGTCAACAGTGAAAATCTCCTTGATTTATCTAGTAGGATAGTATGGCCTTCACAGTGTCCTTTCTAAAATTTCTTATCCTCAAACTCACCTTTTTTTTCAGGATTGCAGGGTGAAGAAAAGAATAAAAATAGCCTTGTTTCAGTGATGGTAAAAGCTACTTTACTAATCCTGACTTCCTTTCACTGGTTCCAAAACATCGTTCCTTGTGTCCCTAAGGAAAACGTCCCACTATCATGGCCAAAAATGAAATTCTGGTAATGTATTCCATGATCCTGTTTTAGCACCATTATCTGTCACTGCTGACAATATCCTTTTTTCCTTCTCACTGGTAACCATCCTCACCTATAGTTTCTCCCCTCTGGTTCAGCTTTTCTGCCTTGCTACCTTTATACCTAACATGCGATACCTTCTTCTCCTTCATTCATTTCCCACTTCCATCTTAGTCCATCACCTGTTACTTTGATTACCTCTCTCATTCCCCAGTGTGCACAGCTTTCTACATTTTAGAAGTGCAATTTTTATCTACTGCCACAGCATCAGATAAAAGCAGGAATGAGGTCAGCAGCTGAACTGCTGTATCTTGTCACTAAATCACTCGTGTAACTAATTTTCCCTTCTTGAGATATCAGAAGGGTAGGAACTGGAGCTGAAGTGCCATTCAGACTTCCATGGCAACCTCTAATAATTTTAATTGTTTTTGCTTTGCTTTGCATTGAATGTTGGAGGACTTTGCTATTTACTTTTAAGCAGCTGAAAAGAGAAAGATCCAGATCTTTTATTTTTCTGATACAATAACAATTTATGCCAATCCCTAAACTCTTGAAAACACGAGTTTACAATGGAAACACTAACAGATGCTTAGTGGTAGAAAGCAGAGGAGTGGTTGCCATGGAATCAGATGGCAGGGAAGGTAGCTCACTTTTTAAACTCTCTGGCAGCAAACATGTAGAACCAACAAGTGGACAGCAATGCTGGCAGACATTTATCTCTGCACAGCACTTTGAAGGGCTGCATGGAGGCTACTGCTGTGACCCAGCACTGGAAACTGGGTTAGCCAGGTATTCAACAGCAAGGGGTGAGCAGGGTGGAGCAGAGAGATGGATGATGAACAAACATCTGGATTTCATGTAGTTTATGTATTTGTGGTTTAAAGGGACCAAGTCCAGCCCCTTCTTGCCCCACAGAAAAAGTGCTAAAGAAAGCAGGAGGATGGTTTATATTTTCTGACAGATGAAGTAAATCATCTACTCTCTATCCAGCAGAAGCATAATGTTGATGCTATCAGCAAGACAACAGCTGAGTGAGGGGTTAGAAGTCTTCTTCACATAAAGTTCTCTTTATAAAATATCTTTGCAATAATAATTTTTCACTATAAAAAGTGTGTCATTAAAACAGTCATATGTTATTTTGAAAGCAAACTACATCCAACATAACTGAAAGCCTGGTGGGTAAGATATTTCTATAAGATGTGGGAAACAGTGGGTCTAGTTCGTGTCTGGGAGGAGGCAGAGAAGTAACCTGAAATTTATATTTCACATCTCAGCAGTGTGCCTTTACCCAGGGACTTGAGGATCAGCCCCTCCCATTACTGCTGTTATGGAATGTAGGACACCCAAAATAATTCATGTGGGAGACACAGTATGAGATGATGAAATTCCACTCAAGTGAAAGCCACTTTATTGAAACTGAGCATGGCAAAAACTTTTAATAAAACAAGATATGGAAATTCCGTTAGTTCCAGATAATAAAAAAGGTCAGTTTTTACTCACTTGTTCCTGGGGCTACAGACAGAAAACCTTTGAGCATAACCTTTATCATGACACTTTCTTGTTTCTCCTTTTGGAGGAGTAGATAAGTAGAGATGTTAAGAAAACACTAGGAGCCTCAAAAGCCCTTTGATTCAAGAGAAGATTCTTATCAAATCTGGTCACCACCAATACAGTCCAGAAATTTTCTATTATAGAGTCAGAATTAATGAGTGACCATTACACAGAAAATTTGTATTCATACTCCACTTTTTTTTTCTCAACAGCTCAGGACAATTCTGCCATTTCTGACTAGAATATGGAATGCACTGCAAGAATTTCCAAGAAATTCTAAGCAATTACATCTTTCATCTTTCTACAGATGCCAATTCACATTTGTTTATCAGTTCATCAAAAATATAATGAAATGTCATAGAATTTTTTCTTTTTTTTTATAAAATCCAACTGGTTTAACTTAATTTGATTTTATAAAGGAGTTTTATTAAACAACACTAACAGAGTTATGAAATGAAAAATTGGTTCATCTTTTTTAGAACCAATATTTGACCCAGGTATTGGCCTCTGATATATAGTATTCAAAAGTAATCTTATTTTCTCATATTAACTTCCTTTTCAGGCTCATTCCACTGTTAGCCTGCAATTCCTATTTTAATTAGTTCCTTGGCATATTTAAAGGTAAAACTTCCTTAATTTTACACAGGATTTTTCTGCACACTTTTCTCCAAAATTCTTTTGTTTTCTGTGCCTGGTTTTAACTTATAATTCTCAGCCATGACTAGTTCTTCTAGCTAGTAGCTGGCAAACTCTTTGTTTATGTTCATAATTTTTCAATTTGTCTTCATGTTTAGTAGTTTTTTATCCACATAAGCGGTATAAAGCTGTCAGACCTGCTCACATTCTGTAGAGATCTGGATGGAAGCTCATTAGAGTTACATATAATATCAGGGCCAAATAAGAGAGAATTTAAAAACCATGGAGAGGAGAAGCCAGCATGTGGCAGACAAACCACTACAGCCTTGTTCCAACTCATCAGCAAGACCCTTAGTATTGGCAGACCCAACTGAGTGGCAGCAGAATAACATCTTTCAACAGTCAGCAGCCAGAACATTTGTGCCAAAACTCAACAAAATACTTGTATTCACAAGCCATCCTTTTTAACATCCTCCTTGTGTGTCAACCAAATAACACGCAATAATGAATATTTACTATCTTTTATCTCCCAATTTGCAGTAGTTTTGTCTCACCAATTCTCCCACAAAAATGCAACCATGTCAATGGAAAATGTGGCTCTCTAAGCGGAAGGAACATGTCAGGTCTTACAAGAAAGAAAACAAGATAAAATACTGAAATGGTATGATGCATGCAAAAACTGAACTCATGATTTTTTTTATCATGTTCTCCATCTTTCATTATATTACTGTATCTCTTCTAGAATTGCAATAGATCATCTTCAGTTCAGTTCTTTATGGTCAGAGTACACACGTGTACATAAGGTTTCTGCAAAAATGTACATAAGATTTCATGATTGGACTGTCAGACTGGTCTTTGAGAGATAAATTGTGCCACTTCTTACGCGTGAAGAAAGCTTTTTAAATTTGCCTTTTCTGATAACTGAGTGGGTTTACAATACATTGGGGTGACATGCACTTTATTCACCATGTTCAATTTTGCCCTTCACCTTCCCCTCATGCTCAGTGTTAAATGCACATATCCACACTTCTACCAAAGCTGCTCAAATACTCCTAGAAAACTCATGCCTTCCAGGGAACCTGTGAATCTACAACAGGACAGCAAATTATCACAATGCACATCTGCTGCTTGGGGGAAAAATCAGGGCTTCTTTAGCTAATCCCAGACTCCTAAAATCAGAGAGAAAGTTGCTTTGGTCTGGGCTTTCCTTGGTTGGTCCTGAAGGCTCTACCTAAACTAAATATATAACTCCAGTGAACATAGTATATTCTGAATATGACATAAGCAACAATTTGAGGTGTCTCATGGACTAAAATATCTTTTATAAAGCCTAGAATGATGTGTGTCTATGTTTTGCAGTAGCAAGAACATCGTTATTTCAGTGCTGTAGACTGAACATATTCTTTTTCAATACAACCTGTATTTTCCAGACTGTTTCTGCTGTTTCTGAAGATCACTTCTATTACATTTGAATACGTTCCTCTATACTCTCTTTTCCATGTTTAATCAGTGTATTTTCTGTTTTATGGTCTCATGTGCTAGGAAAACATTCAGCTTATCCTCATGAAACAGCTCTTGAACAACTGATAATTGTGTCCTCAATATTTTTATCCACGTCTTTTGGCATACATGCTCCAATTGCTCAGGCTTGGTTGTTTCTGCCATTCTTAAGACAGTGGTTTGCAAAATGGTATCTGGGTTCTCCTTGAAGAGGCTATTTAATGTGTTGTGTCCTTGAGGCTGCTCCAGGGCTGCTTGGCCCTGCCTAGCTGTGAGACTCCCTCATCTTGCCCAGGGCTCAGGACTCCATCTCAGCCCTGCTGGCCACCAGCCTCTGTCCCATTGGCACCCCAGGATGGGACATGTCCAGCTCCCAGGGCCCTGCCCTGCCTGGACATGGGCTCTGTTGCTTTGGGCCAGCCTGCATTCCCACATCCATGCCACAGGCTGCTCCTGTCCCCAGGGAGATGCCAGGACCCAGGGCTGGGACTGCCCCAGTGCCCCCTGTCTTCCCTGCTTCTCCCTGAGAAGGTGGGATAGGCCCCTTCCTTGATGGACCTATGGGTAGTGGCCATGGACCCTGACCCCACAGAGCCCCTGGCCCTCATAGACCTGAGTGTGATTCCCTCTTTTACTTTCTTTAAAGACTGGCATTTATTTGATTGCTGTCACATTCCCTGTGCTATTCCTAAAAACCATGGTAATAGTTTTGAGATTGCCTCAGGCACATTTTTTAAGTACCTAGGAGTAAATTTTAACAGACACAGTTGACTGGAAAACATTCAACATAGTATTCCCTAACTTTTAAAAAATTATTATTATTATATTCCATCCTTTGCCAGTAGTTGACTATGTTCAAGTGAAAATTTTTAACAAAGATGACCACTAGAAGGCATTAAACATTTTGACTTCTGTCATCTTTTCTGATCTTTGTTTTATGTGTCAAAGGATTTCCATCTCTTCTGAGTCACAGTGGATCAACACCAACCAGCAGGAAAGGAGAAAAGTCTCTTAGAACTAAGTAGAAGATCTCATGACTGGGCATTGTTGAATGAGGGCATGCATCTGAACTGGTGCTTCATAAAAGGATAGAGATAATAACTGACTTTGGGTTCCTTCCTGAGCATTGCTCCTCCTTCCTTTTACTGTGCCTACCACTCATACACAAGAGATTCCAGTGCCTAGATTTTATTTCAAATTCTTTTTGAATTGTTCACAAATTTGCTGATTCACACATAAAATGTCATGCTCAACTGTTAATATACGTAATTTCTTCTATAAACTGATTTAGCACTCAGCTATGTTGGATACTACAGCAGAAGAATAATCTGAAATCAATGAAATTTTGATGCAAAGTGTCTTTTTAATAGTTAATTGTATGAAGAGCCCCATGAGGGTCTGACCATCATAAAGAGGAGGATGGTACCATGAAAACAAAAAAGCAGCATTGCTGAGATGAATGATATGGATTGTCTAAGAAATGAACACAACAGTCTCTGACTACTTATTATTTAAAAAGAATACAATGTAGTTGAAGTAATATTCACATTTCAAAGTGAAATTGAGCATTTCTCAATGATCTGAGATTCAGGTATAATTCTTGGATTGAAAATGGATCTTTATCTTTTTTGAGGATTTGTCTATCATTTCACATAAATAAAACAAGTAAAAGGAGGAACTTTGAGTTATTTTGAAACTTTAGAGATAATTTTCTCCAAATGAAGCTAAATCACATCGATTTCATAAGATGCTGTGGCCAAATAGTGAGAAGTCTCATTAGTATTCTGTATTTCAAGGCCTTATGTGTTTGCAATGTAAGTAATTAAAATGTTTAAATAACTTTAATATTAGGACAGAAACTGGTGAAATCAAAGGATTGCAAAGTCAAAGATGACCCTCTCTTTCATCTTTATTTTTTTTTCTTTCTTCTTTTAAGTACAACCTTAGCTCATTAAAGGGATTAATACACTCCAGGCATATGGCAGTACTTGTGACTCATACCCTTCCCATGTCAATGAAGAGATGAGCATTGGCTTATTAGACTTAAGGTCAGAGTCTGCATACCATATAAACTGTTTGAAGACATATCTCCAAGCTATTCTCAGAGCTTTCCTGTCACTTAGTGGGTGTGGATTTGCAAGGGTAATTATAAAGCAATATATAGGTGTTTCCATTAGCTCTGACTAGTCCTGTGTGCAGCAGCATGTTCCATGGTGGAGTGTAGCCTTCTACATTTAGTTTGGGGCTGTATTGACTACAGTTTTCCTGTGCTTATTATCTCTTGTAACACTAGTCAAAACATTCAAGAGACTCAAAATATGAGAATGTGTTCTATAGCACTTTAAACTATGTTTTTTCTTCATTTTTCATTTGGCATTTAACAGTCACTATTCATTGTTCACTTGGCCCTCAGCAGTGAAGCTGTTTTAATTCCTAAGAAGTAAGTTCAATTGTGTCTATCAAGAGGAAAGATGTGGCAATATATGGTTTTGTGTGAGACAATGTGAAGAAATTAAAGATGTGATTAGGAGGCACTAAAAAGGTTTTAGAACAGAAGTGTGACAAACGGAAAAGAAATGGTCCACAGTTGGTCCATGATAAGTCCCTCTTCTCCATGATAAGTCCTACTCTTCTTTTTCTGTTTTTCCACCATCTTTTTAAAGACATTAAACAGGGAGAAACATTCTAAATTCAATATTTCCACTTGATTTTTGAGGACTTGAGAAGATTTCCTTGTCCAAAACTCAGCTGTCTGACATGTTCCCTGCCTGCATTCTGCCCAATTTGCCATCCCCTTTCCCTTTGGTCTGATAAATATCTGTAAATTAATCTTTATTGTTAAAATCTTATGTTAAGAAGACAGACTCTTTTCACTAAAATATGGGGGTTTTTGCATTAAAATTTACCTGCTTTGAGATACAATGTTTTTCTGATCATCTGGTGTGTACTTGTTTCTCTAAATTAAAATTTCTTTGCTTAAATGTTCTTGCAATAAAACTTTTACCTCTCTCTCCCTTAAAAAAAAAAAGAAGAAAACATAAGAAAATTAAAAAATCAAGCCAATGACATTAAAATATGCTTTTTGGTAACTTCTTAAATTAATGTTTCCAGATAGACATTTCATTTGCTTAAGATTTAGAGGGGAATTATAAAACCATAATTGTGTAATGATTAGACAGTACTATAAACTAAATAAATATCAACTTATTATTAAAAACATTCCTTGTAATAATAGCAGTTAATCCTCTTTAATGTGTTTTTAATAATAGTTTTATATTTAATGTAGGATGAATGACTTACTAAAAGTAAATTTTATGTGTTTTATATTCTCCACATATGGCATTAAGCCATTAGCACTAATGGGATTTGAATGGTATTGAGTTCAGGATAGCCCCCAAGTACAAGTGTGGGAACCTTAATTAACTTTTTATTAAAATATTCAATTAAATGCATTGCTAGATTATTAAGATATTTTTACATATTGTTTAATGTCAGTTAGTTATTAAACATTTTCACAGGCTTCTGAAAATGGTCCTAGAGCATGCTGATAGCTAAAATTTATTTGAAAAATGTTGATGATCAATTTTCTAATCTTGTGGGCAAAATTGGGTTTTAATGAAAATTTTCTAGCTAGCTGTGATGCTGAACTGGAAGAGGACCTAATGAACAGGTTAGTGAGTAAGAAGCTTAACTTGCAGAGGGAAAGTTTCATGTGGAGAATAATGAAAAACTTTCTGGCTCCAAGTGCAATGAGGTGCTGAAATGGTGTAGATGGTGGAAGTTTTGCAGCAAAAAAAGCTACTTCATTCTGTGTATTCATACTAGCTGGCTGAGGAAAAGGGGCACAATGGACTACTGAGATCTAAACTGGTAAACAAGATTGATTTCTGCTAATGTCACTGAGTAAGTTACCACCCTACTGTTTCTGCCTTATTTTTATTCAATGTAGGCCATAATGACAGTTGTTATGGTTTAAGCAGGTGAACTAGTACTATTAAACTCATTAAAAGATTGAATTTAGACTATGTAACTCACAGATGAAGAAGAATTCTTTTTAGAACTGTGTGTGAGATATCCAAACTGAGGCAAATCAGCTGTGTAGAGGATAAAGGATTAAGGATAAATTCCCCTCTATTACAAACCTCAACAGGGATATTAGAACGGAAAATAAACTCAAATATTAAATGTTGTTGCTCAGACCAATAAAGCCAGAATAACAGATACCATATTATAATGTTACTAAACTAAAAAAGAAACAACTACTTGCATGAATTAAGAGAAATTAAAGTAGATGATGGATTACAGTATTATTTCTGTGAGGTACAAGTATTCCACTTTTATCAAGGCTCTACTGGGAAGCTTATTTTAGCTTTACATGCCAAGGTAAAGGGGCTAAACCCTTCAAATGATTTCCCCCACTGAGCTCAGAAAATGTCCATACAGTATACCTTTCATATTTTTCCTGGACAAATATGTTTTGAAATAAAAGTTGATGCTAATATGAGCTACCTTCTTCAATGGTATGTTAAGCATACACTATTTATTTTCATTAACTTCAAAGGCTACAGAACACCATTACTTTTCACAAATTACAAAGATGTTCAGCAGCCAAATCTATTTATCTATTTAAACCACATCCATTAACATGTTATTTGATTTACTTAGATTCTCCAGAGCAGTTTGCAAGCAGTAACCCCCACTGAGAGTGAGTTCAGCAAGAGCTTTATAATGAATGACTCAACTCCAAAAAGCCAATAGCTACACTGGCAAAAGATGTTGCTGCACTAATTCCACTCTTCCCATTGTTACTCACCAAGCAAAGGATGTGTTTCACCTGCTGTGTGCAGCATAACAGTCAACTGTTAGGGTTTTTACTCTGTTCCAGTTTCCAGGATGATTGCAAGCAACAGCAGAAAATCCAGCTTCACCTCTGAATCTGTCTATGCCCTTAAAATTTCACAGTGAATAGGAGGAAGTGTTTCTTGCTACAGCATTTAAAATTTTCCTTTCAAAAATTCAAATAATTTGCAAGTATAACCTGTTACAGCCTAGGGACAAGTGTGCCTTGCAGTCTAGATGTCAGAGACTACAGGTGTGGTCTGGTGTAGAGGGGGCAGACCTTAGGTGCTCTTTCAGTTGCAGGTGAAGTTTGCAAATGGACTGTACGAAAACAAGAAAGTCAAACTGGACTCCATCTTAAAGGCCAAGATGCTCTTCTATTTTAGAGAAAAAAAATCACAGAAATACTGAATCCCTAATGAGATAGAAGACTGTGTTGACAAATTGTGACCATAAAATATGAGATGACACTGTGGTTTGAATAATAACATAAAGGAAGTTCATGTTATATTCCAGACAAGTGCAATGATTTGATGAACAGAGTTCTTAAGACATGGTCTTTTTAAATATATTTTTTCAATGTTAGCAAGTATTAGGTAAGAATTTGCAATGAAATATCTGTAAAAGGATGTAATACATAAATTAGTTGCATTTCAGTGGAACATACAGTGATACATACATAGTGCCACCTGTGGTGCTCTGTCAGGCACAGTGCTTCCTGAGGAACAGTCACTTTGTCCTCTTACAGATTAGAGGAGAGAAAACGATTCAGGAAAAGAAAGAAGTTTTAGAAAATGTGTCTGGCAAATGGAGAAGTCAAGAGATCAGCTTGGTCATAAATCTGTCCTCCAAAGTGTTAATATCTATGACAGACATTTGTCTATAATTGAACTCAAAGGTTCCACAATAATCCAGTATTCATTGTCCTTTTTATTAGAGTCTTTTTCTGATGACTAACTCCCATCTTTCTTGCTGAAATATAAATCCTATGCCTCTTATTCTATTCAGTAGTGACATGGAGAAAAGATTAATGCACCCTCTTCTCAACATACTCTCCCATACTCTCCCATTAGCCTTTTCTTCTTTAGTCTGAACAATCCTCATAGCTTTCCTCATAGATATTTTTTTTTGTTGGTTTTTTGGCTTTTTTTTTAAGATTATTCTAATTCTCTGGACTCTTTCTTGACAGGGCACAAGAAAAGAGAGCACAAGAAAAAAAAGAAGTCAGGGGCTTGTCTTAGACAACTTGGAAACCAAATGTCCTTCTAGTATGGACGGAAAGCCATTTTTTGCAAAAAAAGCATGACATTGTTCAATCATACTCTGCTGATCTTCCATACTAATTAATTTGATAGATGGAAAAGTGTGATACAAAGTTCTAATGATACCACATCACATAAGAAATCCATGTCAAATATGGAAATGAAACAATTACTCCTTTTCTTTTTCCATCTTTTAAACCCTGGCCTCCCTCAACAGATTCAAAACATAGTAGCATGACTGTTCCAATGGCTATTCTACATTAAAAGTCTAAAGAATAAACCAAATTAAACAACCATACTGAGAAAAAAGGAGGGAGTTTGACTAACTGCAACATTCTTCATTCCCTTAGGATTTGAAACAATCCTCGGTAGTGTTGTACTCCTTGGGGAAAAAGTGGACCCATGCATTTTAAATGAGAAGAATAAATTAAAGGCAGTCATCAATCCAATTTTAAGTTAAATATCCCAATGGGGTAAAAATATGATGAAGAAAATTAAACACAAGAGGGAAATTACAGCAGAATGTTAAAGTAGGGAAGCGGAGAATTAATAATGAAAATTAACTGAGATATTTCTTCTGTGGTATTCACTTATGTTTTTCCCTATTGATTACATCTTACAGGTACTTTTAGGCCTACCATGCCATGAATTAGGTGAAAGCAAGGCTTGGGACATGTTATTACTACATGCAACATCTGGTCCCTAACACATTCTTCTTTGATCAACGGTATGTCATGTGTTATAGTGAAGCAGATTGCGTAGCTCATCCTTACTGAACCTTCGCCCCCAGGATGTCATGTGAAAGGCAAACTCCATCTGCCTCAGAGACACCAAAAATAATCTGAAATGTAGAAATTCACTCTGATAATGTCAGGAATCAGTAGTACAAGCAGGTGTAGGAATAAAGTCTTGCTGCTTTTGTAAAAGCAGATCAAGCTCTTTTGTTGATGATGATTTGAAGAATTTAGTCTCTTTTGTATGAATTTTTCTCCCTAATTTTTCAAGTTTTTGGTGAGGTGTGTGAGTTATTGCATGAACCTGGAGCCAGGCATAACATGCAGCAGCTGATGCAGAGTCTTGTTTCTGTGATTAGATTGAATTTAATTACACATAACTCAATGAACACTTTTCTCACAGCTTCCAGAACTTGAAGACCCATATCCTCTCTTTCTTTTTTCACTTCAGAATTAATTCAGAGGAAAATCCAGAGATAGGTGCAGTCCTGGGCTGAGCAGAAGCCCTGATGTCTCTCTGTGTCCTGTGCCAGGCCATATGGCCCCTTCACAAGTCATATGGTGCCTCCCTAGTCCAGGCACAAGCCAGGGAGAAAGCCTGGGGATACCCCTCCTTTCCTTGATGTCCTGGAGCTGACTCCACTCACATGCCTAGTGTGGCACAGCAGTTCCTCCCGTTCCTCTGAGCCTGGTGTGCTGGGTCCGAGTGCCAAAGAAGAGTAACACTGAGAAAGGGAAACAGATGGGAGCTAATGCTTTGCTTCCCTGCAAAATATCCAGCTAAACTGATCTGGCTTATTTTGAGTGCTGGTATGTCAAGAACCAGCACTCTGGCTCACACTGGTATGTGTGAAGCATCCAGAAATACAAAACCAAATTACAACAGCATTGCAAGTTTATCAGGTGAGCTGTAGCACTTACTAGTTTGAAGGTGCTCAACCCACATCCATTCTTGGCAATTTGCCTTAGATTAGTTTTTAATGAAATATGAAAAAAAAATCTATGCACATAAGAAATACCTGGAAATCTGCTGACATATGATGACTGTGTGTCTGAGCTCATCTGTATGATAAAGTGCAGTGCAAAGCTCTGTTTTGTAGTGAGCTTGTATTCTGTTATACACTGACCTTGGACTTAGTGGAATCCAGTGAATTTTCCCCATTAGATGGATGAGATGTGGTACAAAGTTATTTGCTTTCCCCGCACATTCTTGAATTGGAACCTGCAGGATTTCCTACACTTTTCATCAGGATCCCTAAACGACATGCTTAAATGAAATTGGTTGTTTCCATCATTTGTGTGAGGTCTAATTTGTCCTCAGACGATTGCACAATTTCTCAACATGTATGAGGGAACCCTTGTTAGGGAAAAGGAGAAACTTGCAGGATTACTCGCTCTGTGCATTTCTGATATCTAAACCTCCTCTTCCTTGTGCCCCATAAATGATGCCTCTACTCAAGTGAACAAAAGCCTCAGCAGAATGAGAGGTTTCCTTTGGATGTGGGTCCCTAGGAAAGGCTTAAGTTAAAACTGTTCTTTTCTAGTAGGAGGAATCAATTATTTCCCAGTAAATATGATTCAGTAAGGAACTATTTCCATAACAGAAAAGTAAGTGATTAAAAAACTTTGAGAGATTAGTTATGAATTTAAATGCTTTCCAAAATACTCCCATTAAAGAAAAAAAAAGTGTTAAAATGTGATACAAGGTCCATTTCAGAGTGTTTTAATACAAGACTAATGCAACCTTTTTCACTTGAGATTTACTAATCAATAACTACATTAGCAACAACTGCTATGTTTCATGTAAAGCTTATAAATATTTACACATCTGAAGCAGAGGTATAATTTAATCTCATATTTTATATGATTTTCTTTTAATATGTTAAGGGAGATAATATGGTGCTTGCATACCTCAAAAAAATTAATTTGCAGTGGATAGAATGGATTAAAAAAAAACCAACTTACTTCAGATTTTTATAAATATCCTTAGAACTGTAAGTTAGATGAAATGGCAACTTTAGTACAGGTCTGGGTTCCGTGATGTTACATTCATTTCCACAGATTCATGTGAGAAATAAAAAGAAGATATTTCATACTGAACTCAAATGGTTACAGTGATAACAAAGTTAAAAAAGAACCACTGTTCACTTCAAACATGTTTAACATATTCTTACTTGCTTCTTGTATACAAACTGGTAATAGTAGAAATAGCTGAAAAGTAGTAATTTTTATGATCAAATTCAGAATTAAAAATAATTCATGCCAGACTAAAATTATAAGCTCATGCACTAGGCTGAAATGGAGTTGTTAATAATTTCAATCAATTTCACACTACTTTATTTGTCAATGGACTGGTAATGAGAACACTGTTTTTTCCTGTACACAGGTCTAGTAAATTAAGTTAAACAACAGATGTTGAACAGATGTTCTCATTATTTTAGTGACTTGATTTCTGGTTAGTTCCCAAGTTGTTGTACATGGCTAAGTGTTGTATCATTCTTTCTGTGACAGATGAAGTATCTGAAAGCATCAACACTCAAAATCTCATTAGAAGAAATAGTTTTATAACATTTTATGTGGTAAATGGACACAACCCTGTAAAAAAAAGGCACAATCTATGAAATAGTAGCTTTACATGGTTTCACTTAAATGTAGCATTCCAAGACCCATGTTTCCACATATTGTTTTATGAGTTACAAACTAATAAACACTGAACAATTTTCTTCAGATTTTCCTTTTCATCAAGATCATAGAAAAATTCTGAAGTCATAATCAAGGTGATAATATTATTCTATGAATCATCATACAAATTAGAGAATCACTAGGGCTGTGCAGGCTTCAGTGGTCAATACTCAGAAAAGCTATTTAGTGTCAACCTGGGATGAACATTATTGCACTGTCTACAGTTTCGGGAATCACAGTACAAAAAAGGTATTAAACTGTTGGAGAGTGTCCAAAGGAGGGCAAAAAAGATGGTGAAAGGCCTTGAGGGGAAACCAGATGAGGAGTGGCTGAGGTCACTTGATCTGTTCAGCCTGGAGGGGAGGCTGAGGGGGAGACCCCATTGCAGTGTACAGCTTCCTCACTGAGGAAGAGGAGGGCAGGCACTGATCTCTTCTCTGTGGTGACCAGTGACAGGACCTGTGGGAATGGCCTGAAGCTGTGTCAGGGGAGGTTTAGGTTTGATATTATAAATTGTTTTTTCACTGAGAAGGTGGTTGGGCAATAGAACAGGCTCTCCAGGGAAGCGATAACAACACCAAGCCTGACAGAGTTCAAGGAGCATTTGAACAATGCTCTCAGGCACATGGTGTGACTCTTGGGGTGTCCTGTGCAGGGCCAGGAGCTGGACTCAATGATCCTGATGGGTCCCTTCCAACTCAGCATATTCTGTGATTCTGTGAAAAGAATTTAATGAAGGGTCTAGAGTCTTATTAGCACCTTATCCTCATTTCCCGAAATATAAATCTACACCTTTCATTTAAGATTGCTTTTATTGTAGTCCTTCTTCCTGCTGAATACCAGCCATATCCTGTTTGGTTCCCTTTGTCTGGTCCTTGCCAGGATGCAAGTTCCTGCAGCTGGGGACCTGTTAGTTTCCTGGAAAGTGGCTTGGCTCAGCCCCTGCTGCTGTTATACCAGTACTGGGCAGAGCATCTATATCTGGTTGAGCACCCTGGAGAAGTGGTGGTATCTAGCAGTATATTTTCCAGCAGCAGTTGCCTCTAATCACACCATCATTGTTATTGTAGCCCAGGACAATTTTGTCATGAGTTGTAACAGGTCACAGTGCTCCAACAGTGCGGGGACCCAAGGCTTATCCAGGCTTGCCATGTCCAAAGCTATGTTCAGCCTTGTTTGGGGGTTGATAAAAGGGGCAGTGGCTGTGGCCTCTTCTGTTTTAGCTCCACTCTGAGATCCCTGATATGGCACCATTCTGACAAAGACAGCAAGTCAGTGGATAAAACAGCAGCCCTTGAGGGCACCTAGGGCTGGGACAGACAATTTTACCACTCTCTGGCCTCAGAGGGAAGCTGGAGCTACAAGTTAAAAAATAGTTGAAAATAAACCCAAGGAGATCCCAAAACTGGGGAGGAAGAAAACCCCATCACAGACAGTGTCGACCTCCAGTAAAAATTCTAGGATGCTGACAAGCTTGCAGCAAATCCCTCTTCCTAATATTTTTGGGAAAGACTGAATCATCAGCCTTGTGACCCAAAAGAACTCTGGAAGGGTGAGTATCACAGCTGAGAAAAGGAGGAGGGACTAGTGAATGTTTTTTTAATAACCATTTAAAATGTTTTATTAATGAGTGTTTTTTAAAAAAATTAATTTGGACGTGGCTATGTTGACATTGTAACTGAACTAATAATTGTTTGTAACTTTTTAATTAGGTTGTTCATATTTAATTCAGGGCAATAATAAATGTTTGTCTTCATACAGTAGGATTTGTTGCCACTTACCCATAACAAGATTTTGGGTATGGAAGTACTCAAGGATATTCTCTTTATCCAAAATCCTTACCTTGTATAAGAGGTGCGGATACATGTGTGTTCATGTCATGACCATACACACTGGTGCACGTCTGTTTTTTCCAACAATTGGGATTGATTTTTGGGTCTTGCATGTTATAGTTACAGCAACTTGGGAGATCTACTAATGTGGGCAGGGAAACACCCCACATATCAATACATACATTAAATACCTATCAAAGCCTTGGGGTCTTTGATACACATCCAAAGACTTTTGTTATATGAAAATTCCTATTAAGACAACTCTATCCTAGGCTTTTTTTTCCCTAAAAACTTGATTTTTTTTTAGAATGTGCTGCAACCATTTAGCAACAATTTTATCTTCTTCAACTTTTAAGCATACTATGTACTGACTTTTGTATTTAGTATTCTCTATTTTACTAGCCAAAAGCCACTATTTCTGAAAACTCTCGCAGGAATTAATATGACAGGGTACAATCATCCTTTGTTAATAAAAAGTAAAAATGCCTGAAAAAGATACTCAGCATTTCAAGTTCAAAATTCAGTTGTGATAATGCAGCTGAAAATAATGAGTTACAATTAATAATCACAAGGATAAAATACTGTAAAGGTAAATCTGCTCTTAACACACACAGTTGCAAAACAAGCTGCAGTTTTCAGTCAGCTGTGCTTAACTGCCCAGAGCCAAGAAAAGCCAGAACATAAATGATAGCGTTTCAGTTTCTGAAGAGTTTCCTCAGTTACCTTTACCTCTCTCAGCCTCAGACCATCTGTGCCTATAATTTTCCAATTCTCCCTCTGGCCTGTTGCTGCTTTACGAGCCTTAAAAGCAAATGGAAGGTTAGCAACCACTATTTCTGACTGGGGGTTAAGTGGTCCCCTTGGTTTCTTTTTCTACTTTCCTTGCTGGATTATTATGATATTTCCTGTTCAAAATGTACATTCTTATGTTATATGAACCAGTGAATATAGAAAAAAATATCATGTTCCTATTACAAACACAATACATAAGTATCCCAGAAATTAAACTTAAATTAGCCCCAAGCACAAATGCACACTTAGGAATGAACTTTTTTCCCCCTCTAATTCTAATTAAAGAAAGTATATCTTCCATAATCACAGAAATGTTCTGATTCTGTTTCATGATTCGAGCTGTTTTGAACAAACAGCTAAAAGAAAGGCCTACCACATAGAAGGATCAAGTGAGTGAATAGCCTTTCTTGCTGCTGCACTGTTAAGTCAGTCTCTCAATTATGTGAAATTCAGGAAAGCACAGAGTGTAACCATGGTTGCAGAGCATTAAAATCCAACTCTGCCATGGGGTTCCAGAGAGACAGATACTTTTTATGATACCAAACTGCTGTGTCACGCACAGAAAATTGAAGTACGGCTTAAGAAACAAAATTCATTAACTTCAAGAGAGAAAAAGGCAAGCAATGGATGTTAACATTCAGTAGATGATCAAAATGTTTAAGGACACAAACCAGAGAGATATGCAGGTCGCATACATGTAATTTGTCAGAAGCTATCTCCACAATAACAGATGAAGTGATGTCAAAAAGTTTGGCAAATATCAGTGCATGGAAAATTGTTGTTTTAACATGTGGTGTTCTTTTGTCTCAGCTGGAGGAAATGTGCATTACCAGGGTGTCCATCGATGTTACAGCAAAGACAATTCCAGCAGAAACAAGAGACACATGCTTTATTTTTTTTGTTTTGTTTTGCTTTGTTTTTGGCTTTTTGAAAAAGGGTGCTCCAGAATAAGGAGTATAACCTGATAATGTCCTTAGGTGAATTTGCCAATTAATTTTCTTCCATTTTTATGCTGTCACTGATTTAATTTCACCCAATTTGCCGAGGCTATTAGCACAGAAAATACAGGAAGTAATGACTTGTGGAAGCAGTGCTTTGGAAGCCCTTGTGACAACCAGAGGATATGTGGTAATGACCATATAGAGCTATCATTAAATTGACCTCCTCTGAGAAAGCAGGTGTCAGCGAGCAATTTACTGTGCCTTAGGTACCATTTTGGGAAAGGTAATTCCAGTGGGAATGCTGCTTCTCTGCTCTACCTAAGACTTGTAAAATGGTCAATATTTTTCAGTCACTTTCCTTCTTGGACTATTCATAATTTTGTGCTTATCCTTTGACCGAGGGCATGAAAAGGCTAAAGGTGTTTGATTAAATCAGATAGAAACAGGTGAACTGAGACCAGTGAAACCTTTCCTACTCACAGTCACATCTATTTACATTAGCCAAGTATCAGATGATGTCTGTGTAAGAAACAGAAAGAGCAGAAAGGCTTATCTCCTCTTGAACATTTCCAGTGTATGTATTTTCAAAAACAAGATCCAAACCTAACTGCAGGCCAGACAGACTTCTCAAATAAAACCAGCCCATTCCAGGATGCTGAGGGTGGCTTATGGCTCCCCTTTGAGAAAGGAATGTCCCAAAGAAGTAGGGAGACAAATGCACAGGTTTATGCATGTTCATGTAGCCTAAATCTCTGGTGCTGCATCATCTTTTTCTTGGCGCCTGAAGCTTGGCGTGATGACTCCACAGAGGCTGCAGCATCCTGCTGTGTTGTTTTTAGCTATCCTACAAACTGTGGCAGAGCAAGCAGAAGACTCATGCTGTTTTAGAGACTGCATAAACTAATTTTAGAAAGAGCTTGGAAGGGGAGGATGAGGTTTACAGCAACAACATTGTGTTGTTACACTACTCTATCACCAACATATGATAAATATATTTCAACATTTTTAAATAAAGTAAAACCTTATTTGGTACTGACCAGCAACACAGTAGAAAAGAATATTGCAACAATAATTTTCAGTGAAACCTGGTAATTTTGAATCAGAAGAGGCTGCTTTTAAGGATGAAATAAATACAAATTGCAAAAAGCAAAAAAGCATATGTCATGTTGGCAGTAAGCAAACATTGGCATGTTGGCAAATATACTGACATTTCCTTTAGTCCTCCTCACTTTCCTCTTGCCATGAGCTTTGTTTCTAAGCAGACAATCTGGGAGAAATCTGTTGCCCTCTAGATATATCTAGATCCTTCCCTTCCTTTAACCTCTTCCATTAAATACCTCTTTCATGACAAATGGGTGGTCACAGACCCCCTTCAGCTTGAACGAAAACGCTTCGTAGGAACTTGATTAGCTCAGAGGATACAAGGGCTCCCATCCCCCTCCATCCCCCCCGAATTTAATATCTCCAAAGTATCTACAGCTGATGGACTGACTGCTGAAAAATAATCCCATATTCACTTATATATCTTGCATGGCTATTTATTTTTTTCAAAATAGTAATTTATGAAAACATCCAGAATGCGTTTTAGAAAAGATGAAGCAAACACTACTTCCCCTTTTTCTGTTGTTGTCTGCTTCAATATTTATATTTATATTTGTTTGAAATAAGTTATTTTGATTTAAGTAAAAAAGATATTTGGGACTTGACTGACAACTAGTTCAATTCTACAGAGTATCAGAAAAATGACATTTCCACACTTGCCACATAGCTAACCTCAAATACATAAAATCTATTATTCATCTCATAATGACTTGTGACAGTACATGTCACATGTGAGCTGTGTGGCAGATGTCCTACGCTCCTAGACTGTCAGAAAATTGTGAAGTAATGATTACTAAGTTCTAAAAAGAACTAAAAAGGTAACTTTTTAGAGCCTATGTTGCACAAACAACATAGTTCTGCATCCCCATCTCATTCTGTGGGCAGAGGTTACTTCCACAATCCATGGTTATTGTGACATAAAATTGCCACTACAAACTGAATCTTTTCAGGCTACTGTGCTGACAGTGTAAGCAGAAAGATTTTGAAGGTAATAAAATACTGAATCTCCATTCATGTTATCCCTTGGTCCTGAGTGCTCTACAACCACATAATATATTGTGCAACATAATTAACTGCTCTTACATTGCTTTCAGTATTTTATGCCCTGTTACTTCATTTATTCTTTGAAAACGTTTTTATAATTTAATAATTGTAAAATCAGATGATGGATTCTCACACATCTGGAAAAGAGGCAAGCTGAACACAATTTTTAAATTAACAATAATTAGTTGACCCTTGTATGGTGCTTTGCTGAAAACATAAATGTGGTGATTATTTTGTTCATATTATCATATTACCAGTGGACTTATATTGAGAATTTTTCTGTAGAGTGTTGAGAATTCTGGCTCCAGACAATTTTTTCAAAAGATTAACTATATTAAAAAAGAGCTAACTGGCCAAAGAGTCTTTTAAAATTGCCCAGACTAGCTCCTGATATAAATATAGATCAGGATTGAAGACTAGAGACAGGACATGTGTCTGCTTTTGAACAGAGGTAAGTGCACAACCATCTGAATTTATCTGTGCTGGTTGCAGGACAGCAACAGAAAAACCTGGTGTTTTCAGTGCCCTTGGATGCTGCAGCTTTGCCTGTTAATCCACGTCTCCTGACAAACAGGGGCTTTCAGAATATAAGCTAAAACTATTGACAGGCCAGCAGGGATCTTCTGAATTACAGCTCTTGGGATTTAGACTGGAGCTCATTTTTCATCTTTACAAATTTTTTTTAATTGGATGGCATATGTGCCCAAAGAGGTAATCATAACAGTAAAGGCTCTTTTATTAGCTGGTGTACCAACTATTTACATTACTCAAATAGAATATGGTAAATTGATACTCCTTATTTGCCTGAGGACAGTCAAACCCACAAATCCTTGGGAAGGGTACAGCTTCTGTTCTGGCAGCTGTTTTGGGTGGGGATAAGACTAGCTTCTCCTCATGGAGTTATGTTTTGGCACGCTAATAATTCAGAGTCCTCTGAAAGAGAAAGGGGAGTAATTGAGTAAGTATATCAATAAACCTAAACCTATATAACTAGCTTTTAGGAATTCACCAGGGAGGGAAGACAACTCTTTTGGAAAAAAGAAGAGAATTTTACCAACCCATTCTTCACTATGGCACAAACACTAGCTTGTGGTGAAGAGCTGAAGTGCCACCTGTGCCTGTTTTCTGTGTTGTATATGATGCTCTCTCGATAAACTGTGGTAAATATTTTCAGATCAGGCTCATCACATCAAGCAGATTCCTGAGCAGAAGAGGAGCTCATTGCTACTTCATCTGTGAATCCTGAAATATGGAGTGTGAGACTTGCTCTGAGTCCCTCAGCAGAGCTACTGCTGAAGCGTGGCAGAGTCAGGGGAGTGTCGGGGTGCCTGGGCTCCCTGCAGGAGTTTATGCAGCAGCTCCGTGTCATCGCTGCCACGAGTCTGCTCCAGCTCTGACCCTGATGTAGAGAGAGGTCCTGGTTGTGATCTCAGGCTCATCCTAGTCTGCTCTGCATATGTTTAACAAGTCTAGCTCTTTGGAGCTCCTCTGTGGTGCATTTGCAGTAGCTCTGATGTGGCTAGCAGAGATCTACTGCATCCTGGCTGCCAGCCTCCTCCTGGTCTGGGAGCCTGTGATTTATGGTTGCAGTGACTTGAAAGACTCCTGGGCACAACTCTAGGTGGCTCTAGGTAGCCTGATAACTTTTAATGGTGAGTATCTATCAGGTGTAAGTGTCTCTAGAGCAGGCAGTAGCTGAGCAGGGTGTTTTGAGCAAGGTTGCAAATTTTGCTTGGAGCCTCAGAATTTATTTCTTGGCTCTGTCTTTTACTTCTTCTCAGCTAAGCTGGCATTTTATATTTTAAGGTGCTCTAAGGGAACCTTAGATTTTCTTTTGGGTAACAGACGAATCTCCTGCTATTATTCTAGTGAAGCTATTGAAATGACAGTAGAACTGCGGGTGGCTAAATCATGAGTCAAGAGGTATATTTGAAACCGCACCTGATATAATAATTGGATTTTTACCCAGAATACTCCTGTTTTTAAAAATATTTTCCACATTGCTTCATTTAATACACTAGAGGTTTTAATGGAACTGAATTGGCCAATGAAATTCAAAAAGCAGTTGAAAATTAAATACTTTCTATCAAGGCAGTGATCACTTCAGGCTTTAAAGATAAAAAGTTTAATGTTCTAATCCAAAGAAAATACCATAAAGGTTCATATGCAATGCTATATAAGCAAAGCTTTTGATTGTTCTACACAAAATAATCTCTATCCTAGTTAAACTGATTACGGGCTGTGTTTTTCAAATAGCAGCCTAATTTTCCAAGTTTCTTGCCTCTTTTAGGAATCTTCCATTGAAATGGGTAGCATTCTTGATCCTTAGTAAAAATCTGGAGGTTTTATACTTTTTGTTTGCTGCCATGCCAGCTGAAGTCTCATAATTAGATGCTACCATGTTGCTCAAATTTATGTGTATATGTTTCACAAATACTTAATGTACGTTGCAAAATATATATACAAATGCACTTTATGTTAATGAATGCTAATTCAGTCTGTAAATAAAGCAGAAAAGAATTATTGTATTCTTTATTGTTCTGAAGTGAGATGCAGAGAGATTAAACAACTTTCTAAGACTTACAATTAGTTAGGCAGCCTAATGCCTTTGCGAAGCAAAATCCTTCGTCTCTGATATTTTCCTGAGCCATTGAAGTAGGAGCAAGATTGAACCACATATATATCTAATTTCTTGCCTTTCTGGAATAAAAACTTTGCCAATATATTATGAACAAAAGGAACTATCTCTAAAATGTGAGTTGTGTTCAGGGCACTAAATTGTGCCATGTTCTCCAGGCACAGCAGACTCCAACATCTGATCCTTACTTCCTTAGGAGTTTGACTCAACACTGATATTTTCACTGAGTTGTTGCTCACAGTGTCTAGGAAGAGCCAGCAACAGAACCTACATTGCATTTGTAGGAAAATAAGTTCGAACAGGATGGTCCAATAAAGTATTCATTACTAAAAAGGAGTTGGTTAGGATGTTTTATGCCTAGGACAGTTATCTGCATGAATATTTCATTAACATATTTTTACAGCTATCACAGAGATTACAGGCAGCTGATTAGACCTCCTGCAACACAGTGATGATGTTTCTAAAGCAGCCAGATATCTCATGCCTGTGGTGGGCAATCACTATTTCTGATTTTTATCAGCTTTCAAGAGTAATCAAGTGACAGCTACCAAGTAGTGTAGCTGCCTTGCTGACTCAGAGTTGCCTTCTATGTATTTTAATTATGTTATGATCCCACTTGCTTCCCAGCGTTCCAAAAACTCCTTTACTGAGTTTTCAATGCCTGTTTTATTAGTTATGTCAGTTCAGTTTAGTCAGACAAAAGCCTTTCACTTACATGCACACCAACAGGTAGTAAAGATCTAAATGATCATAGATTTTAAGCTGTAGTCAGTAACGAGTGTAGAGTGCAAGAGAGGGCATAAAACTGTAGTAGTTAAGATTATTTTTACTTTGGGAATGTTTTAATTTCAGGAGTTAAAAAAAAACCTTTTAAATTGACTTTTTAAATGTCAATTTAACTTTAATGTAGTGCTACGTTTTTAAGTGGGAATAGAGGGGGTGGGAAGAAATGACATCTGAAGATGAAAATAAAAAGTAAATACCAATTATTTCAGTTTTATACCCATCATAAAAATATAACATAGCAGATGCTTCCATGACATCTTCTAAAACTTGGGTGTTTATTGTGCGCATATGTTCAACATTGAACATAATTAATTTTCCTCTGTTCATCTCAAATTAAGGGAAAAGTCAAGTGTCAGCAACTCTACAGACAATGACAATAGCAAGACCTAAAAAATGCAAGGAAATGCAGAATAAGATGAAGCAAGAAAACCAAAAAGGGTGAGTATGAAAGAGATATGGCAAGTTCAAACCAAATAGAGATAAGAATAAAAAGCTATGCAAAATAAGTGGATGAAAATGTTAGATATTGACAGTGGGAAAAAAAATTTAAAATGCAATAAATTTTTAAATGTGGCTCACTGGGCTTCGTTGTGATGATAGGAGAAGTGCTAAATAGTGACTGCCTATGACAGATAACTGACACTCACTTATTTTCTCCCTGTGCTGTCAGGAAGGAGTTGCTCATGAGTTGTTTTCATGTGCTATTAGAAGGGATTGATCCTGAAATGATGGGAATTATGTAAGAGAGAAAAACCAGCCTGATGAAGTTTTGTCTGTGTGTAGAGGAGGAAAATGTTTGAGGACTGCTACACAATTTGAAATATCCATCATCTCTGGATTCAGGAGGCTCATTCCCTCCCCGTAAGAGACCCTGCAAGTGTTGCTGCATCCCTGAAATTTATCACCAAAAGCTGACATGTAACGAAGACAAACAGCCACATACACTGGTATACCAGCTTCTAACTGTGTCTAAGGCACATGGATCACTGCCACGTTAAAAATCTTGTTATAAAGCTAGGAAGGGTGTTTCAGTGCTGGCTCACAGACTGTGCACTGCACTGGTGAGCTGGTTATACTACAGATGATGTCTGGGTCCAGTCTAACATCTCCACCCTAGTGCTGTGTGCTGTGTAATGTCCCTGCTTTTCCAGCTATCAGGAAAAAAACTGGTGCTGCCATGTGTTGCATGGCCAGAGTTACCCTCCTAGATAGAATTACCTCAGTGATCTAGCACTTCTCAGGACGTAAATCTTCTACAAGGACATTAGGAGCTTACACATTTACCTGGACATTGCTCCAGTACCCAGTTTCTTTAGGCTCTCAGAAGCATGAGTTCAGATCTCTTGGCATAACTTAGCATTTTGTCTTAATGTAGAATTTCACTACACTTACTTTTAGGTCCTTGTAAGAAAGAATGTCTCAGTTAGCCGTAAAAAGAGAATGGAACATATGGAACCAGTTTTTTTAAGTGATTTTGATGGACACTTCACAACAGTCTATATTACTATTTACTCCCCAACAGGAGGAAGGCAAAGATGTGTGGGTGGATGGCAGTCAAGACTGTGGGCTTATCAGCTTGGCAGACTGCAGTATGGTGCAGTGTTACTGCGGATCACCTCAGACAGGCTCATTCACATAGCCAGGTTTTAGCCATGGCAGTGTGGAACAGAGCATCAACCCCTTTTCCTCACAGGGAAGTGCAATGGAGCATTGTTGACTAAACTGGTGCAGGTAGTGCATTGTGGCTAGACTGTGCTTGCCTCCAAACTGGTGTGGGAATCTTACACTGCACTGCCAAGTAAATATTCATTATAAAAAGTAGAATATCAGTAATAAAAGTCACTCAGTAAAGAGTAGCAGGAACACTCAGGCGAAAAAGATTAATTTCACCTGAGCCAAGATTTTACCTGTGTGGTCTGTTTGATTCCCAGAATAAGCATCAACAAAAACAAGTGGCACGACTGGCATACTGTTCAGTAGCCTAGCAAGGACTAATGACTGAATACATCTTGAGCATAGGATTACCCACAGTCCATTTTGCACATTAGGTTGACCCTTTTGAAATAAGGTTGATGGATCTTGGGGGATGCTGACAGGGATGCTGACAGACTTGGGATTTACTCCAGGAAGAACTAAATGGGCTTTTGTCTGCTCTGGGATGTTAGTCTTTGACCTTATGTAGCGATAAATGAAGAGAAGGTCAACAGAAAGGGAAGAGGGACTAATTCATGATATTCAGCAGAGACCTTGAACAAATACTGTGATACTGAAGTTGCTCTACTGCATTCACCCTTATTGAGAATTCTGTATTCAAAAGATAAATATATACAAGACTTCTGGGTCTGAATGTATTACAAGCAATTTATTTCATTCCCTTGCTAAATGTTTTAAAATAAGATTAAAGACTCTTTTAAAGATGGCTTTTTACTGAGCTGATGTATAATTCCTTTCAGGATGTGAAGTGCCTTGATAAGCTTCTGTGACAAGGGACTTTATAAATTAGATTGTATTATATACAAGCACAATACAATTTGTAATGGAGCGGTAGTTTTGTCTCTTTACTTTGCTTATACTTTATACTTGTTTTAAGTTCAAATGCTTTATTCAAGCCAACTCCAACATTAGAATTAGAAATTGTGACACAGTCCTTTAAGAACATAAAGCTGTGCTTTTTTATTCTGCTAGTTTAAAACAATTGTCTCAAAGGAAATGTTGGAAGATTTTGACAACTAAAATTGACATGAAAAAGCAGTTAATTTTGAGACCTGCATATGATTATGACATTTTATTTTGTGGAACATATTTTGCTTCTTATCTGCTACCACATCTGTTCTTCTAGTGTGGGATTGGCAGAAGCAGCATGGCCAGTATGTCAGTAACACTGAGTTCTATATTTACAATTTTTATGCCTTTTTTGTATATTCACAAGGTAACAGCATCTGATCTGATGAGATTTTTTACTTGTTCCATTTTTTGGAAGGCGCTAGGTTAGTTTTTCAAGTTTAATATCTTTACTGTCCTTGGAGACATGGATTTTCATTTTTCAGTGGAAACCAGTCCCCAAAAGAGAGAGCTTAAAATTAGCTCTGTCAATAACAGTATGGAAAAAAAGAAAAAAAAGCCTAAAAATTTTCCATTTCCTTGCATAACTAATAAAGATTCCAAATTGTTTTTCCATGAATTCCATGAATTCTGGGGTCAGCATGGGTCAGCATTCATCTGACTTATAGCTTCTGCAATGTCCAAATTTTCTATCCCGTTCTTCTTTGAAAATGTGTTTTAGTGGTACCTGTGAGTAATAATGAGAAAGTGATTGAATGTATAGCTGAAGACACTGCTAAAATAACTTTTCCCACTTTGTACTGGTAATGCAGACAAGTGGGGGAAAAAGGAATACTTTCAGTTTACAGACCAAAGCCCAAGGTCTTAAAATCACCACGTTTTGGGAGTACTATGAATTCTCATTTATCTACTTTTTCACCACAGCAAAAAGCTGGCATCAAGTACTTGAGCAATGGCTCCTAAAATTACAAGTCTAAAAAGAGGACTAATTGCTTTTTGACTTATTTTAAGGCAATAGACAGGTAGAAGATCTAGCGAAGTACATGAAAAATACTGCCAAGGTTTCAGCATTTGATGTGTATTGAAACAGGAGCTCTAGACACTGGCATTTCTGAGGGGAAATTTCTCTTTTCAAGATCTTCCTTTGTATTATTTGTTCCATGCGAGCCATACAATAGAATTCTTAACCAGTAAGTGTGATGTGTGACATATATCACCATCATCTGGGCATTTCTGGACTTAAATCTCTTCAGTCAAAACATAACAATTTGTGGTGATAGAGAGTCTTTGTTTTGCAGTCTGCACTCTGACCCTTCAGCTCCTCAGTCAGCATGTAGAGAGATGTCACAGCATCACGACTGATCATTCTCCTCTGCCTGCAGCTGCTCTCCCTCTGTAGACATGCATGAGAATCACATGCTTAGGTTTTTCTTCTGTGTTTGGGTGCAAAAGGGATAACGGCATGCTGAAATTTCAGAAGACATTGAATTGGTGGTTTTGCAGTAGCTACAGGACTTCTGAATCTTACAGTTGAGATTGTAGGATGCTGTGATGAGTGTCTGTGATGAATCTACCATTTGTACTTGGTGAGACAAGGTAATAATTTGAGGCAGCACTTGGTTATTCTTGGCCTCGTTTTAGAATTAGTTCTGATAGCAAAAACTTTGCAGCTAGTCCATTTAGCTTTGGGTGGCAGAACTTGAGTACAGGAAAAGAAAAGGACTTATAAGCTCTTTAGGGATATTGAAGAATTTTCTACTTGCTCAGAGTACTGAAGAATGTGTCAATGTTTGATTTTGGTAAGCCATAAGTGGGAAATGTTTTCCTGGCTTACTTGAAATGGAGCTTTATTTCTTGTTCGGATCTTGAAGCTTTGGACAGTCAGTTTAAAGCACTACTTTTCTTTCAGATCTTACCAAGCAGATCTCACTTTGATAGTCTGTTCTGTATATCTTTCATGCTCAGAGATCTGTGCAGAAAAGGTGAGCAGGGTAATGCAGTTAAGATCAGCCATGTAGATCTGAAAGAATAATGTTGTCTTTAACAAATGCTCCAGACTGTTTCCATTTTTTATTTCCTGAGGAAAGAGCATACGTTTAGAAGGCCTGACTTTTTTCCAAGATGATATATTTTCCTAAAGTCTTAGCCTGTAGATGTTGAACTCTTGTTTGTGTAGTTTAAAATGTAATAATGACAGAAACAGAAGAAAAGACAATCAGCATACATTGATTATGCATAGTCAATAATGAACTTTAAGCACTTCGTGAATAAATATGAGATAAATGTCACACACACAGCACTTAGTAACAGAATGAAACAACAAAGTAAGAAATAAACACCAATAGGAGTAAATAGAAGCAATGAAGGACATAAGGTTATAATTTAAATTGGTTAGGGAATTCAAAGTATTCCATTTAACATACAGAGACTCAGGTTTAATTGAGTCTCTCCTTCATGGGAAGGCTGTGAATTTAAAATGTTCCCAGTGTCTTGCATTAGTAGCCTTAAATGAAACCTTAAAAAAAACAGCTTTTAAAGAAGTAGTTGGAAAAATGTCAAATAATTTTTACAAGAGCTTCCAAAATCATATACTTAAAATCAACTGTGATAAAGACAACCATGGTAAATGACTTGGAATATTGCTCAAGCTGAATTCAAATTACACAGACCAGAGAGACTTCTGAAGATTTCACATATTGCAAACCCCTGTGGTTGTAGAACAGTGAAAAAACCGAATGGGCATACAAGAAGGTTGCTGTCTATAAAGTGACCTCTGCTTTCCAACTGTAAGTATCACACAATTCTGCCTTAGGAGAGTTGTAGGAATATTGTAGGTGGATATGAGACAGGGTGTCTGCAAAGATGCTAAAGCCCTTACACTGACTAATTAAAAACATATCTGTTTATATCTATGCAAAAGGTTAAGTCATTTCTTCGTCTAGGCTGTCTGGCTGATATGAAACAAATGCAACTTATGTTTGCCTCTGCTGTCTTGCAGCAGAGTCACGTACCTGATCTTTATTAGTTCCAGGATCTACTCTAGAGCTATATATGTTTTTTCATAGGTTCATAGTCTTTTCCATTTATTTGATTTCCCCTTTATTGGTCACATTTGCTTGTTACCACTTTCATCAAAGTCCATCAGACACCAGACCATTCCTTCTTTCATGAAGCTTTATTTCAATGTCCGACTTTGTAATTCAAAATACGGGTACTTCATACTTAATCTCATTCACATGTTTTATAAGCACACTGCGTAGTTTAAGTTGATTGCATCATTCAGAAATTATTAAATTTATCACACTGTAGTAATTTAATTTTGTATATGGTTATGAGCTGGAATGAAAGGAAGTCAGAAATTTTTATGGAATTTTATGGGAATTAACATTCATATCATATCCACTCATTCAAAGGGTACCATTTACTTAAAATAATAAGAACTTTACATTGATGTGTGCAAGAAGTAATATATAATATTAGCGATTATTTAAATTTTTCTTCATATATTTAAAATGATTCAAGAATAGATTTTAGTTTTTGAAATGGTAGCTGAGTAAAAGCTCATGAACAATACACTGTTAGCAATTTACAGAAAGAATTTTTATCTGAAATTTGAAGTATCCTAAGTAATTTTTTTATTAAACTGGACATGAAGGACCTGATCCACGACTGGTATAGTATCATAAACTTTGTTTACTAGTCTGTGATCCCAATTGTACACACAAAACTGAATAAGTCTCCAGTGAAACAGTTTCAGTATTGTCTTTATTTTAATTTAATTTTAATATCAGTAGTTTAATGGAAAGTGGTTTGTGAACAAAAATTGTTGAATCATTGTTAAGACATATTGAAAGGGTATCAAAATGGAAAGACAATGAAATTTTAAAGTTGAAACCAAAGAAGGTTTAATTTTTTGATGGTAAATAATATAAGGAGTAGAGCAAAAATACTAAAAATATACAAAAACACTAAAAATAGTAAAACCCATCTTTTTATATTCATCATATTAAAATTGATAAATGCATATTGTCACCAGCCAAATTAAAGAAAGCTTCTAGGAGTCATCAGTGAAAGATATGAAAGGCAGAAAAGCAAGGCTCTATTAGTTCTGGAGAAAACTATGGAATGCATTCTCTTTTGTCTGTTTAAAAATTGTGGGGGGTTTATAATTTTAAAGTTGAACCAAACTTTCGAAATGCATCTCTCTCTTAATATCTATCCCTGCTTTGAGTTGGGAACTGAACCAGGGAACCTCCAGATAAACTTTGTAATCTTATTTAATGTACGAGGTCTGTGGTAGGTCATAGGCTACAGGTTGGTCTGTTCTTCACCAGTCTGGTTGTTGCATTTCTAGGGTGAAATTCCTGTAAAATCATGGAAACTCTTCCTGTACTTAACCCAAGACAGGAGGGAATAATTGATGAGATTGTTTCTCTTGACAGGCAAAGTCTTGTCACTTTCCTGGAAAACAAAGCAAAGCAAAGCAAAACAAAGCAAAATAAAACAAAACAAACACCTGAAAAAGGTTATTTTTCACTTTACACACCAGAAAAATTTGGAGGGGGTGAAGTGTGGGGGGAACTAGAATGGATTAATTTTGGTAGAAAATGTAATATGAGGTCAATAAATTTTAGTAACAAATGGCTGCTTTATTGTAAATTAGAGGAGAAAAAGCTTTCCTGAGCTATCATCCCATATGTATAATTTTTGAGGAGAGCTGTAATTTGTGAGCTCTCTTTTTCTGAATCTCCCAAGCTTTTTTTGCTTAAAATCTCTCCTGTGACAAAATTTGACGGGAAGTCTATACTCAGTGACGCCTTTTGTAGATATACAGGTGATTTCTATTGCCTAAAACACCTCAAAAAAGATGTTTTAGGAAATAGAAATTGGCAAAAGTAGATAATGTGTTGCAAGGAGATTTATTTTAATTGTATCAAGTTACGGTATCTATACCTTCAAAGCAAAAGAGTTGCATAGAAAGATGATTTATTTTTACAAAATTAAGTATTTTTTAACCTACCTGAGATTTTTGGTTCAGTGGAAGTTAAAAATTAAGCAGGAATTTTTGATTTGAAGTCCTTCAAGTAAAACAGTCCCTGTGGGTTTATTAAAGTTAAACTTAAGAGAGAGAAATATTTGAAGGCTGCAATTCCAAATTCAATTCTACCACAGCTTTTCAAGTTGTGGGAAGTTTGTCAATATACGAATAGCTTCTATCTACAACAGGAATAAATTGAGGAAAAGAAATGTGCTTCTGAGTACCAGAGTAGCTTTTTTTCTTCTATGAATTTTTCACAGACTTATTTCTAACTAAAGAAAACATGGGTAGTTTTGTCACTGAAATTTTGCCTTCCACTCTGTCCCATTTGGTATTTTCAAGATAGCTTGCAAAAAGGAAGGCTATACAATTTTGTAGACATAAAATAACAACAACAACAATGCCATCACCCCCAATCATCACCAAAAGATTTACAGATCTAATGATTATGGAATGTAATTACAAGAATGCTCAGGATTAATGGTTTTTAAAATGAAGCATGGAAAACATGTATAATGTGTTCCTATATCAGTGAAAATATGACTTTATGTTGCTTTTATGTCTTTTTAGAGTACTGGGGAAAAAAACCCCAAAACCAACCTAGAAAGATGAGCAATTGTATCCAGAGAAGATAATTGTAAATTCCAGTTATTTTGAAAAAGAACATGGTAAAAAAAGAGAAAATTGCATGAAGAATGCTCTTATTTTGTTGAGTTTACTAAAAGCTCTCTTTTTTTCCACTTTCACACCCTGGCACATCCATGATAAAAGTGCCTGTATCCTAACCTCGGGTGTTACATTCTTTGTTACAGTAGCCAACAAAAGATCCCTTGAAGCACTACTTGGACTGTATGACTATACCTTGGTACATAATTTGAAATCTAATTGATGTATACAGGCATTTTAATTGCTCAAATTTACAGTTCAGCTCTTCTAAAATTTCTGGTTCAGGAGAACATTCAGAAGAATCACAGCACTCTCTCTTTATGCAGGGTGAGGCACCAGTTCTTCTCATTGCCTAATTTGTTCTGGATCACAGCAAGTGATAGTTTTGTGTCCTGAAATGAGAATTTACTTAACTTCCAAACATTTATTTGGTCTAAAACAAATATAGAGACACCTGTGAATGAATGTTCTGAAATATCTGAACAAAAAACCAAATTCTTTTGCCTGCTCCAAACAAACCCCCGAACAGCCCAACAAGGAACATGTGTGCAAAGTTTACCAGAGTAAACTGAGCCAACACTGAAAAATACTTATGTGTTTCTTGTCTGAATTCACTACAAAACACTTGGCTCAGTCAATTGCCTGAGGGTCAACTTTTAGTATTCTCTTTTGTAGGTTTTGCTTATATTTAAGAAGAAATAACATCTGCTGACTGCTGCTGTTTCACCAAGGGTCATCCTCAAAAACTTTTCATTTTGAGTGATATCTAACTACAATCAATTCTGCATTTGCACAAATCTCTAAAATGCACTGCAAATTCAGAGAGAACATTGTTTTCTTATCTAAAGCAACCATAAAGCTCTTAAAGGTGACCATTATAGATTGCACACCAAAATGCTTTCAGCTCCTATTTGTGTCCTTGTTCTCAGCAAGATGTTTTCAGAAAAATAATCAATATTAGGCCCTCCAGTTCCCACCTTCTAATTATCTCATTAGGCACAGAAATGTAACACAAACCACCAGGCTTTATTTTTCTTTTCACAGTTACTTATTTCAGCTCTTCTCCCTAAGTAGGGTTATCTTGCTCCCTAAATTTTAATTTATTAAGTGTTTCACCTGAAAGCAATAACCCTTGCAGTCAATTCCCAGAATAAAACATCTGCCTTTTCAATTCAGACAGCTTATAAATGAAGAAATACACCAGGGATGTCGAATCATGTTCTTTTTCAGAATGTAGAGGTGTTTTACTCAGGTGGTATTCCAGCATCAGTCAACTTGTTCTGAATTATGAATAGGCTTATTATTGAACTGGGCTATGGAAAACACAATTAGCATACATTTCTTCAGCTCACTTCCTAAGTTTCTCATGTTTCAGGTCTTCTTTATTAATTCTTTTTCCTATACCAATTGACCTTCACAGGGGCTACTTGAGACTTATAAGTCCTTTGACTGAAAGTATAACCAGGCCTAAAATTTTCATGAAACATATTTAATCTTGAACATTGCAGTTGTGGTTTTAGTGCTATCTGAAAAATTATATCTTAAAATTTTGTGAAGATTAATTCTTAATAAATTATTTCTATTGACACCAGAAGGTACTACCTTGCATTTGAATGACTTCTTAATGTTTTAAGGTAAAATTGATACATAGGACAAATTGTATAAAAGCAAAATAATCCAAGGCATTAGTTTTCATAATATAATTTGCATGAAAAAATGACATTTACATGTTAGACACATGACTGTAATTTTCTCTGATTTAAATCAATTTACCTTTACAATTTTTTTTTCTCCTTTGTGCATGGCTTGGGGAAAAAATAAGCAAACACCTTGTAAATACAGAAGTATATGTTTGAAGAAGAAACAATATCCAAAACACAGAGCAATTGCTAGTAATTCATAATTAAAACTGCTTCCAGCATTTTTATTCAAATATACAGGGAATGCTTTACTTAAACAGTACATTTACAATTTTGCCTTCTCCAGTATGGAAAGCAAACTTGAATCTTGCAAACAGGAGATAACAGTCTATATATTGAGGCCAACTGACATTAAAATATGCTGTGATGTTAGGATGAAACTTGCAGTCTCTCTTCTGCTGGGGAGGAAGATTCCTACAATCAGTGTCTTTTATTTATATGGAAGATTTTTACTGTTACTTTTTGTCATCTTGTGAGGTGATAGGAGCTCTAAGGACTAATTTCTTTCACTTTTCACCATTATTGTCCTTCACATACTCAGTGATCCAGAATGATTTTTGAAATAAAGTAGATGCCAATAAGTATGAGTACTTTTTTGACTAATATAACTTGTGAAATATGACATGATGGGTTAAAGTAAAAAAATAATTTTCTGTTGTCAATATTATCTGCAGCTACGTATTTTCTGGGATGGATATTACTGGTTATGGTTTTTTAAAAAAATGACAGAAATATTTAGATGAGTCCTTACCTGAGCAAGACACTCAAATTATAAAATCACACAGGTATTGCTAATCTCACCCAAAACCATTTTTAATAATATTTGGTATTTCTTACCTACAGTGAAAAGCAGCATGAAATAAAATTGTAATTATAAAATTGCTTTTACAGGTATCTGATTTTGTAGGGTAGATTAATTCTTTCCCTTCAGATGACTTGACATCAGTTTTCCAGAGAAAAATGAACAAATTAAACTAAGTAACCTGACTTTTCTCACCCTTACCAAAGGAAATGTGGAATCAATGGAAAGCCAATAACAACAGTTTGTTAGAGACTTTCAATTCATTTTGCAATGGTTTCTGAATATCTTGCTTATACAGAAGTTCTCACCAGGCAGTTTTGTCTCTGGGATGATTAGAGGATGAATTCCAGAATTGTTCCGCCCCTCCTGTGGATATGACTGAAACATCGTGTGTATGTGTGCATGTATCTTTCCTTCACACTTCCTTACTTCCACACCTCCCCTCCTCACACCCTCAGATGCACGTGAACACCACCTAACACCTCTTGAAAAAGAAATGAAATAGTCAGTTGCAAATGTCTTCTATGCATTAACTTGGTAGGATATTTTCCTGCAGTGCCATTTGTGAGCAAAACATGCTGTTCCTGCAGAGTTATGCAGACAAAGGGAGAGATGGTGCTCACACTGCGTGTCAAAGGGATGACCATCAGTGTTTTGGTCTTTTCTGAGCTTCCCATAATAAAAATCTAAGATTGCTCAGTTCTGATGCAGTTGCTTCTAGAAAAAACATTGGAGAAGCTGAGACACACCTATTCAACCAGTTATGAGTAACCTAGAAGTGCTTCTCACATATTTTTAGTTTAGAAGCCAGCCAAATTGGTTATATTTGGTATTACCCATGATTAAGTACTGACAATAAGTAGCCAGGCTGGTGTAGAATCTCCGTGTGCCAACCTATTCCCTGCAAAGTGCTGTTCCATAATGCCAGATGCAACTGAGACAATGACACTGAGGTCCCATGCAATTTGACACTGAAACATTACAAAACATGATTTCACCCTATTAGAACATGAAAAAGAAATTCACAGGATAGCTGTGCTACCTCTTTAAAAGATACACTGCTATACTAAAAATTCTGGACTTTGGGTTTCAGGGCATGTAGCATGGTGTCAAACCTTACTATTACCAATATTGAGCACCACAATGCCCTTAATATACACAGAAGAGTGATTCTGCATGATAAATGCAAACCTGAGCTTCTACAGATTTCAGTATGACTTAGCCAACACTAAACAGAAATAATATTTTGCATTGCTGGTGTTCACCAGCAAGCATTACCTAAACCTCATTTAAAACTTTATTTTACACAGATTTTGAGGATTGAAAATCTGTTATATTGCAATGAGTGAGTCTTTTACAAGTGTTTCCAAGGGAAAAAACCCTCAGGCATACAGCACAAGATGGATCACCTAGAATAGCTCATAACATTTATGACAGCCTTACAGAACTTCAATCACTGTTTCTGAGTTGTATCTGTCCTCTGAACTCACCCATGGTTCTTTTACTGCCAGACTCTGAATCTCTATTTATTAATGAACCTAACTCAACCACATATGATTAAAACATTTAAAGTCTTATGATAAATGAATGTCTATATAAAAATACATTTCTGCAATGTATGAATGGGAAAAATATTTGTTATTTCATAAAGGGGGGCATGTTTCCTGCCTGATCTGAAAAGATATTTTATCACTTAGTAGCCCAATAATCAAGTACAAGAGATAATTTTTTCTCTGCCAAAAGAACATTAACATTTTTAGAATGGAGAGGACAGTGAACAGTCTAAGAGAAGCAAAAAACCCTGTGCTTACTGAATAAGGTCTGGATCAATAACATCTGGGTTTTTTTTTCAGGGAAGGCAGGTCAACAATATACAGCATTTGTAGGGCTTTGGTTATATGACTCAGATAAGCATCTATAGCTTGCACCTAATGCTTGAGAAGAAGGGAAAACAGAGTTGCATCTTGGATTGAAAGTAATTTTCTTTCTTTTCTGATATTTGCAACTGTATTTTTGACCTATGATTTTATAAAGAAGTAAGCATATTTCCCTTTAGTCTAGTGAGCTACAGGCTGACCTTGGCTGAACGCCAGGCACCCACCAAAACCTCTCTATCATTCCACTGCACAAGAGGATACAGGAAAGAATATGTAACAAAAGCTTCATGGGCTGATATATGGACTGGGAGAGATCTCTCATCAAATACTGCCACTGGTGAAACACACTCAACCTAGTGATAATAATTGCATTTATTACTAACAAAATCAGAGCAGGATGATGGGAAGTAAACTAAATCTAAAAACACTTCCCATTCACCTCTCCATCCTTCCCAGCTCTGCCTCCTCTTCCAGTGGTGCAGGGAGGCAGGCAACGAGGGTTATGGCCAGATCATCACAGATTGTTCCTGTCACTGCTCAGGGAGAAGAGTTCTCCTGCTCCAGCATGGGGTCTCTCCCATGGGAGACTGTTCTCCACGAACTTCTCCATCATGAGTCCATCCCATGAGCAGCAGTTCTCCACAATGTGAGTCATTGTTCCACGGGGTGCAGCCCTTCAGGCACAGCCTGCTCCAGTGTGCATCCCCCACAGGGTCACAAGTCCTACCAGGAAACCTGCTCCAGCATGAGATCCTCTCTCCATGGATCTGCAGCTCCCTGCCAGGAGACTGATCCAGCACAGGCCTTCCACAGGTCACAGCCCCCTGTCACCTGCTCCAGTGTGAGTCTGCTCCACAGGCTTCAGGTGGATCTCTGCATCCCTGTGGTCCTTCATGGGCTGCAGGGGCAAAGCCGCTTTGCCATGGGCTGTACCACAGACTGCAGAGGAATCTCAGGTCTGGCACCTGGAGCAGCTCCTCCCCTCCTTCTCCACTGACCCTGGTGTCTGCAGGGCTGTTCCTCTCAGACATTCTCACCCTGCTCTTCCCTGGCTGCAATCACATCTGTGCAACTACAAAGTTTTATTAAATATGTTATCACAGGGGTGTTACCACCATTTTTAATTGGCCCAGCCTTGGCCAGTCCATCAGTCTTGGAGCTGCCTGGCATTGGCTCTGCTGGATGTGGAGGAAGTTTGTGGTAGCTTGTCACAGAAGTCACCCCTGTACCACACCCCCCCCGCCCCCACTACCAATGCAAATCCGATACAATGGCATCTTTAGTGATAAAATCACAATAATAGGATAAGACCTAGAGAAATGGTGATAACCTTTATTAGAGTTCTGGAAATTTTAGGCAGAGCTGAATACTAAAGTTCAGTGATCCAGGATTTCCAGAGGAAAAGGGGGTATAACCCTGCATCTGTGCAGGTACTTAAGAACCATCATTGCAGTGTTCTGGGGAGCCTTGATCTAAGATACCATGCTTGAAATTAATTAGTGAAAGTAAACAACCCTTTTCAAGGTTAAATGTGGTCTCTGTCCTTAGAGTGCGTAGCAGCAATTAAAACAGCAGTCTGAGAAGACTTTCCTGAAAGAATATTTAGCTGCTGGCTTGAGCTGTAGTAAGTAGTCACAGGCTGTTCCTACTTGGTAAGCTTGGGGAAAAGAGACTTCGCTGGAGGTATATCTAGAACTAAAATGACAACTTTATTTAACAATAGAGTGAATCTAGGCTGTGACACAACAGTGGAGTTTCTGCAAGTCTGAAGGCCCTTTTTATCATGAAGCCCTACCAAAGACTGTTCAGTCTGTCTTGACTATAGAATAGTCGAGACAGACTATAAACTGAAAAAAAAGTGGTTTAAAACAAATGCTAGGCTCATTTATCCCAAGCTGTTGCATACATCCCAGCTTTTTGTCATGTCATCATGAGACTCAAAGAGAGCTTGGACCTGTATAGGAAATCTCTTTGACAGTCAGAACCAGGAAAGACACAAAGTCTGAATTTTCATTAAATAATGCAATGTATTTCTGTGGGACTGAAGGTGCTGAGAACAGAAATTTCCAGCCTACTACTCAGTGGTACCTGCTGACAGCACTGAAGATTTTACAGACCTGTGGAATTCCTTACTTTAACATGTCTGACACACATTCAGTATTAGAAAAATGATTAGAGGCATATGTCTAGAGAGAAAAGGTGAGCTCTGAGGTCAGAACATCTTCCCCTTCACTTTTGTTTTAATATTATTTTCAGGATTGGGTTTTCCCTTAACAACAGAGCAAAACTTCTGTTCCTCTAAATGCTTTCAGAGCTGTCTTTTCTGATTCATGAGTTGTCCTTTTTTCCTCCATTCCTGTCTCCTTCCCTGGAAATTAGCTGCTGTAGTAAGTAGCATACGGCCTTTGTAGGGTAGAAGGGGTGGGCTGTGGCGACAGACAAGGGAATCCTCTTGGTGTGTAGATCCAGTCTGCTGCAGAAGCAAGACACCTTTTTTCCTCCTGGATAGGGCGAGAAGATAATGTTTCATTCCCTTACCTTTTTCATTTGCTTAATTTCACTCCTTTATTGATTCTCAGTATACATTATAAAAGTTACTATCTCACCCCCTGTACTCTCTCTGAGATTCAATCCCTCTGAGATTATTGTTTAAGGTGGTGCAAACATCTAAGATGTAATATTGGCATGACATTTTTACCCTTAGACTTGTAACTACAATAATTTTGGCACTGTGTCTCTTATCTCGGTTGCACAGTTTGACACTAGAATATTTTTTTCCCCTGTTCAACCTGTAGGCAACGTCTTTGAGCATCACAGGAACAAAATTTGAAGTAGATACTCATACTGTCCTGGATGAAAATGGTTATAAGGCAAGATGCACTGCAGCAAACACACTAACTTGCACTTAGCTCCTGGTCTCTTTGTTTTATTGTCAATAGTAGTAATAATTGCAGTGCTTTTAGTACTGTGGCATTTAGCACCCTGGCTGAACAGAACAGAGCCATAGTGTTGTGTTTTGGGAAGACAGTAGAAAGCCAGACTCCTCTCTGACTTCCCTCCTCCAACAAAATGTTATCCTTGTATTATTCTTCTCTCTCATAATTCTCCTTATCAGCATTGGGTATTTTTTCCATTTAGTATTTGAGAACTTCTGGCTTATGAGGTACATTGTGATGTCTCTAGCTTATGAACTCCCATGCCAGTCGAAATAACTAATTTATTTATTCCAATATTCCTCTACACCTGTGTCAGGTAATTCAGAACATTTTCAGTGGTGACCAACAGATAATTATAGAGCAATGGAGTCACATTTATAACATTCTTACCATAATCAGCAATTTAAAAACTAGCTATAGATTCAGCTGAAAGATTTCTATTATCCTGAAATTCTTCAAACCAGAAGATCATTTATTGGCCAAATACTGAATCTGAGTTTGAATATCTTGTTTTTCATGTGCATTATTATGGAATATAACAATTACAAAAGTTTCCAATTTCAAATAGGTTGGGGTTTTTTGGGGGGGTTGGTTTTGGATTTTTTTTGTTTGTTTTTGTTTTTTTTGCCCCCCTTCCTCCAAAACTATTACATAGTTTGTATGATTTTTCTCTGCATGTTTTGGAGATAATTGTTTGCATTTGCAATGTGTGCAGGCATAACATCTGCCTCAGAGTGAGTTGCTGTGTTCACTACTCAATGAAGCAGTGAAGCATTTGAAATGCAGGAACATCCCTCAGACATCGTTGCTAGTTAATGATTCTTCATGCTCTGAATGTTGCATCTCATGCATCCTGTGTCTATTAATCTTCAAATGATACACCTCAGCTTATCAGAAGTCTCAATAAGAAACATCCCCAACAAAACAAACAAAACCTGAGAGGAGCCTTTTGAGAAAAAATAATGCATCTTTATGATTCAAAACAGAAAAAAAATTGAGAATAATATTCTCCCTGTGTTCCTCTGTAAATAACCAACATTTAACTTGGAGCTAGTCATGGCTAATCAGGCTTCATACACAGAAAATTAAGAAATGTCCTGCTGCTCTTTTCTGACAATCTTTTTGGGGTTTTTTCCATATCCATCCTGGTTTCTGGCAATGAGGCAAGCATTAGGTTAGTAGGCTGAACTGGTAAGCAGATGTGAATAAAAATCAATGATAAATGTAGTGTTCAGGAGCATGGAATGAATCTAAAATGGCACATTGACAAATTTAGATCAAATTAAGTAAGAATTTGCAACCTGTCCAAAATGAGGGTGCACATCAAAGAGGAACTTGCCCTTTTGGAAAAGAACGATATATTCTTAAAAAGCTGTTGGGGAACATTTTAAAGACAAGATATTTTAATCCAAATTTTAAACAATGATATATTTGTGTTTGTTTTGGCATTTACTTGGAACTCTAGCTAAAACATTGCCTCTCCTAACTGATGCAGTCTTTCTACAGTCAAGGTTCTTAACTAACAAGATATGTTTTAGTGATTAAGCCCTTTGTGTGAAACACTGTATGGTAGTTTCAAAAAGGAAAAGTGGGTAGACTTACAGTAACCTATTGTACTATAGAGCTTCTTAGTAGGATTTGACAAGCTTTTCTTTCTTATATCCTGAATGCAAACTAGAGTGGCTTGCATTAAACATCACCTTAAAAAAGAAATCACCTTGAATACTGCCATCAAGGAAAAAGGAAAAAAGAGAAAGCAGCAGGAAAACTCTTGCACAGTGAACTATAATCTTGGTACAAATGACTCCAATAGCTAAAGAAAACTCAGGGTCTCACTGCTTTTTGAGTTTTGAAACAGTCTATTATAATATTTATTTGAATTACAGTTTTTCTCTCAGAATAATATGCAACGCTTTATGCCAACACATTTTAGAGTAATATTAAACCTTAAAAAGAGATTAAATAATGCAGAAATTGAAAGATTAGGATTTTAAAAACCCACTTATCTTTATCAAACAGGATCATAATGAATTTCAAGTGGGACTCAGAAAGTTCTTACTAAGCTAAAACCTGAGTTATATTGTTTAATAAAAATAATAATTTAAATTATTTTTTCCCAAGGTCATACAATACAAAGGAACTTAAGATTTGTATGTCAGAGTCCTAAAGAATATTAAGAAGTGCTAAGCATTAGATCTTGATTTTAAGTATTTGCAAGACTTTTCCTCAATCTTCAGGCTTTTGAACCGGTTTAAAAGCCAAAATGACCACTAAATATTATTCTGTTTTCTAGTGTGCAACCAGGCTGTTCCTAAAACACCATTGTGGTGGAAAAAGAATATTTAAAGAATACAGAATTTTGAGAACCTAAGGATTACACATAATTTACAGCAATATCCTTCTCAAACTAACAGTAATTTGAAATCTTTTGAGGTTCTTCTGGACTTATTTAGATTTCAGCTTGTTAAGGACAGAGTTGATGATGACAGATTTACATGACGAGTAGTTCAGAAATTCCTAAAATAAAATTTCCTTAAAATACATAACTGAAAAGTGAAAGAAAACAGTTTATCTGTTTTCAGAGCAGTGGATTGATTTTCCCATTAAAAAAAACAGGTTCTAGGGTGGTTTTTATGATGTATTAGGAGACTATCCTTGTTTAACAATGGTTATTTCAGCTAAAACAAAAGAAAAATTATTTGCATCTAATCCATTATGGATCTGATCTAGAGCTTGTGGAAACCAGCCATTTAGTGATATTGACAGAATTTAATTTACATGTTGACAATGTGAAGCTGACTTATCAGATGCTGAACCACAAAATAAATAAAAAGGTGAGATCTAACAAATAGCATCATAAAGCTTTATCTTAAGTCACCATATTAATGAAGTGTAAGATAGAGGCCAATACCAGATTTATGATGATTGCATATTTCTATTTCTGCTTATTCAAAAGTTCTTTGATGGCAATATGGTTATAAATGGGTTTGCTTGGTGGGTTGCATACAATGGAGTGCATTCTACTTTCAGATGCCTATAATTGTTTTATGTATATATCTATTTATAAGGAATTCAGCGTTATTCAATTAGACTCTTCATTATTCTCTGTCCACTGCTTTAATCAGCAGCCTGGAAAAAAGCACTAAATGTTTTTGAACACAGCAGACATTCACCCTACTGAAGATGCAGGGAAGGATATGCCTAATTTTCATTCATTTTAAACAGGAATGACTTACTATTTGACAATGACAAAACTGTATCAGGAAATAGTTTTGAGTAGTATGCTACTCTTTCTTTTTTATTCATTCTTATTAATTGTAAGTGAATTGAATCAAGCAATTATCGTTTAAGTGTTTGCATTAGCATCCAGGTTATCAGAAATCTTCCCAAACAGTCCAGAACAGAACATACCACTTTCTATTTTGGAGTTAAAGGCAGAGTAGGAAAAAACCCTCCAGCTTGCTGCTAACGAAACAGAGTGGGATTGAAAGTGTTGTAATAAAATTGCCAAAGGGAGTGAGTTCTCAAGGCAAGTCAGGCACTGTTCAAATACTAAATCTTGTTTTGCATTCCAGCAAGCAGAAAAAAAAGGGAGATGCAACAAAGAAAACAGACATCATCTTAGATTAGTCCAACGTAAATGAAAGAAAGAAAGCAAGCTGAAAATTGTAGAAGAGTTGATTTCACTACATGTTTATGTTAATAGGGTATTTGACTTCTGAATGCTTCATAAACCTTGTTATGTTCAGTGCTATTTGAGGTAGTAAAACAGCTGGAACTCTGCCAGAAGCTTTAATTGGAATCAGCTTAGCAGGCACTGACAAGGTTTCCTGGTGTTTAGTTTCAACCTTATAATAAAAATGCAAAATTATGTTCTATGTGTTTTCCATTCCTCTTTGGTGTACACCCATAAAGGTGAGACATAGCTGTGTTAGAAAATAGAATAATTTTTTTTCTTTCATGCCTCAGGCCAGTGTTTTAAGAGGGCAGTGTGAGTAGTGTCACTTATAATGTTTCCTCACAAAGGAGGCTGCAGAGACTCACCATAGAGCTCTCCTTTTTTGTACATCTTGGTTATTGATTAGGCCAGTGTGTCAGATGGCCACAATAACACCAGAGGTGTTAGCAGTATGGCTAGGGAATGGGATCAGATGGCATCACCAAAGAAACATCAGAGGAGCAGTCTGATTACACTCTTCATCTAACAGTAAATTAGAGGGCTGCAGACCAGGGCATCTTGCCATACAGAAGGAACGGATTATTGTTTTGTTGAGCCAGCCCTGCAGGCTTGTCCATACGGAGGAGCCTGAAAGACAAAATTTTGTCCCAGGAAACAACTGCACTGCTTGAGCCTTTGAAACAGATTAAAAATCTTTGAATCAGGACTATTAAAAAAAGATTATTCGTTCCTTATCTATAGCTACAAATTAATAGATTAAAAAGTCTTTGTCCCTTCAGATTGTCTGCATGATCTCTTGGAATTCTATACTTGATAAATGTAGGTCATACAGATATGTAACAAATATAGACAAATGACTTTCACCAAGGTTGTTAAGACAGGAATGAATCCCCCGATAATGTTACATTGTCAAGAGGCCAAAAGTAGTCAAGAAAGTCATGTCTGGAAAACAGAGCTTTCAGAGTTTTAATAGAAAATCTTCACCTTGGGAAACTTCTAGTTCACAGAGAATACCACTCACCCTGTCCATCCCCATCCCATGAAGCCATTTCTTGCAGGCTATTTAGTGTCACTGCCAAACTTCGCCACAAATTCTACTGCTGCATTCAATGCAGTTCCTCATCAGCTTCAATGTTTAAATACATAAAGTGAAAGCAAGAATAAGAAATAGCAAAAGCCATCTTTGTTTGCTATTTGCAATTACTTTGAAATACCATGGCTGAGTAGCACAAAGGCACTGACTGAGATAGAAATAATTTTTACAGGCCAACAGAAGTTTTATAAACTTGCTCCCAACCACAGGTTCAGGTTTTGCAAGGATCTTTAATCTCAGACACATAAAGGCTTTTGAGTTCTCTGGCCTGGGGGTTTAAGGGAAAGGCAGAAGATTTGACAATTTGTCACTAGCTCAGTGCTGCAGCCCAACAAATACACTTGTGGTGTTACCTGTAAGAGGACACAGGTTTTGTACTGACCTAATAGTGCAGTGCTTCATGACTCATAGGGGCTTCCTTTTTTTCAACTTGCTTTAGGTATCGTAGCAATTGTCTACTGCCTAAATTTGCCTTAGCTTAGTTTTTCACTTTTGCACAGCACAGTGTATAATGCTAATTAATAGAGAGCAGTAATAACTAGCAATTCTATGCAGACTGAATTCTTTATGACCCTGGAATAAAAATGGGCTGTGAGACACCATAGGCATAGGAGGATACAGAGGCTTTAGACTGTGAAAACCCATAAATCTTCATGGTCAGTCACTGCTTTTTAAAGGGATGCAACCCTTAGACACAGGTATATAAGTCCTAGAATTAGCAAAAAGGACAAGAGAACAAGTATAATGGGGAATTCAGAACCAAGGAAGAAAGTGAGAGAGAGAGCATTCTAGTAGATAATGTAAAGAACTTAGTGACAAGTGGACGGAAAATTGAGAACAGAGATAACCCGAATCCATAATTGTGGATTGTTTCCACAATCATCCTGTCAGAGGTTGGCATGCTGAGGAAGCATTTTACCTCTCTCACTGATTCATTTTCAGTAAGCCAGTGGGGTACTGGAAAGTAAACACAGAGGAAAGGTATTATATGTTCAAAATGTGTGGCAGTATGATACAAGATTTTTTTCCACTAATAATTAGGTCATTCAGACGATGACTTTTAGTTTAATTACAACTGCAATAATAACTGTTTATTGTGTTTGATTAGGCTGTCAAGACTTCAATTAAACTAACAACATGTTTTCATTCTGCATATAAGTTCTGGCTCCTTTTTTTGCCCAGAACAACATTTTGAAAGTATGAGTGAATACCACATGTATGTACCTTGGCTTCTCTGAAGAAGTACACAGGTCTGTGGAAAAAGGAAAATAAAGGCCATATTTGAAAACTGGTAAGAACATATGGGTGTGTATTTATCATACTTTTGACATTAAAGATCATCCACAGGCTATCCCAGCTCCTGTTCCATTCAATCTCATACCTGTTATGATTGATAATTGCACATGGTTAGTTGTTTCTCAAGAATCTCACTCTGCAGGAAAATTATCTGAAAGTAGAGAGAAAAAATGCTCCCATCTCATCCAAAGTTAAAAAAGAATTTGTCCCAGTAGTCAGTCTTTTACCAAAATTCTGTTCTGAGTGATTAACTGAAAATAAAAAATAAAAGAAAAAAAGATTTAGGTTTCTCTTTGCAGTTTCCAACAGATGTCCTGACAGACTCTCATGGTAAAAAATGATTGCAAGAAATCAAGTCTCACCAGCCCTCGTGATCCTTGCATGAGGTTGGTAAGCAAGCAGCAATCAGAAGCTAGGGTTTGTCTATGTTCTCTTTGTCTTGTTTGGTGCAGACCTTTTGCTTCCCTTTCCAAAAGGGCAGTTAAAAGTGATGATATAAATGAGCCCATTGGTTTTTGTTCTAGAATGCTCTGTAGAGCACATGCAAGAAGCCTTGTGTGTTCAGCATCTGTCTGATGCAGTTCTGTATTTTTCCATGGTTAGAGTCATACTTAATTCAGGAACACCTTCCTTAACATCAAATACAAACAAGAAAGAGGAAGCAACACTGTTCTCATCAGTGTTCAATTCCATATTATATTCATTTTCAGACTCTCCAAAGATGCATGTTATTCATATACTTTTATCTGCAATGCTACAACTGCATTACCACAGGAAAGAAATTTCCCTTCTTTAGGTGGCAGAAAGGGTGATGATTTTAATGACAAGAAAGAGTTTAATTGATGACCTACAATCATCCTCTTGTTTCAGAGAAACAAAGCTGAAGAGTGCTGTCCAGATGAGCAGCTGACAAGAGATAAGCAAAAGTCAAACATCTAGCAACTCTAAGATTATCAAAAGCTGAACATCCAGCATCTACCATTAGATAGCAGACAAGGTTGAACAATAGGAACTGAATGAAGGGGAAGAAAGCGGAAAAGAAATTAGAGAACATGTTTAGCACAAGTGCAGAGGAATACATTGAAAGGTGCTGGAAAACTAGATGAAATACAGTTTGAATTCTGCGTAGTTTGTATTTGCTTATTCTCTTTTTTAAAGGAAAGGTAATGCAACTCCTAAATATTTCCCCTCCTTTGATATTCTCAGAGCTTCAGGTGCATTAAATGAAGCATATTGGAGTGGTGGTAACTCATCAGGAGGCACTACATCCTTGCTCTAACCAGGACAGGGCTGATTTTTGCAGCAGCAGGAGGGGCATGGCCAGAATAACCCTGTGGTTATTCTGCACTATTTCATTCCATGCAGAATGGACAGAGGGAGGGTGTGTCCCTTCCAGTGTGGGATGGTGGCAGAGTGTGTGGTTGAGTGGTGACAGGTTCCACACGGGGAGCACTGGTGTTTGAATTGCTTTCCTGCCTTTTACACCCTGTTATTAATATTGTTGTTAGTGTTAATTTTCTTATTTCATTCCTGTTTTCAGTAAATTGTTCTTATTGCACTCCATGATCTATTTTGTGCCTCCAGTTCTCCTCTCCATCTCGTTGCAGGGGAAGCGGTGTGGGGAGGAAATGAGAGAGCAGCACACAGCCTGGTGTGTTCCAGTGGGAACAGCAAATTGGGGAACGCCATTCCCTAACCATGGCACACTACAATGCCCATCTATGGAAACATGTTTGAAGGAAGCAGAAGCTTGTGAAAATGGAAAAAAAAACATGATTCCTTCATTTATTTCAGACTTGAGAGCTATTTATAGTTAGCTTTCTTCATCAAAATAGTTTTGAAAGTTCGTTGTGTGCGTACTATGTACCTACTACGCACGAAAAAAGCCAACTCATTCTTTCTTCTTAAATCAATCCCATTATGTCTAAACTGATCACTTTTTATGTGAATAAAAAAGGAGTCGTAACATTTGTAAAGGTACTAAATATTTGAGTAGGTGATATTTTTTACAAATATTAAAATGTGGTAAATTGGTCACGCAGCCAATGTATGAGCATTCGATCTTTCTGCCATGCCCTGCAAAGTACAATGCTCTAAATTGCACTTTAGCTTCTGAAAAATGTCATAGAAATTTTTCATAGGGCTGAGATTTTTCTTACCAAACCCCACTTCCTGTAAGGAAAGCTGACTGTTAGCAAGGCATTCCTTATTTCTAACAAAAACATGCCTTTAAAATATTGTGACTATATGAATAGTTATACATATGAATAGGAAAGGAGCTGTGTGGGTGGCCATGTGTGTGACAGAAATCTGATTGCTACCAGTATCCAGCATCTGTTGTGTATTTATATTTTAAGATATGAGGCTATGTCATACTAAAAAAAATCAGAAATGTAGAAACTATAACTTACCACAGAATTTATCTTACTAAACAAGCACATTTAAAATGACTCAAGGTGTACTTCAAAGGGATTTCTATATTTAAAATGAGTTCATGTTCTCAAGCATGTATGCGTGTGGGCAATATAGTTTAGAGACTGATATGTTTTGTGACATGCAAGTTACAGGAAGGGGACTCAATGTACCATTTTGTGTATCACTTAGTGCTGTTCATCATTTATGAGCTGGACAATCTAATTGCTTGTTCATCACTTCCAGCAGGATGAGGCAGGAAACTGCTGCCAGCTGTTGATATTTTGCCTTTGCTTTAAAATTCTGTGTAGAGGAAACAGCAAGAAGAAAAACTGCTTGCATTGGGAGTTTTGGGGACTGAAAGGTGATTTCTAGTCCTTTAATCTGGGCTAAACTAGGAATTGATGCTGTCTGAGTGAACATGTTACTGCAGGCTGGTTAAATAAAGGAATGTAAGCTACTGAGGTAAAGTCCACAATAGCAATTTTTGTGTCTGTGCTTTACAGATCAATTTTGTGACAGCATTGCTGTGCCAGAGAACACACCTCAAACATTAAACAAATTCTGGAGGAGTTTAATCCCCATACAAGAGAATTTTTTCAGTCTGTGGTGTGGTATACACTGAACCTGAGGTCATCTCCCTCAATTATCGCAACCTGCAAATAGGTAGACAAGCTAACATATTACCTTCTTTTTACACAAGAAATAATCTTTATTAAGTAGGGAATTATAATGCTTCTCTTTCATAAGAATGAGGAAAATAAAGCAGACAGGACAGCTCTGTGCAAAAAGGAGCAGATGTGAACTGCTGGTCCTGATTCTGTTTAATCAAGTAGAGACAAGGTTCTGATAGACAGGAACAAGTCTAAAGCAAAGACTTATCAGGATAGAAATATTATTGCTATTTCCTTGTCTGGACATATAATGCAATGAAACCAGAAAACAAAGTTGACTGTGTATCAGCAAGGATTTCCTATATTATAAGGGAACCATGAAAAAGGATTTAAAAGCCAATCTTTCTTTCTCCCTCTTATCACAGGGGTTGCAGAGGCACTCTATTTTTCTTTCTTGTCCATTTCTACAGGGACTTGGTGGTCTGTTGCATTTTGGATGGCAGAGGTGTAAATACAAGTCACTTAAACCTGTGTCATCTTTCAAAGTTGCCAGGCACTGTTCTGTTCATTATGGTTACACAGTGCTCATGAACACTTTTGTTTGGTCTCTTTGTAATTTTCTTTAGTTTACCAAAAGACCAGAAAAATAATTTATATTGCAACAGAACTGAGCTATTTAATAATATTGCATATTTACCGGTAGGAGGAATAGACAATTTTAGTACAGTCACCTGATGCTAGGATTTTCAAAACAGTGTGGTGCGTAATTCCTTTAGAGTGTCTAGAAAATCCCAGCCTGGGATCTTAGCAGCATACAGAATATATTAAGAATACAGATATGTCAGGAGCTTCTCATAATTATATACAGGTTTTATAAAGCATTTTGCTTAATCTCAGGAATTGTTTTAAGTGGTTCACAGACTTTGCAAGGCATAAATTGCACTCAGAAAGTAAATGTGTTTTTTTCTACAATAATTTTCCATCTTGGAAAATGTCTTTAGTGCAGAACGAAACTTACTGCATAAGTCTTCCTTTTGTGTATCTTCCATAAACTCCAGAAAACCTTCTCCTGAAATAATCTTATCTTTTCAAAAAGTAATGGTTGCAGCCCTTTGCTGGGGTAGAATTATCTAACTTTTCTCATCAAATCTCATTATTTTAACAGATAGAGCACTGTCTAATTGTCTCCACACTAGGAACCCTTGCTAATCAAACATTTTAAAAATATTTGGCTGATTCTTTGATAAAGACTGAAAGAATCAGCAAATGTTTGGGAGAAGTCAGCAGGTGTAACCAGTATGCCTATCTTTCAGGTTTCTATTGAGACTTTTCCTTATCCTTCCTGCACATCAATTTGATGAGCATCCATGTGTGTGCTAAGTTATTTTGATCAACATTTGTCAGGGTGAGAACAAAGATATAAAACTACATGAAAATTTACAAAAAGGTTATGTTGTAGAATACCTGTTACTTGAACTCAAGATGTCCTTGACATTTAGATTCAGTGCTCTTTCAAGATATTAGAGGCAGGATTCCCAGGGAGCCCTATGTTCTACAGTGGAGGCACAAAACTACAAATCTACAGCTGTGGGGAAGGAGTTAGCTGGTACCTAGGGACTCACCACACTGACAGAGGGGTCTGGTGTGAGTGACAGGGATTTTCCATGATTTGTGACAGTTTTGCCAAACATTAGCTCCCAAACCATACAGCTGATATAAAACCCAACTTAATCCTGGGGTATCTTTGTATAGGCTCTGTCCCATAGGCTAAAGACTTTCAGACTCCTTTCTCAAACAAAGTCCGAAACATGTTATTTCTCATTAGGATGGATTTTCTAGCTCCAGGCAATGCTCTGGTCTACTTCAGAGCGGTAGGTAGGTGACTCTGGCAACATCTGCAGGAAACTCATGCTCTGTGTGAATAAAAAAAGGTCAAATATTTAGGTCCAATTTCCTCTTCTGTAAACCAGAAACCTTATTACCAACTTACACACTTCTATTAAAACTCTGTGAACCTTGGATGAAAATCTCTGCATAATATTACATTATCTTTGTTCCATGCACTATGTCAAGGCCTGAGTTCAGCCCAGCAGCATGCTTCCTTAAACACTGCCATTTGCACAGTGTCTGGCACTCCTGAATTAATTCAAAATTTCTATTTTTAAAACCAATTCTTCTCCACATTCATTAAAAAAAACCCAGCAAAACCAAAAGAAACAAAAACCCCCTCACCAGGCAGGCAAAAGCCTTAATACTAAAAATGACAAATACCTTTGGAAGTAGTGCTAATCAAATTTTACCTTTTGGATTTTACGACTGAAGAACTTAATCTAAGAAAGAAACCCTGAGGAGACATGTGATTGACTATTGCACTGGCTTTTTCATCCAGCCACATAAGTTCAAGGAACCTTCATTTTTTGTGTGCTCCTTGTTGAACCTGCTAAATAGAAATAGTCTGAAAAGGGAATAAATCTAACAAAATTATAATGTGTTTCCAGGAGTTTTTCTAAAGATGTATTTTTTCCTTTTAGCAAGATCATCCTGGAGCTCTTTTGCCAACCGGGATTGTCACCGTTCAACTTCACAACTTCATTTTGTAGGGCTTGTCCAATACTTTTACTTTATAATAATTTTTAAATTGATAAAGGTTATTAGTTCAGTCATAATATCATAGCCATCCAGTGCTTCACTATTATCAGTATACCTCATCCTCACGACAACCGTGTGAAACAGATAAATAACCATTATCTATATTGAGGATGGGAAAGGGCACACACACAATACATATGGACCATGTTCCAAGACTCCTAAGTTAGGACTGATTTAATTGTATTTATGCCTTGGGTTTTAGCTTTTATATTTCAGATTCTCTGCTGCCTGGTATGTAACTCTAAAACTTCATATTAGGTGTTCGTAAGTTCTCTTCACAAGGTAGTTAGATAAAACAGTCCCTTCCCAGCTAGAGAATCAAGGACACCCGTTACCCAAAAAAGCATAGACAATGGCGAAGGGATGGGGGGCAAGACAGGGGCTTCATAACCTGGGGCTGTGGTTGGAAAATTGACCTCAATATGCAGATGAACCAAAATTTATAAAAGCGTAAAAACTCATGACCAGGATCCATCTTGGATCCATCCTGGCTGTAGCCCCAGCTGGGCTTTTGCATTGCCCAAGGTGTATCTTTTAAAGGCCTTTCAATAAATACCTATTTTGTCCATTTAACTCTTCTAGTCTCTGTTCCAGATCAGCCTTTCTAGGCATGAGAACCCTAACAAGAAATACCATGTAGAGCTAATTGGCTGGTCCCAGTGCAGGTACTTCGAGTTGCAGAACCAGAAAGATATTCTGTTACCCATCATATGGTTATCTGGTATGAAGGGTCCAGGTTTATATGCTTTAGCTCCTGCATTTAATTGGAGCAGTCTTAATTCTAACCTGCGATGTGAAGAAGAAAGTCTTAGCTCCACAAAGGAGTATAAGACATATGTCTTCTGAAGTGGAAATTAGGTACTCACAACCCTGTGAGGGTCAGGGTCTTGCTGGTCTAATCATGGTCCTAAAGGCGAAGCAGGGAACTGGGTTTCACTGCCGATTCCTGAAGTTACTGCTGTTGTCACCAGAACATCCAGATGAGGTTTTCCTTCCAAGCTGTTTTGGGAGAGGAATCTATCAATGAAAGAACTTACACGCTTTTGAAACTCCAATTTGACTATTCCTTCTGCAGTTGAAAGCATCCCTAGGAATGTCTCATACCATGGCCACTTGTTGAAGAAAGCTTGCACATCTCTCATGTGACATCAGACATGTGCTGGTGTGGTAGTACTGCATGGAGAAGTGTTTGATTTGAACATTTCTGCAAATAGGTACAAACTAGCCTGTAGGAACCATAAAAAAACCTGAACGCACAGTTTTGCTGGATCCACCCTCAAAATGTACTTTTATGGAAGAGCAGCAGAGCAAATAATAGAGTCTATAATAATAATAATATACCTCCTTGTATCCCAAACCCCAAAGCAAAATAGCTTTATTTTTTTTGTTAAATTCAGACCCATTTTTTCTGAAGTTTTTTCCTTCTCCAAAGCAACATTGCCCTTATTGCAGTGAAACAAAACTTATGAAAGACTGCTAAGAAAAGAATGGTAAAAACTTTCCTTTTAAAAAAATTGTCTTCTACCTCTTGATATAATAATTTCTCCACATGATCTGGATTTGGTAAGACTGCCAGAGGAATGACCTTGTTCAGTACTTCAGTTTATGTTTGCATCTTCAAGAATTTGAGGTGGCTTATGAGCCAGGAAATGTAAAATATGAGAACATATCTTAAAGCAAATACATTTCTTTTATGGAATAAATAGAAAATTGCAGCTTCTTATATGGCAGAAGCCCTAAGTTATAAGAGTATAATGAAATCAAACCTGAAATTTCCAGTTTTATGTTATATTTTTCTCTTGTCAGAGGGAAACCTAATAACTGCTTTTGGTAGAAGGCATCTAAAAGAAAAGCAAATGAAAGGGAGAAATAAGTGAGGGGTTTCATTTATTTATTTATTTATTTAGTGTTGTGAAGACTTATTATTGACATTATTTTATTGAGGGCAAAAATGCTTTTCCATACGGCTAGAGAAAAGTGCCTTTCATACCTGCTCTTTAAGTTCAGTTCAGTACATTCAAAGCCAGAGCACAGGAAGCCATACAGAGTATAACAGACCTTTTTCCATAAAACTTGTATTCGGAAGGATTTTTTTTAAGGTGTTAGGGGAAACACAGAGTGGATGTAGTGAGTTACATCTCAGAATATTTCTTTGCTGCCTATTTTCTCAAAAACATTACTTCTTGGGGAAATCTCTGATGTTGAGTGAAAACCTTTTAAAATTACTACCCAGAAAATCAATACTTGGGCTAAAGTCAAGACTTGGTTGACCATCACAGCTATATATCTAACTTTAAGAACGGCAAAGGGGTCCTTGGCAATGTATGCTTATGCACCTTTCTGCATGGGGACATACATATCCCAGCCAAATTTGTACTTTTAGATAGATACCTGATGTGCAATATGAATTTGGAATAATGTGATAAAAAGCATTCATATGCCACAAGACAGATTGTACTTATAGAAAAATGCATTGTCTGTAACCATTTTTAAAGGGAGAAAAATATTTCTGCTTGCTCTAAATGCTGTTTTATGGAAATGGTAAGAATAAAACCCATTCTACTTTTATTGATGCTTCTGGCTTGGTGTCTGTTCCCAGTCCACCATACATTAGAAAAAATACTGAATATTTTCTAGTTTTGTTTTTTACAAATGTAAGATTTCGTTTTTTGGTCTTAAAGCCAGCATTTACTTTTTGGCTTGTGCTACTTTCAGCAAAAATTCGGGATGATTAGCATACTTCCAGAGTAGTATATCTCTTTGTCACTAATTATAATTTTTTTCCTAGCAATTCTTTTACAGAAACATAAACGATAGGATCATTTTAGTATATGGTGTGGTTTTTAAAATCTTTGAAGCTAAACTGCGATTAAATTCCAGATAAATATAATACATTGGCAAACAGTGGGCCTTGACAAATGAAATTCTAATTGATATAATTCTACGTAGAAGCCTAGTTAAATTGCCAGAAGAGAAAAAAACAGGACAGCAGAAACGAAGACTTTAAATTAACCTGCTAAAGCCATGCTACAGAATATCTCTTTTCCAAGCTATACGGAAGATTAAATCTGACTGGTCAGAAACATATGTGAAAAAAATAAGAAGGAATATTTTTTGCAAATCACAATGTTAGTAAATAAGGCAGTGCTCAAAAAAGAAACCACATGCATTTGAAGGAGTTGCAAGCTTTTAAGTGATTTTATAACCCTGCCTGGTACAGACAGAGAGGGAATGAGTTGGTCTTTATGCTTTGGTGTGAAGCAGAATATGACATGAGCGCTTTGGCAGGCACCACACTTCCTCTGACCAGCAATATTTCACTGTCGCTTAAACAATGCCTTTCCACTGAGAGGCAAAGCTTGAGTCCTAACTCTCTTTTAGTTAATGCCATCAGTTCTTGGGAAGAGAGGCTTTCATTTGCTGCCAACCCCAGTGTGGGCATTCATCTTCCACCCATCTAAGTGTTTTCATCTCTGTCAGATGTGTAAGGTATTCTTAAGATGCCAGTAGATCTAATGTTGCAGAAATGCCCAGTGCTCTGTCAGGACTGAAGTTAATTTGTGTTTCAACAGCATCTCACTGAGGTGATAGTTCTGAGGAATAATTATATACCAACCTCTCTTTCTGTTTCCTTGCTTTGCTTTGTACCAGTAATGACTATGCTCCCTGGGGTGGATCTGACTAAAGAGCTAAGGGAGCTAGAGGGGTGGGATGAAGCAATAAGCACATTCTGTTGTGCAGTGAGGGAGTAACATCTGTCCCATGACAGGTGATCCCGGCCGTGCATCATCCACTGGATGAAGCTATCTTTGTGAATATTTTATCAGATTTATAAGGTATATGCAAAAATAAGCATGAAGCCAATACAGGATGCTTTTTTCTTGTTGCCACAAGAATATGTAAAACAGAGATATGGAAAAAGTAATTTCTTAGCAGTGTTAGAATCTTGTTTTAAACATTAAAAAACCCCAGAATTCAGAAAAAGAGAAATAATTGATGCAATGATTTAATTGCTATTAAAACCCATACATCTACTATGTCAATGAAATTCTTGATGCAATCCAATTTAAGCCTATGTTTTTCAGTGTATTGATATGCTAAAGGTTTCTAAACCTGTATATTTGGGATCATATTCACTGAACACCTCTTTCCCTGTGTTTCTCAGAATCACAGAATCAATTAAGCTGGAAAAGACCCCCAAGATCATCAAGTCTAGTCTTTGATCAATCACCATATCAACTACACCAGAGCACTGTGCCACATCCAATCTTTCTTCCCTTTAACATCTCCAGGAATGGTGACTCCACCATCTCCCGGAGAAGTCCCTTCCAATGCTTTTTTGACAACCCTTTCTATGAAAAAACTTATCCTAATGTCCAGTCTGAACCTTTCCTGGCATGGCTTGAGGCCCTGTCCTTTTTTCCTGTTACTTGTTACCTAGGACAAGAGGCCCTACCTTGCTAAAACCTCATTTCAGGCAGTTGTAGAGAATGAAAAGGTCACTCCTGAGCCTCCTCTTCTCCAGGCTAATCAACCCTAGATCCCTCAGTTGTTCCTCACAGGACTTACCTCTAGATATCTTCCTACCAGACCAACTTGAGATTAGAAATTGGAAATTTCTTTGCCAAAATAGTTCTGCCATACTAGAAAGTAACTTCTGAAAGTCACAGATGTAATAGAAAGTGTATCTTACATTTTTCTGACATGCCTACTAAAGCTCTGGAAAAGAAGAAGACTGACACAGTAGAAAATTAATTCCTTGATATGACCTTGTTGTAAAGGTTAGACAGTTCTTAAACTAATTTCCTTTATCTTCTAGTCATTCCACCTTACTTTGTACTAGAGGATTTGGCTTTTCTACATTTTCAGAGTAGTTTATCGATGGACTTTTAAGTGCAAATGATTTGATGCTGGAACTGTCTGTTTGTCATTCCTGGTAAAGTGGATGATCTAAGATTTCAGTTTAAAGGTGATACTGCAATGGAGGACTGTATAAATAATAAATGATAATAATTAATCAGAACAGTCTGAGCATGAAAAGTAGCACTACACAGATCCCCCAGGTGCCTCTTCCTGACTTGAAGAGTTCACCTTGAGGATGAATTGCCAGTTCATTCTCCATGCCCATGAAATTTCCAGTCTCTCCGAGAGGCTCTATTAGCAGCAATTGTGTTTGTAATTTGTAGACGTGTCAATCAACTAATTTCATACGGACCACTGAACAATTATTAGAATGCAACAATTTGGATTTTTACTGACCCAGGCTGAATTTCAGCTGGTAATTTACATCTGAAAGACTCCATATGGTATTGCAAAGTCCCCGAGCCTGCAGTTTCCAACTGTTTATTTAATTCAGGTATGCTTATTAGTTTTAACACATTCACACCATCTACACAACTTAGTTTGTAGATCTGCATGGATAAACGCCATTGACTTGGTAATGCATGTGGAAAGCATATTTTGCTAAATTAATTTGTGTGGGCCTAGGACATTAATCAAAAATGGTAGTAATTTCAGAGCATTCAATTTCTTTCCTCTTTTTGTTGTTCCTTGTCTTCAGAGTGGGGGCTTCAGCTCTTCACCTCTGGAAGTGTTGCACAGAATCACAGAATGCTTGGGTTTGGAAGGGACCTCTGGATATAATTTAGTCCACCCCCTTTCTAAAGCAGGTTCACCTGGAGCAGGTTGCACAGGTTCACATATAGGTGGGTTATGAATATATCCAGAGCAAGAGACTCCACAACAGCGTTGTTTGGTCCTATCCTGTGTCACCCTTGAATTGTTCACCCTTCGTGTGATTCAGTTTGTGCCCATTGCCCTTTGCCCTGTTGCTAGTCTGAACTGAAAAGAGCCCATTCCCATCCTCTTGACACCTGCTCTCAAGAGGTTTGTAGGCACTGATAATATCCTCCTTATGCATTGATGAGCCATCTCTTCAGGCTAAACAGCCCCAGCTCCCTCAGACTCTCTTCATAAGAGAGTTGACCAAGCCCCCGATCATCTTTGTAGCCCTCCACTGGACATACTACACGTCTTTAATGTGCTGAGGAGCCCAGAACTGGACACAGCACTCCAGATTTGACTTCACCAGGGCTGAGTGAGGGGGCCAGATCACCTCCTGTGATGAGCTAGCAGTGCTCTTCTCTATGCAGCCCATGATCCCACTGGCCTTCTTGGCCACAAGGGCCACTGCTGGCTCATGGACAGCTTGTTCACCAGGACCTCCAGGTCCTTCTCTGCAGAGCTGATTCCCAGCAGATCAGCCCCAGCCTGTACTGGTGTGTTGGATTGTTTTTCCTCAGGACCCTGAAACTTCCCTTTGTTGAACTTGATCAGGTCCCTCTCTGCCCAAACCTCTATCCTTACATGGATGCTTTTGCCCTCATTTTTGCTGTGCTGTCCAGCCTCTCTGCCCAGCCACATAAAGCTTGAGGCTCCAGCTTGTTCCTGAGAACCCTGGTATGCCTTAGGAGAGGGCTCTGCCAACAATATGGAAACTCTGTAAATTTACCCTTCCTGTGGCCTGGACTGTGGATCAGGATTCAGGATCTTTCCCTGAATCACAGGGAAGTTTGTCCCTGGACATGGAAAATGTGAGAAGTTTTGAGGTTCCACTTTGCTTGAGCAAATGCTGTGCAGCTTAGGTAACTCATTTAAACATTTGTTAAAGGTTTTTAATCCTTGGGGAACTGCTAAAATATTTGGACACCTGGGAGCACATGAATACTACTGACTTCCTTAATGTATTTTATCATCAATGCTTTTTCTGGGATTAACAACTTGCATAATATCAGATTTTATGAGAAGTTCTCATGCTTGCCTAGCTAGAAAAACCACAAGGGAGCAGCCTTTCTTAAGGTTTCTCAGGCCTTTTGGTTATCAACCAGTAAGTACAGAGAGGCACAGACAAATGAAGTTCAGGTAGAACTTTCCATGCATATCAGATATTTCAACACTTGACAGCAGGAAATCCACTTGGTTTTATTTTATTTACAGGCAGTGCTCGGTCTTGCATGAGACAGACTGTGTTTGGCCCAGATCTATAAGAGCTAATCAGTATACCAGGAATTAACTGGGAGAGCAAGTGCTATGCTGCATTATCCCGGGGGCTTAGGGGCTGTGCTTCACAGAAGTGAGCCCCACAAGGACTTGGTAGGAGCTTGCCTCCATCAAGCTGCGAGGAGTCCAGATAGCCAGCTCTAGTTCATAAGTGTTATTCTACTTCTGGGAATTGCTATGGGCTCTGCACTTCACTGACTGCAGGAACAAGACATAAACTTCCTCCTCCCTGACCTCTTTGACTCTCCAGAAGCTTTGCTACTATTGAAAAGACACAAGCACTGCCAGAAGTCTTGTCCAAGCAGCCTGAACCAAATCCGTGACCCACAACGACAGCCAGAGTCAGCAAAATACTGAAAAGAAGAATCTCATTCTCATGCAAATGTCTTGAGAAAGAGAGAATAAGAGAAGTGAAATATATATAAAATGTAATATATTACAATAATTTCTAAAAAGAACATTTTTCAAAGTTTTCTTGAGCTGTCAGCAGCTGTTTAAATTTGTTCAGAAGCAATGGGGCAAAATGAAATCTTTTTCATATATGATCATTTTTATATTTTCAGGGCATTTTTTACCCCCCAGGTATTATCTAGCGACACACAAGATAATGCACTGGGTCCAGGCAGAAACACTGCAAAAAAGATCAAACATTTCACTTCATCATCTTCAAATTCTTTCATGCTACCATGGGCAAGAAGAATAGAGGAAAAGAAACGAAAGGACACTTTAAAAAGAATCGAGGAAAGAAAGAATTTATACACTGAGCTGCTACAAATTACTGCAAGTAAAGCTGAAAAATCCCCAAATGCCAGAGATGTAGCAGCCTGGGAATGCAAGCAGAGATTTAAACTTCAACGAACAACCCTACCTCCCCCATGCTTACTTGGAGAAACATAGTCCCTGCTGTTCACCTATTAGTCTTGGGAGGAAGAGAAATGTGCAGGCGGCCTATATATAAAATATACATGACTATACAAGTATGAGCTATCTACGTGGGAATGCAGTAATCGAAGTATTGAGGGCCAAGACTCATCTGTTTCATTAAAAAATTAAAAAAAAAAATTAAAAATCCTCAACTTCACAACTCACAATTAAGATATGATACAGAAAACCTCAGGTGGCCTTTTTATTTGTTTATGTTCTGTGTCATGAATTTAGAGTGTAATTTTTTTTAATCAGGTGAATAAGAGGCTTTCCTAATAATATTCTTAATATTTCCTCAAAATAGTAAATGCTTATTTCTATCATGTCAAGCACTTTCTTCAGGATAAAGCATCACTACTTTTCCATCTTTATTCCTGCAACATATGATTACTCTCTACTCTGTATTTAATTTTATTTAAGCATCTCAGAGCTCCTTTATATAAAGAAGTGGATATGTATACAATAGAACAGTGAGGACTTCACACCACCTTCCAGTTAGGCTTAGTTAAGAAATGTGAGAAGCTTTAGGAGAAAATCCATTTTTTCAAAATTACTTGGCCATTTGGAACACTAAAGAAATTAAATATTTTGGGCAACCTCCTCAATTTTTACATGCTTATTGTGACATATTAAAACTGTTCCTTGTCATTAAGAGACAGTGGCAGTGATTGTGTGATGATTTCAGCATCATATGGCAGAAGAGAAACTGTATCAAACCTAATTCTCAGTCACATATAGGAAAGGTAAGAAGATCTGCATGTAAATGAGAGCTGTTTCAAATGCTGTCTTAATAAACCATAAAATTCTCAGGCTGTTATTCAGTGGCTATTCTGCTTTTTATAACACAACCATTTTCATAGCTGTCTGTTATTTCTTCAGAATGAATTAAGATTGTACAAAAAAGCTTCTTATAGGTAGAAAAAACAGGCTTTTGGTCCCCTTATTCTAATGATTTTTGAATAAAAATCAATACAGTATTTCTTGAAGGTTTTTTAAGAACTGACGAAAAGATACTGTGGAGTAAGTCTGAAAATGCCTAGAGAGGAGTGAACTGCAGAGATAGGTTCCAGCAGTGTTTAGCTTCTCCATCTCCCATGGGACAGTGATCAGATGGAAGGTAGAATGGCATCAAAGGAGCACAGTTGTTCTTTTCTCATTTTTAAAGGCAAAAAAAAAAAAAATCTTGTAGTAAGTTTAAGGAAGTTTGACCCATTAAGCTCTTTATCTGTCAATTTGTTTTTTCTAACATTACATGACAGATCTCTAAAAAAAGAGGCAAGGTCAGAGGTAGGGAAGTGTGTCTCATTCTCACAGCCTACTACTGCTGTTGCACCAGGGAAGGTGGGTATTAATGACATTAATTAATGGCACGAAAAAAAAATCCTCTTCCACTAGGAAGAGTCCACAACCTAAAGTACTTAATGTGTGATAGGTGCCCTGACAGTGGGCTGTTAGTAGCCTTCTATATACATTTTTTTCTCCTCAAATTCAAATCCAGAGTTATAAGGAATTTAGAAAATTACACAGAAATGGCAATGATAAAAGGGCCACATGTTGACTCTCTATGGGCTCTTTTTAAAATATAAAAAATAAATCAATAGTTTGATGATAGAAAGCAGCAATCCCAGTTGTATTTTCAGATTTTGTGTTTGATAGCCACAAGCTGCAGGACAGTGTTTATGACAAACCTGCATTTTGAGAAACTTTTCAAAGACATGACAAAAATACAGCCTGCTTTTTATAGCCTCCAGCAATACCATCTCATTCTCTGATCTCTCTAGATTGTACATGCTCTGGTAGGCAGGCTGAGTGCTTGACTGGCAAACTCCAAGGAAACCCAAAATACTGCTAGTGACTGTGCTGGCTGCTGTGCAGTTACCACTGTCTTTGTTCAACACTGAGCCTGTCACCTGATATATCTGTAACAAGCACTGACTTCTGGAACAAAGGCTCCAAGTCAAGTTGCTTCATCACCCAAGGTCTCATAAGGACCTTACATCAGGGAAAATACAAGTTTTCATGTACTATTGATTTACATTCTTCCTGCAGCTATATTCAGAGACAGAATGCCTTAGTCCCTGTTTGAAGCTCTCCTCATGTTGTGTCTGCTACATCATATTGGTTTTCTGGTTTATGCAGTGGAGTTTGGGAGACAGAATTGCTCATAAATACTCTTCAGTTTCTTCAAGTGTCTGGAATTAGCTTATGATTTAATATTTATAAAATATTTTGGAATCTCTGAGAAAGCTGCTATATAATGCACTTCTAGGGGTAGTTTCAGATATGACAAGGTCAGGCCATGGCAGAAAAGAGGTAAGAGAGAGCATATATAATTTTAATGGCTATATCACAACTAAAAATCTTTGTCAAAGGGAATCCTGGGACAACCTGCAGATGAGGAAGATGATACCTCAGCAGAGCCTAAAAGAAATCCAAGGGATTTACAAAAGCACATCTTCCTGATGCATGCTTGAAGTGTTATGACTCTACAAGCATGATACAAATTGTTGTGGCTAAACCCTGGCCAGCAGCCAAGCCCCACACAGCCACTTGTCCACTTCTCCACCAGGGGGATTGGAGATAGAATTGGAAGGGTAAAAGCTGGAAAACCCAAGGGTTGAGATAGAGACAGTGTAATAGGGAAAGCAAAAGCTGAGCACATAAGCTAAGCAAAACAAGGAATTAATTCCCTGCTTCCCATGGGCAGGCAGGTGTTCAGCCATCCCCAGGAGATCAGGGCCCCATCACATGTAATGGTGACTTGGAAAGACAAACCCTGTCACACAAAACATCCTCAAATTTCTCATTCTTTTCTCACTTTTTGTACTGACCATGATGTCATAGGGTCTGGAATATCCCTTTGGTCATTTTGGTCACCTGTCCTGGCTGTGTCCCCTCCAGACCTCCCATGCAACCCCAATTTCTTCATCAGTATGGCAGTGTAAAAAGCAGAAAAAGCCTTGGTTCTGTGTAACCTCTGCTCAGCAATAACAAAAACATCTCTGTATTATCAACCCTATATTCAGCACAAATCCAAAACATAACCCCACACTAGCCACTCTGAAGATAATTAACTGTGCTCCAGCCAAAACCAGCAGATTAATTTTAATTGTTAATAGTGAAGTGATAGGGTTGTTCAGTTTGTTGACTTTTTTTTTTAGAAAAATGCAAAATGAAAATTAGGAAAATTAACTTAATTTTAACATCATACAGTCATCAATAAAAGGAGGACATGCCAACTTCCTAAATAAAATGGATATTTTAAAACAAAATGGCCAGTAATTACAGTAATTTCCTATTCCCCAAATCTCTGGTTGACAATAGCTTCAGATGGCTTCCCATGTCATGTTATAGCTCTAGTTACAGCTTAGTGTTGCTGCTGAACATTACAAGAAATATGACTATTTATCTTTGAATGGCTGATAGCATTACAGTCTTATTCAAACAGGAGTCTTTGCTTTTTCCAATGGCTTTCCAAAAAGAGATCAATATAGCATACAAATATATTATTATTATAAATATAACAGTAGAGAGATTATTGAGTCCACCATGGAGTCCAGTGCTATCCATCTCACCTATCAGAAAAAGGTCCCCACAAACCCAAAAGTTATTAAGCCTTGCAGAGGCATTAATAATTTTTAAAGGAGCAGCAAAAAATACCTGAGGTACAAGAAGAAAACAAGTGAGAACACCAAAATATAGAGAGGCAAAGGCAGAAGACTGGAACTGCCACTGCAAAGGCACTGTATTTTTGTGATCTCAGCACATTAGTACAGTATGGGGAGTCCTATCCACACTTGAACTCAGAACAAATACATATTACTGATGGAGGTTGTAGTGTTTACTCTTTGGATGTTGCTAGTGCTTTTCCTTTTTCTATCCAGGCTTGAAGGCTTCTCTGCTTACTACAAATCTGCATGTTAAAGCTCACAAAAAGCAGAATACTTTACTAGCAAGGCTTAGGACACTCCTCTTAACAGCCCAAATTTAAAATCTCTTTGCTTTGATTATCTTCTTCCTAAGATTTCTTATACAGGTTTTAGGCAGCAGAATTGTGCTGCTAATCTAAAGCTGACACTGAGGGCACAATATTGTGTTGTTTAGGACTGTGCCTGTATGAGCTGGCCAGTTCTGACAGAGTCAGAATTGGGTGCCTTGAGAACACTGTCGAGCCTAAGTGGAAACAGAAATTCAAGGAATGACCCAGTGGAACAGCCACTGGTCATACAGTGGTATTTGTGCAGTTCTGGTCCTCTCCATCTCAGAGAGCATATAGCTGAAAATAATCTGAGGAAAGGCAACAAGGATTATCAAAGATCAACATCCATGTGAGAAACAGGTGAGTAAAAGAGAAGCCTTCTGTTTGAAAAAGAAATGAATAGGCATGCTATAAGCCGATTTGGGTAGTTAGGGATTGGAAATTGTTGTTTTCTGCATCTTTCTTTACTGGAGACCAGGAAAGGAAGGGGTCAAAAGTGGCAAGCATACGGGTGAATTGAACAGTCTGCAATAGTTTAGTTTTGGTACTCCTTGCAGAATTTGCTGCAATTATTTAAGCTTACAAAGATCCCAGGAAAAGCTAGTGAAAGTCATGGAAAATAAATCCTTGTGAGATTTCTAAATAGATTTATGACCAGGAATTACTTGAACTGCAAAAAAGTTTGGAGGCAAAAGCGATACTTCAAGGGAAAGTATATGGTAACTCTGTTCTTACACTTGTCAAAAACTTCCTTTTGTTCTCTCTGAGAGATGGACACAGAGCTGAGGGGACCTGGTCAGACCAAAGATGACTCTTATGGTTTTGACATGCAGTTGGAAAGAAGTCACACCTTAGGCTCTGCCTGGGCTGTCCAGGCTTACCAGGCTGCTTTGAACACAGGCAGTACGAAGCACCTATGGTGCAAAACAGCACTGAAGCATTGAATGATCAATAGATATTGCACGGTAACAGAGGAAAAGGAGCAACAAAGAAAGGACCTGCAGTGGAAAAACAGGCAGTTAAAAGCTGCATGAGAGTTGAAACTCCCTGGAAATAGAAGAGTTTTAAACAGCACTTCACTCTGCCTTTGCTAGCAAGGGATGTCAGGAAAAGGCACAGTTTCAGAAAGCTAGTCTTCTTTCTAACAATAGGTAGCTCTGGAGCTCTTGATGTGTTTAATAGCTTCCACTTAACTCATGTAGAATAGATTGACTGTAAAACTGCTAGGAATATTTGAAGTTTCCTGTGTTCCATGGGAACATTAAATGGATGAGAAGGCTTATCATCTTTTTTTTTTTTTTTTTTTTTTTTTTTTTCCTTCCTACCAGTATGGGAAAATACAAGCCTTGAGTGTGGAACTGAGGATGAAAACCAGTTTTGCAATCTGGAACAGTGGGAGGAGGTGCTAAGATATGGTGAAAGGAATATCTAAGCAATGACAGAGTATGTGCAATGTATTCAAAGACCTAGTGGAATGAGGTGAGTTCATATAGCAGAATAGGCAATGTTTCCACAAAAGATAAAAAGATTGCAACAAGGCATTCATTCATTCTAAGCTGAATATTGGCAGTCAGTAAAAAAACAACGGCAGTCAGTTCTGCTAGACTCATCCAATCAGGACTGGCAGGACAAAAGCACAGGAATGATTAACAAATTAATCTTTCTGTTTATTGTATGTGTCTATTTCTACTAAATGCATGTGTAAATTAGATACACATTCAAATAACATACTAGAAAACAAAATTTGAATAGTATCAGGAGACATTAATATGCTCTTTTATTAAAAGCATGCCCACCCAGAGTCTCAAAGGTATGAGGCAACAGACACTGAGTCAAAATAATCTGAAAGACCTGGTAGAAGAGAATTGAATCTCAATAAAGTAATAACAAAATGTTGTTGAGAATCTCTGCAAAGTGTGTACTGATTTGCATTAATACAACATAGTGAAAATTGTTTATTAAGACATATAAAATGCCACTGTGCTCCAATATACTGGGAGACTTTGCCTTTTTCAAGACAATATCTGAATTTATTTCAATGTATTTTAAGCCTTGTACTCTAAGGATTACCAGCATTGGGTGAACATACTTTCCAAAGAAGCAGAGGTCTTTTGTACAGCATTTGACAAAAATTTAGTAGATCAAGAGACTAGAAGCACCTATTGTCTGTGATCTGATAAAAATGCCTTATCTGATCTGAGAAAAAATATGTGTACACTGAGGTCCAGAATCAACCACAAATGGGGAACCTTAAAGGGAATAATGAGGACTATTATCAAGTTATTGCCTCACGCAATATCATATTCACATCTCAGAATGCAGAATGTTGTATTGAACCAGCTATTTTGCTGTTAAGTGTCTGCCAGGGATAACGATCACCTTTGCCTCTCTGGCATGCATTAAACAACAAAACCAACAGAATTTCTTGTAATTTTGCTAGTGTGTTAATGGAGTTGCATTGACCCAAATAAAAGAACGGGTCGTCTTGAAAATGAATACTTTCAGAAAATGCATTTCATATAATCAGAATGATTTCTAACTGTAAATAATATTGCAGTTGTTTCCAGAAGTCACTCAAATTTATCTTTGACAGGAAAATGCTTTTTTTTCTTCAGAATTGACAGTGCAGGTAGTACTCAAGATACCAGAGATAGACTGTGGCTGCTTCCTGAGAACATGACAGGATGAAGCCATTTGCACCAATATATAGGTCTGTCATCCCTACAAAAGCAGGGCTTGAATCTAGAAAAATGTGGAAATCACTGCTTTTAGGGAAGGGTAGTTTTTACATTGTTTCTGGCCAAGAACTGTAAGTGAGAACAGGATTGGTGTCTTATTTCTTGCATTGGTGTAGATAAAATTAAAGTTTTCCTTTTCAAAGTAAATCCTTTTCTTAGAATTTCAGAATACAGTCATTTATGTTTCCATTGAGAGGAATTTTGTCATGGGATAAAGGTTTAATCCCCAATACACTGTGCATTTTAATCAGTTTAAATCTTTGCCTGAGAACAGACATTTCACAATCAATGGATTTTAATAACCTTTGGGGGGAAATTGCATTAAAGGCAAGCAGTAATACTTTTCTGGTTTTTAATTTGTTATTATTCATTTTCTATTTTGTTATTAAGAGTCCTAGCATGAGACCCAGATCTTAATTTTTTTCTCAAGCATTCATCTGTTCTTGATGATTTTTTCTCATACAAAGTTCTAATCCTCTGTTTGTGACAACATAATCACTTCCACAGCAGCTAATTGCAATATTTGTAACCACTGATTGGAACTACAGGTGGGGATATGTAGTCAGGATCTACTGAATTAAATACAAAACAAATCCCGTACAAGCCAAAATAGATGATAGAGAACAGAAGTGTTTTCATAACTGGGTTTACAAAGCAACTATTTTTATTTTTTTTTACAAAAACCAGCAAATGTAGGAATCCATTGCAAGTGGAGGACTTCCTCTAGACATAGCCTTTTGGTAACTCTGCTTCCCTTATCACAGGTTTCTTTACAGGAATGGAATACAGCATGATTGGAATTTTAAGCTTAAGTTTTTTTTCCTGGTGCCACAGAAAAAGAAATCACCTGCAAACTAAAGTTTCTGTCAGTCTGAGGTCTCTTCCTGAATGATTAGAAACTAGAGCAAAGCAGAGAATTTTGCTTTTATCAGTCACTATATGTTTGCTTAGAGAGACAGTGGAAGAAGAAAATATCAAATAGTTTTACTAGCTTGCTGAAGAAGGAGTTATTAATTTATAATTTGCCCTACAAGGAACATGGACTGTGGCAGTGTCCCATCACCAGTGCAGGAGGCAGCTGTAGCTCACCTGTATTTTCTGCCTTCTTGCCCTCCATACTGGTACATTTTAATTATCCTTCCATCCCTAGCCAGGCAACCCTGAGGTGGATCTTGAAGAAATGAGAACAGAGCTCACCGTATTATTCAGTTTTCTAGTTCAGCAGATAGAAGCTGCTTTTCACATTTTTCCTAGATCTGCGGTTGCAACATTTTTGATGTGTTGTATGCATTGTGGCCTGTATTTTTAAAATCAGAAAGAGGTGGGATAATTACAGGAAGGAGTGTTTCAGAGGCAGCAGATCAGTAACTGACATTTTAGCCCTGAGCCTGAGGGTGGAATTTCCAGCGCATCTGGGAAACTCTTCCTTTCTGCGGTGCATTTCTTCCTTCAGATTGCATACAGGCAGTTATACCCAGCAGGAGAGAATAAAAAGGGCTGTGGCAATCTATCCCCAAGCGAAAAATAGAGTGCAGGCATCAGAACAGCTAGACCTGGCTTAGACAAAGCAAAACTATGCTTTTACTCATTATTTGTCTTGAACCTAATTCAGTCTATATTTCTTTGAGGACTGAAAATGCTTATTCAGCACTTTATTGCAGATATCAGACAGCGAGGAGTGTTAATACAGGTTGTGGACAATGGAAGAGTAGAAAATTTATTATTAACTAGTATGTTTTTCTGGCCTATTACTTTCCACCAGCAAATAATGGTCTGTGTTAGGAAGTTTTTATTAGATTGAAGCTAGAGAATATTAACAGGTTCATACCAAAACAAACTGGAAAATCACAATTTTTTCCCTCCCAGTTTTATTTAACTGGCCCTTACGCCTATGAAAATCACCTTCACATCAATACTATTGATTATATTTCAAAGCTCATTTGGAGGACAGTTTGAAGCAAAGTGGCAGGTTATCAGATCTTGCTTTAGATTATGTTTGTCAGTACTGTATTTTAAGACATATTTTTTAACAGCATGGTTTTGAAGCTTCATTTGACACAACTTTGAACACTTCAGTCATTGAGATAAGTGTTCCATGCAAGGGCATTTTATTTGTTGTGGTGTAAATAAATCTGCTCTGCTCCAAACCCACAAATACAGAAATCTGTATTTGCGATATGTACTGTAAATATTTTTAATGTCAATGTACATCTACCTGTATGTGAATCAACTCAGTTGGGTCCTTGACCCTTTTTTATGTTCACTTTCAGTGAATATTCACAGAGTAACTGGAATTATTGATCCAAACTTTGCCTATTAAACAGAATTTTAATCTCAATTGCAGAATCTTTTAAAATTGCTTGGATTTATTTTTCAACTTATATGGAAAAGAATTTTGCTTTAATAGGAGTTGGGGACTCCTCTGATGGAAGAAATTCTCTTCAGGGGAAGAAAGTGAATATTGGGTATATAAAAAGAAGTAATTTGAAACTGTAATTGTGAAGCAACTGAAATTGCCTTTGCCCCGTAATAGATTAAATCAACTATGAGTAACCAAGTGTAAGAGGGAAAAGAAAAAATCCAAACCACTCAAAAATGCTTCAGACAAAGGCATGGACTAAGTGCTTAATTTTTTTTTTATTTCTGGTTGTTGAAGAACGATCACAATTATTATTGAGACTACTGTTCTCCAAGCCTGTGGTAGACCTCACGGAAGGATAAATTAAATGAAATAATTTGGTAAGGAAGATAGTAGCATATTATTTTATTGCAAATGGTCACTTTTCTATCCCGGGCACAGTGGGATGCCTGCCTGCCTGTGGACACCGTGAGCACGCCTTGTTCCTGCCTGGACTAACCCTACCTTTCCTTAGGTGCTCCAGAGGTCCAGAGACCTCTCAAAGGTCTCTCCAGTTCCACTTCCACAATTCCACCCCTTTCATCCTGCCAGAAGAGTGTTGAGCCTAAAAGCTCCAGCCTGTCACTCCTGTTACCCAATTACTTTTCCGTATATTAGACCCTCTCTGTTCAGTTGTGGAGATCCACACCCTTGCATCTTCAGACCCCCAAAACAATGAGGATCTGTAAGTTAATACTGTGTAATCATCTGAAAATAAAAGTGATGCCATATCATTACTGAGTCCCCAGCAGAAACCGCTCCACCTTGAATCCTCAGGGGCTATCTCCTTTATGATCACCTGGTGACTTTTTAAACTTACCAAGGACACACTGAGAGCATCTGTTGGTTGGCCTAGCATCATAGTGTTGTGTTTGTGGTCTTTATTTCTTCACTCCACTGAACTGCAACAGCCAGCTGCTGAAGTAAGTGCATGAAATTATCTTTCAGCCTGAGCAGAGTACTTAGGACAAACAGCAGTGAGAGGAACTTGTGCTTGTTGCTGCAAGGATGAAATTCGTGTAAGTCCCTTGTAAAATGCTGGCGCTGTCAAGGATCAGCAGTGCTGTATTTGTTCATCCAGTTTGGAAAAAGTGAGAGTGCCAGTCCCCAGAATCCTCCTGGCTAGTTCTCTCCCAGCAGTTCAACCTCTTCCCAGACAGATCTGAAGTCTCTCCCTTCTTCAGACTCAGCTACTGATAAAGAGAGAAGGAGGAAAGTACCTACATTTCTCAGGTAGCAAAATGCTGCATGCTAGAATAACTGGAGTGCATGACCACGACAGACAGCTAAACCTGAGAGCAATCCATATGCTGAACTGCTCCTGCCTGAAAGCTTCTGAGCCAACGTTTGAGTGTGATACTGCAGTTACAATTCTCACAAACAGTTCAAAGGCAAAGGCCAGCTTTCAAATTGCTTCCAGTGAAAAGTTTAACCAGCTAAGTCCTCAAAGGTAGATGATAGACATATGAAAATCTATGAAAATACAAGATAGCCCATATTTAATTCTGAATTCTTATCTCAATTTGACTTACGTGATTTCACCAGACTGAAGAGTGACTGTGTAATTGTTGTAATGTCAGGGTTGCTATTAAATGATATTTCCTATGCTCTGATATACTGTGCTGGGACATGTACTGTTTGCTATCAGCCTAAGTAATAGTTAGATGTTGGTCTGCACCCCTAATTTATTCAGGCTGCTTGTTAAATACTTTTCGGGATTAGAAGTATGTTTTGGGGAAAAAAAAAGTAAAATACACATGAATATATATGAATGTATATGTCTGGCTGTATTATATATTAAACAAAGTGCAGTTATTTCTCCCATTCCTCAAAATTATCTACGAATAGTAAGATTTAATTCGTTGGATAGATTATTGAGTAGATTATATTACTGGGCAGATTGAATTTATTTGACTACAAGTAGAAAAATCAGGAAAGAAAATGGGCAGATACAAAAGCAGCTAGACTAGAGATTATTCAGTTGTTCAAAATGTTTTTGAGGCACTTCTTCATATTAGACAATTCATTCAATTCATAAAAGATGTACTAGCCTTCTGATGAGAGCTGAGCAGACTATTGTCAATGAATTCAGTCGCTTCGGAACAACAATTTTTTGTGGAAAGATTCTTGAATTTATCTGCTTAATTTCACACAGAGGTGGGTTTTTTCCTTCTCTTTTTTTGCCCTCTTCTACTGGAATTATGCTATGAGGAAAACATTATGAATATTTTATACCTGAGTAAAGTTGGACCTGTATTAGTTGCAGGTTTTCCATGTATGAAATCCCGGTTTGATTTTTTTTTGTTTTAGTTTCCTTTGTGAACAGATGTATGACTAAGGAGACCAAAGAACAGAAATTGTTATTCAAATAGTTAGCATCTGCCTGGACAGCAAGGATTTTACATGGCACATCATTTCTAAAGCCAGTAAGTCAGTGCCAGCTTTTATGGTTGGGTTTTAGGCTTCAGACTTATTTTTTTTTCAACACCTGCACAATCTAAACATGTAGGGGAAGTCAAAGGTCTGCTTTTCTCACAGCCCCAATTTAGGCTTCCAGACTAGGGTGGTGTGGAAAGAGGATACCCCAAATGTGGAAAATAGTATATACAGTGTATGACCACTCTGATATATTTGAACATACAACATAAAAAATGATTCTCAGCTTAAGCGGAGAAATGCAGATTTTCTTGGCAACCATAAAAGGAATAAAAAAAAGTGGAAGAAAATGTGTTTTTTTGTTTTTTTTTTTTTTTTATTTGAGCCAATAATAGAACATATCATATGGCATTCATTCTCCTGTGCTTGAGACATTAGGTAAGAAACTTATGACAAAAATGGATTTTTAAAAAGTATCATATTCAGTCAAAGGGACAGTGCTGTTCCTTTTCATTTTTTCCCTACAAAATCTTGCTAATAGGAAATTAGCTCATCTTTTCTCTCTCTTCTAATTTCAGGTTTTTTAAATTAGCATTCTGCATACTTGTTAGATTTCTTCTGGAACTGCTTGTTAGAGAGTGTTTCACTTTCTGCCCTATCTCAAAAACTGTGCTTACTGTTGTTTCTAATGTGTCTAATATCACTTCATGCATGTTTGTGTTCTGCTCTGCTTTCTTTCAGCATATTTGCCATGTGCTTTGGTTTTCTATATTGGCTTTTAAGTATGTTTGTCCAAGTGATTATGTGATAGACCTTTATTCTTCCTCTTAATTATTGTATTTTTTTTGTGTGTGTATGAAATGGTGCTTTAAAACAGTTTTGTATATGTTCATTTATGAACACTGGAGAGAGTTTCCATGTGCAATATGAGGCAATCTACAAAAGAGAGAGAGAGAAAGAAATACCGTGAGGTTGAACCTCTGGGTGTGCTCAGGCACCCAACTTGTTGGGTTGTTTTCTTCAATGAGCCAAGCAGCTAATAGTTGCTATAAAGTTGTTTATTGCAGAAGCACATCAGTCTCAAAGCAAAAGTCACATGCAATAAAGTCCATGCTAAATTTTGGTATAAACTCCCAAATAGAAGCAGAAACAAAGCAAAAGCAAATGGCAAAAAGCAAATGGCAAAAACAATGGCAAAAAGCACCAGCTCTCCCCAACGCACATTCTTATATAGAAACTTTCCAACAAGCTAAGACACAAACTCGGACCACCAGTTCTTAACCTATTAGAATTCTAGATTCTTAGCACGCCAGGCTATGTATAAACTGCATATATGGTCTATCTTGTTCTATCTGAAAAATGCAAGCAATATTCTTACTATAGCTTTATTACGTCTAAGACTAAGTTCTTGGAGCCTCCGCAGAAGCCCTGGTATCTAAGACTATGTTTTTCAACCTTCACTAGATCTTGAACTTCTACACTGGTATCTAAGACCTTTTACTTACTGAAAGCACTTAAAACCCATCCTACTTACTTACTTACTTGCTTGCTTATACTAAAACTTAAACTTATACCTCTACTTTATATGTGAGTGGCTTAACATACTACAATGCATCCAAAGGCTTTAATTCAATCCCTGCACTCTGATGTCTCTGTGAAGAATTCAGAGAGGCTCCTGACTTACTGACTGCAACAAAATACAACTAAACGAGTGGGGACAAATGAATGTGAAAGATTTCTTAAACTCAGAATTTTGAGAACTGAAATTTCATCTGGAATTGCTACTGTGTGCATGGATATATCTGGAGCAGATTTTCTTCTGTTGCCTAGCTCATTCGAAGACCTAAGGGCAAGATAATGGCCAGTGGAAAAGAAAGAAAATACCAAATATTTGTTGTCAAGATTGCCGCAAAGGGGAGACAGAAAAAAGGAGGACAGCTGCAGGGAAGAAGCTAGGAAGAACATGGGTATGTACAGGAGCGTGTACTTTATGGTTGAAAGAGTTATGCCAGGACCATATTAAAAATAAAAATCATGAATTAGAAACATAGTAGGGAACAAAGATTGGGAAGTATTACAAAATGAAGAGCCTACTCCTTTTGCTTGTATTTAACTGAAAAGGAAGAGTAATAATTTCACCAAGTCAACTTTTTCATTTCTCTAGAAGATTGCTATGCTGTTTTATCTGGGATTGTGATAGAAGGCTCATTTTATATTCCCTTTCTATTTTGGCAGGGAGCTGACACTTTGTTATTTACATGCATTATGTGGTTATGTTTCATTACACAGTATAATAATATGACACAGCTAAATGACAAAGTCCCCAGTGAACATTTTAAGCAGTACACATCCCAGGACTGCAGTAAACATGCTAAATTACAAATTCATGGACTGGTGAATACGGCCATTCAGCGATATATGAATAGCTCATCTTAATAGACAGTGTGTTCTGTTGAAAGGGCATGGGCAATAGGATAGCGTTTTATTTATTTATTTACTTAAGGGCTGAGATTAGAAGCCTTCAAGGAAAGAGTATGCAAATTTATTTATAGAACAAGGCAGAGGAAGTTTGGAGCTGTAAATAGTTATTCAGAGTGGGAAAAATCCTACAGACTTTAATGATGTTTTCACCACTATTTTCTACAGTTACTGAAGAAAGGGCAAAGGTACTCACAGATTAATTGCAAATTAAAGGCAAGGTTTAGTGATGAAAGACTAGATTTTATTAGCAACTGATTACTCCAAAAGCTCAGTCAATTAAAAATAACAGCCTCAAGAGGCTACACATGAATTTTGAACTTGGTCCCTCTCTCTCTGCCTATTATCTTCCTTGTCATTTTCTCATGCCCTTAATGTCTGCATGATGTCACACCATTTTATTTTTTGGTGTAAGAAATGCCACTTTTATTCCTGACTTTTGCTAAGAACTGTAAAAAGAAATGTGGCTGATGAAAAAATGAGATAAAAACAAAAGGCATAATCTACTCTTTTTTTTTTTTCTTTCATTTCTTATGTCTGAAAGAAGAGAAGGCTAAAGGAATGGGGAGGGTGTGGGGATTGAGAGTGGGGGCAGGATGCAATCATCAGCTAGAGAACAAAACAAGAATAACAAATAATTCTCAACCTTTTACTTAAAATACACTTTGTTTTAAGGTTTCTAATTATTATTCCCCATCCTGGAAGGGGAAAGCTAGGTTAGTGGGGCTCTGGGCAACCTGGTCTAATGACCCACGTTAGCGGATTTGGATCTAGGTGATCTTCAAGGTCCCTTCCTACTCAAGCTATTCAATGATTCTATTCTATGATTCTGTTCATCTAAAGCTACTATTGATTCTGGACGATTAGTCTATAAAAAGTTTTAACATCTGTCTTTCCCACAAACAGTATGTTTTGCTTTTCTATATAGACTGTGTTCCTTGAATTCTCTCCCAGATACTGAATGCCTCCTCTCTAGTCAAGGATCATGCTAAGCATCTGTTAAGCCCTCCCTCTGCAAGATTTTCAAGCTGGTGAGTCCCTTGAAGCTACAGTGATCCCAACCTATACAAGCACATCCTCGGGCTAACAACTTCATGACTCACAGTTACAATAAAAGGAGAACAAATTATTCTAGAAGGTCATAATGAAGGTAACATACTGCAGACTGTTGAAAATAGTGAAGTGAAAGTGATAAGAAGACTTTCTTCAGAAACGTGGACCAAGAAAGTCTTTGTTTTACATGAATTCTTTGGGATTATATAAAGCCAGAAGATTGCAGCGTTGAAACCATATGTGTTTAGACGAAAATAACTTAATTACTGTAAGTTAACTGAGAGCTGGCTCAGAAATCTAAGAAGAAATGCAAACACCATAGTAACAGGAGCATATATGCAGTAAAGGACAATATATCTTTAGGATCAGGGAAGTTATAGTCTGCATGCAGAATGGCTTAGCAGAATGGGAGCAGTCTGGATGGAAATGTATGATAGAGAACGTACAAACTATGTTATAAGGAAATAGATAAAAATGTGCAAACCGGTGTGAAAAGGGACAGGTCAGGAAAAGTCTGTATCCATTACAGTTTTTCTTAAAGAGGCACATCATTAATCATGAAGACTTCAATTACCCTGGCATAGACTAAAATAGAAATTGTGAAATGACCGTGGAAAGTTATTTCTGGAGGTAAAATGGAGCTATTTCTTTTCAAATCTGCTGAGCAATCAAGCAGGCCAGACATGTATTTGGATGTATCCCCAAGAAAATAAATATATGTGATTAATGAGACAAAATTGGTAAAATTTGATTCATGTGATTCTAGAGCAACAGCATGAAATTTTAGAGAGTCAAGAGAATATTCATAAGGCTAGAAGAACAAAAACATTGGACTTTAAAAAGGTATGGTTTGAAGAATATTGAATATACTGAAAATAGGGTACAAAATATTAAAAAAATGTGCTAAATCCATGTAACAGAAAAGGAAGTTACTTATGATAAAAAGAGAAAAGATAAAAATCTATTCACAATTGTACAACAATAAAAACAATACCTGGGGAGATTCCCAGGTGGCATAAATAGAACTTCATTTTTTTGGCCCTTTTACACCAGCTAGAGATGGTAGAGTGTTTAAAGTAAGATTAAGGCATTAAAAAAATCAAACAAAAAGGAGATTTATAAGTTAAGTGTTGCACAGAGAAGATTATACTAGAAAAAAAAGTGATAGAAGAAAGAAATTAGAATAGTTACAATGAAATACACATGCCTCTAAAGCAATTTCACTATCAGAAAAAGCTTTTATTTTCACAAATACACAAAACAGGTATTTTTTTCTGTTTTGATTCCTGCCGGTTTTATTTGTAATTCCACCACGAATTAAAAAGCTCAGATCATAATAAGGTACATGTAGACAATTTAACACAATGTCTTCATGTAAAGCACACTAGACAGAAAAAATTGCTATTAGTTTTTGTGCCCTGTGTGTCTACTGACTAAAACAACAACATAAATTTTGTTGAAATGAACATAATGTATCATACAGTTCACAAATAAAACAAGAACGGTAGGAGGTCTTTAAGCTATTTAAAGAACTTCATGGACTTTAAAAGCCATTCTCTGTGAATCATGCTGTCTTTACAAGCACCCAAATTTTTTTTTTAGAGGTTGACAAGCTGAAAAACTCCATATAAACCCAGTGTACTAATGTTTCTGTGATATTTTGTAGGAAAGCTAAGAAAAGTTTTCACTATGCGAATAGCATACAGCTTAGCAGAGAGTTATAAACAAAATGAGAGTGAGTGCCTTACTGTGATGTAGAGCTCTATGCTGTGAGAAAACTGCTGAGAACGTGGGTAAAAACTAAAGCAGCAACTAAACATTCATTTACTTTGAAAAGACAGGATTGCTTGTGAGGTAAAAGCACCCAAAACAAATAAGAAAAAGTTGTTTTTTTCACTTCAAAGGTTAAAAAGAAACCTGAGAGTATCAGTCAGTTCCACCGGAAACTAGTACTTTGTCACGACCAAAATGAAAAAGCTGCAAGGCTGACTGAAACTCAGCTGTGTCTCACAAATGTTTTCAACAAAAATATTCAGGGCACTGTGATATGAAAGAAGAAAAAAGCAACGTTCTAAAAGAGAAGGTATTGGGGAAAAATGTATTTGTTGTCATATACAATTCTGAAAAAGCTGACATTTTCCACATAATCTCTAAAAACAAATTTATAATTTGAAAGCTGTTAGGAGGTTCAAAGTCTATACATTTCGTAACTTAGGTAAGGGCACTACCAAAATGATAGACATGTCCTGATGTTTTCTTTGTCAAATTGTATCCTGTGAAGGAATCATTTGTGAGCAGAACTACATTTTTAGTACAGCTAACATTGAAGAAGGACATGGAAAATACTGGGAAGAAGGACAGTAGTGACTTCCTAACTTGGAGCAGGGCTCATGGGCCACAGGAAAGAGAGCAGAAATAGAAAGGAGATGTCTTCTGTGGAGAGCAGAGAAGTCTACCTAGCAGAGTTTCCAGACACAGAGAAGGGCTGTTTCTGTCTAGACATCCAACGGGGTGAGACAACCTGTCATGTACTGCATTCTTATCTTTTCTTCCCTTTGTGTTATCTCACCATTTTACTCTGCTCCTAATTTTCCCACTGGCTCAAGAACTATAAGCTGTTCTAGATAAATAGGTGAAAAGCTAAAAAATGCCATGAATCAGTCAAAAAAATCCCTTTCAGAAGTGGAACTTAAGTCTGAAACATCAAAATATATTCTTCTTCAGTGCTGGAAAAGCCTAAGATACTTATGTAGTTGCTGCCTGCTTTTAAAAGAAATAAATTTTGCCTTGCAAGAGAGGATGGGGAGCATGTACCTGTGCACACTGAACCTCTCTCCCATGTCACATGGTTAGAGGGCCTGGATCTGTTTCCATCCCCAAGCAACCAATTCACAGCTTGGGTGTAAAGCAGCTGGTGTCCACTTAGTTTGCACCTTACCAGTGACTGTGGTGAGGTTGGCATGTACATACAGCTTGGCACTTACATTACAGACATCAATTCTTACTTCCTCAGTGTTTCTATTTTTGGATTTAAATTGTTTGCATGTAGGATTTCTACTTTTTAATTGATGGCAGTGTGCTTGCATATCAAACAGATTATGAAGATATTTCAGGAGAGCAGGTGAGTACGGACTGCAGCTGCCCAGGTGCTGGCCAGGGGGTGTAGGATGCTCTCTGAGTGGAGAGACCAGAGTTGCCCTGTGCTGAACATGGCTAGCTGGGGCTGTTTCCAGAAGACCCAGTGCAGGGCATGGCTGGGCCTTGCAGCCAAGGTGGTGGTGACTCTGAGAAAATGTACCTAAGGAAAGGCAAAGGACACCACTGACACAGAAGAGAAGGGATGAAACCAGTGAGAAACAGCAGTGTGAACGTGAAAGTCAGAGAAGGAAGAGGAAGGGGAGGACCTGGTGCTCCAGGTTCCACGGCAGATATCCCCATTGCAGCCCTTGGACAGGGTCATTCCAGACAAGATGGGCTTTCCTTGAAGAAGCTCAAGGAAATCCATGAGGAGGTCATTCTGGAGAAGAGGGAAGGTATGGAAGGAAGAAGGAACAGAGAGAGCAGCAACCATTACGTGCTGACCACAGAGCCTCCTGCCCCCCCTCCCCCATCTGCTGGGGCAGACACAGGAATGAAAGAGTGCACTTGAGCCTGGGAGAAGCAGGAGGAGAGACATTAATGCTTTTCTTCATTTCTCACTATCTGCATCTGGTTTAATTGAAGATAAATTAATGCTAATTTTCCTTATATCAAGTCAGCTTCACTTGCAGTAGTGCTCTTCTTGACATGTCATGGGTCTGCCTTGACCCATGAACTTTCTTTTTCTCATTTTGTCTTGCCATGGAAAGGGAGTGGAGAGCAGCTCAGTGAGAGTTGGCCTGTTAGCCAAGGCTAACTACCACGAATTTGAAAAACTAAATGAGGAAATTGAAGCTAAAATTCAGAATGAGAGAGAAATCGTATCTAAACAATCATAGACAAGTTCAAGATAGAATTTCCCACAGAAATGCAGGACTTTCCATATCCACCCTGACTTACTGAGCAATTTGCAGTCCTGCTACAGAGATCTGCAATTGACTTAGAGGAGAAAGGGAAGGGTCTTCTGCCTTTCCAACAGCAATGCCTTCCTGCTCTCCAGGATAAGGCGAGATGGAACAGAGCCTATTCTTTTCCCTGGATACTTTCCAGCTGTGATAATCAGTTTTTGTTTCTGTTCAACACCTTAATATGGCAAAATTACTGTAAAGGTTTTGCTGTATCTGGTGGCAGAGAAACATATAAACATCCAAATGCAAACTGAACAATTCTGATCTTACTTAGATCAACCTCTATTCTCCATTATTAGTTTCTGATAATGTTACACACAAAAGTTTCCAGTTCATAAAAACACAAAAAGAGTCAAAATTATGACCCTGAAAATGTTCACCCTTCACATTCTGTCCCAATAAAAAACAATGCCATAACAAAGCTGGAAAGGTCTAGAAGATAAATGTTTTAACTCATATATACTTAGAGCTTAAACAGAACAGTAAGAAAGACTGTCAAAATCAGATTATATAATATCCTTGATAATAAGGATTTTTGAAACCTTTACCTTTTAATTTGGCAATCTACGCAGTGTCGTAAAGTGTCATAATGGAGTGTCATTAAAAGTGTCTGGATTAGGCTAGCCTATAGAGTGGAGTGTGATGGAAGACAGCAGATATATGCAATAAATAGAGGAAAAAGCCTCAGGCACAGAGCAAAGTTGCACAAAGAGAAAACTGGGCACACACAGAAGTGCACATATACAATTCAATATTCCTATATCTGTGTTTACTCTCAAGAGGTATTCTTCTGAAAAATAAATTACAGCAGTAGGTGAAAAGCCTACAAGGGAACCAGATAGATGAACAGTGCTGCAGAATTCTGTCTCCTGTACAACGGGAAAGTATACATCATAGTTACTGTCACAATTGACTGTTTTAAAGAATCGAGAGCAAGTGCAACTGCTGGGCTTAAAAAAGAGTAATAACAACTGTCTTAGTGACACTGCAGCTTGTAAGCTGCTGTGACGTTAGGTTGGTGGACAGAAAAAGAGCTAGCATATCATCCATAAATCATTGAGCCCAAGCAGAGATACAGTTCCTTGGCTTTTCAACCATCCAGGAAATCAACCTGGATTTTCAGTAGTACAAATGAGCAATATTGCACAAGGGCAGCCACAGAATCCCAAGTTTGTACAAGGCAGATTGATAGAGTGTCTTCAACTTCAAAGTGCCAGTTTGTACTTAAATTAAGAAACTCATAAGCTGCCTTTTAAATATCAGATCCATTGCATATGTTATGTAGGTTAAATAATTTTTCCACATTTTGGATTTATACATTCATCAAGTTACCTTTTTCTATAATGTCACTGAACATGCTAGTAGAGGAAACTAAGAGCAGGTTGTATATTCATTTTGGTCTTGCTTACATGCCCTCAGTAAATATGGAAAAAAATAATTAGGAGGGTACAAACTCAAAAGACGTGCAGAACCTGTGAGACTACAGGCCATTTCAACGTGTTTAAAGGTTTCATTTAACAGATACAAATTTTAAATAAGCAGATGCTCTCCAACAGCCAGTACATTAAAGATATTGCACTAATATGTATAAATCAGTAGGAAGTGCAAATATATTCAAAAACATACACAAAACAAGTCAGAAAAATGTAATTTTATTTTTTAAAGGCTAGAGCTTGGAAAAATTGTGTTCTCTCCAGCGCCCTGTAAACAAAGTATCATTCAGTGCAACCCTCAAAACTTCACAAGTATTTTTTATTTCCCAATATAGTCTTGTACCTCAACTGTCAAAGGCAAGAATAAATCACTGTTTAAAGTCTTACCTCTCTGACATTCCTGGTTTAGACTGAAATAGGTATGCTGAGTTAGAGAATTGAAGGAATCCTTCACCTCAAGTTTTATTTTGGCATAATGCAATGGGGTTACAGAACAGAGTTTTCTTTACCTTTGTATATCCTGCTTTCAGGTTTGGGTTGCTTTTTTTTTTATGCTTCATGCATAGCACAAGGCAGCAAAGGAAGATATAGTATTTATCAGAGAGAAATATATTCCATAAAGAAGAATACATGGAAAAAAGAAACAATTGTAAGTAATGAAACATCTTTATAGATTTATAGACTGTCTCTTATACAGTGGGAATATACATTTCAAACCCGCCAAAGAAATTATTCCCTACTGAACAAATTGGCAAAACTCTTCTAGGCAATGAGAATTTTTCCAGATAAAGACTTTAGGATATGGCCCTATGTGAACTACGTAGGATGTTAAATAAGGTTTATAGCCTGATGGATGGTTTTGTGCTTAAGGCTTTATTTCCAGTGTGCATTTGTATATTCAATTCTCTGCATTCATTAATTGGACTTTGGTAGATATCTGAGCTGCACAGTAGCTGATGAATGGATTATGCAATCCTTCTTCCACTTGTACTGAAACATGTAAACAAACCTAAATTTTGTGCATGTTGCAAAGTGCTCATCTTATTCCATGTGTTATACTTTAAGAGGCTTTCCTGCAGACTCTTTTTCTCTAACCCTGATACAAAATATAATTTTACCAGAACTTCAGGTTCTTAATTTGTGAAGAACTGGACAATTGAGTCCACATGTTACATGCCCTGAAGTGGAAAATAGTGAATAAAAGCAAAACTTTTTGCTTTTAAATTCTATCTTTAAAAAAATTAAATCAAGCCAAAATAAAATTAAGCCAAAACAAACTGAAATTTTTTTGTTTGATTTCTGTACTGATTTCCACTTATCTTTCCCTGATACTTGTATGTTATTTTCCTATTTTCTCTTTTCTAAAAGTAGGCACTTTGAAAACTATGATACTTTAATTGTAAACCGTTGACTGTATCTTAAGCCATAGGTACAGTAAAAGACTGGGAAAAACAGTTCCTTAGCTAAGCCTACTTCAAAGTTTGCTTCACTAACAGCCCACAAGCATTCAACTTACTGTCCTTGCACCTGATGTACCATAAGATGATATATCATCAAATTCCTGGATAATTAACACAGAAATTTATATATGCTTCCTAAAAAACATGCAACATTGCATTGTATTATGTACAAACATTGTAAAAAAAATTGGCAGAGAAGTTCTGGTTGTTCTACAAGCTGTTTTTCTCTGATAATAGTTACACAATTCTAAACATGCTCTTGGTGGTTTAGTTTGCTTCATTTCATGAACCTGTGCAAACCACAGTACCCAAAGGTCCTCTTGTTATAGTGTACAATTTATCTGTTGCAGTTCCACCAAGATTTCTTCTGTGCAGGTAAGACACATAACACGGGTAGGATGAAGTGAATGGGCCACAAGAGAAAAGTTTAGAGAACTGATAGAGTTCCCAAGTGTGAGGAAAAGGTAAGAAGCGGCTGGCGAGGTACTCAGAATGGGAGCTACACTAGTTGTTGGGGAAAAAAAGTATTTCCTCTGTTTAAAAATAAATAAAATGTTACAACATTCAAACAAGCTTCGATATCAGTTAAGCAAGTAGTATTCAAAGATTCGTTTACAGAGGTTCAGATGTTACCACAGAGAGAAAGAGTGAGAGACACACATACATACATAAAAATATGTTGTAGCTATATATTCTACCCAAAACCTCCAAAAGCCCAGTCTTTGTTAAATAAAATAAGATAGGGACCCGAAGTCAACCATCATCATTCATTGTTTAGCTCTTCCAGATATAAATATGTCCCTGCAGTTTTTCAAACATGTATCTCTTTCCTTACTGTAACTCATTTTATGTCCCAACTTATCGCATATGCAAATACATGAACTGCAACTCATTCTTCCACTGCAGTAGTTGGGGTCAAAATAGTTCAATAGTTACCTTTATCAATCAGCTATCATGTTGTGACTGCTTAATAACTGATAATAAACCTTTTACAGAACAACTAATTTTTCATTTTCTTCTTTATCTAAAAGAGAGAATATAGACGAGAGTTAGCTGTGATAATCTTAAAATTGTATTATAAACTTTACATTGCCTGTCATATACAAAGGGCAATTCCCTCAAACTCATAACTTACCTGAAAAACAAACATCAACATCATCATTTCAGCAGTCTTTTGTATATTTGTTTCATGAGGACATGATTAGTACATTTTCCTTATATTTGTTGTTTTTTTTCCCTCCTCTTTACAAGGCTGAGGATGAAAAACAGGAATTGAATACATTGAATTTTTTAGGCTCGTCCTTCTTTTAGAGACACAATCAAAAATAAAACTCCTGTCTCACTGACACCTAAAACAACTACATGACCTCAGTGAGAAAATGTTTGAATAATTTATCATTTTTAAACTAAAATGACAAGTATTGTACATATAACAATGTGCATCATCAAAGAGCACTCTTTTTAAATTGCCTCATGATTATTTACACAAGTTTAGGAAAAATGAGTATGTACTATTTGTAAATTATTAATTTTATTTAAAAATAAATTAACCAAATGAACTTACTATTATCAGATAGCTATTATATAAAGTTTTCCCTCCTCCAATAATGAACTGAGAATTCTATTTTATGGGAAAGACATAAGAGAGCAGTGTCCACAGAAAGGAGTCCATGGTTACATTTACTAAGTTCTCTTTCCAGGCTGCATATCACCAATTTTACGTTGCAGCTGGGAATGACATTAAATATAGCAAAATACATTTTGCCAGCAAAGAAGCTCATGATATTTCCCATGTTGGCTGTGGTAGATTTGATCAGCTCATGAATGTGAAAGCAAATCAAAGAAAATCTCTCAGGCTCAGGGTTGTAACCTAAGCTTTTCTTTTTAATCCCACACATAGAGACCTGCACTGACATCTCAGATATCCACACTGTTCTTGCTTAAGATGATGCAAATTATATGTGCACATATTTGGATGGTGTCAGCACCCTGTGAGTGTTAGCTGTAAGTGGGGAAAAAGAGAATGTTCTGAAATACTCCATGGATTAAATTGTGGTTCCAGTGAAGCCAGCAGGATCTTCAACTTTGGCTTCCACACAACTGAGATTTTATTCCAGTTCTTTTAGATGTGGGCTACTGCTTCTGTTGTACTTTTTTTTATTATTTTTTTAATGATTTGCCTTAAAGTAGGTACTTGGGAAAGATTACACCCTTATTCTCTCAGAGACTGATTTTTACTCCATTAGCCTCAGAGTTATTTCAGCAAGAAAAACATTCCTCATATTAACATACAAGTACGCATGAGCCCTCTTCTGCAAGAATAGCTTCTGAGATTTCAATCCTTATACCTTTTCAGCTTTTTCCTTTTATTTCCCCCCCCCCCCCCC